>CM058042.1:47725957-48925957 GCA_030169165.1 Centaurea solstitialis | reverse complement strand
TGTATTACAACCAACGGAAGTTTGAAATTACAGACAGGACAAAATAAATAATGTCTTGAATGATGCCAACAAACGCGCAAATTAAGCCTTTTCATTTACCTTCTGATTTCCTGAAAAGCATGTTAAAACAAGCGTCAACTACGAGAGTTGGTGAGTTCACAGGTTTTCATATGCACAAAACAGTTTAAATGCAACAAATTTTTAGTGAACCTTTTTATTCACTTAATTTTTCGTAAACCAGTTATAGTGAACCTTTTCGTTCACTACCGATACTAGCCTGAACATTAGTGAACGTTTTTGCTCACTCCATTTCTAGCTTAGTATCAAAAAGTGAGTAAATTTCCCGGGTCAAGTTAATCGCATGCTATTTATTCTTTGAGTCACCACCAATCCTGCCATTTATGACATGCTACGCCCCTATTCTACCTCAGCGGTGGGACTAAATCCCACATGTGTAGAATTTTTATTCAATACAGTGCACCTATATTCTCGTCAGTTCGAGGTTGGTATGTCAACCAAATAGCGCTATCCACGTGTATTATAGGCCCATTGTTATGAGTTAATAGTAGTTACCGGGGACTTTTTCATTTTAGACTCACTATATCATGCCGCATAACATATCAAATTTAACTCACAATACATTTCATTTCGTAACATTTTCACAATTATTCACATTCATTTGTAAACATGCTTTTCACCCCAAAACGCGTAAAAACGGTAAAAAGTGGGGCTGTGAATACTCACCGAGTTCACGAGTTCACGAGTTCAAAGTTCCCACGTTGACAAAGTCCCACCGATTTCCAACCCTAGTACAATAAGTTATCTTAATGAGTTCCTTAGTTAATTTAGTCTTTTGATTTTTATAAAAGAATGCGTGCGTACGGTTTCTGAAAGAGTCAAGCGATTTGCCGAAAACTCGGACTTTTTGATGATTATGGTCAAACACGAATGTGTTGGTGTATGGTCATGCATGTGTATATCCACAAGGTTTTACTCAAAATATCCTTCAAATACTTTTTAATTAGTTCAAGTGTTTGTTTTTATGCAAAGGATTTGAAAAAGTAGTAAAATACATAAAATAATACTAAACTGTTTTTTTTTATTTCTGACAGATTCATAGGTTGTTTTGGAAAATGCATTTGGATGCTTTAAACTATTCCAAAAATCACGAAATTTTAACATGTTTTAGTACTATGAGTTAACTATTTACTGACCAAATTTCATAAGTTTTGGAAAAAGTCTCGACCTCCAAACAGTGGGTTTATTTTAGTCTCGACAGAAATAAGAGCTGTTGCGCAATCTTTTTGTACGGACTGTTTGGGTGTTCAAAACTTGGAATTTTTGCAAACGGCCAGTGGGGTTTGAAAGTTAACTCAGAGAACTTGATTTTAAAAAAAAAAGAATCATGTTATTTGGACTTTTTATGAGAGAGATATGACCTTCCAAAGTCAGTGTAAGAATCTGTCAGCTACTGTTTTTGACGAATTTTTACACTAGTTGTGTATTCGCAAAGTTATTCTCTTAGATTGTCCTTATTAAGTTGATTTCTCTCTTCCAAAGCAAAATATCAGTTGTTTTTGAAGGATTTTTAGATTATTTAACATATCTTACACATGCAAGACTTTTGTCACCAAAACAAATCATTCAAATAGTGATCACAAAGCCATCAACTCACTTATTGCTTAGATTGTGATGATCCAAGCAAAGAAAGGGTATTTGGCTATGTGATACACCAATTTTTCTCCATGCATGTGTCAATCTAAGTTTGATACAACTTATTTAAAAGATAGAAACCAGATTTGAGTAGCAAGAAGAAGCAATGTGGGTTTAATACCTCAACTTATTGCTTTATTCACATGTGAATACAAGTAAATTATGAAAGAATAACAAGTAAATAATGAAGGCCTAGCCATTCTTATGACAAAGATGATAATAAAAACAACATGCATGGGTGTATAATCACACCAACATGCTAAGTAAAAGAAGATTATGCAAGATTTGTTCAAGATTTTTGGTTGTTCATGGATACAACATCATTTTCAAAGCATAATAGTGCTTGATGTGCATCTCCAACCTCAAGAACCATAATATTGGCTCTACTTGAACAAAACAAAGAAGAGAGTAGGATGATTTTTACCTTGAATGTTCTTGAAGACACTTGAATCTTCAAGAATTTTTAAGAACTCTTAGAGAGAAACTAGGGAGAAGAAGAGAGTATTTTAGTGAGAGAAAGTTAGAGAGAGGAAGAGTAGATGAGAAGTGAATGAAATTAGGAGTGTAAAGGGGGTTCTAATTCAGCAAATGAGGGGTAGGGGGTGGATTGGACGTTCACAAGAGAGAGAGAGAGGTGGTGTGGTGTGTTGGTGAAGCTAGAGTGTGTAAGTAGGTATAATTGTATTGGGTAATTTGAATTTGTTTGTCTCTTTTAAATTAATTTAATAAGGGCTTCTAGAAATACTTCAATAATGTAGATATGGCTGATTTCTATTTAATTAGATGGCTTCTATAAAAATATAATAATGTTGGTTGAACAAAGCTGCTAAAATTGGAAACCGTTGCCGAAAACGCGCGTTTTTGCGATTTTTGCGTAACGAAATGCAGTTTTCGGATTTTTAATAAGGAACTCACTAAAATATAATAGTTTTAGTATTTTAGATCATTTCATGAATTACTTTATCATTCTAGTGGTCGGAATCGGGACCTGCCATAAACAGTCAGTCGGTTTTGCGAACCGAATACAGTGTCAACTTAAAATATCCAAAGGCACTTTATTTAGTCTCATAGCAATATATTTAGTCATATGACATGATCTAATAATAAAATGACAGTACAGAACTCTGTTCCGCGCTGGGAAGCCAGTTAAAATTCTACTGACCAGAGGTGAGAATTGGAGGGTTGTCACAGTCTCCCCCGGTTAAAAGAATTTCGTCCCGAAATTCATTTGATACTACCATCTCACCTAAGCAAAGAGGTGAGGGTACTTCTTCTTTATGAAGTCCTGACGCTCCCAGGTGTACTCCGATCCACGTCTGGAGTTCCAATGGACCTTAACAATCGGTATCTTGCTCCGCTTGAGCTTCTTGACCTCTCTATCAAGAATTTCTATTGGTTCCTCTACAAAATGAAGGGTCTTGTCTACATAGACTTCCTCTAGAGGAACGACTTGGGATTCATCGGTTATACATTTCTTGAGGTTGACACGTGGAATGTGTCATGAATCCCATCCATTTCATCAGGCAGCTTAAGCCTATACGCAACTAGACCGATTCTTTCAGTGATTTCAAAGGGTCCAACATACCTAGGACTTAAGTTACCTCTTTTGCCAAAACGCACTAGGCCTTTCCAAGGGGATACTTTCAAAAGTACTTTATCTCCCACTTGGAATTCCAATGGCTTCCTACGATTATCAGCGTAACTTTTCTAGCGATCCCTGGCCGCTTTAAACTTCTCTTGAACCATCTTAATCTTATCAGTTGTCTCTTTGAACGATATCAGGTCTGATCAGTCGACTTTCCCCCACTTCCAACCAATTGAGTGGTGATCTACACTTGCGTCCATATAAGGCTTCATACGGAGCGCACTGGATGCTGGCGGAATAGATGTTGTTGTAGGATAACTCGACTAAGGGTAGGTGATCATCCCAACTACCTCCAAATTCCAACACACAAGCACGCAGCATATCCTCCAACGTTTGTATGGTTCTCTCAGTCTGTCCGTCGGTCTGAGGATGGTAAGCAGTGCTCTAATCCACGCTAGTACCTAATGCTGTCTGCAGCGACTGCCAAAATTGCGAAGTGAATCTGCTGTCTCTATCGGAGATGATTGAGATTGGTAATCCATGACGCTAACGATCTCGTTGACATACAGTTGCGCGAGTCGATCAATGCTGTAACTCTCTGGTATTGGCAAGAAATGCGCAGATTTCGTGAGTCGGTCAACAATTACCCATATCGAATCATGTCCCTTCTTGGTCTTGGGTAGCTTGGTCACGAAATCCATTGATATCTGTTCTCATTTCCATTCTGGGATTTCCGGTTGTTGCAGAAGTCCAGACGGTTTCTGGTGTTCCGCCTTAACTCTTGCACAAGTCAGGCATTTGCTCACATAAGTGGCTACATCCTTCTTCATTCCAAGCCACCAATAGTGTTCTTTCAATCCTTTATACATCTTGTCAGATCTTGGGTGTATCGAGTACTTTGATTGGTGAGCTTCATCCATGATCATTGTTCTCAACTGATCGACTTTTGGTACCCCAAATTCTTTCCTTAAAATAACGCACTCCATCCGCTTTCTCCTCAACTCCTTCTCCATGTTGTGAAGAGTTTCTTTCTTTAGGTTGTCTGCCTTTAAGGCTTCTCTCTGGGCTTCAAGTATCTGATTTTTCAAACTGGTTTGTACTATCACTCCCATGGCTCGTGCTCTTATAGGCTTCACTCTTTCCTTCCTGCTCAGCGCATCAGCTACAACATTCGCCTTCCCTGGATGATGCTTTATCTCACAATCGTAATCATTGAGCACTTCGACCCATCTTATTTGCCTCATGTTCAACATTTTCTGGTCGAGAATGTGTTGAAGGCTCTTGTGATCTGTAAAGATCGTGCATTTGGTGCCGTAAAGATAATGTCTCCAAATCTTAAGGGCAAACACCACTGCTCCGAGCTCCAAGTCATGAGTGGTGTAATTCTTCTCGTGGACCTTCAGCTGTCTGGATGCGTAGGCGATGACTTTCTCGTTCTGCATCAAAACACATCCCAAGCCTTGATGTGAAGCATCGCAATACACCACGAAGTTATCCGTTCCTTCGGGTAATGCCAGAATGGGTGCATTGCACAACTTATGCTTGAGTAATTGAAACGCTTCTTCTTGTTTCTCTCCCCAAATAAACTTCTTGTCTTTTTGCGTTAAGGTTGTCAGCGGCTGCGCAATCTTGGAGAAGTTTGCAATGAATCGTCGGTAATAGCCTGCCAGACCGAGAAATTGTCGAATTTCTGTCGGCGTCCTCGGGGCTTCCCATTTCTTTATGGCCTCAATCTACGCTGGATCGACATGGATTCCTTCCCTGTTCACTACATGACCCAAAAAGTGCACTTCACGGATCCAAAATTCACACTTAGAGAATTTTGCGTAAAGCTCCTCGGTTTTGAGCAACTCCAGTATCAATCTTAAATGCTGCTCATGCTTCTCCTTTCTTCGCGAGTAGATTAGGATGTCGTCTATGAAGACAATCACAAATTTATCCAAGTACGGTCGACGTATCCTGTTTATTAAATCCATAAAAACTGCTGGAGCGTTTGTCAAACCAAAAGGCATGACCAGGAATTCATAATGACCATACCGAGTTCTGAACGCTGTCTTGACGGTATCTTCTTCACGAACTCTCATCTGATGGTATCCGGATCGAAGATCAGTCTTGGAGAAGTAAGTAGCTCCTTGCAATTGGTCGAACAAATCATCAATTTGCGGAAGAGGGTGACGATTTTTGATAGTGATCTTGTTCAGCTCCCTATAGTCTATACACATTCGAGAGGATCCGTCCTTCTTTTTTACGAACAAGACCGGGGCTCCCCAGGGTGAAGAGTTGGGTCGGATGAGTCCTTTATCTAACAGTTCTTGAAGCTGCTTTGACAGTTCCCGCATTTCTGATGGCGCCAGACGATATAGTGACTTTGCTACAGGGGCCGCTCCTGGGACTAGATCGATGTGGAACTCCACCTGCCTATGCAGAGGTAGTCCGGGTAACTCCTCCGGGAACACTTCTGGATAATCTCTTACAACTGGAAGATCCTGAATTCGTTTCTCTTTTACTTCCTTATCTACAATGGGTGCTAAATATGCTACGCTCTCATTCCTTAAATGACTCCGCATTTTTATGCCTATCATTATGCTAGATCTTGGTGAACCTCTTTAGTTCCAATTGCGAATGCCCTTCCTTGAGCCTTGCATCCTTAATCTCTTTGATTGGCTTGCGTTGCTTTGTTCCTCCTCGTGGTGTTGATCGTGCCGCTTTTTAGCATGAGACACCTATCTCAAAAGTGGTTTGGGGTTCCGCACTCTTAGCCCCCTTTCTAGTCCTTCTGACCTTCCTTTCCTTTCTATAGTATCGAGTAGTGTAGCCCACTAGGTTGTCCTTGGTACCCAAAATACAAGCTCCTAGGTGATTGCAGTTGTAGCTAGTACATTTTGGACGAGAGTCCATATACTGTCTTGACTCATGGGTCTTTACCCCAAAATTTCTTTCGACTTTTATCTGACTGACCTTGAGTTGTCTCTTCTGACTGGTGCTCTACTTTATTTTATTACATTCTTTCCATTCGATGGATACTATAACTTCCTTATTTCTTCTATTTGCGACAAGGTCGGTAGTAATTTGAGTGACTATGGTAGGTACGACTTCCTGGACTTGTTGGGCTATCAGTTGAACAATGTTGATCGATTAATTCTCACGGTTCACTTTCTAGCTACGTGTGTTTCTTCTGGAAAAATGCGGTTCTAAATCATTTGTAAAATGTATGTTTGACTAAAAGTTGTCTTTAATAAATGTTCGAAAATGTTTGTATTTTATTTATGAGAATTTCTTAACAATAAAATCGATAAGAACGTCTTTGTGGTTAAATAAAAATTAGTTTCATAAAAAAAACTTAATATATATCTGAAAGGGTCAAAATTTGATGCTAATGCATCCTTAAAATATTTTACTCACCCAAGCTAAGGTTTAAATGGGATAATCAAAAGTACACTTTGAAATTCTTTCAAATTGACGAGAGTTACAATCGAAAGGATCAACTTTGCCAACAGTATTACCACAACTTGTCCGCCCAAGTCAACTCTCCTAGTCGTCCTTCTTGCCGTCATAACATTCTCTACAACATTGGTGGTACATTCCTCCAAGAGATGCGCCAAGTTTGTCAACTAAATTATGGCCTGATTCTATCTTGATGCCCTGCTTCAACTATTTTGCAATCCGTCGGCGAGTGTTCGCATTGTTCGAGCTCTCCTTGTGTCATACTAGTAATATAACCGATCAATATCCCCGAAAGGATATGAAATGATCTTGCATTATCTAGCTGAGTTATCGCCAGTCCACTGTGAATGGTTGCCGTAGCTCTCTTCCGAGTTGTCTCATATGAGGTGTTGGGAGGTTCGGAGGTGGATTGATTGAAATGTCTTCGCTTGTTATTCCAATGTCGGAATTGTAATGCCTAGACGGGTCTTTCTCCGAAGTCTAAGTAATAGTGTTCGATATAGTGATTGTAGTGTCCGCATAACTTATTAACGCACAATCAGAATACTAGTGACATCCTAAGCGCTAACGCAGGAGTGTTCAACATCTTAAATGCGTAAGTGCTATAATAAATATCAACATCATGATATACTTATGTGAACTCACACGATTTATGCTTTTCAGGAGGTTTTTGGAAAGTTTCAACTTTTATTCTCTAGCAGAATGATTAGTTCATAAGTCTTATCCTACTTATATCATGGCTAGGCGTAGGTGATCAGGCTCCGCCTATCTATGATATATCAGAATAGCACCTATCCTAATCGTACTAGTATTTAAATTCTCCTATACTTCGAAATCTATAATTAAAAGTTTTAACTCATTTTAGAAAAAGGTTGGTTATAGTACTTGGTTTTTATGAAAAACCGATGTTCTCTATAACCTATAGCTCTGATACCAATTCTGTAACACCCCCGCTAAAGCGGAAACACGAGGTGTGACAGCTAAGATTTCAATGCGATAGGAGATAAATAACATCATTCGTTCATACCAAAATATTCAAAGTTTAAAAATAAATTGTATTACAACCAACGGAAGTTTGAAATTACAGACAGGACAAAATAAATAATGTCTTGAATGATGCCAACAAACGCGCAAATTAAGCCTTTTCATTTACCTTCTGATTTCCTGAAAAGCATGTTAAAACAAGCGTCAACTACGAGAGTTGGTGAGTTCACAGGTTTTCATATGCACAAAACAGTTTAAATGCAACAAATTTTTAGTGAACCTTTTTATTCACTTAATTTTTCATAAACCAGTTATAGTGAACCTTTTCATTCACTACCGATACTAGCCTGAACATTAGTGAACGTTTTTGCTCACTCCATTTCTAGCTTAGTATCAAAAAGTGAGTAAATTTCCCGGGTCAAGTAAATCGCATGATATTTATTCTTTGAGTCACTGCTAATCCTGCCATTTATGACATGCTACACCCCTATTCTACCTCAGCGGTGGGACTAAATCCCACATGTGTAGAATTTTTATTCAATACAGTGCACCTATATTCTCATCAGTTCAAGGTGGGTATGTCAACCAAATAGCGCTATCCACGTGTATTATAGGCCCATTGTTATGAGTTAATAGTAGTTACCGGGGACTTTTTCATTTTAGACTCACTATATCATGCCGCATAACATATCAAATTTAACTCACAATACATTTCATTTCGTAACATTTTCACAATTATTCACATTCATTTGTAAACATGCTTTTCACCCCAAAACGCGTAAAAACGGTAAAAAGTGGGGCTGTGAATACTCACCGAGTTCACGAGTTCACGAGTTCAAAGTTCCCACGTTGACAAAGTCCCACCGATTTCCGACCCTAGTACAATAAGTTATCTTAATGAGTTCCTTAGTTAATTTAGTCTTTTGATTTTTATAAAAGAATGCATGCGTACGGTTTCTTAAAGAGTCAAGCGATTTGCCGAAAACTCGGACTTTTTGATGATTATGGTCAAACACGAATGTGTTGGTGTATGGTCATGCATGTGTATATCCACAAGGTTTTACTCAAAATATCCTTCAAATACTTTTTAATTAGTTCAAGTGTTTGTTTTTATGCAAAGGATTTGAAAAAGTAGTAAAATACATAAAATAATACTAAACTGTTTTTCTTGATTTCTGACAGATTCATAGGCTGTTTTGGAAAATGCATTTGGGTGCTTTAAACTATTCCAAAAATCACGAAATTTTAACATGTTTTAGTACTATGAGTTAACTATTTACTGACTAAATTTCATAATTTTTGGAAAAAGTCTCGACCTCCAAACAGTGGGTTTATTTTAGTCTCGACAGAAATAAGAGCTGTTGCGCAATCTTTTGTACGGACTGTTTGGGTGTTCAAAACTTGGAATTTTTGCAAACGGCCAGTGGGGTTTGAAAGTTAACTCAGAGAACTTGATTTTAAAAAAAAAAGAATCATGTTATTTGGACTTTTTATGAGAGAGATATGACCTTCCAAAGTCAGTGTAAGAATCTGTCAGCTACTGTTTTGGACGAATTTTTACAGTAGTTGTGTATTCGCAAAGTTATTCTCTTAGATTGTCCTTATTAAGTTGATTTCTCTTTTCCAAAGCAAAATATCAGTTGTTTTTGAAGGATTTTTAGATTATTTAACATATCTTACACATGCAAGACTTTTGTCACCAAAACTAATCATTCAAATAGTGATCACAAAGCCATCAACTCACTTATTGCTTAGATTGTGATGATCCAAGCAAAGAAAGGGTATTTGGCTATGTGATACACCAATTTTTCTCCATGCATGTGTCAATCTAAGCTTGATACAACTTATTTAAAAGAAAGAAATCAGATTTGAGTAGCAAGAAGAAGCAATGTGGGTTTAATACCTCAACTTATTGCTTTATTCACATGTGAATACAAGTAAATTATGAAAGAATAACAAGTAAATAATGAAGGCCTAGCCATTCTTATGACAAAGATGATAATAAAAACAACATGCATGGGTGTATAATCACACCATCATGCTAAGTAAAAGAAGATTATGCAAGATTTGTTCAAGATTTTTGGTTGTTCATGGATACAACATCATTTTCAAAGCATAATAGTGCTTGATGTGCATCTCCAACCTCAAGAACCATAATATTGGCTCTACTTGAACAAAACAAAGAAGAGAGTAGGATGATTTTTACCTTGAATGTTCTTGAAGACACTTGAATCTTCAAGAATTTTGAAGAACTCTTAGAGAGAAACTAGGGAGAAGAAGAGAGTATTTTAGTGAGAGAAAGTTAGAGAGAGGAAGAGTAGATGAGAAGTGAATGAAATTAGGAGTGTAAGGGGGGTTCTAATTCAGCAAATGAGGGGTAGGGGGGGTGGATTGGACGTTCACAAGAGAGAGAGAGAGAGAGAGAGAGAGAGAGAGGTGGTGTGGTGTGTTGGTGAAGCTAGAGTGTGTAAGTAGGTATAATTGTATTGGGTAATTTGAATTTGTTTGTCTCTTTTAAATTAATTTGATAAGGGCTTCTAGAAATACTTCAATAATGTAGATATGGCTGATTTCTATTTAATTAGATGGCTTCTATAAAAATATAATAATGTTGGTTGAACAAAGCTGCTAAAATTGGAAACCGTTGCCGAAAACGCGCATTTTTGCGATTTTTGCGTAACGAAATGCAGTTTTCGGATTTTTAATAAGGAACTCACTAAAATATAATAGTTTTAGTATTTTAGATCAATTCATGAATTACTTTATCATTCTAGTGGTCGGAATCGGGACCTGCCATAAACAGTCAGTCGGTTTCGCGAACCGAATACAGTGTCAACTTAAAATTTCCAAAGGCACTTTATTTAGTCTCATAGCAATATAATTAGTCATATGACATGATCTAATAATAAAATGACAGTACAGAACTCTGTTCTGCACTGGGAAGCCAGTTAAAATTCTACTAACCAGAGGTGAGAATTGGAGGGTTGTCACACCAATTTACTAAGTAAATAGTAATGGCGCTTCTCGTCAAAAGCTTTAGTGAACAGGTCAGCTATCTGACGTTCAGTTTCAACAAAGAACAGTTCAATGTTACCTTTCTCGACGTGATCTTTGATAAAGTGATATCGAATATCAATGTGTTTCGTCCGAGAGTGTTGAACTGGATTCGCCGCAATCTGAATGGCACTGCTAGAGTCACAGTAAATCGGAATCCGGTGCATGGTATAGCCATAGTCTGCCAGTTGAATTTTCATCCAAAGAACCTTTGAACAACAACACGCCGCGGCAACATATTCTGCCTCAGCTGTTGAAAGAGAAACACAGTTCTGTTTTCTCGAGGACCAACTTACTAACTTGTCCCCTAGAAACTAGCAGGCTCCTGACGTGCTCTTCCTGTTTAACTTACAGCCTGCATGATCTGAATCTGTAAAAGCTGTTAGTTCAAAACCAGAATCCTTAGGGTACCAAAGGCCAAAATTAGGTGTGCCCTTCAGGTACTTAAGGATTCTCTTGACAGCCCTGATGCGGTAATTATTATATATAAAAAGCGGAACAAGTTTTAACCTCTAATGTCTAGCCACTGTCTTACCACATATACAGATTAATCTAAATCAGTTTAATTAACCTAAAGCTTTTTGGGGGGTTTTTATGACAAAGAGTTTTAATACTAAAAAGACAACTAATTAACTATGAACTAAGAAAGCGATTTAAAAGAGATTAATTTAGAACAATATAAGAAAAGTAGTAGTACTCATCATGGTATAGTGAATCCCCAAGTGGATGATTTAAACAGGCCAAAGGTTTGGTTGTTTTGGTTATTGTAAGAATTTAAGTCTAGTACACCCTAACATGTAGTGATTATGGTTATTAACTAGGTCTTGGTCCTCCTAGTTCCAATACTTAGGTTGTTTGTCAGACAATCTAGTACCGGTAATCCGATCCTAATTCTATTGTGTGGTTTTCTACCTCCAGGTCACTCTCGGTCCGAGTAACCACTTAACACAACTCTCTTGGTCAAAGGGTAGGTTAAGGTAGGTTGATTATCCTATCGGAGTCTATCTACTTTGGTCAAGACAGATACACTCAACCAATGAGTTCAAATAACCAAACAACAAGAATCAGAACGGAACCATAACACACATTCAATCAACCAAAAACAAACCAATAAACATTAATTATAAAATCATCATCCACAATGGTTCATCGACCACAATAAGTACCACTATTAAAAGACTACTCACTAATCATAATGAAAACAGAAAACATGATACCGACAGTACAACGACGGATGATCGAAGATCGAACCCCGCAGCGTATCGGCACCACTCAGACTTTCACTTTCCACTCTATCGTTCCTCTCGTCTCTACAAGATAGTAACAGGGTTTACCGTATCCAATGTTATAAGACACTAGTGGGTCACACTGCTACACACCCAATTAGAGATCAAGTGGTTTGATGGAATAATTAATTAGTCCAAATTAATTATTGAGTGAGAAATAAATAATAATAAATAGTCATTTATTGTTTAGTTATATAAAATATCAGTTGGAATATTTTATAGGATTAATTAATAGTTAATTAATTAATTAAAAGGGTTAAGTTATTTAATTAATGGTTTATTAATTAAATAAAGAGTTTAAGCTTGATTAAATAACCTTAATGGGCTTTTAATCAAACGGGCTTTCTTTATTGGGTACTGCCATATTTAGTTTTATAAATATGGCAAACCCTGGTCAGTTTATTCATTAGATCATCTTAACTGAAAAGAAACCCCAGAGAAAAACCAAAAACCCTTTTCACTCTCCCTCTCCATCGATTTCATTAAGAACCCAGCGGTGGTCTAGCAACCAATCTCACGGTGGTGCAGTAGTGGTGTAATCCCGCCAGCAGTCCAGTTTCGTTCGCGTAAAACAAACAACGAGGTAATTTTCGTAACCCTCTTTTGTATCTGTATGCGTTTAGGATTGGATCCTCGATTGAGAATTAGGCTTTTTATTTCCGCTGTGCATGTTTTGTAGCCCGTAATTCCCAACAGTGGTATCAGAGCCACTTCCTAAACCTAACAGATCAGGTTTAAGCTGCTTGTTTGCTATTTAGGATTTGTAAAAATCGTTACTTTTTACGTTAAAAAAAATCTGATTTTTAGTAAACCTAGCGAAACAACGATCGGCGGTGGAACGGCGGCAGTTAGCCGGCCGGACCTCCAGGCTGATCGCCGTGAATCGTACCACCTTAACCACCGCCGGCCGCACCACCCGATTGGTGGCTGCGGCACCGGCTGTTTTGGTAACCGCCAGCCACACCACCCGCTTGGTGGTTGTGGCGTCGGCCAGCGTCGATCGGAAACAGAAACCACCACCGCACCACCGATTGTGGTGGCGGTGGTGTCGATTAGAAATCACAGCCGCCGTACGGCGGCGCCGGTTCGATCGAAGGACGGCTACCGCACCACCGTATGTGGTGGTGGTGGCGTCGATGGTTTTTCGCGATCACGGCGATGGTGGTAGCGCTAGGCTGCTGCCGTCGTTGGTGGTCTAGCGGCGGCGATGGCGGCAATTGCTGCTGTCGTCGTCGCAATCGTAATCGGCAACTACGGGCGGCGGTCGATGGCTACCGTTTGGTGGCGTCGGCCGTTGCCGGTTGTTCACGATGGGCGGCAGTGGTGGTGGCTTTCTAGCTGCTGCTGCCGCCGGTGTTCGATGGTGGTACGGGCGGCGGCGGTGGCGGTTGCGTCATCATCGTCGCCGACGATAGAGAAAACCCCGATCGTCGGCCACGTTTTGGCGGGTCGGTGGTAATTCGAGGTCGTAGTTCGTTTCGATTGTTTATCGTTAACGAGTCTCAGTTGAGGTTTGTTTCCGGATAGACTTCGAGGGAGAAATCGTTTTTTAATCAGATTAGGTTAAAACGATTCAGGATTAAATTAATTTATTTATTTTAAATTAATTTTGGTTTTATAATTATCCGGTTAAAATTCAGTCGTATTTTAATTCGTTTAATTATGTTAAGTCATAACTAAACCCTTTTAGACCCGTGGTTGTGTTTTATTTATCCGTTTTATTTATTCGCTTAATTGTTGGGAGGCCTGCGTGCCATTTACAACCCTTTTTGTAATTTTAATTATTCTTGTTAGACTAGTTGGGAGGCCTGCGTGCCATTTAAGCCCATTTTGTAATAATTATTTTAATTACATCGAGACGGAGACAAAACGACGGCCATGGATCTCGGAGCCAGTGGGAGTGCCAGAAGATGAAGACTTTTGTCACTTAGGGTTGAGACCGTTGTTTTGTGTTGGCTCACAAAACAACATTAGTTTAAGGGTTTAGGTTATGACTGTGCTTTTTATATTTAAATTGCGTGGTTGTTTAATTTACGTAATTGTTATTAAATATAAATTGCCCTTTTGAACGGATTGTTTAAAAAATTGAAAGGATACAAATACAGTTAGTGTTTGGATCCAGTTTTTCAAAAATTTTGGAAAAAGGAAACTGGCAATTTAGACCCTTGTTAAAATCATAGATTAGTAAGTGCAACCCACTTTAGGGACACTTCCGGTGTAAGGTACATAGGGCGTTGTAAGTGCACACACTATGAACGCCCGTGTTCAAACCGAAACTGGAAGGTGATAAAACTCTGCGAATTATCTCCGGGTGGTACCGGCCAGAGTTTGTCCAGGTCCCGAGTGGTGCAATCTATTTTGGTAATTATTTATTCACTGGGTGGTACCAGGCCAAAATGCACTAGAGGGACTAAATATGCACGGGCTATTAATATCCGATGTCCCGACAATCTAGAAGTCGTATTTTCAGATAGGAATACGATTGGTATAGTTTTACCTACCATAGATCACATGAGTCGGTTTGACATGATCACATGCTTCCCGACACATGTGAAATATGGATTCTAGTCTAATAAATTTATTTTAAGGGTAATAATTTATTAGAATTATATAATTATAAACTAAATTGGAATTTATATTCTTCTGTAGATGTCTCCAATTAGTATTCCGTTTTATTCACCTGAGGAATCACTTCGCCTTATTACGGGCAAGTGGAAGCTTACGGGCCAGAACTTTCCAGTTTGGAAGTTGCACTTACAGAATGTTTTGAGTGCCCAGGGTAAGCTTTATGTGATCAATAAGCCATGTCACGACCCAAAAGCAATGCCCCAGAAGAGGAATTTGCTGAATATTTCAGATTCATGGCAGATGAATCGGATGTAATGTCCATTCTAGTTTTCTCTATGTCACCCGAGTTCACGGGAGACTTAAGAGTGAAATTCTGTCACGAGGTTGTGAGAAATGTAGAAAACCAGTTAGGTTTCTACAAGCATACGGGCAAGCTTTTGATCATGCAAGAGATTCTCTCCCTGAAGCTACAAGAGGGTCAGTCAGTTAAAAACCATCTTATTGAAATGAGAAGGCTTTTTAAATGTTTATCACGTCTGGGGTACAAGATGACTCAGGAGGAGTTAGTGTACCTCATGTGGTTCTCCCTCACAAAGGAAGTTCAGGACACAGCTAGTGCCTACATGAAGGAACCAAAGAACGACGTAGATAAAGTTCATGAAGATATCCTGGCCAGTCTAGAGCCAGCACCCGAACCTGCGAACCTCATGGACACTGATATAATTGATGAGCTGGGAGATCTGAGTTGCCCAGAGTGTGGCAGTGAGGATATTTGCGAGCACTCGATGAACATCGACCAGATAGAGATCGGTTTACCCGATGCTCCAGGTATCTTTATGATAGATTGCTTAATCACTTCTTATGAATCATGGGTAATTGACACAGGCAGTGGTAACCACATTTGTAATCATTTACAGGGATTCACTAGAAGAAAGACTCTGAGGAAGGACCGTACGAACCTACGAGTTGGCGAAGGCACTCCGTTGATTGCTGAAGCCGTGGGATCTTATAGTCTTAGTTTACCCTCGGGTCTAGTTTTGGAACTGGATAATTGTCATTATATTCCAAATATGATTAAGAATGTATTGTCTTTTGATTTATTGGTAGACCAAGGATTTTATTATAAATATACTTATAAAATGATCTCAGTCTTTAAAGATGATATTTTCTATTTTAAAGCTACACCCGTAAATGGTCTATACACTGTAAATCTACAAGACAACAGTAGTGAAATCTATCATATAAGTAAGCGATCCAAGGATATTGAGGATCAGACTTACCTCTGGCATTGTCGTTTGGGTCACATAAACAAGAAACGCGTTGAACTACTCCTAAAAGGAGGTTTTCTTGGCAATTTCGATTATAAACCTTTTGATAATTGCGAGTCTTGTTTATCTGGCAAAATGACAAAGCAACCTTTTAACAGTGAGAATGAAAGGGCTACTGACTTGCTTGAAATAATCCACACAGATGTATGTGGACCTTTCAGTCATGTAGCAAGAGGAGGATACCGGTACTTCATTACCTTCACTGACGACTTCAGTAGGTATGGTTATATCTACTTGATGAGACATAAATCTGAAACCTTTGAGAAATTCAAGGAATATCAGAATGAAGTACAGAATCTACTTGACAAGAGGATCAAGTTCTTACGGTCAGATCGTGGTGGCGAATATCTCAGTGATGAGTTTGACAATCATCTGATGGAGTGTGGGATAGTATCCCAACTCACACCTCCGTATACACCTCAAATGAATGGTGTATCAGAAAGGAGAAATCGTACTTTGCTTGACATGGTACGAACGATGATGTGTCATTCTTCGCTGCCAATATCATACTGGGGACATGCGCTCGAAACAGCAGCACACATACTAAACAGAGCGCCAACAAAGTCGGTAGAAAAGACTCCATACGAGTTGTGGAAGGGTAAGAAACCCAATATATCTTTTCTGAAAATTTGGGGTTGTGAGGTTTACGTCAAACGACCTACCTCAGAAAAACTCAAACCCAAATCCGACAAGTGTTTCTTCGTTGGATATCCCAAGACCACCGTGGGATATTATTTCTACAACCCTGAAGAGAACAAAGTGTTTGTTGCTCGAAATGGAAAATTTCTGGAAGAAAAGTTTCTCGGTTTAGAGAACACCAGAAAGGATGTAGATCTACAGGTAGTAGACGAAGAAAGCACTACACCAGTTGTTGAGCCAGAAATTCAACATAACAATGTTGAACCTCAATCAGAGTCGATTGAGGAAGTGCAAACACAGGACCTTCGCAGATCCAGTAGGGTAAGACAAGAACCAAATAGGTATCTTGGGTTCCTAGTCTCTCAAGACAGTGGAGAGTTAAATGAACCAACATCCTATGGAGAAGCTGTATCAGGCAGTGAGTCTGAGCAATGGCAGGAAGCCATGAGGGCCGAGATGCAATCCATGTACGACAACCAAGTTTGGGAGTTGACTGATTTGCCACAACACTGTAAGGCTGTTGGACGCAAATGGGTTTTCAAGAAGAAAACCGACATGGATGGGAACGTACACACCTTCAAAGCCGGACTGGTTGCAAAAGGATTCACGCAAACTCATGGCATTGACTATGATGAAACCTTTTCACCAGTGGCCATGTTAAAGTCAATTAGGATTCTTATGGCCATCTCAGCGTACTTTAACTACGAGATATGGCAAATGGACGTCAAGACAGCCTTTCTGAATGGAAAGTTAACAGAGGACGTCAATATGGAACAACCAGAGGGGTTTGAAGATCCTAAGAATCCTAATAAGGTGTGTAAGCTGCTAAAATCCATTTATGGATTGAAGCAAGCATCTCGAAGCTGGAACTTACACTTTGATGAACGAATCAAAGAGTTTGGTTTTACCAAAAGTGAGTTCGAGCCGTGTGTCTACACTAAGTTCAGTGGGAGCATAGTAACCTTCTTGGTCTTATACGTAGACGACATTCTACTCATAGGAAACGATGTACCAACTTTACAGAGTGTTAAAAGTTGGTTAAGCAAATGTTTCCAGATGAAAGACCTTGGAGAAGCCGCTTATATACTCGGTATAAAGATCTACAGAAATAAATCTAAGCGGCTTATCGGGCTTAGCCAAAGTACGTATATCGATAAAATCTTGAAGAAATTCAGGATGGATGAATCCAAGAAAGGATTTATCCCGATGCAACATGGCATAGTGTTAAGTAAAACACAGTGTCCTGTTTCTAGTCAAGATCAGGACAAAATGAAATCGGTCCCATATGCTTCAGCAATTGGATCGATTATGTATGCCATGCTATGTACTAGGCCCGATGTTGCTTACTCAGTAAGTGTTACGAGCAGATACCAACAGAATCCAGGTGAACCCCATTGGGTGGCTGTCAAGAACATCCTTAAATATCTGAGAAGAACGAAGGAAATGTTCTTGGTCTTTGGAGGTGCTGAGAATGAAATTAGTGTCACCGGATACTCTGACGCTAGTTTCCAGACCGACAGAGATGACTTCAGGTCACAGTCAGGGTACATCTTTACCCTAAACGGAGGTACGATCTCATGGAAGAGCTCAAAGCAGGACACGATTGCAGACTCAACTACAGAAGCATAGTACATTGCAGCATCTGATGCGGCAAAGGAAGCTGTCTGGCTAAGGAATTTTCTATCGGATCTCAGAGTGGTTGCCAGTATCTCGAGACCGATCGATATATTCTGTGATAACTCAGGAGCCGTGGCGCAAGCAAAGGAACCTAGAGAGCATCACAAGTCAAGACACGTGCTCAGGAAGTATCACCTCATCCGAGAGATCATTGGAAGAGGAGATGTGAGAATATGCAAGATTCCAACAGATGACAATGTCGCAGATCCGCTGACAAAGCCACTAGCAAGGGTAAAGCATGAGGCACATGCGAATTCCATTGGGATGCAGTACCTGGAAGCCAGTAGCTAGTACTTAGTTTATAAATTATTACTATAGTCTAATTTAGAAACAATGTAATCATGTAAAGTTTTTATTTCACAGTGTGTTGGAAATAAATGGAGGTTTTATTTTCATGATTGTTTTAAATTGACTATTTTTTGCATATTTAGCGCATCCATGATTTTACAAAGTTTTGTATGAAATCTAAATTTCCGTAGCCACTTATTGAAATGGGAATTTCAATAGGGAGTTTAACGCTACTATAAATACTTGATGATTTATTCAAAGTAGAGAATAAAAGCACAAGTGATGTGACCAAGTATTTATAGATACTCATCAGAGTGTTTGGGTATTGGAAGTGACCAGTAATCAAGTCTGCTTCATGGAGCCTCAGTCATAAGCACTGACTTGATAGGTTGTCCTTAGACCTGAGATACTTGGTTTGGGAACGCGAGGACTACTGTATTCTTAGCACGTACTAACGCTGTACCGTAACAGGGCGGCCATACGGGACGTGACTAGATGCAGCGGAAGCCGTGGATCCAAATGCAAGTAGTCAAGAAGGGATTTGCACCTCTTTCAAAAGAGAGATATTTTCGGGCCCCTTGACGATTAAGATTGGCAGAAAACGCGTGGCCACGCTCGGATAGAATAACAGGGGTTATTTAGTAATATCCGTTACTGCAGGCAATCGAAATCAGAGTCAAGAAATACTTGATTTTAAGAAATGAATCCTCCACTCCATGTCTTAAATCACTTTAGAAATATCGTGTGCAAAAGGAATGAACCTGTGTACAAATTCAAGCGTGAATTGTATCTCTGGATGTAAGAGATCTTATAACCTGGTTAACCTAAGTGTCTGGCTAGGGACCTCCTTAGGCTAATGGTAACAGTACAGTTACTAGTCTGGCACAAGTGGGAGTCTGTTAGGATTATGTGCAAGATAGTAACAGGGTTTACCGTATCCAATGTTATAAGACACTAGTGGGTCACACTGCTACACACCCAATTAGAGATCAAGTGGTTTGATGGAATAATTAATTAGTCCAAATTAATTATTGAGTGAGAAATAAATAATAATAAATAGTCATTTATTATTTAGTTATATAAAATATCAGTTGGAATATTTTATAGGATTAATTAATAGTTAATTAATTAATTAAAAGGGTTAAGTTATTTAATTAATGGTTTATTAATTAAATAAAGAGTTTAAGCTTGATTAAATAACCTTAATGGGCTTTTAATCAAACGGGCTTTCTTTATTGGGTACTGCCATATTTAGTTTTATAAATATGGCAAACCCTGGTCAGTTTATTCATTAGATCATCTTAACTGAAAAGAAACCCCAGAGAAAAACCAAAAACCCTTTTCACTCTCCCTCTCCATCGATTTCATTAAGAACCCAGCGGTGGTCTAGCAACCAATCTCACGGTGGTGCAGTAGTGGTGTAATCCCGCCAGCAGTCCAGTTTCGTTCGCGTAAAACAAACAACGAGGTAATTTTCGTAACCCTCTTTTGTATCTGTATGCGTTTAGGATTGGATTCTCGATTGAGAATTAGGCTTTTTATTTCCGCTATGCATGTTTTGTAGCCCGTAATTCCCAACAATAAGCTCATTTGGTGAGTGAAATGATCATAAACGGGTGAGAAATGGGGTAAAGTCATACAATTAAGCTCAACCAAAACATGTATAATTTTGGTGTTATCAAGCCCCGAGATGTGATTCTCGAGGGTCGCACTGAAAACGAGCACAGACACATGTGGCAAACATAATGTCGGGTCTACTGGCCGTGAGATAAAGCAGAGATCCAATGATCGCACGATACACCTTTTGGTCAACTGGATTACCAGATAAATCCGCATCCAGTTGAAATGACGTGGACATCGGTGTTGAGGCAGACTTAGGTCCATTAAAATCAAAACGTTTTAAAATGTCATGAGTATACTTGGACTGATTTATGAAAATCCCTTGCGGGGTTTGACGGACTTGAAGTCCCAAGAAAAATGTAAGTTCGCCCATCATACTCATCTGAAATCTGGATTTCATTATCTGCTCAAACTCAATGCAAGACTCAGGGTTTGTAGATGCAAAGATGATATCATCCACGTATATCTGTACTATTGTCAAATGATTACCTGACCTTCAAAGAAACAGGGTAGGATTAACAGTACCCTTTTTATATCCGGATCCAAGCAAGTAAATGGTAAGTCTTTCATACCAGGCGCGAGGTGCTTGCTTCAAACCGTAAAGTGCTTTGTCAAGCACATAGACGTGTTCCGGGTACTTGGGATCAACAAATCCCTCGGGTTGCTCAACATATACTACTTCTTGAAGTTCTCCATTCAGGAATGCGCACTTGACGTCCATCTGGAAGACCTTCATGTTCTTGTGAGCTGCATACGCGAGAAAAATCCTAATGGCCTCGATTCTAGCCACAGGAGCGAATGTCTCGTCGTAGTCGATACCTTCCTGTTGACGATATCCCTTGGCGACCAAACGAGCCTTATTACGGATAATAAGATCGTTTTCATCTTTCTTGTTGCGGAAGATCCACCTCAAGTCAATGATTCTTATTCTTCTTGGTCTTTCAACAAGGCGCCAAACTCTGTTTCGCTCGAATTCGGCAAGTTCTTCCTGCATAGCCCTTAACCAATCAGGATCTGAAAGTGCATCTTGGGTCTTGGTTGGTTCAAATTGACTCAGGAAGCCGCTGAAAAGAATTAGGTTTTCATCTTTCTTTGAAGAGCGAGTTGTCACTGGAGCAGATGGACTACCGATGATGTTGGTAGTGGAATGGCTTCTGGTCCACTTTCTAGAATGGGGAATAGGATCGTATTCCATGTTGTTTCTTGAGTCGTTCTCATCCCGAATGGCGGAGGAGAGAAGACTAGCATCCGGATCAGTATTCAACACGGTCTCCGGACAGGGTTCCCGTACCACTTCAGCATAAGTTCTGGATGGAGAAGGTGGCGGAACAACTTCAGGAATTGGTGCAAGAACAGGGGACACTGTCTGTTCTCGGACCACTTCAACTGCAATTTCAGGAGAGGGTTGTGTTGAAGAGAGCTGTGAGGGGGAGAGAACAGTTTCCTCATTCACAGTGTTAGAAGAGGATTCTGTTTCTATGATGGGGTTTAGTACAGACACCGGTTCTACAGTACCAGAAGAGGTTTCTCCTACAGCGGTAGAACAGGATGTGCTCTCATTCACGAATGCGTCTGCGGATATGGATGTTGATGAAGGAATGGTATGATCAGATGGAGCAGGAACAATGATTGGACCAACAAGGGTGGTTAGATCAAATTCTGCTAAGTCAACAAAATCAGATTCAAACGAGTCAGTAGGAATAGTTGTGCTCGGTGGTGAAACAGTGGTCAGTTCAGGGAAGATCGGACTAGCTGTACTAGTGTTGGCATCGGAATACATCTCGGTCTCAGAGAAATCAACGTACCGACTTTCAAAGATAGATCGGGTCCGTTTGTTGTATACACGGTAAGTCGCTGAGTTAAGTGAGTATCCAATGAAGATAGACTCATCCGACTTAGCGTCAAACTTTCCTAGATCATCTCTGTTGTTCAGTAGATAACATACACAACCGAAAACCCTAAAGAATTTAATATTTGGCTTACGCTTGTTGACCATTTCGTACGCGGTTTTACCAGTCCGCTTGACGATTAGGGTCCTGTTCTGAGTGTAACAGGCAGTAGATACTGCTTCAGCCCACAGGGATGGGGGTACACCAGAATGCGCTATCATGGATCTTGCAGCTTCGACCAACGTATGGTTCTTCCTTTCTACGACTCCGTTTTGTTGGGGAGTATGTACAGCAGAGAAGTTGTGAGAGATGCCCACGTCTTTAAGGAAAGACTAGAGTTTCAAATTCCGAAACTCTGTACCGTTGTCGCTTCTTAGCTTCTTCACCTGACGACCCAAGAGGACTTGGATTCGTTTGATGAAAGCGATGATTAGTTCTGCAGCGTCAGATTTGGCTCTTAGGAATTCGAGCCATGTGTACCGAGAGTATTCATCGACAAGTACAAGCATATATTTCTTGCGTGCAAGACTTTCGACTCTCATCGGTCCACAGAGATCCATATGCAGCATGTCAAGGGGATGGTGATAGTTTGTCTCCATCTTTGGCGGATGCGAACTCTTCTTCATTTTCCCTTTCTCGCAAGCAGAGCATAGGGTGTCTTTAGATAGTCGCGTCTCCGGAAGACCGTTGATAAGGTGTTTAGATACTAGCTTGTTCATATCCCTGAAGTTCTGATGAGACAAATGCTGATGCAACAGCCAGCTTTCTTCCTTCGTTGCTTTTGCAAGAAATACCACAGTTTCCATTTGTTGAGGAATGGCATAGAACATTGTGGTATATAAGTGACTGTTTCTTCTAGCGCGAAGAATCACGTTTCCATCCTCGTCTTCAATATTGCTTCCAAGAATGAATGTCTTCACAAGATATCCTCCATCACAGAATTGGCTTGAACTGAGTAAGTTGAAAGGCAATCCTTCAACGTACCGCACATTCTTGATGACGTGTTCTCCATTCGTCATGCTTCCATATCCCAGAATTGGTAGACGTCTCTTGTCTACAAGATTGACGAAGCCTTCAGCTCTAACGACGTAGTCGAAGAGGATGTTGCGCTGCCCAGTCACAGGTCTGAAAGCTCCTGAATCAAAGTACCACATAGACTGCCCTGCAAAAACGCAAAATCAAGTTTGTTTAGGAACCCATTGCCACATGGGTGTCCTACCGTTAGAAACAGATAAAGCAGCCGGTGAAGTGTCCTTTTCAGATTTCTCCTTAGGCTTAGGAGACTTCACAGGAGGCAAAGCATTTTGCTTTGTCATTTTCTTATTTCTTTCTCGGTAAGGACTACCTGACTTACGATAAGCATTTGCATTACCAGGCATATCAACACGCATGTAATTATCAAACAACGAACAAATATGGTTTTTAAAAGCTGTAAGATTATAAGAATTCGCAGAGCGATTAGAGTTTACAGACTTTGAGTTCACGTTTGAATTACAACTAGGTGGGTTGTAGCCAAGACCAGTGTGATCATGACCACCCCATTTAGGGAAAGCAATAAAAGAGTTCTTCTTCTTCCGATATCTCCTCCTTCGTGGCTTCACATTCGCTGTTCCATCACCTGTCCTCGCATCTGCATGAGAAGCCAGTTGTGAGTTGGGTGACGGTTTAACAAGAATGGATTAACCACCTTTGAAATTAGTGGCGTTTTGACAAACGGATTTTAACATTTTCAAAGGTTGTTTGGGTTTGGAGTTCTCACCCACATCAAATGAACTAGAATGAAAGTCTAGTCCCTTAATGGGTTTCACCAAGCTACTAGCATCCTTAGTATTTGAATGCTGTGTTTGTGTTATTGTAGGTGTGTGAGGCTTAACTGACTTCCCTTTGTCAGTACCGTCACAAGTTTTACCTTCAGTGTTTATCACAGACACTGATGCAAGTGGTTTGGTGGAACTGATTTGCTTTACAGCAGGTGCCTTTGGCAAAACAGGTTTTCTTGGAATAAAACCTGAAGGAGGATCATCAGCATCTAAAAATACCTTCACATCATACTCAATATTTGGATCCAATACAAGTTTAGGCACGGTTGTCCTAAGGTCTGGTATGAGAGGTGAACCTTTGGTACTTGAATCCCATGAGTCAGATTCCTCTAAGAAAGACACACGTCTTTTCAACTGATTGATTTGACAGCTTTGATTTGCGAAAGTTTGACCAAACAACAGTTCTTTTTCATAAAAGAAGTCTTTTTCCATTGTGTTATTAACAAGTTGGATAACTAGTTGTTTTTGGAGATCTGCAAATTTGGTTTTAAAACATGAGCAGGAAAACTTTGCGTTCTCACATTGGTTCGACATACTTATCCTCTCGGCATTTGCCTCATGATAAATATGCTCCAATGACTTAATCTGGTTGTCTTTTTTAGAGAGAATCGACTCAAAGTTCTTTATCTTATGGCGACAGACATCAAGTTCTACGGCTTTGGACCTGAGATGGAACATTTCTTTCTCTATACACACTAGGGCAGGAGGCTGTTGTGGAAACGTCCAATGGTTGGATAACATCAGCATCCTCGGATGTATCAATTTCCCTAGAGTCATAGCTAAAGTTCAGATCGTCAAAGTTAATAGGTGGCATTGCTACCTTAGGTGTCCTAGCTTTGATGCCTTCCCAGCTAGTGAAAGTGTTCTCTGGATTACGAGCAGGGGTGAAAATAGGACTAGTTGCAATAGGACTGGAAAGGGGACTACTAGTTGAGCTATTTGCAGGACTGGTGGTGAAAGACACAGCTTTTCCATCTACGATCTCAGTAAATGTTACAGTCTGCATCACATAGTTGTCATTGTCTTGTCCTTTGACTGACCTAGGTTCAGGTTTGGAAGCACTCATATTGTCAAAATTGTATAGATGTGCAGGTGCTTTTTCAAGAATATTTTTCTCTGAATGTCCCAACCCAGGTTTGGCTTGATAAAAGGGATGTTGAGTGGTTTGCTTGGTAAGCAGACTCAAGGTATGTTCAGATTGTCCTCTCTTTAGATTATTTTCCTCAAGCTCTTCTATTTTGATAAACAATTTAGTTCTTTCCTCAAGGTGCGTTTGGTTCGCAGGATTCCATGGGAATCTGAAGGAATTGGAATCTAATTCCCAGGATTCCTGCGTTTGGTTGGCTACAGAGAAGGGAATTGGAATTTCAAGGTGGGATTTAATTCCCTTAGGTAAAGGAATTTGAAATCCTTCCACACCATGAGGGATTTTAAAATCCTTAGATTTGGGAATGTGCATGATTACCATTTTACCCTTCCATACCATACAACTCTTTTATGCCCTAAACCAACACACCATCGCGTCTGAACTTTGCCGCCGACCACCACCTCTGAACTTTGCCGCCGACCACCACCTCTGAACTTCGTCGTCGACCACCACGTCTGAACGTCACCGCCGCCACTGCTGCACTTGAACTTCGCCGCTGCTGCTGCATGTGAACTTCGCCGCTGCTGCTGCACTTGAACTTCGCCGTTGCTTCTGCACTTGAACGTCGTCGCCGCTGCACTTGAACGTTGCCGCCCCCGCTCTTCAGAAACTCCACCGCCGCACTGTCGTTGCTCTCTAGAACCGCCACCGGCGTTACTCTCCAGAACCTCCACTGCCGCTGCACTTCTGAGTCGCCGACCGCCCCTTCCGTCGCCGTCCCTCCCGTCACCGACCGTCCCTTTCGACCTGTATTGTTGTCACGTTTCCTTTTTCTTCTTCGTTTAATCGTTTAGGATATTTGTTCATATCTCTAGTGTAGATTTTGTTATGGTTTTTATCGAGAGTTTAAAATGCAAATGTATTCAATTTTGGTTCGAATTCGAAAGGTTTTAAGTGTATTAATAGTTGCTTTGTGGTTGCGTATTGATACTCATTGAAATGTAGTTGTAGCCAACTCTCTAAAATTTAATCGTTTAACTTTAATCAGTTAGGATATATGTTCATCTATGTGGTTATTCGTTTTTGCTTTGAATCTAGTGTAGATGTTGTTTCAATTTTATCGAGTTTAAGTTGAGGAATTTTTTCGTTTTCGTTTCCAATTCGAATTTGGAAGGGTATCGGCGGTTGCTTTGTTTTTACGTATCGATAATCGTTGAAATGTAGCTCTAGCCGATTCTCTGAAGTTTAATCGTTGAAAACTTTGTTGTTTGATTGTCACTTTGTAGCCCAAACAAAAGAAGGGTAATTCTGTCATTTTGCATATCTGAATTCCAATTCCAATGACATTTCTGCCAACCAAACAGATTATGGAATTGGATTCCAATTCCAATTCCTGCCAACCAAACAGGATATGGAATTGGATTCCAATTTCTTCAGGATTCTAAATTCCTCAGGATTCCAATTCCTTCAAAAACATTCCAGCAAACCAAATGCGACCTCAGAAAGAATGTGAAATTTGAGCTTGAGTTCTTCACGACTGCTTTCAATTTCGTCGTGAGATCTTTGAAGATTAAGGAGCTTGTTTTCGAGGATGGATTCTCTAACCCCGGACTCAAGCTCCATTCTATTAAAGTTCTCGGTGAGGTCCTCTAAACTACTTTTATACACAACACTCTCTATTCTGAATCTCGCGACGAGACCTCTTTCCATTTGGAGTTGGCTCTCGAGTCTTAGAGTTTCAGACTTAGACAGTTCAACATGTTTTGACAATAATGAACAAGAATTTACCTCAGCTTCTTCATCAGTTGAGTCATTTGGGGAACCGGATATGCAGGGTTCCTCAAAGTCAGCCATGAGGCAGTGTCCTTGCACGGCAGAGGGGCCTTCATCATCTGAGTTTTCTGGCTCCATGATCCAGTCTTCCTCATCAGCCAACAGCACCTTTCCAAGCTCTTTCTTCTTCATCATGGCAGCCTTCTTCTCAAAGTAAGCTGAGTCTTTGAGCCTTTTCTTGCAATCAGATGCATAGTGACCCGGGTCACCACAGTTGTAGCAGGTGGGAACCCGAGCAGGGTTTCTGTTCTGGTTGGCTGCAGGTGGAGCTTCTAGAGCTGGTAGTTTGTTCTATGGTGGTTCAGTTCCACCGGTGTTGTTGTACTGACGACCTTCTTCATTTGACTTCTGGTTCTGGTTGTTACTGTTAGAACCAGATTGGTCGTTCCACCTTTGATTGTAACCACCTCCCTGATATCCTCTGTTTCCGTGGTAGTTGTTGGAGTTGTAATCCTGATCCCTTTGCTGTTGCTGGTTGTTGTTGTAGCCTTGTCTTCGATCTTGGTAAGATCCTTGATTGTTGTACCCAGACTATCACGTTGTTGATAGTTGTTCGTTCTCCCCTGATCATTCCTTTGAAAGCTTTCACTGGACTGGTACCCGCCTTGATTAGACTGACCTCCTACAAACTGAGGTCCTTGTCTAAATCTGTTGAAGCGTTGGGGATTTCCCTGAAATTTAGCCATCAAGGCGAAGGAGTTCTCCAGCTGAAACATCTCCTCTTCAGTAAGTCCATCATCAAGAACTACAGGTTCTTCAACGGTGTAGTTTTCATGAGAGGACGATCCTCTATTTGACATCAAGGCCAGTGTAGGAGGATCGAGTTTCTTTTCAGTTTTACCGAATAAGGTTTCTTCATGAGGCAGCATCATGCTGTATAGATCATGAAGTCCAAGTTGGCCAAGATTCTGGCTCACTTGAATGCTGATAGTGACTGACTGCCAGAGTTTGTTCAATCGTTTGAGGAATTTCACATTAACCTCGTACTTGTTCTTTTCCAGTCCAAGTCTCCGTAAATCATTTACACAGATGTTTAAACGATTATAGGTCTCCGTCAGTGTCTCTCCTTTACGAGCACAAAAGCTTTCATACGCGTTCATCGCGTTCTCCTTTTGGCCTTCAAGTGCCTTGTCACCACCTTGCATTTGTTGTTCAATGCCCAGCCACATCGCTCTAGCATCTTTACAGCTGTCAACTCTCGCGAACATGTCATTAGGCAATGCCATGGTGAGTAACGTAAGAGCACGTTTGTCAATGGCTGCCCGGGGACGTTGTTCATGAGAGAACATGTCATATGGTTTTTCAACCTCATATGCAGGTAGATGAGGAGTGACATCAGTTCTGGCTACTTCAGCTACAGTAACCGTCGGTCTGATTGGTCCCTCAATGATAGAGACCATCAGTTTGTCATCCAGTAGATCAAGGAAGTTAATCATTCGGCGTTTCCATTGCTGGTATTCGCCGACGACTAATACTGGAGGTCGGGTTTCAGAACCGATACTGATTATTTCTTTCGACATCGCGTCCTCAGAAATAGGATCTGTTTTGAGTAGATGGTGTTTTCCGATTGGACAGAGCTTCCGCGCTTAAAGCACTTTCCTTTATAGAAATTCGAAAATTTCAAAAAGAAAGGCCAAGGCGGGAAAACTGAAAGTCCCGATTCGAGAAATGTGAGTCCCGATTCGGGAGTCAAAAACACAAGTCCCGATTCGGGAAATAAGAGTCCCGATGCGGGAGTTCAAATTTCCAAGTCGGGAGTTGTTCAAATTTCAATACGGGAGAGGCTAAAGATCCGAATTGGGAAATAAGTTTTCCGAATCGGGATACGAATATCCAACTCGGGAAACCAATGATCCAATTCGGGAAATTTAAGAGTTCCGATTCGGGAAATCAATTGTTCCGAATCGGGACACTAGTGTCCAATTCGGGAATTGATGAATCCCGAGTCGGGAACTTGCTAAACAAGCAAGAACAACCCCTAAAATCTGTCCAAAACTACTAAAACGATCGCTCTGATACCAATGTGAGTCCGTGAATATCTAAGGATGCGATAAATGGACCATTGCAAGCGATTACAAGAGATAGTAATGCTCAAACAGCGGTAATCAAGCGATATATGCACAAAATATGACGATAATAATAACACGATAACGCATATAGAGAAAGTTGTCAGTTACTTGATTATTGAAAAACGTTAACTAGCGACCCGTATTTATAGAGCCGAAGTTACATAAAACACCCTTAGAGTCTATGACTCTTTTAAAAGGTGCACAAAAGATATTGTTTCAAGCTAACTATTACAAATGTTCAAAATACGCCCTGACTTCTTTACAACCCATAAGTCATGGTCTAACTCTCTCTCTCTCTCTCTCTCTCTCTCTCTATATATATATATATATATAGGATAGAGATAGATTAAAGTTCAAATGGAAGCTCATGTTTTATTACGAAAGTAAGGACAGCCGAAAGCGCAACGTGGCATATATTCAGCCTAAATAATACAAGACTATTCATACTGAATAATTATGTATATTTCAAGGTGAATAGTACAATATTCAAAGTAAATAATATTGAATGTTGTATTATTCAGTCTGAGTACTGTATTATTTATCTTGAATAATGCATAATATTTAGTATAAATAATCATGTATAATTCAGATTAAATATAAGCTAAATACGACACGTGGCTCACTTTCGACTATTTCCATGTTCGTAATCAAATTTGAATTTCCATTTGAAAGTCAACATATATATATACACACACATACACATAAACAAGAATACTCTTTTATAAAAATTGTAAATTTATCTAGGTCATTGGAAATATAACGATCTCCATCTCAATTTAAGAATTATTTTCATTTTTATTTTTTTAAATATAAATGTCTATATCTCAATGTTAATTGTTTAATTGTGTGGTACAGATTAATTGCATAATTTATAAATTTTTAGTGGTTATATTTGAGTTATCATCTATATATATATATTTCTTATCACTGTGAGTCAGTATTAAAGAAACATTTCTTCAGACATAAGACACATATATGTGTTTATATATAAATGGAAAACGTGTTTTCATATACGGAAAAAGAAGGCATCCAAGTTTGAGTAGTTGTAAAGGCCTTTTATTTATCTTTTTTTTATTTTGTTAAGATTGGTGCTATTTAATACTAATGACTCGGTCATGGAGCATCATATTCACATGGGCCATTGTGAATACTCATTGCATCTGACCACAAAAGCTTTGTGTTTTCTGTTTCAACTTTAAATTTACATTTAATATTAATATAACTTGGTATATTTTAATAATTCATGGAGCTCTTATTAAAATATTGTATGACTTTAAATGATAAATAGACAAAACTACTAAATTTAAACAAAAAGTATACAATTGAACCTATTATCGTGCATTCGTGCTTTATTATGAAAATAGTATTATATGAGAAAGTGATCCGCTTTGGTTCGATTTTAATTTTTTGTTATGTGTTTTTTAAATATTTAATTCAATATATGATACGTAACATATCAAATCAAACATTTAGATATTTATTTTAATTTTAATATACATGAGAAAAAACTTTTTTCTATACAAGGTACGATTTTTTGTATTATATTAAAAATTAAAAAAGTAATTACATAATTGGTATATGTGGTATGTACATCTTTATGCAAATGGGTCCTAAACTTTATATACTACAGATTTGGTCCCCATGGTTTGATTTTTCCGTTGGATTTGGTCCCTATGCCAAATGACATTCATATCCTCCGATAAACTCAAAGTATTTAAAGGGTGTTTGGATAAGTTTTTTGAGGTCCAAAAGTTTTTTTGGTCAAAAGTGTTAATTGACTTATGGTAATGGGAAAAGAAGTTTGTAAAAAGTATTTGGATTAGGTTTTATGGTGCTAAAAGACAATAAATCAATAAATTGTTTTTAAGAAAGTGTTTGTCTTAGCTTATCAGCTTTTTGTGAAGCTTTTATGTTAATTTTATCCAAAAAGCCAAAATCCTTCTAAAAAAGTGAGAAATTCTAACTTCTTAAAAATCACGTTTGAAGCCTTCTCCTTTTGAGTTACCCAAACAAGATTTTTGAAATATTGGTCTTTTAAGAAGCCAATACGTTAACACATGCTTATCCAATATTTCAATATTAAATTTTATTTAATTACTTTTTCTTGACTTATTGCCATCTTTCTATATTTTAATATTAAATTTCGTTTAATTACTGTTTTTTTTGTCCCATTTAATGTCTTAAAACAGTACATTATATTTAAAATACAAACACACACACATATCCGATTGTTTAACCCTTTATTCCAACGAAGAGTGTGTTTGCATAGGTCGTGGTAATGAATAACACCCCAAAAGCCCAAAGCAACAAGCTGACCCAATAACTTTGAGTGCAACTAAAAACCATGGTGGAAGTTATTGGTAACCTATGGCTTGAGGCTTATACGGAGCTTCCATATTCTACTATCTATCCATGTGGGACGGGTTGTCAGAAACTCCCCCACTTGAACTCCTAACGTCTTCGTCAGGCCTACCCAGAATCTTTCTCTCCTTGTCCTCGGCGATGTGGGATTTGCCTAAGATGTTACAAACATCCCCCTTCGAGGACTCATCATTCCCGATGAGGTTTGCCCCACCATCCCGATGGTACAAAGATCGGCTCTGATACCATTTGTAACACCCCAAAAGCCCAAAGCAACAGGTTGGCCCAATAACTTTGAGTCCAACTAAAAACCATGGTGGAAGTTATTGGTAGCCTATGACTTGAGACTTATAATGAGCTTCCAAATTCTACTATCTATCCATGTGGGACGGGTGGTCACAAGGCGTGTATGTATGTGTTTCTAGAGAAGTGCGTATGAGTAAAAAGTAGTCATGACGGTAGTGGTAGCCTGGTAGGTTGGTTGGCAGGGTGTGCATGATGGTGGTTGGGTTGACGGGAGTAAGCTCTAAATTTTGGTCCCTATAGGTGGAAGGTGGTTGCATTATGATGGTTGTGTATGGAAGATGGTGGTCTACTGAGAAATGGATTTATTAGACGGTTGGGGTGGTCTATCAACTGTTTGGTATGAAAAAGCATTTAGGGGTAAGAAGGGGGAGAAGGTGAAGACCGTTAGAAAATAAGAAGATGATGTTTGATTTTAGCCTTCAACTTTTAAAAATTTAAGCCCCTCCAACTTCTAATTATTTACATTTTGGCACATGAATAAAAAGTGTTAATTAAAAAAATATTAGAATAGAGAAAATTGATAAAAAGAAAACTTGCCTGGAGTTTAACGGACCAGGTGGATGGATGTTGTGATGTGGGACCAAAACCATCAGAAAGTGCATATCACAAATCACAATGATCTTATAGTAAATGAAGTGTAAGGATTAAGTCCATAACAATCAACATACCACATGGACCGAATATGTAATTAGCTGAAAATAAAATTCTTAAAAAAGTAAAGTCTTGGTCGCTAACTTTTGTCACTTTTAAAGAATACCATCTCTCGGCTTCACTTTTCTCGATTTGTCCTTGACATTTGTCAAATTCCAACAAAATTCGTTCTTCTATTTAACAACCGTTAACTTTTTCCATAAAGTCCATTTTATTGAGGGTATTTAGTAACTTTACCTATTTTCTAATAAAAAAATAATATAAAAGAGGAAAAGTTAACGGCAACTAGACTAAAGGTCGAAATCTAGGAATTAACAAATGTTAAGGACAAATCCATGAAAATAATAGACGATATCTGTTAAACGTGATAAACATTAGGGACCAGATTTCGATGAGATTATTATGTTTTAGTGGTGGCATATTTTTAAAAACTAAAAGAAATAAAAATATATGGAATAAGATGGGTGAGGAGATAGTGGCACACATATTTAAAACAAAAGAAAGACCAATACCAATGGATGGAAGGAAGATAAAAGCAATTTCTTAAACCAAAAGGGGTGAAAGTGTAAATTAAGGATAGTGTGAGTCACACCACCAGTACCACTACCACACACAGCCTTTTATATTAAAATCCCGCGAACAGACATCCCTCCTCCATCGCTATCTCCCACATTTCTTCTTCTTCTTCTTCTTGTTGTTGTTGTTGTTGTTCAACTGTGGAGCAAAAGTCCATCAATCCCGAAACACACGCATTCTCTTAATGGCTGCTGCAGTGAAAGGCTTGTATGGATCCATAGATGAGTTCTTGAAGCAGTGTTCACACTCTGGTGACTCTGCCTACAGTGCATTCAGATCACTCTTGGAGCGCCTCGAGAATCCAGAGACCCGAACCGAAGCCAGGATCTTCTTCTCACATCTCCAGAAGAAGGTCCAAGACTCCCAACATTGCCTCGATACTTACCATTTCCAAATCCAAGATATATACCTAGAACAAAATGAAGGTCTATTTATCTATCTATCTATCCATATCCCAATCTAGTTTTTGTTTTTACTTGATTGTGAATGTTTTCTGTGTGTTCTTGATACAGTCTTAATTCGTTTTACTTTCAAATTTCAGATCATTGCTTGAATAGCAATTCTCTTTGTGAATACAACAACTTATCAAAGTAGAATCATCTAATAGATGCACCAATAGTTTAATCTGAAGCTAGTTGAGATCGGCTAAAACTGAAATCTCTTATTACTACTTCACTCATGCTATACTTCACCAATCGCTATAAAAATCTGGAACAAGTATTCTTTGACTTGCCATTTTATAATCTAGGAAGGTATGTTGAGACCATTCACAGGGAGATATTTGCCATCTATTAGTCTAGCATTTGTTTCCACTGTGAGACCGACCACTAAAGGTGGAGCAGGCTATTAGAAATGTAACTGAATCTGACACTCTTGTATGGATGATCCTCCCAACTTTGAGTCTAGTTAGGGATAAGAAAATGGAGCTATCCTTTCTATTCTCACATCATATGTCTAAACATCCAAGTCGCTCACGTTTTGGCTAGCTTTAGTCACTGAATCATCTTCTTTGTCGTTGTAACGAGCCAAGTGCATAAAACAAACGAGTATACTTACATTCTGGCATACCAAGTTAGAGATATAAGGTCACATCCACGAGAAAACTGGCTAGATTTTCAAGAGACACGATACACTTTTGTTAAGTATTAGTAGTTGTCCTAGCCTTTTGGACTTGGTTTCTTTGTGCATTTGTCTGCTATAATAGCTAATATATTATCCCCAAAATTTTATCTGTTATATTGTACTTGACTCCACCCGTCGATGATGATGAATTATCAATTGTAGCATTAAATTGGTGACCAAAATGTTCTCTCTTTTATCTTCTACTTGGCTCCACCAATATCCATGAATTTATCAATTGTAGGCCTAAACCCATGATAGTCAATGTTTGCCAACCTCTAACTGTGGCATTGGCATCTCTGATAAAAGAGGTTGGTCACCATCAGAGATCGATCAATTATAGTCATTACTGTTCTGAGCATACCTTTTTTCTGCTTCATGGATTTCCTTTTTAGTTGAATCCCTGTTTGTTAAATAAATACACTTTTGCAACTTCTATAATTGTAACTTATACAATTCTTAGTGATCATATGGTTTTGTAGAAGTTTCAAGCAGAGACCAACTGTATTTCATGCTCACTTTGTTAATTAGCTGTGTCATACTGGTATATGCAATCTTGGACTGAAATCTTGCATTGTTTTTCCTTCCTGACACAGGTTACCAGAAGAGAAAAAAATTAACTATGATGGTGATACCAAGCATCTTTATGCCAGAAGACTGGTCGTTTACTTTCTATGAGGGGTTGAATAGACATCCAGACTCTATCTTTAAGGATAAGATAGTTGCTGAGCTTGGTTGTGGAAATGGGTGGATATCCATAGCCATTGCTGAGAAATGGTTGCCATTGAAGGTCATGGTTATTCTTACCCCTCATCTTTAAGCCGATGTATTTAGATGGCGATTTTAGTAAGAGTATAAGTGAACTAATGCTTTGATTATGTTACTTATCAAATATCTCATTTACAATAGCAGCAAGTGGTAGGGGTAGGATAAAAATGGAATCAACAACAATTTATTACTAGTTTGATATCTTCTTTAATAAGCATCTTTCCTAATCTATGCACTTCATATTTTCCTTTTTCTCATTTCCTCTAAATTATGTTTTGCAGGTTTATGGCCTTGATATAAATCCAAGAGCAGTAAAAATTTCATGGATAAATTTGTACTTAAATGCTTTTGATGAGAATGGGCAGCCCGTTTATGACCATGAGAAGAAAACTTTGCTTGATAGGGTAGAGTTTTATGAATCTGATCTACTATCTTACTGCAGAGATAACAACATAGAGCTTGAACGGATTGTTGGGTGCATACCCCAGGTATTCTCATCAATCATCTGATACGTGTTGATGACTTTTCTATGCTGTTCATCTTGTTACCTCTTGATTTGCTGATTCACTGCTGCTGCTGCTAGGAGCGATGATGCTCACTCTTTCCCAGATGGAACTAATTTTACTCTTTTTATGTTCTAGATTCTTAATCCCAATCCAGATGCAATGTCCAAGCTTATTACAGAAAATGCCAGCGAAGAGTTTCTACATTCACTAAGTAACTATTGTGCACTTCAGGTAAGTGGAAATTCCAGATTCCATGTTCTTAGAGGATGTTTGTTTTTAACTAGCAGATAGGTTAATGGACATTTTTATGACCTTTTGAATATGTTCCTCAGTTGTTGATTTTCCAATGTTTACAGGTCTACCCTGGAAACTGATTACATTTAGCTAAGCCATATTATGCCAAACACGTTTGATTTAGTTGAATTGAGCTCTAACTTCTAAGGGTTACCATATAATAAAATTCACTTGTGAAATTCAGGAGCCCACTGTTTTAACTCATCCGTTGTGGAACAGTTGATTAATTAAAGTTCTGCGGCCAGCTTTTAAACGTGTTACATGAAATTTTACTCAAGATTTATGCATTCTTCGCATCCTAAAATTTAGATGCAATTGACTACTATGGTAAAATGAAATTTAGGAACAAAAGGAATATAACCTTTATGAGATGAACATGTATACTCTTATGAAATTGTAAAAGCAGGGTTACCAAAAACAAACTCTGTAGTCTTCCTAAAATCAATTCAATTTGGGAATCAAGTATGACCACTACTGCTAAAAAAACTCATTATAGATCTGCAATTCCGAAGTTGTGGTAGAATTCTGATTCTAATAGCAGTTTGGTAAACCGTCTTAGCACCAAAGGGTATGCCTATTATAGCTTCCCCACTACTACTTTAATGTTTCTAACTTGTTCATCAAACCCATTTTCTTAAAGATTGAAAAGTCACATTGAGAAAGAAATTATCATTAATATTAGAAAATTTAGCATGCTAATTGATTATGACTCATTTTCTTGTTTTATTTTCTCCTCTTATCTCCAATAAGAATGTAACACAAAGCTGGGCCATGAAAAATCAACTCGTCCATACTACTACTTTCTATTCAATGAAGTTTTAAAATGAGCAGCTATTAATCAACTTTAAACATATTATTTGTTCTCAATCCATTTGTCATCTGATGGCTCACCTGTTCCTACATGGCAATGTTCTTACTATGTATCATTTCTAAACATGATCTTCAAGAATTTTGACTCGCAAGTACACGCTCAAAGTTCAAGAACCTAAGACAACCTTTTTGGCAACTCCACTAGTTGAGTCGTCCATGACACCTGTTAACATAACAAATGGTTAATACAAGTTGCCAGCCTCTCTTGGCGCGTTACTACTTCTTCGTCTTTTTTGTGGTTTGTATTTATAACTTTGTAACATAGGCAACCACTAATAAGGTTATGATGACTGATGACCTTGTTGCTCTAGTCCTACTCAATGCAGATTGCTACCTGGCCAATAATTCATTACAGATGCCATTACTGCATCCTTCTTTCTTGATCATATAAATATAAAATCTCTTAACATATAATAATGTACCGCCTGGCTATCATCTCAATTTTGCCTGATGGAAGGTTTTGTTGCAATGTATGAACTTCGTATTGCAATTATGCAGGGCTTTGTTGAGGATCAGTTTGGTCTAGGTCTTATTGCTAGGGCAGTTGAAGAAGGAATTGATGTCATCAAGCCGATGGGAATCATGATCTTCAATATGGGAGGCCGTCCAGGGCAAGGTGTTTGTAAACGCTTATTTGAACGTCGTGGGCTTCGTGTTAACAAACTTTGGCAGACCAAGATTCTTCAGGCCTCCGACACAGACATTTCAGCCTTAGTCGAAATTGAGAAGAATAATCCACACCGTTTCGAGTTCTTCATGGGACTTGTTGGAGACCAGCCAATCTGCGCTAGGACAGCATGGGCCTTTGGAAAGGCTGGTGGACGGATTTCTCATGCTTTGTCTGTTTACAGCTGTCAGCTTAGACAACCTAATCAGGTCCTCACTATAAAATCTCTAAGTTGTTGATATCTATAGCATAAAGTAATCTGAATATGGAATAAATACTGAACAAACTAAGCTGGCAGGTGAAGAAAATCTTTCAGTTTCTCAAAAATGAGTTTCATGATATCAGCAATTCCTTAGATTTATCCTTTGGAGATGATTCTGTTGCTGATGAGAAGATCCCGTTCCTAGCATATCTTGCTGGTGTTTTGAAAGACAACTCACGCTTTCCATATGAGCCTCCAATTGGAAGCAGAAGGTTCCGTGATCTTATTGCAGGTTTCATGAAAACATACCACCATGTACCGCTTAGTGCTGATGTAAGAATATTTGTCTTATTAATTTTTCTCTATACTATTTGTCAATTGTCACACCTCTATTATGTAATCTTCATGGTACATCAAAATATTGATTCGTCTCTCTGCTAAAAGCTTGTAATATAACACTAAGCTTATAGTAACTCATATACAACAAAGAACCTTAAGAACTAGCTGTGGTAGGCTAAAAACTCCGAGCGTAAGTATTTAACATGGAGGTGAATCAGTTGGTATTCTGGAACATGAGTAGCGTACTTCCACATTCTCCCAACTATGGTTGCCACCTTCTTTGTATTTAAACAATTCATTGATCAAATAAGATTAAGGAGTAACTGCCATGATGCATGTTTGTCAAACTGAAACAATCAGATGTTATCGATCGATGCTGTAGATCTTTAAGAATGAATTGTCACAAAATCATGATGGTTCAAGGATGTTCTGTGGTTGAACTCCTTTTACCAACTATTTTGGTTATACATTACACATCTCATACTACAATTATCAGGTAACAACATGTGCAAGTTACCAAAGGAGTGTTAGCCTAGTGGTAAGGCTTGGGCACTACATAGTGGTGAACCCGAGTTCGAGCCCTGGGGGACCCATTCTGGAGGTACGGGGGCTTCGACCCCGGGCTGCATGCTTTAGCAGTCGGGCTACGGCCCAAAATTGCCGAGGATTAGTCTGGGCCCAATGTGGTCTGGGATACCTCTTCCAAAAAAAAACATGTGCAAGTTGGTTAAAACGTTGTTGTCTGAATGAGACATTCATCAGGCTATATCTTGTAAAATGGAGTCAGTATAAATAAGTATGGAGATATGTCCTTCCATTTGACAAAATACCAGCCTTCTTGTTTGCACAATAATTGATCTTACAGCCTTCTGTAATATATCTGTTTCATTCCTGACTTGCTTATTCTTGACCATCCTGCTAGAATGTTGCTGTTTTCCCTTCAAGGGCTACGGCTATTGAGAATGCTCTTCGGTTATTCACTCCACGTCTTGCCATTGTTGATGAACATCTGAGCCGACACCTACCCAGGCAATGGTTAACATCACTGGAAATTGAGGTATGGTGCATTTATGAAGGCATTTTATTTGAAATTTATACCTTAATTTTTGCTGTCGAATGTTGTTGCTTGCACCAAATAAGATTTCTCACTTAAATTTTTGTGTTAACTTTAATGCAATTTTAGTTTATATTCCACTACTTTCAAACTATAACTCTCTTAGATCCCAGAATTATCTTCGGGTCTTACAGGAATTATTTCAATCTTCCCATCATGATACAATTCGTCAACCTTATAGATCTTTAAGTTCTAGATTACTTCATGCATCTTTGGAACACTTATGTTTCTTAAGATGAATACTGCAGATCTTTATACAGAATCGTTTTATCCCTTTTACAAGACTTCAGTTTCTTAAGATGAATACTGCAGATCTTTATACAGAATCAACAAATTAAAATTTATAATTCTTAAATTTTTATACAGGCTAGATACTGAAGCACATCTCCACATGCACATTTGCCTTTAGGAAAGAACTGTTATAGTGAACCTTTTAGTTAAAATAGTTACTCCTCAAGATTGGATTTAATGTATTCATCAAAATTCCAAGCTGCCTAATTAACCAGTTTTTGTTTCAGTCCTATAGGATAGTGTTCCTTTCATGATAGGATTTATAAGCACATGAAAAATTAAGGAAACTGTCTTAAAAGCTATTCCAGATGACATATCCCTATTGCTGGTTTCTATGCAACTTGGGGGTGTCATATATGCCTTTTCACACTCTATAGCAAGCAAGTCTGTGTAAATGGCCTTCTGGGCATCATTTAATATTTTCAAAATGTTGTATCTAAAAATATGTCCCTTTTCATATATCTGCATATGTTGGCAGGTGTAGGGTTCTTTTTTGGAGTCTGAAAAGCCAGCCACCATCTTGCTTATTTTTTCCTTCCTCTAACAGCCAATCCATGCCAAAATCCGGATGAAACTCTCATTTATGTGTTTTAAGAACTTAACTTTCTGTATTACTTCCATCTCAATCTTCACTGTAAAATCAATCTCTTTAGTCCAGATATGTGTCCAAGTATGCTGCACATATATGATTGTATGCCTTTATTAAAGCATTGCTAAATAAATGAAGCTTTGTTGTATTTTCGTCTTGGATGCTCACTTTTCTATGTCCTGAAGGATATAACACTGTTCTAAAGATAATTCATCACATTAACGATCCATATCACCATTCTTCCTCACCCATGTAGTAGCTTTCTTAAACAGATTTTATATATGGATCATGTTTTATGCTTTTAGCTTGTATAGGCATGCATTACAATATCAAGACTGCTTGTTGTAAATTATTTGATAACTGCTGTGTAATGTGGAGAGTTGAAATGCCGTTTCTTCGAAGACTTAATTTTGCCTTTACGTTTCTTTTAGCAAACTAAGGACAAGAGAACTTCAGCTGATGAAATCACTGTTATCGAAGCACCACGGCAGTCAGATTTGATGATAGAGCTGATAAAAAAGTTGAGGCCACAAGTGGTGGTCACAGGGATTGCTCAATTTGAGGCCGTTACTAGTTCAGCTTTTGAGCACCTTTTACGTACTACAAGGGAAATCGGATCTCGCCTTTTCATAGACATATCTGACCAGCTTGAACTTTCCAGCCTTCCCAGTTCAATCGGGGTCTTGAAATATCTTGCTAGAACTCCACTGCCTTCTCATGTGGTCATTATATGTGGCTTGTTAAGAAATCAGGTATGTTTCTTCTTTGATCAGCAAAGGACAAGTATATAAGCATCCATTATGTGTGCAGTTGTTAACCATCTAGAATCTCTTGAATTAACATTCAGTTAAGTTCAATTAGTTTATCTTTTATTGTGTTTTCTAATCATCATAGCCACTCATTTTCCAGGTTTATACAGATCTCGAAGTAGCTTTTGTGATATCAGAAGAGAAAACCATTTTTGACGCATTGTCGAGGAGTGTGGAACTGCTACAAGGCAATACTGCCTTGATTAGCCAATATTATTATGGCTGTCTTTTCCATGAGCTTTTGTCCTTTAAGCTTCCTGATAGGCATCCACCTGCAGAGGTTTACTTCCTGTACTTGAAGCATTAAAATTATCATGTTTTTATATGTTACGTGCCTGCAGAAAACCACTTTTTTCTTCTGTATTGATGCCATGTAAGGACTGGGCGCCCATTTCTGGTTTGCAGAAGTCAAAACACAATTATAAAAGCACAACTTCAAAGGAGAAGCAAATTGATTATTGTGTAGATCCACAAGTACATGACACTTAGAGCATCCACAGTGGTGGAACCTCCAAGAACCTCACCATATTTTTTCCTACCACGTCATTGCCATCTCAACAAACCAAGAACCTCCTTAAAACTCTACAATGGAGGTTCTTACAAAAACCTCACTCCCCTCTACTTATTTAAAATATGATTTTTATTTACGTAAACTATTATATAACAGAAAAGGAAACTTTTACAAGAACCTGGGTTCTTGTTCAAGCACCCGGGTTCTAATAAGAACCTGTGATTGGACAAGAACCTCTATCTCACAGTGGAGGTTCTTGTAAAAACCCCATAAAGAACCTAAAGAAAAACCTCCATTGTGGATGCTCTTATTGTCTCAGTTTTATGAAACTTTGATAGATAGCATCTTTAATTAGGTTATTTTGAAACCAGAGTATATAGCTTCTTTGGCACAATTTATCGATAGGTTTCATGCAAAACATGTCCTGCACATGATCTACACATATTGTAGGCCTTCTAGTTCTAGCCAACCGGCATAACATCATATTGTAGGCCTTCTAGTTCTAGCCAACTGGCATAACTCTCAATTGACACTAGGCCGAATGGGTTGAACCCTAATCTAATCTAGATATAACATAACTTTTTGAGAAACTTTTTGATGTTGATCCGTGATACTCTCTATACATTTTAATCGCCTTCTGTTTTTCTAGAGAGCAAGTACGGTTTAAGAGTTTGGCCTTAATTTTTTGTTTTTTGTTTTTTCAGAGGGAAGTTGAGGATGTGAAATCTAGTGAGATGATAGAATTTTCAAGTTCTGTAACCTCGGTTTTGAGTCAGGCGGAATTATCAGTTAAAGAAACGGATAAATCAGCTCTGATTCACATGGATGTGGATCAAATATTTCTTCCTACACCAACCCCAGTTAAGGCTGCCATCTTTGAAAGTTTCGCAAGGCAGAATGTTACAGAATCAGAGTGTGATGTCACACCCAGCATTAGGCAATTTATCAAGAAAGCGTATGGCTTCTCAGCTGATCACAGTGCGGAATTCATATATGCAGACTTTCCGCTAGCCCTTTTCAATAAGCTGGTTCTGTGCTGCATTGAAGAAGGGGGAAGCCTATGCGTACCAGCTGGATCAAACGGAAATTATGTATCAGCTGCCAAATTTTTGGGCGCAAAAATCGTATTCATCCCTACCCAAGCTGAAACAGGTTTCAAGCTAACGCAGAAGCAACTTACTAGTGTATTGGAGACTGTTAAGAAACCATGGGTCTATATTTCTGGTCCAACAATAAACCCTACAGGCTTGCTTTACAGCAATGAAGAGATGAAAGGCTTGCTGAAAGCTTGTGCTGAATTCGGTGCAAGGGTCATTATTGATACTTCATTCTCGGGGGTGGAATTCAACTTGAAGGGCTGGGATGGGTGGAATTTGGATGGAAGTTTAACAGAAGTAACTTCATCTGGAAAAACCGTCTTTCAGTGTGTGTCTGCTTGGAGGGTTGTTCTTCAAGATGCCTACTGGAGGGCTTGCATACGGGTTCCTAGTTCTAAACCAGCGATTTTTGGCTGATGCATTTCACAGCTTCTCGGGCTTAAACAAACCTCACAGCACTATTAGATATACTGCAAAGAAATTGCTAGATCTTGGAGAGAAGAAATTAGAAGATCTAACAGCTGCTGTTGAAGGACAGGGGAAACTTCTGGCTACTAGATTGAATCGTTTGAAAGAGGTAAACATTCAATTTAGCAAATTGATTTACGTGCATCATGAATATCTTTTTGTTTCCATTGCAGTTTATACTTCTTTTACCTTTTCTTATGAACCACTGGCACTCACAATGATCTAGGAAGCAGGGGTGCTTCTAGTCACTATGTCTACATATTAGATTTGTTATTGGGAAAGAGGAAGAACAAAATGATACAAGTTACTTTTTGTGATAGTCTACTAATATGGACAATTGGACATAGTAAGAGTAATAGCATGAACTTAGGTTTTAGAGGTTTATTTATCTTGCGTTTTTACGAATCATGAAATACTTATTTTCTTTCATTCATCTATATATATATATATATATATATATATAGAGAGAGAGAGAGAGAGAGAGAGAGAGAGAGAGAGGAAAGTTCAAATGTGAACCACTTTTTGGTTGTGAACGTGAGGACAGCCGAGAGCGTGACACGTGGCGGCTTTGAGTGTGGTCCCCCCCTTTAATTCAATGCCCTCCCATGAATCGCGCCTAGTCATCCGCCGTGGACATGACGTGGCGCCTAGTCATCCGCCACGTGTCGCGCTCTCGGTTGTTCTCACGTTCACAACCAAAAAGTGGTTCACATTTGAACCCACCCCTATATATATATAGGGTCAAGCTCAAATGTGAACTCATCTTTCATTGTGAACGTGAGGACCACTAGTATCGCACCACATGGCAATATTCATGCTTTTATTCAGACTGAATAATTCAGTCTGAATAAAGCATGAATATTCAGACTGAATGAATAAAGCTTTATTCCGTCTGAATAAAGCTAGGCGCCGAATCAAATTGCCACGTGGCAAGATTTTGTTGGTCCTCACGTTCACAATGAAAAATGAGTTTGCATTTGAACTTTCTTCTATATATATATATATATATATATATATATATATATATAGGGCCAGGTTCAAGGGAAAGCCTAAAAAAACGGAAATCTAAGGAAACCCTTTGTAGCCCTCTGTCCTCAATGTATGCACTTGTGCATAGACATAGTTTGTAGTAGCACACGTGCACAAAAAACAACAACTAAATTTACCTCTATGCACAAGTGCATACGGACCACATGAACGACTACGAGGGTGTGTTTCTCAGTTTTCCATTCGTTTGAGGTTTTCCCTTGAACCTCTCTCTCCCTCTCTCTCCTCTCTCTCTCTCTCTCTATATATATATATATATATATATTAATATTAAATCACATGTGATACAACACATCCAAAAGGATGCTAGCCACCAGGTCAATGCCATCAAGGTCACAGGAAAAGTTGCCCGCACGATGGCTGGTCAACATGACGTATTTGTATCACATGTGATTTAGCTTCTCTCGCAATTCCCACAAGTTGGCTGCCTTATCGTTTGAACCTCCATGTATTAGTATATACAGAAACAGATATGAATGCACAATTTATCCTTAAAACTTTTATTAGCAACACTACTGAATTCCAACATCGACATATCATGGGGTTATTTAATTTGGGTGTTTCAATAGATTTAGAAAAAATAAACAGGGCCTTCAGACACATTTAAGAACGCTGCCTAACAGAAGAATACCGGCCTCTTCCTAACAAAATAATGTTCACAATCTGTTTGAAAGTCGTGCATTCAAATAAACAAATATATCGGAAGGTTATTCTCTTACATAATCCATATATATTTGGGTACCTTTATTCCTTTGCATATATTCTATTAACAAGTATTCCTGCTACACTTTGACTGAATCTTGGTTGCCCGGGCTTTGTTCTTTAGTTTGGTTTTGTGAGTCATATCTAAATTTTCAAGGACCCAATCATATCAAAAGAAATGTTGAACTAGGGTGATCTACTTATGTTGCCTTGGAGAAATTATCTTAATCCATTTCTTGTTTTGCATGTGCTATAAACAGACACTAGAGAGTTGCGGGTGGGAAGTGGTTGAAGCACGTGGGGGTGTTTCTGTAATTGCAAAGCCATCTGCTTATCTCGGCAAAAGCTTTAAGGTCGAGAAAGATGGTTGTACATGGGAAACCAAACTAAACGACACCAACATCCGTGAAGCAATGCTGAGAGCCACAGGTTTGTGTATCAACGGAGCTTCTTGGACTGGGATTCCAGGCTATTGCCGTTTCACGTTAGCCCTGGAAGATGGTGATTTTGACCGTGCTTTGGATTGCATCGTTAAATTCAAGCAACAACTTGTCAAGTAACTTGATCTCATCTGTTTTTCTTTACTTACGATATTCATGGCAACTATCCCTCGTATTTCCTTTTTGTTGTTGCGTGCGACTTGGTTGTCGTGAAATAAGCCATACATGTTCATGCTACTCAACTACAGTTACTGTGTGATTGATTGTTAACCCAAAAAAAGATACAATTTCAGAGACTTCATGGTCGTTCATCTTTTCTTGCTTGCAATCATTTCATCACAAATTATCTTTGATATTTTCTTTCTAAAGCAATTATTTTGATATTATTTTTTCTTCAAAAAGAAAAAATGTTACTCCCAACCGCCAACCTCTATCAGGAGTATCACCAAAGCGGTAAATTTGGTATAGTAGGTGGGGCTTAATACCGCTGTACCAGAAACAATGTTCAATTAATTAATTGGTACCCCAAATCTTGTTTTCATAGGACGGACTATCACAAAAATGAAGGCAAAAGACATCTTAGGTCTATGAAACAAACTAGTAATGGTATAGAAAAGCTCACGAAAACCATCTAGTTTTAGGGGTTGTTGAAAATTTCTGACCGCTTTTTTAGCAGTTGGTAATAGCTGTTGGTAATATAGGATTTTTTTAGTAGTGATTGCCATCCATACCTACCCGTCAATTACCTATGTAATTTTTAGCATTTTATTATATATAAGGATATCACAACAAAATTGAGGTTATAGGAGGGCTAAAATAAATAAGCATCCTAACAGAGTGTTTATATAACCCAATTCTATAGGACTAAACAAAAAAACATCATATTAAAAAAGTGTTGCAATAAGTTTATAGGGCACTTTTAAACGTCGTAAACAAGCTTTTTAGGACATTTTCAAAATAAGTGGCCTATTAGCTAAGTTTATATGACACTTATAAAAAATGTCTTATAAACTTACTTTTTTAGAGGACTCTTGTATTTATAGAACACTTTTTTCAAATAGCGTTCTATAAGATAGTTAATAGGATTTTTTTTAAATGTTCTAAAATTCTTGTTACAATGTTCACAATCATCCTATATCTTTTTGTAACATTTTTAGATGTGATGTTTTTTATGGCGTGACCCGCCGGTGCGACCCGCCCCAAACCCAAAATCCAACCCTATATTTATTTTTATATTTACACATTAGCCGCATCAACTTATAATATTTATTCATTTTATACCTTTTACTTTTCAATATTTTATTTTACGTTTTAGTCATATATCGTATATTGGCTAAAATATGTTTAAAAAATACGTTTTAATTTTAACAAATTACGTCATTATAATCGTATCGTCGACACGATCGAAATGAGCCTAATATTGAATATTTTTGATGTAATTATTTTATTATATACTATATATATTACGATTATAAAAAAACCATATAGTCCTATACCCATTTTCAATTTTACATATTAGCCTCCTAAACTTATAATATTTATTCACTTTATATCTTTTACTTTTCAATATTTCATTTTATGTTTTAGTCATGTATCGTATATTGGCTAAAATATGTTTTAAGTTTAACAAATTACGCCATTATAATCGTATCGTTGATGCGATCGAAATGAACCTAATATTGAATATTTTTTTATGTAATTGTTTTGTTATGTATTATATATACGCTCCAACCGACACAAATCTTATACCCATTTCAAATTTACATATTAGCCCCCTAAACTTATAATATTTATTCACTTTCTACCTTTTACTTTTCAATATTTCATTTTATGTTTTACTCATATATCATATATTTGCTAAAATATGTTAAAAATTACATTATGATTTTAACAAATTACGTCGTTATAATCGTATCATCGATACGATCGAAATGAGACTAATATTGAATATTTGTTGATGTAATTATTTTATTATATACTATATATAGTACGATTATATGAAGCCAAAACACTGTTCATAAACAACAGCTACCGCCATTTGGAGAAATTACATTTTACCCCCTTAAACTTATAATATTTATTCACTTTATACCTTTTAGTTTTTTATATTTCATTTTGCGTTTTAGTCACATATCGTATATTGGCTGAAATATGTTAAAGTGTCGGTACCTACTGTTCATGAACACTCTTTTGGCTTCCTGGTAATTGTTAGTATTATTAAAATCTCCTAAAATTAAATTTTTTGATTTTTGATCTCTTAAATCTTTTATTTATTTTATTAAACCTTTCGTATGACAACATTTGTAGAAACTTTATATTTCATATAAATTCATGTTACTACTTACGATCAAATCTACCACAGTTTATAACACGGTGTGAAGCTCGAGCTCTTAATAGGTAACTTCCTCTAAAATATTAACATAAAATTCATGTTACTACTTACGATCAAATCTACTACAATTTATAACCGATTGAAAGTCCGGGCTCTTAATAGGTAACTTCCTCTAAAATATTGTTCACAACAACGGACCTTTTCAATATTAACAAAACTCCACACAGCGAAGTGCGGGCAAACCCTCGTTACAGTAGAAGGTTAAGTATCCACCATTCTACTAGATTAATATCCCAATAATATATCACAGATTTAATTCGCATGTTATATTGGTTTTGGTGTCTTGATTTTCTTTCCTACCCATTAATTAAAAAACCATTTCTATAGTATAATTCATTTTTTGTTTTCATCTCTTTATCATTATCTTTTCCTTACCAAAGAAAGATTATAGACCTCTTTTAACTAATCCAATAAAATAATCGATATATAATAAATTAGATTATACTAGTGTGGTGCGGCGCGAAGTTTCTTGAATCTGATATTAAAAACTTAAAAGAATTTGGTTTATTTTTCGTTTTTATTCTTCATCACACGATGCTAATTTTATGATTTTATGTGTTTTTAAATTGCATATCAAATGTAAAAAATATTCAAGAGTTAATTTATTTTAAAAACATTGACGATGGAACTATACTAGTATAATTTACAAGAAAATAATAGATGTCTTTTAGTTAATCTATGATTCTGTACTTTTAGTATGATAAAGGTGTAAAATGAAAAATAAAACCATAAGAAATGTGAAACATAATATTTCATATATATTCTTAACATTTAATAATAAAATTAAATAAAAAATATTCAATATTAGACTTATTTCAAAGGTATTGATGAGACGATTATAATGGTATAAATCGTAAAACAAGAAACGTAATTTTAATGCATTTAATTTATAATATATGATCATTTATGTCATATGATAAGGATGTAAAACAAAAAAATGAAAAATTAAGGGATTAATAGTAAAATAAATAAATAATTATAATATGGGTATTAAGTAAAAAGTAAAAGATTAAAAGCAAAATAAATAGCTATAAAGTAGGGATTGAACCGATAATGTAAGCTATGTCCAGATACATGCGGAAATTGGCTCACCTAAAGACGACACGTGTCATGCTAGTTACTATTTTATTATATATAGATAGATAAGTAACCAGGCAATCACGTATCGTCAGCCGGTGAATCGGTTTTATAATTTTTCTGTTTAAACATGTATTTAAACACATTTTATACTTTTACGTCATTTTAATTTATCTGGTTGATACCATGTAATTTTATATAAAAAAACAAGTTCTTAAATACAAACTAGATGTTTAATAAAGATGAATTATAAATGGATCTTTTATGAAGGAAATGGATTTTTTTATGTAAGTGTAGAGGCGGAGACCCACTATAGAAGGTCTATTTTTATATGAATAAATTAAAAGTCAAAGACTCTCCGTATAACAACACCCTTAATAAATGGTTCAAGCATTTTTGTAAGTTTACTTTTATCTAGTTTTTGAAACAAGTTCCTAAAATACCAATATTTATAAATGCTAGACCCGTACACGTGAAAGAAATGGTCATTGTAGCTAAATGAATGTTCCTTTTAAAAAAGAAGTGGTGGAACATGAGTGGTTACTACTCATCACATGATGTCATCATTTGACTCGATATTTCCATCTTTGTCCCGAAACTTCCAACACCTTCTTCTTTCTCTTCTTTGTTACATCTCTCTAGAAACATACAGATCCTTCTCCCTACCGCAAAAACACGTAGAATACTCCAGAAAAACCTTTGCAAATGCTCATATAAATAATCCAACGATCCCCATTGAAATCCCACATTGAAGTCCTACAGTTTCATCATATCTCACATCATCTGATCTGCAAATTTTTCATTCAAAAACCGCGACTAAATCACAAAAAAATGGCGATCTGTAAGCCACAAACGATCAATATCTTGTTGTTAACAACATTGGCGTCGATAATAATGATCGGTTTTCCCACAAAAACCGAAGGTTTAATCCCCTACAACAGGCCTCTATGGGACATGATGATGTCCAACGAAGACCCATTCAAGATCTTGGAACAAAACCCACTCACCATTCCCAAAGCTAACCTGGAGACAATCAACCTGGCACGTGCCGATTGGAAGGAGACCTCGGGACATCACGTGATCTCCCTGGACGTCCCGGGATGAAGAGGGCCGACATGAAGATCGAGGTGGAAGAGGGCCGGGTGCTGAGGGTGAGTGGTGAGAGGAAGGCCGAGGAGGATGGCGATGGCGACAGGTGGCACCGGGCGGAGAGGACCACCGGGAAGTTCTGGAGGCAGTTCCGGTTGCCCGTAAATGCGGAGATGGAGAAGATAAAGGCACACCTTGAAGATGGTGTGTTGAAGATTAAGATACCGAAGGTAGCTCAGGAGAAGAAGCAGTCTAAGGTTATTGATATAGCATCCGAAGGGAGCTCTGGTGAAGACATCAAGCCAACAAAGCCTGCTCCTGCTGCTTGAATTTAGAATGTGTTAAAGTTTACGTTTTTTTCGTTTCTTTTCTTTTTGGTAATGATAATTAATAAGAATGATTCTAGTGTTGCTATTGTGTTTGATGATAACTGCATGTAAGTGAGTATTGTTATAAATAGAGATTAATTTGTCGTGTGTTTAAGTGGTAAACGATCGCTGATACTTGAGGTCATGTTGTTTGGTGCTAAGAAACCTTGGAGTTGCGAATGAACTATTTTGATCCATATTGAGATATGTATCCAACCAAATGTGATTCAATATTGCTATCAAACAGAGGTGTTATTTAAACCTAAGGTACTCAATCTAGAAATATAAAGCTAAATGCTCGATATAATATGACACCAACTCTTTTTATGAATGACACGACTAGTGTGGCGAATTAAACTCGTTGACACAGTGGCTGATAAAGCCGTTGGATACAGAAGTTGTGCAACTTCAATAAATACTGCATGCAAAGTAAAAGTGGTATTACACATTCTGATGTGGAGTTGTTCTTACAGAGATGTTGTACAAGATAATGTTTTGTGCGTACTTAAGATGGTAAGGAAATCTTAGTTGGAACTGGAATACCAAATCAATACACCATAGGTCGTTTCAATCTGAAACCGAAAAAACCAACTTGACTTTTTTTAAAAGCCTCTATGCAATATAATTGGTTGTCGCATAAATGACTCTCTAGTCTTAATTTCAAGAGCATAAACAAGCTAGTGAACGGAAGGTTGGTAAAAGGATTACCAAAGTTGAAATTTAAGATAGAACATCTATGTGCTAACCATAAGTGATATAAAAATATCTTTGAATCATATGAATCAATTTAGGGGAAGTAAGATGGTTTTGGAAAAGTATTGAACTTAACAAGTTAAAAGTTGGACATCTTTTAGTATGAATTTTTGGGTTTTATGGAAAAATCTTTCAGAAAAAATGTCCAAGTCTAAAAGTTATTGCACAAAGGTGTGTGCGACAACATTGTGAATGGTGGTTTGTCGCACATGCGTTGTTCGACAAACTTTGTACATATGTTATCGCACATGTGTTGTGCGACAACATACTATTCACTCGTCGACTATCATATATTTGGTACGTTGACTTCTCATGATCAAACCTCTTTGTTGACCAACTAGAGTGTGCCACATGTCAAGTTTGAAGATACCCTATATATCCTTTCAATTCCAACATTTATCTTTTTCCAAATTGTTCATATTCTCTCCATGTATTTTCGTTTCTTCAAGTGTTTTTCAAGTGTTTGTGTGTAATTAGATATTTGAATTCGTGTTTTTTACATGTTCAGGTATTTCTTTGTTATGAAGAGTTTAATAACGGCTATTATTCAAAGAAGTGTCACTATCTTTCAAATGATTATTTTCAGTAGGTCTTCAAATGTTGAACTGAAATAAAAAATAGTTGAAAGTTAAATTTGCCTTCCACCATTGGTGTAGGAAAGTGAAATTCTTCAACTGGAAAATGTTATTGAGAAGGAAAGGTGTAACGCCCGTTTCCAAGGTTACGTATTTAACTGTCTTTATTGGGATTAAGTTAACTTTTTCAATGGTTATGTTGTTTCCAGGAGTTAAGGGACTGAACTGTTAAACTTGAAAGTTAAAGGTTAAGTGTTGGCATGTATATTAAGGAGAGAAATCCCATTTTCCCTTCTTTTGCTTGGTCAATCTCAGAGACGAAATTGGTTGTTTCAAACCAACTGTTGGAAGGTGATCACTAGAAAATCAAGTTCTCGGTTGAATTGTACGATCAAGGTATGTGTTTATTTGTGTTTGGCTATGTTGAGTTTGAGTTAGGGTTATGATTGGGGTTTGGGATGCGATAAGATGATCAATTGATCATCTTTGCTATGTGTTATGTAGATGTTTATGTTTGTTATTTATCGTATGGGATCAACGCATAAGCTTGATTTTGGTTAGAATTGGTCGATTTTGGAGTTTGGGGTTGAAAACCCCGGTTTTGGTCGAAACCCGCGTGAGGGAAATGACCTGCGGGCATCCGCGGGTAACAACCCGCGGACAACCTGCCGATACCCTTGGAGGTGTTTTTCACCTTTTCCTTTAGGGCTCGTTTGGGGTTTTCTTGTTTATACTCCCTAAAGGATGATGAAAAAGGATGATTGGTGAAGTTTGGTAGAAATTGGATTAGTGTAGCTATGTCATTTCTATAAAGAGATCGGGTTAGACATTAGAACCCATTTTTGGGTCGGATTATGAAATGTGTATGCATGTGTATGTTCATAGGTGTTGTGTAACACCTCATTTCAATTTACTAAAATGTTTAACAAATAAAGTAACCAAACGTTGCGGAAGCTTAATTAACATTTTAAAAGCAACAAAATTCCCAAATTGGGTCCAATAATGTAAACAACTTGCTTTCAACCAAAATCCAATTAACCAATTTGTAAAACAATAGTAAACTATTCATTTACTGTTTTAGAAACATAATCCACCCTAAGCTGAAGTAATCCTTTCGTCCGAAGCCATCAAGCGTGAGCTTTTCCTTTGTCCTTTGACGAAGTACCTGTCACTGAATAACATGAAACCACAACGGTTTAAGCATAAAGCTTAGTGAGCACAAACCTAGGTTTTATGCGTGCATCACAATCATAAGCATTTAATTGTAAATTGGACATGCATCGTGACCCTTACTCAAGGTATAAACACCAAGAGCATCATGACTGACACTGGTACCAGGCCTTATAAACCCAACTTCCTGATGGTGAAACACCATCGTAGGTACTATCATGTAATTACATGCCAGTTACATAACAACATACACCACATGATCATAAGCATAACAACATTGAGCGCAGATTAATGTACTCACCTGGCAATGAAGTCTGAACAACACAACTTGATGTATAAAGCACACGTGGAAGTTCAAACACCTAAAACATACATATAACATTCTCATAAACAACCTTTCAAATAGGACCCTAAACCCATACGCGAACATTCGAGCCGTAGACATAACATATCTATCTCAAAGGCTCCCAAATTCTACCAATCATCATTTTTTAACATCCCTAAGAGAAACCATTAAAAAAACCCCAAACCGAACCCGAATGCAAAAATTGCATTTTCGGAACAGCGTAATCGGCGGGTCAGCCGCGGCTCCCCACCCACGGGCTACCCACCGACACCTGCAGGTTAAAATCCTGCGGGTCAGTTTCGGGAATAGCCGTAAACCACCAACCAAAACTCGATTTTTACACCAAATCATCAAATTGAGCATGTACCATGATCCATTATCAACACCAAGACATCCATAACAATTCTAACATCGTATTACACTCAATTGGTGATCCAAAGATCACCAATTTCATCAACAAACACATAAACCCTAACCCTTGAATAAAGCTTACAAATTGATACATATAAAACATAAACAAATAATTACCTTAGTCGGAAATCACCAAATACACACAACTAACACGTTGACAACTTCAATTGGTGAACTCCTCCTTGCAATTGAATCAAAATCGCCCAAAGACTCCTCCTCTCTCTCTCTCTCTCAAATCATTTGCTGGAAAAGAGTGAAGAGGAATTGGGCTTTCAAGTCTCTTATATACCTGACACACATAACCCTCAACTTTCTACATTGACGTCTAGGTCCTCCAACCTGAAATTTACATAAACGACACCATCTTAACTTAATCTTAACAATTAAACGTTAAAATAGCTAACTTTGGGAAACGGGGAATCACAACTCTCCCCCACTTACCAAGATTTCATCCCCGAAATTGTTTTGTTGTGGAAAAGTTCCGGATAATTGGCCCTCATCTCCGCTTCTGGCTCCCACGTCCACTCCGACCCCTTACGGTGCTCCCACTGAACCTTTACTAACCCGATCTTCTTATTTCGTAAGGATTTCGTCTTTCGTTCTAAAATCGCAATTGGCCTCTTGATGTAGTTCAACCTCTCATCGACCTGGATGTCGTCTACCGGCACATGAGCCGTCTCATCGACTAAACACTTCCTTATCTAGGAGACGTGAAATGTGTCGTGAATCTGATCCAGTTCCGGTGGCGACTCAAGTCTGTAAGCCACCTTCCCAACTCTAGCGACCACCTTGAATGGTCCAATGAATCGCGGGCCTAGCTGAAAGGATTATGTGCAAGACAGTAACAAGGTTTACCGTGTCCAATGTAAGACACTAGTGGGTCACACTTTTACACACCCAATTAGAGATATCTTGGATCTACCAGTTGTGTGGGAATAATTAATTAGTATAATTAATTATTAAAGAGAGAAATAAATAATAATAGTTGTTTATTATTTATGGATAATTAATTAATAGTTAATTAATTAATTTAAAGGGTTATTATTTAATTAATAGTTTATTAATTAAATAAATGTTTTTTAGTTTAATTAAAAAGCTTGCGGGATTTATTAATTGAACGGGTTTTTCTAGTTATTGGCTATTACCATAATTAGCTTTATAAATATGGTAAACCTATTAGGTTTTCATTCATTCCATTCATTAGTAACTTACTAAAAAAGAAAAGCCAGAAAAAACCCTCTGAATCTCTCTCTTTCCTCTTTTTCGATAAACACACATACACATACACAAATCAGCTTGATTTGTGTATTATGGTAATCCTATAGGCGGTCTAGCAGCTATCTCACAGTGGTGCAGTAGTGGTGTACTCCCCGTTAGCAGTCCAGACAATCGTTTCGAAAAAAGCCTAAAGGTATAATCTTTAACCCTCTCATAATTGTATCTGTTTGGTTTAGGTTGAATTTGTTTTTATCCGCTGTGCATGTTTGGTTTGACCCGAAATTCCCAACAGTGGTATCAGAGCCACTTCCTAAACATTCAGATCTGTTTTGTTTGTTATTTGTTGTTTATGATAAATAGATTTTGTTTAAAAAACCAGTTTGTGTTTTTGGATCGTGGTTTATAAAAATTCTTGATTTTTATCAGTTTCGAATTACAAATCTAATTTTTATTGCAAACCACGCGACGACGACGATCGGCGGTGGAACGGCGGCAGTTTGCCGACCGAATCGCCAGGGCCGATCGCCGGCGGTGCCATGCCAGGCCGACTGCTGGCGGCGCCTAGCCGGACCGATCGCCGGCCACCACGATCGGTGGTTTGGCGATACCTGCGACGGTGGTCGTGTTGTTGATCGCCGGCCGCGGCGATGGAGGTGGCATTCGCTGCCGTTGTCGTCGCATGGCCACTAGTGGCGGCATTGGTGATTTGCGGCTGCTGTCGTGGCCGGATAAAGGCGACGGTGGTGGTGGCGACTGTCGTTGCTGCGATGATCGCCGGCGGCGGCGGCGGCGATTCCTAGCTGTCGTCGTCGCCGGTCGATAGCGGTGGTGATGTTTGTTGTTGTTAACACCGCCAACCATGGTGGCGATGGCGGCTGTTTCGGCTGTTGTCATCGCGACGGTGGTGGAGGTTGTTTTTGTTAGTAATTATGTGCAGAGTTGACAAACCAAGTAATTACACATCCAATGTTACAAGACACTTGAGGGTCACACCTGTGAGGAGCTATAAATCGAATAAGTCATATGAAACCCAGAAATGGAGAGTTAGGATTTATAATAGTTAATTATAAATCAGTTGGGTAATTTCAGTCAGAAATCCCAAAGTTGGAGGGTTATTAATTAATTAAGTATATTGTATATTTATTTGATAAAATAAATATATAATAGTTAATTAATAGTTTTATATATATTAGATAAATATATATAGAGATAATTATCATAAGCAAATTCTTTTCCAGCAAGAAAAGAATGAGATAATTATAATAAGGAAACTGAATCTTATACAAACTGTATTTTTCCTCCATATAAATAAGCCTTATGGGTTTAAGGAAAATATCATAGAATCAACTCATAAATCAGTTTCCAGTTTTCTCTCTCCCCCTCTTTTCTCTCCAACTGCCGCCGGCCTCACTCCCCGCGCAAAACCAGTTCGGTTTCTCAGATTTCGGGTTTCAGTTCTGCTAGAGGAACAATTCGTAGGTCGTTTACGGGTGGATCAATTCTCAAGCGATCCAGGTAAACCATCGAAACTGTTAGAATTAATTAAACTAATTGATTAAGATCTATAAGCTAGTTTAGGGTTTTTAGCTTAAACGCTTCCGCATAAGATCAAACAGTGTGTTTTGATCATAATAGGTCTTTTACCAGTTTGGTTACCAGACCAGTGGGATTCATCGAACCAGTAAGGTTTCGTGATCCATGATAATCCTCGTGTCAGTTTGAACCGAGGGAACCCACAAAAACCCAACAGTGGTATCAGAGCTTGTGGTCCAATCGTTTTTAGTTTTATCTATTCTCGTTAGATCCGTGTAAAATTAACTCTTGCATATCAAGTTTTAATCGTTATAAAAATTTGATTTTTATCATGATTGAATGGTTTATATAAAAAAAAATTTTGATTTTTTTTTAACTTTGTTTATCGTTCGAAAAACCCGAAACCACCCAGCTCGTGGTGGTCAACCACCGCAGCCACACCACAAATCAGTGGTGGTGGCGGGTGGCCGTAATCACATCACCACTGCACCGAAGCCGTGCCACCGAGACCAACCACCAGATCGGTGGTCGGACCGATTCACAACCACGGCTGCACCCAGCTTGAGGTGGCGGCTGTGATTGATGGCTGACGGCGGCGGCAGTGATCGTTGTCGCCGGCAGATCACGGTGGCGCGTGGTGGTGGACGAATCGCAAGGCCGAACCAGGACCGGATCGAACCACGATCACGGGTGCACCACCGTTGGTGGTGGCGGCTGTGATCGGTGGACATGGCGGGTGTCGTTTAGACGCCAATCGGCCACAATAACGATAGCAGCCGTTTGCTGCTCTCGTCGCGGCTGTGGCGATCGCCGTTCAGTCGCTAAACCGCCGGCGATGGCGGGGTTTCATTGTTGTCGACCACAACCCGGCCACCGCAGAAGAGGTGGCGGTGTCGGCTATTTGTCATCAACCACCACAGCACCGTGGTGGTGATGTTCACGATGGCAAGACGTGGCCGGAACGAGGCCACACCGCAACCACGAGAAACTGCTGGAGCGGTGGTGGATGGCGGTGTTCTTGGCCGTCGACGCCAGTCACGATCGCCGGCCAAACTGCGCGAAGCGGTGGCTGCGGCTGCTGTTTAAACCATCGCTGGCCAAAACCGCCGTATTGGTGGTGGCGGCGTTAATTCAGATCGCCAATCGGATCACCACCAGATTGGTGGTGGTCGGTGGCATTATGCGTTGGTGATCACCAGCCGTAGACAAGATAGCCGGCCGTACCACAGACGGTGGTGGCGGTAGCGGCTGTTGGTGATTATGATCGACGGCCAAAACGATGGCGATGGTGGTATACGTGGTAGGAGCGGCGTTCGAAGCACCGAGAAACCACGACCAAACCACCAGATCGGTGGTGGCCGGCGGTTTCAAAACCGCAATCGTGGCTATGGCAGAGGCGGTGTTTGCGATAACCACGGCCAATCTGTTAGGGATTATGTGCAGAGTTGACAAACCAAGTAATTATACATCCAATGTTACAAGACACTTGAGGGTCACACCTGTGAGGACCTATAAGTCGAACAAGTTAGATGAAACCCAGAAATGGAGAGTTAGGATTTATAATAGTGTATTATAAATCAATTGGGTAATTACAGTCAGAATTACCAAAGTTGGAGGGTTATTAATTAATTAGGATATTATATATTTATTAGATAAATAAATATATAATAGTTAATTAATAAGTTTTTATATATATTAGATAAATATATATAATTATAATTATCATATGCAAATTCTTTTCCAGTTATTAAAAAAGGAAAAAGGATTAGAGATAATTATAAAAGGAAACTGAATCTCATACAAACATTGTTTTTCCTCCATATAAATAAGGCTTATGGGCTAAAGGAAAATTAGAGTTTTTCCAATCAATAATTCAGTTTCAGTTTTCCTCCTCTCTCTCTCTCTCTCCAACCGGCGCCGACCTCCCCCTCCCCAGTCGGATTCCAGTTGTTCGGGTTTCATACGGTTCAACTAGAAGAACGTTCGTTGGTCGATCACCGGTGGACTATTCTCGAGCAATCCAGGTAAATTGATCTAATCCAAACTATTAGGATTAAACTAGAAACGATTAAAGATCAATAGGCTTTTAAGGGATTTTGCTTTTATACGCTTCCGCATAATAAAGGTCGAAACAGTGAGTTTTTGATCATGTAAGGTTTTATCAGTTTGATTAACCTATAAGATTTATCAAACCAGTGAGGTTCGTTAAATCCGAGATAATCCTCGAGTCAGTTTGATCCGAGGATACCCACAAAAACCCAACAGTGGTATCAGAGCCATTGTTAAAATCGTTTTAGATTTATGTGTTTATCTGTTTATGTGTGATCCGTTAAAATCTGTTTCTTGCATAAAAGTCTGTTTTTATTGTTTTACATAAATCTCGATTGTTATTCGTACGAAAACCCGGAAAAACCATCACCAGATTGGTGATGGTTGCGGTTGTGACACCACCACCGCACCACCAGCGTGGTGGTTGCGGCTGGTTTCCGTGATCGATCGCCGGACCGCACCACAGTATGTGGTAGCGGCCTCTGGCTGCCGTACAAGAACCCACGCCACTAGGTGGGTGGCGGTGATCGGCGGTTTCAGGCAAGTACGACGGCGCAGCGGCGCCGTATGATGTGAGCGATGATGACCGGTGTTTTCAATTCGGTGGCCGAAACCCTCCTCGCAAAGCACAGCCGCACCACCAGCACCGGTGGTAACGGCGCCTAGTGTTCACAATCGCCACAACCAAAAACCACCAGACACGATCGCCGGCCAAACCGCAATAAGCGGTGGCGGCGGACGCCCAGCCAAACCACCAGGGAGGTGGTGGCGGCGATCTCATGACTACCGAACCGCAACCACCAGAAACCGCCAACGCGGTGGTGGACGGCGGTATTCGGGATGGTGACGGTATTTGGATGTTGTTCTTCGCGAACCGCCGCACCACAGATCGGTGGTGGCGGCAACGGTAATCGATTGGGGATTGTGATTGTTTCGTCACCGAGAACGGTGGCTATTGTTCGTTCAATCGCCGGCCGCACCGCGCATAGCGGTGGCGGCGGCTGCTGCTGTTCAATCGAATGCCGACCGCACCGCGCGTAGCGGTGGCGGCGGCGGTTTCTCGTTTGATCATCGGCCGCACCGCGCATAGCGGTGGCGGCGTCCGGATGCCGTATCTAGACCAACCACACCACAGATAAGTGGTGGAGGCGTTGGCCGGACGGCGGTGGTGGTGGATTTTGTTCAATCACTGGCCAAAAACCACCATATTCGGTGGTGGCGGCGTCGATTGGTGGCGGTAGTAGCATCGCTATCGTTACCAATCAATGATAATGATTACGCAGTGGCCGTTCAACGAACGAACCACCAGCGTGGTGGTGGACGTTGGTTCTTGATCATGGGTTAAACCTAGGGTTTTTCCGTTTTGGGCCAAACTCCCTTATCAGGCCCAAAACCCAGTTCTTTGGACCAAATTACGGCACAAAGAAACTCGTTTGGTTTTAAAGATATCTTATCCAAAATAAGTTTATTTGAGAATGAAATTTTATTTCTGGTTTTTCCCAATTTAATAAATTTTTATAAAATCAGGTTTTAAATAAATTTTGACCTATGAGCCTAATATCGTGTTTTTACTAATTTAATTAAAACACTAAGGGCCAGTATTATAAAATTGGATCAATAAAACCCGTTTGATATAATTTTTGGGTAAATGGATTGTTTTTAGATAAAATGGTTTTAGTTTTTTAGGATTTATTGTTTATAAATCTCCTTTTAAATAAAAGCCATTCTTTAGTCTAAAGTTTTTGATTCATAAAACAGTTTGTTTTTCGAATCAGTTTAAAACCAAGTTTTACGATAATTGAGACAAGATAATTTTAACGGATCCAGGTTTATTTTTCGTAATTATAATATTGCTTTTGTTATATTGCATATATATATAATTGCGTGATTGCTTGAGTTCTATTTATGCATCTCAGTTTGAGTTTGTATCTATTATAGTATTTGCCAACCTAGACCCTTGACATATTCACGGGGAGGCCTGCGTGCCATTTACAACCCCTTATGTAATAATGACCTTAGGATAGATATTTGTTTTATTCTTTCGGGATGACGAGGCCAGTGGGAGCTGCTAAAATTCCTCAACTTACCGGAGTACTAACAAAACATGGCGAGGCCAGTGGGAGCTACGCGAGTTTTGAAGCTTTTAGTAAAATAGGTCATTATTGGTCCCTAGGAAACGTTGGCAAAAACTATAATTAGGTACTATGTGATTAATTATTGTTTAATTGCATGGTTGATTGATTATTTGTGATATCTTGCATGTTAGTAGTTTTAAATAAAGTTGTTATTTTAAAACTAGGGTGTATCACAAAAGGGTATATAGGTTTTATTATCAGTTTCAACAAACTTTTCAAAACGATAGTCTTGTTTTAAAACCTATAGATGATTGTTTTATATAAAAGGCAAGTTGACAAAAACAGTTAGTTTTAATCAACTAGGTGTGCTATTAAAACAGTTAGTTTTAATTAGCAAGTAATTTTAGAACAGTTAGTTTTAAAATTACATGTATGTTTGAAACAGTTAGTTTAAAACATAAGTAGCCTTTATAACAATCAGTTTTTCAAAAGCCTGGAAGTAAAGTTTTTCAAAACCCCGAAAATCATAGATCAGTAGTGCAACCCATCTAAGGGCACCTTCAGCGTAAAGTACATAGGCGTTGTAAGTGATCACACATTCAACGTCCGTGTTCAAACTGAAGCTGGAGGGGTTACATAACTCTGCGAATTATCTCCGGGTGGTACCGGCCAGAGTATAGTGATCAGGTCCCCAAAATGGTGAGATCTGTTTTGGTACTATAATGTTCACCGGGTGGTACCGGGCCAAAAAGCACTTAGAGGGACTAAAACATGCGCAGGCAGTTGCCATAGTCCCGAAAAGATCTAGGAGTCATGTCAGCTGGACATGATTGGTAAAAGTCCTTACCTACCGAAATAAATACGGATCTGGTGGAGCAAGAACATTACGCACATCAGGACGTATGAAATAAGGATCCTAGTCCAATAAATTGATCATTTAAGGGTTTATTGATATTTTATTGGAAATTAATCTATTTACAGTTGCTAAGACCAAAAGTTTTATTTTGTGTAGATGGCAAGCACTGTTACCAGCACTAATAATCTTTCCCTCCGATCTATCCTAGAAAAGGATAAACTGACCGGCTCTAATTTTCTCGACTGGGAGCGCAATTTGATGATTGTGCTCAGACATGAGAGAAAATGGTATGTGCTTGAAGAGCCACTTGGGGAGGCACCTCCGGCAAACGCTCCGGCTGCTGCCAGAAATGCCCACAAGAAGCACTCGGATGATCTCCTTGATGTCGCCTGTCTGATGCTAGCAACTATGAGCCCAGATCTCCAAGCAGGGCTCATAAATACAAATGCTTATGACATGATCCGCCAGTTGAGGGACATGTTCCAGACCCAGGCTCGTACAGAACGCTACGATGCCACCAAAGCATTCAATGAGTGCAAAATGGTAAAAGGGACATCAGTAAGTGTTGGTCCCAAGTAGGTGACCTTCAAGCTAGGATAGTGTTTGGGATTATAGAAGGGGGGGGGGGTTGAATATAATCACACAATTTTTCACTTTTAAATTCTTGTTATATTAACAATATGAATTTACAGATTGTTACGGAAATAGAAAAGACAAATAGTCTAAACTAAACAATCTAAGTTCTTTCACTATGCACTAAGTGAGAAGATGTAAGAAAGAAAGATAGAGGGGAATAAGAAAGAAAGGACTTGAGTATTTTTGGATGCAGAAGAGATATGGAGAAAATCTTCTCCACGTTCAATTTATACTCCATGCATTAAATGCATGCAGACCTACTTTTGTGACGTGTCACGTTGTAGTTGGTCTGTTGTACTATTTACTATAAACAAATACTCTTTGCATGGTGTGCAAAAGAGGAAGTGTGTAAACAGTTGCCTTGAGGTCTGATAAGTACGGAGGGAACAGTAAAGAGACTGTCCTTATGTACTTTTGTGTCAGTAAAGGCGGATAATCCTTTTGTGCATTAGACTAAGACATTATACTAATCCTTTCAGGATCAGGATACTGATCAGTGACTAGAGTCCTGATACTGATGAAGTTCAGGGTCACTTGTATCCTGTTGAGTCTTCAGGATGTCATACGATATTGAGCAGCCTGCTATCACTGAGTTCCGTCTTCAGATCACGAGCATGCTGTTCCTGTCATCAGCTATTTCTTCGACGTCGCTGATGGTTCTTTGTGTATGATCTTGATGTCTTCAGGAGGTCTTCACTTCAGTGGATAGGATCAGTCGACTGCAGAACAGACTCGTTCGTCTCCTGATCCTGATCCTGATTACTATAAAAATAAGTTACAGCATAAGTAATATGGAATAACACTGAACAGACTCAGTGATAATTCCTCAAGCTATAACAGAAGTAAAAACCTATTCACTAAGTAAAGATTCAGGATCATTATCATTTCATCAGGTCTTAGGAGAGCTGGATCAACAATCTCCCCCTAAATGATAATGATAAGACAACAGAGAAATTGTCTAAGTCTAGAAAGAAAAAAAAAAATTCTAAGTCTAGATAAAACAGTAGGAAATAGAACTCATAAAGGTACATGTCCCATTTACTGTTTTGAGGGATCTTTTTCAGTACTATGATGGAATAAAGTACAATGCACTGAATTGCATTTTCATTAATCTCAATTAGGTTATAAGAGTAAAGAAAATACAAGAGTACATAAGTGAAGTACTGAAAGTAAAATTACAGAAAAATATTCTAACTATCAGAGTCTTCGCTAAATTCTTCAGTCTTGACAACGATTGGAACAGGAGTATTGCTGAAGGCGAGTCGATGATCGAGTATAGCTCTGACAGTGCGAATAATCTCTTTATTATCTTGGTTTTTCTTGTCTCTTTAAGCAGTGAAGAGAACAGAAACCAAGTGTTCATATGGTGCTTTGTGTAGCTCGCTGAAACGCTGAAAGCGTAATATTTTGGAGTTGTCACTTACACAAATACCATGAACAGGTTCTCTGATGACTTGTCCTTCAGAGAGAGAGACTCCTAGAGGGAGTGAAAGATCAAGCATCGAGAGGTCCAGTGGTTTGACAACCATTCTAGGCATGCAAGGAGTTGGTCTCCTTGTTGAAGCACCGGCTGATCTTCGAACAGGTGGCTGAGGCAGTGCTGAAGAAGGCTGGAGAAGGTCATCAGGAATTTCCGTTGTCCTTCTGATGCGTGCAATAAGTCCTTCGATGACTTCTTCTACTTCAGCCCGATAGTTCTTGTTGGCTTTGGGAAGTAGGGATCTGATCTCGTTCCACTCTGACAAGTTGTAGCGATCTAACTTGTCCAGAGTGTGTTGCACGTCCTTGACTCCAGAGCGTTTGACGGTGATCCATGTTTTTGCTCTCTTGCCGCGAGTTCGGCTGAGATGGATTCCAGAGATAGCAGCACCATGTTTTCTTAGGTGAAGGCGGTCTCGGCACCAGTCAAGCTCTGTGTTAACTTCTTCAGACCGAGCTTCAGCATTCCTGTTGAAGACCTTCAGCGCGGCCTTCTGTGCTAGAACAGGGTCAGCACTTATTTCAGCGTCCTCTTCAACAAAATCCGATGCAAGCCTTCGAGCGGCTTGAGCGGAGAGGAAGGCTTCCTTCTGCTTCTTATTATGCTCCTCCTGAGCCTGTACAGCAGCGTTGTATTCCTCTTGTGATAGATAGGCGAACTCAGAGTCCCAAGAGGTACGAAGAGGAATTTTTACTCTTGTACTCTCGAGTCGCTCTATCACGGCGTCTAAACGCCCATCCCTGTTGACAATAGCAGAGTTGTCAGGGTAATTCTCACCTTCAGATCTAGGAGAGTTAGAGGGAGGAGATCTGGGAGAAGAAGCAGGGGTAGAGAAGTCATCAGAGATGAATTCATCATCTGATGAGAGGCAAATGGTTTCAGGAGGGGCTCGGATTTCAGGGGTTCTAGAAGAGGATGCTTCAGGATTAAAGCGGGTTGGTCTAGAAGGAATGGTTTCAGGGTTAAGAGGAGTTACTCTGAAAGTCATTCTGCTTAATTCAGCTCTTGTCTGTTCTGATGGACTATTCTCCATGAGGCGAATAATCTCACCAGTGACAGAGCCAAAGTTCACATCCTGAAAGTCAGAGTTTTCTTGGTTTTCAGGTTCAGAGGTTTGTTTAGGAGAAGAATGGGGTGTTGGTTCAGGGGTAGGTTGTTTGGGTGGTTGGTAGACAACCATTTGTAGGTTGTTCATTTGAGAGTCTTCAGAGGAAGTGTCAAGGGTGATGGTTTCAGGTGTAGGTTTAGTTTTAAGGAGTGTAGAGATTGGTTGGTTATCAGAAGATGAGGGAGAGGATGGTAGTAGTAACGTACCAGGTGCACCGGGGTTCTCCCCTGAGAGTGTGCAGGCCCTGGAGTGGGCGTTGAGGTTGGAACCTTCTCGATGAAGAAATCGTCGTCTTCACCATCATCATCTTCATCATCATCCTCTTCCTCGTTTGTTCCCCCCTGTTCGTTGGTTCTCCAGTTGGTGGAGGGGGAATAAACGGAATGGTCTCTCGGCTGTCTCTCCCCCTCAACAGGTGCCTGTTGTAAGGCAGCTGTTGAAATACTCCGCTGGAGGAGAGAGGCCATATTGGCGTTCAGCTTCCTGTTGATGAAGGAAGATGAGAGGAGAGACTGGAGAAGTTCCCTGTCGGCCGTGGTGAACGATGGCGGCGGAGGAGGAGCAGTGGTCAGCGAGTTCACTGCAGTGGCAAGCTCGGCCACTTTCTCCTGGAGGGCTCGAAGGCCAGTCTCCTGTGCGTCCAACCTCTGCACCACTATTTGTTGGAAGTTGGTGGTGGAGGTGGAGTTGTTGTCGACCGCTGTGGAGAGAGCGGGTAACGCCGTGGTCTTCAGGTCGTCTACGGATGCCTGAAGAGAGGAGGAGGAGGTAGCCACCTGAGATACCTTGTCATGGATGACATCCAGACAGGGTATGGTGATGGTGACACCAGTAGGAGCAGGGGCGGCAGCGGCTGCGGCAGCAGTGGCAGAGGCTGCGGCGGCTTCGGCGGCAGAGGCAGCGGCCTTGGCTGCTGCAAGCTCAAGTTCCAAGGCCTGAAGCTGGGCCTTGTGGGCGTCCTCTTGTTGCTGGAGTGCCGTGCGGACCTCCTGCAATTGCCTTTCAGCGGACTGTCGTCGTAGCTCAGTTGCGCTCAGCTGACGATCGGCATCCGTGAAGATGAAATCGTTGAAGGGGTCATCCTGATGAAGTTGGGACGGCCCTTCAACTGCTGTTCCTAAAGAACCTGTAGACAGAGTAGCTAAGTGAGTACTAGAAGACTCATTAGCTTTCATAAAAGAAGAGACAGTAATATTTTGCTTAAAAGTATTACCTGAGGCTAGGAGGGTATCAGAGCGATTACCCCCCATGTTCTCTGAGTGTTCGAGGTGAACAACCTCAGGTTCTTGTTGGACAGGAGCAGAGATGGAAGCATCTGCAGGTGAAGAAGTTTTAGATAAAGGAGATGGTTTATTAAATATTTGAGGCAGGGTAATATAGTATTTCTTACCAGCTGCTGCCTTCTTTTTCTTTGACGCCTTGGATTTGGCGCGTTTGGGCTGTGGTGGAGGAGAGGAGCCAGAGGGAGGAGGGCGCTTCAGAGGCGCCGAAGAGGTTGCAGCTGGGGAAGTCAGTATTGGGTTAGCTACTGACATAGCATGCAGAGAAGAAGAAGAGGGTGGTTTGGAAGAGAAGAGAGAAAACATACCTTGAGCAGGAGCAGAGATAGGTTGTTCCTCTGCGTCTGGTTGTGGTTCAGGGACAACCAGGACTGTAGACAGAGGGATATCATCTGCTTTTTGAGACAGCTGCTCCAGAAACTTTACGCTTAGGGCGTAATTGTTGAAGTTTCCCTCTGTTGGGTAGTTGTCACCCATGTGCAGTGCCAGAACTGCAGAGAAGAACCGGGTGTAGGGGACGTTCACCACCCTGGTGCGGTTCTTGATCTTCTTGATCATGTCGTCCCAGATACAGCGGGCATAGTCAAACTTGCGATTTTTGATCGCAGAGTAGACCATGTTCTGTATGACGGTGGGGAATTGTTCTGTGCTCCCCGTCTTCCCTGTCAGACAGAGACCAAACGTGTTCCATATATAATAGAACGTCGCGTTTAGCCCTGTCTTGTAGACAGTGGCAGCAGTCTTTGTCAGAGGTTGGCCTTCACGTACAGGCCATTTGTAGCCGATGTCATCAAGGAACGCGATGACTTCGTCGGAGGAAGGAGCAGGAGGAAACGTCTGCTTCTTGGGAAAGTTTAGGACGTTCCTTAGAGTCCGTATGCCAAATGAGATGATGTCGTCCTTGATCTGGAACTTAATCATCTCATGCATCTTGCCCCGTGAGTTCCTCTCCTGGGCAGTGGTAGCAGTGGACCACAGCTGCAGGAGCAGGGGTTTGTTGGGTGCTGGGTTTATGGTAAACGCCGTCTTCAGGGGACATGACAGAAGGAAGTCCCTGGCAGGCTTGAGAAACGCCTTGTTGGTAGGGAGATCAAATATCCCAATCAAGTTGTTGTGTTTGAACTGCAGGTCATGTTGGGGAATGATGATTGGTAGGTTCCCAGTAGCAGTCATCAGCGTCGTTGCCTCAGAGGAGAGCTGGGCGTCCAAGGAAGTGGATGTAGTAGCAGCCATTCTGTTAACACATAAAAACAACATATGTGGATGATTAAGAATCCAAAATATGCATTTTTCTTCACTTTTCAATGAACACAGAATATGTTCATAAAAGTGGTGAAATCCTTTATACTTGGAATGGATTAGATACCAAAATACACAAAAGGAATGTGTTTTGGTATTAAAAAGAAACTTTTATTTTGATGAAAAGATATCAAAATAAGAGTTTATGAATGTTCTTAAAAGAAATAAGAACACCATATAAACTGTTTTAACAAAAATCTTAGAAGATTTTGGAAAAGCTAAGATCAAACGGAGTGATCTTAGGGTTTTTGGAAAAACGATTAACAAAATAAGCTGTTTAGGTGAAGAATGCCAACTTACAATGTAGAAAGAACAGGATTAAAGACACACTTACGATGATCTTGTTAAGAGAAGTGGTGAGTGTGTTCTTGAGAGAAAACTTGTTCTTGCTTTTTCTTGCTAGAATGCTTGGAGAGAATTTGTGAGCGTAAAGAGTGTAAAAGATTACGAGTGAGGTTTTTATACCTCGTGGTAGGAGAGAGAAAATGGATGAGAGAGAAAAGAGCGGCTAAATTCAAACGTAATGATGAATAAAGGAGGTTCTACGCGCGTTCACGCGCGTGACACACGTAGTGGTGAAAAGGAAACGTCCCATTACGTGTCAGTGCAGATGAAAAGTTTGTTTTATTTGAAAAGATAAAAACCGCCTTTTCAGGGGATGATTCCATTTTGGTGAAAGATATGTTTTATAGGAATCAGAGTACTTATCAGATAAGTACTGTTTTGGGAAAATCCTCTTATCACATTTAATGCGATAAGGTTTCAGTAGCAGAGGGAAGAAATACTTACCTGAGAATCATCAGTATTCGGATATTTGAACAAAGATTTTGTAAGTACTGAATAGAGTCATCCTCTGATGAGAGTTAATTCAGGAGTTGTTAAAGAAAGAGTCCTGAGAATGATTATTCTATAGGATTTAACAACTGTTTGTCCTGATAAACTTCAATCATCAGGATTTAACATCCCAAGTTCACTGATGAGCATATTAAAACGCGTCACATCCAGTGGTTTGGTAAAGAGGTCAGCAAGCTGATATTCAGTAGGGACAAAATGGAGTTAAATATCACCATTCATCACATGATCCCTTATGAAGTGATATCTCACTTCAATGTGCTTTGTCTTGGAGTGTAAGACAGGATTGTTGGCGATGGCTATCGCTGAAGTATTGTCACAGTAGATAGGAATTTTAGAAAGTTGTATGTCATAGTCCTGAAGTTGATTTCTCAGCCACAGGACTTGAGCACAACAGATTCCTGCTGCAACATATTCAGCTTCAGCAGTTGATGTAGACACAGAGTTCTGCTTTTTGCTAGTCCAGCTCACCAACTTGCCACCTAGTAGGTGACAACCACCAGTGGTGCTTTTCCGGTCAATCTTACATCCTGCAAAGTCACTATCAGAATAAGCTGTTAGATCGAACCCTGAGTCCTTGGAGTACCAAAGACCCAGATTAGGAGTTCCCTTCAGATATCTGAAGATCCGCTTTACAGCGGTCAGATGGGATTCTTTGGGTTCAGCCTGATAACGAGCACAGAGACATTTAGAATACATGATATCAGGGCGGCTAGCTGTGAGATACAGCAGAGAGCCGATCATTCCTCTGTAGAGAGTCACATCGACAGATTTCCCTTTGGAATCCTTGTCAAGTGTCAGAGGAGGAGCCATTGGAGTCTTCATCGGTGTACAAGATGGGAGATCAAATTTCTTCAGCATCTCCTGTACGTATTTACCTTGATTGATGAAAATATCCTTTTCAGATTGCTTGATCTGAAGTCCTAAAAAGAATGTTAGTTCGCCCATCATAGACATTTTATATTCAGATTTCATGAGCAACTCAAACTTTTCGCAGAGTTTGGGATTTGTGGATCCAAAGATAATGTCATCGACATATATCTGGACAAGAAGGATATGCTTAGGATATTTCTTTAGAAATAAGGTGCTATCGATCTTTCCACGCACGAAACCTTTAGAGAGAAGAAAGGTTGAGAGGGTATCATACCAGGCACGAGGAGCCTGTTTTAACCCATAGAGAGCCTTGTTTAACTTGTAGACGTGATCAGGGAACTTAGGATCTACAAAGCCAGGAGGCTGAGCCACATAGACCTCTTCATTAAGTTTTCCATTCAGAAAGGCATTTTTAATGTCCATCTGATAAACTTTGAAGTTCATATGTGCTGCAAAAGCTAGGAAGAGTCGAATTGCTTCGAGCCTAGCAACAGGAGCAAAGGTTTCATCGTAATCAATGCCTTCTTCCTGCCTGTATCCCTGAGCCACAAGGCGAGCCTTGTTTCGAATAATCGTACCAATCTCATCAAGTTTATTTCGAAAAATCCACTTGGAACCAATGAAAGTACGTTTTCGAGGCCTAGGGACGAGAAGCCAGACATTGTTTCTGATGAACTCTGCTAGCTCTTCCTGCATGGCTGAGACCCAGGCAGGATCACGCAAAGCATCATCTATTTCTTTAGGTTCATTTTCAGAGATAAAATTTACATAAAGACAGACGTTACCAGATTGGCGTCGAGTTTTAATGCCAGAGGAGGGATTACCAAGAACTTGATCAATGGGATGATCCTTGGTCCATCGGAGAGCAGGTGGCTGATACACCTGTCCTGAAGTAGAAGCTTCATTAACTGATGGATCAGGGAGAAGATTAGTGGGAGTAGGCTCACTAACAGTGGTTTGAGAAAAGTCTTCACTGTTAGTGGGTTGATCAGGTTCAGAAGGTGTGATTTGGGTATTGGAGTGGCATTAATCAGAGGTGGAGAGGATGTTTCAGTGGGTGGAATAGGAGGATCTTCTTCAAAACCATCAGGAAGGTTTTGAGGAGATGGATCAGCAATAGGAGGTTCAGGGACTTGAAAGAAAGAATCCGCCCACTGATTGATTTCAGAATTATCATTTGGATGAGGGAAAGTAGGACCCGATTCATCAAACTTGACATGAATCGTTTCCTCTATGGCTTGTCTTCGTTTGTTGAACACACGGTAGGTTTTAGAAATGGATGAGTATCCAAGGAAAATTCCATCATCAGATTTGGAATCAAACTTCCCAAGATTATCTTTGTTGTTTAGAATGTAGCAAACACAACCAAAGATATGGAGATGTTCGATTGATGGCTTCCTGTTACGAAAGAGTTCGTAAGGAGTTCTTCTGAAGCGTTTGACTATCAGAGATCTGTTCTGAGTATAGCAAGCAGTATTTACAGCTTCTGCCCAGAACTGAGTGGCAAGATTGGCTTCACTCAGCATAGATCTCGCAGCTTCAATCAGGGTTCTGTTTTGTCTTTCAGCAACACCATTTTGCTGAGGAGTTCTCACAGATGAGAAGTTCTGAGAGATACCTTTCTGATCGAAGAAAGTTTCCAGGGTACTGTTTTTGAATTCAGTTCCGTGGTCACTCCTGATTGATCGAACACTAAGGTTGTTGAGTCTTTCCATCTTCCTGACGAACAGGATGATTTCTTCAGGAGCATCACTCTTGGCACGAAGAAAGAATACCCAAGTGTATCTGGAATATTCATCAACTATTACCAGAGTGTATTTCTTTCCAGCAATGGATTGGACGTTGACTGGTCCAAAGAGATCCATGTGGAGAAGTTGTAGAGGAGAACTGATGGAGGAAATCTGCTTGGACTTGAAGCTAGCCCTGGTCTGCTTTCCTTTTTCACATGCTGAACAAAGAGACACCTTTGTGTAGCGAAAGTCAGGAAGACCAATGACCAGGTTGTTGATGCAGAGTTGATTCAGCGTCTTGAAGTTGAGATGAGAAAGACGCTTGTGCCAAAGCCAATTTGTATCAGATGAAGCACGAGATACAAAGCAGAAGTTGTCAGTGGAAGTATTCATGTTGATGATGTATATATCAGCATGTCTCACTCCAGTGAGAATAACTTCCTTTCTTTTGTTCTTGACTTTGCACTTTTTCTTGGAGAAAGAAACTTTGTGATTCTTATCACACAGTTGACTGATGCTCAGAAGATTATGCATCAGGCCTTCAACATAAGCAACTCTTTTGAAAGTAGTTACTCCGTTGGTCAGTGTGCCATACCCTCGGGTTTGGCCTTTACCGTTTCCGCCAAAGGTCACAGCAGGACCTCTTTCTTCACGGTAGTTAGAGAGGACAGATTTCGAACCAGTCATATGTCGAGAGCATCCAATGTCCAAGTACCAGATGCCCTTATCCTGTAAAGATTAAAGTTTAAGTTTTCTTTGGTACCCATAGAACTATGGATCCAGAAGTATCAGTAGGACTGGTTGAGTCAGTGTCAGCCTTTACTGAAGTATCAGTACAGGAGGCTGGAGTCTTGACTGAAGGAACAGTCTTGACAACCTTCTTTCCTTTGACTGATTTCTCAGTCATGGGAATCTTCTTTACCTTAGCTGATTTTTCAGCTTTGGTAGCATCAGGACACTTACTCGCAATATGGTCATTTAATCCACAGTGATAACATTTGCGATATTGAAAGCGTTTAGTGTGGTCCAGAAAGTTTTTGAACTTTAGGTGAGCAGGACCAGCACCAAGTATGCCTTTAGCATTGGACATTGGAGGAATTGGTTTCTTCTCCTGAGTCTTTTGCTTCAGGTCAATCTTCAGTCTGGAGCAGGATTTTGAGAGAAAGATTTTGATCCTGAGACTGAAGGACCACCACCCAGGACTTTGTTCTTGGGTTTAGGACTCTTGGTCTTTGAAGGTGTTACAGTCTTAGATTTTTCCTTGACTGTGCTCTTTTTGCTCTTAGGAGCACCTTCAGAGTGTGTGTTAGAAGAAGAAGAAGGGATATTTTCAGAAGCATTAGGAATGGGAATAGAAGAAACAAATTTTTCCAGATTTGAGCATGGAACTTTCATATTTAGGTTCTTCATACTTATATCTATGAGTGAATCCAAGACCTCTTTTGCTTTTGTCAGATCTCCCTGAAGCTGATATTTCATCAACTTTTTCAGATGCGTCACTCCATCCTTTGATGGTGACTTTTTCAGCATTTAATTGAGCAAGGGCTTTTTCTTTGGCAGCAAGAGCCAATTCTCTTTCAATACAGAGAGTTTTGTTTACAGTGACCTGGTCCTTATAATTTTCTTCCAAAATGGTAAGCTGTTTTATTTTTTCTTGACATTCTTTGAGTTGTCCTCTAAGATCAATATTCATTTTTCCAGCTGAGGTTTTACCATTAAGGGCTTTGTAAAGATCGAGAGTGACCAGGTCCAGCTGAGTTAAGCTTTCAAGAGGGATGAGAGGAATAGGTACCTGACTGGAAGAATCAGTCGCAGAGGTGGAAGCTTCAGGAGTTGTGGAAGAAGAAGCTTCAGGATCCTGAGGAGGAATCTCTTCAGGAACCTCTTCTATCTTAGCCATGAGGGCTACGGTAGGTTCCTCAATAATGGCCATCAGTGCCACTTGAGTGTCTTCCTCATCAGATGAGTCATCAGAGGAGACATCATCCCAGTCGCAGTCTTCTGCGATTAAACCTTTGCCTTTGCGCTGAGTTTTCATCTTTTTGTATTTTTCTTTCAGGCGCTGGTATTTGGGATTCTTAGAAGAAGATTTAGCAGAGGAGGGAGCAAACTGACTTTTCCTGTACCTGCAATCATTAGCAAAGTGTCCTTTGCCCTGACAATTGTAGCAGATAGCAGTAGCCTTATCAACAGGGTCTGATTTAGGCTTGTCAGTAATAGTAAGATGTTTCTTTTTGTGGAAGTTTCCCTTTTTGGCAAACTTCTTGAAAGATCTGGTTAAAAGAGCAAGAGATTCATTGAATTCAGGATCTTCTGACATGTCAGAGTCAGAAGATTCTAATTCAGTAATAGTTACTGAAGAAGAAGTGGCAACAGTAGGAACTGAGTCAGAGACCAATGCAACAGAGTTGCTTTTGGTGTCTTTAGAGTCTCTTATGAGATTCTTTTTCAGTTTCTTCTGTTGTTCTCGGTTAAGAAGAATACCGTACAGCTCACTTAGTGTGAGTGTCTTTATGTCCTTTGACATAGTTAAGCAGGAGGTGTAAATTTCCCAATGTTCAGGAAGAGCTTCCATGAACTTGGTAACCACCTCAGAGTTAGAGTAGGTAGTACCGATAGTCTTCAGATCAATCAGAAGACAGTTGAATCTCTGATGTAGCTGGGAGAGGGTTTCATCCTTTTGATGAATAAAGCTTTCATACTGTCGAACCAAGAAAATCTTTCTTGATTCCATGAGAACAGCAGTACCTTCATATTGAACACAGAGAGTGTCCCATATCTCCTTAGCAGAGCGAAGGTGACAGACAGAGTGGAATACATCGTCAGGAAGTGACATTGCAATGAGAGACCTAGCCTTAGTGTCAATGTTGACCAGGCATCTGTCTTCATCATTCCAGTCAGTTACGGGCTTCACCAGCTGCCTTTCAGGAACAGCTGGTTGGCCACCAGCAGCAGGAATGGGGTGGACGGTTTGTGTAGGCACATGTGGTCCATTTTCCAGAAAGTATGGAATCTGGGGATCAGAACCAGAGAGAAAGAGTTCCATCCTGGTTTTCCAAAGAGAGAAGTTGTCTTTGTTGAACCGAGGAGGCTTTCCAGCAGAGCCGGTATCAAAGTAGTTATCCTTAGCTTGAAGAGCCATAGAATAAGAAGAGAGGATCACAAGATTTTTCTAAGAAGAAAATGAGAGCTTGTATCTGCTCTGATACCACTTGTTGGTCCCAAGTAGGTGACCTTCAAGCTAGGATAGTGTTTGGGATTATAGAAGGGGGGGGGGGTTGAATATAATCACACAATTTTTCACTTTTAAATTCTTGTTATATTAACAATATGAATTTACAGATTGTTGCGGAAATAGAAAAGACAAATAGTCTAAACTAAACAATCTAAGTTCTTTCACTATGCACTAAGTGAGAAGATGTAAGAAAGAAAGATAGAGGGGAATAAGAAAGAAAGGACTTGAGTATTTTTGGATGCAGAAGAGATATGGAGAAAATCTTCTCCACGTTCAATTTATACTCCATGCATTAAATGCATGCAGACCTACTTTTGTGACGTGTCACGTTGTAGTTGGTCTGTTGTACTATTTACTATAAACAAATACTCTTTGCATGGTGTGCAAAAGAGGAAGTGTGTAAACAGTTGCCTTGAGGTCTGATAAGTACGGAGGGAACAGTAAAGAGACTGTCCTTATGTACTTTTGTGTCAGTAAAGGCGGATAATCCTTTTGTGCATTAGACTAAGACATTATACTAATCCTTTCAGGATCAGGATACTGATCAGTGACTAGAGTCCTGATACTGATGAAGTTCAGGGTCACTTGTATCCTGTTGAGTCTTCAGGATGTCATACGATATTGAGCAGCCTGCTATCACTGAGTTCCGTCTTCAGATCACGAGCATGCTGTTCCTGTCATCAGCTATTTCTTCGACGTCGCTGATGGTTCTTTGTGTATGATCTTGATGTCTTCAGGAGGTCTTCACTTCAGTGGATAGGATCAGTCGACTGCAGAACAGACTCGTTCGTCTCCTGATCCTGATCCTGATTACTATAAAAATAAGTTACAGCATAAGTAATATGGAATAACACTGAACAGACTCAGTGATAATTCCTCAAGCTATAACAGAAGTAAAAACCTATTCACTAAGTAAAGATTCAGGATCATTATCATTTCATCAGGTCTTAGGAGAGCTGGATCAACAGTAAGTGACCATGTCATGAAAATGAAACGACACTTAGATCATCTGGAAAGGCTTGGTCATCCTGTTCTGTTGCAGCTAGCAACAGACACCATACTCAATTCACTGTCAGAAGACTACAGGCCCTTTGTAGTCAACTACAATATGAATAACATGGAGAAAACAATAGCAGAATTGCACTCCATGCTTAAGACAGCTGAACTGAATATGGGGAACAAGAACAAGACCAAGGATGTCTTGATGGTGAAAGACGGAGGGGTTAAAAAGAAGAATGGGCATGCTAGCACCAGTAAAGGAAAAGGACCAGTCCAGGCCATCCAGAGTGCACCCAAGAAAGGCAAAGGCAAGGGCAAGGGCAAGAAGGTTAAGCCAAACAAAGCTAGGACCGAAAACCGCTGCTTCATATGCAATGAGATCGGTCACTGGAGGCAAAACTGCCCTAAGCGTCATGAAGCAGGTATGTAAAACCTCAGAAATTTATGATTGCTTTAATTGTCACTTCTTACTTGTTAGTTTACAAGTATACTGATACCTAGAGCAATTATTGCAGGAAGTCAGAAGTGAAATGCCCAGAGGTTGCTGAGGATCTGAAGTACAAGTTTATTTCAATTTAAGTCAAGATATTTTTGGATTTAAGTTTTAAAACAGCTATTTCTAGTTTTTATGTTTTAAACAGTTTTTGGATGATTGTAATTTTGAATTTATAATTCTATGGTTTTATTTTCAAAAATTATTATCTTGACATTGAAATATCTGATTGTGCTTAGTGTTCTTGAATTTGTATGATCCTAGTTGTTGCCTGTTATAGTTACTTCAATAAAATATATTAAATTGAAGTAATTTGTATAAAAACTATCAAAACACACGAGATTCTATAGGAATGTGTTTTGAGAATAAAACATTTATGAATAAAATTTTTGTGATCAAAAGGGAGAATTTAGAATATTAACTCAGATAGCGTTAATAACAGTATTTGTAAAACTAGAAAGATTCCAAGTTCTGGAATCAGGATTTAATCAAATCCAGTTAAGTTTTATAAAAGAAATTCTCAGAATTAACTAATCTAGTTTGATCAAGTTTTATTATTCAAATGTTTTAAAGAGAGAATTTAGAATATTAACTCAGATAGCGTTAATAACAGTATTTATGAAACTAGAAAGATTCCAAGATCTGGAATTAGGATTTGACCAAATCCAGTTAAGTTTCATAAAAGGAAATTCTCAAAGTTCATTACTTGAAATTAGGATTGACTAATCAAAGTTTTGACTAAGTCAATAGTAAATTTTGAGTAATAGTTAGTTTTTATATAAGTAAGTGGGAGCCCAATTTATTCTCTATCTAGTCTGAGATAAAAGAATAAAGGATATAATTATTGATATATCTCGGAATTCATAAATCCAGATAGGATAAGAATTCATAAGATATAATTTACCCTTTTAATCAAAAGGATAAAAGTTTTAAGATCCTTGAAACAAAGGTCGTGATTGACTCTAAAATCAATAATTGTGGTGTTGGATTAAAATATAGGATTCCAGTAGATTTGCCAGTATTGCAAATGGAATCTGATTTCAGGTAGAAATCATTCATCTACACAACAACTAAGGAAAGTTGTAGTTTTACGTATTCAGGAACTGGAAGTTAGTCCAGGTCTCCTAGTTCATGGAATATGATAAAAGTCTAGTTATTGTTTTTTTAAAGGTGTTTGCAGAACAATAATTAGCAGATACAAGTAGATCGTATAAACAGACTTGTATTTTTGGTTATCACTTTGATTAAAATGGTAAACTTTAATCAAAGGGTTTAAACTAAAGATAGGTGATACTTTATTTTAGACCAGTATCTAACAAACGTTAAATAGATGTTATGAAAGTTATTAAAGAAAAGATATTTGGTTTTGTTATCATTACAGCGTGTAATGTGGACTATACAAAATTGATTTCTTTATTACTTTCACATTTTTGCATGTTTTAATATATCCAGGAATGAAATCAGTCTCCGATTTTTCATTCAAAATCTGTCCGTGACAACTTATCATTGTGGGAGCATGATAAGGTGTTAAAGTCATTGTGAACTTTTAGGTAGTTATGATCAGTTGCTGAATAACAGCTACAAGTGTTGTAGACTAAAAGTTGCACAGATATTTGATAGAGTAGCAAATATCGGACGTGATCCGCGGTTGAGATTACTTCTTGGAGTGAAGTCATAAGTGAATCTCACAGTGGTTGTCCCTATCACCTGAGGTATCTGATTTGATATCATGAGGACTACTGAATTCTTAGTGCACTCAACCGCTACGCCGTAACAGGGTGGCTATAAAGGGTGTAACTAGATTCAGCGGAAGCCGTGGTGTTAAAGGCAGATATGCAAGATGGGATTTGCACCTCTTCTCAGAAGAGAGATATTTCTGGGCCCATCTTGACTGACTAAGTATACTGATGAAGTGCATGGCCATGCCCAAACGAACTGATCAGTTCTTTGTCGTTTACCTATCAGTGAAAGTCAGATAATCAAGAAACAGAATCTTGAGTATTTAGAGTTGACATTTTCCAAGCTCATACTCACAGATGAAATATCGCGATGCAAAGGGAAAAGCCAAGATATACCCAATCAATGAACAGTAGTTTCATAGATACCAGTTCCTCACGGAATGTTTATATCACCAGTCTGGGTATAAGAGTTCTTGTAACCTGGTCAGCCTAAGTGCCTGTCTAGGGGCCTCCTTAGGTCAGTATAATCAAATGTGGTATTGCCAACTTGCACAAGTGGGAGTCTGTTAGGGATTATGTGCAGAGTTGACAAACCAAGTAGTTATACATCCAATGTTACAAGACACTTGAGGGTCACACCTGTGAGGACCTATAAGTCGAACAAGTTAGATGAAACCCAGAAATGGAGAGTTAGGATTTATAATAGTGTATTATAAATCAATTGGGTAATTACAGTCAGAATTACCAAAGTTGGAGGGTTATTAATTAATTAGGATATTATATATTTATTAGATAAATAAATATATAATAGTTAATTAATAAGTTTTTATATATATTAGATAAATATATATAATTATAATTATCATATGCAAATTCTTTTCCAGTTATTAAAAAAGGAAAAAGGATTAGAGATAATTATAAAAGGAAACTGAATCTCATACAAACATTGTTTTTCCTCCATATAAATAAGGCTTATGGGCTAAAGGAAAATTAGAGTTTTTCCAATCAATAATTCAGTTTCAGTTTCCCTCCTCTCTCTCTCTCTCTCTCTCCAACCGGCGCCGACCTCCCCCTCCCCAGTCGGATTCCAGTTGTTCGGGTTTCATACGGTTCAACTAGAAGAACGTTCGTTGGTCGATCACCGGTGGACTATTCTCGAGCAATCCAGGTAAATTGATCTAATCCAAACTATTAGGATTAAAGTAGAAACGATTAAAGATCAATAGGCTTTTAAGGGTTTTTGCTTTTATACGCTTCCGCATAATAAAGGTCGAAACAGTGAGTTTTTGATCACGTAAGGTTTTATCAGTTTGATTAACCTATAAGATTTATCAAACCAGTGAGGTTCGTTAAATCCGAGATAATCCTCGAGTCAGTTTGATCCGAGGATACCCACAAAAACCCAACACAAACCACCAGCGTGGTGGTGGCCGGCGGTCTCCAGAAACGGTCCAATACTGATGATCGTTGAGGTACTCGCGGCGCGAGCCGTGCCTACGCGACGCGAGCAAGACTGCCAAGCTGTCCATCTAGGGTTTTCTTGTCAGTCTAGGCCAAGTTGTGTAATCAGGCCCAAAGCCCAGTTCTTTGGACCAAGTTATGGCCCAATAAGGGGTTTGTTTGGTTTTATACCATCTTATCCGAAATTAATTTTAATAAGTTTATTTGAGAAATTTTTATTATCTAATTTATTTTTGTCAGTTGGACCGGAATGTCCGGTTTGACAAGCGATTTTATAAAATTAGATTTTTCATTTAATTTCTGACCTGTTTAGTCAAATGAGCCCAAATTTTTTTTAATTAGTTCGGAATGTCCGGTTTGATAAAAGGCAAATATTTTATAAAATTGTTCTACGTTTTATAAAATAAATTTTATCATTAATATTGGTATATAAAACAATTTGTTTTTACAAATCAGTTAAAACCAAGTTTTTTTTTTTGAGACAAGATAATTTTAACGGATCTAGGTTTATTTCTTGCTTTTATTATATTGCTTTTATGCTTTATATATATAATTGCGTGATTGTTTGAATTCTATATATGCATCTCAGTTTGAGTATATATATATATATATATATGTCTATTATAGTATTTGCCAACTTAGACCCTTGACACATTTACGGGGAGGCCTGCGTGCCATTTACAACCCCTTATGTAATAATGACCTTAGGATAGATGTTTTATTCTTTCGGGATGGCGAGGCCAGTGGGAGCTACTAAAGTTCTTCCTCTTACCGGAGTACTGACAAACATGGCGAGGCCAGTGGGAGCTACGCATGTTTTAAAGCTTTTAGTAAAATAGGTCATTATTGGACCATAGGAAACAAACGTTGGCAAAAACTATAATTGGCTATTATGTGATTAATTGTTATTTAATTACATAGTTGAATGTTTATTTGTGATATCTTGGTTGTTAGTAGTTTTAAATAGAGAGGTTATTTTTAAAACTAGGATATATCACAAATGCATATAGGTTTTTATAAAATTACCAGTTTTTTCAAACTTTTCAAAAACGGTAGTTTTTGTTTTTCAAACCTATAAATGATTGTTTCATATGAAAAAGGCAAGTTGACAGAAACAGTTAGTTTTAATCAACTAGGTATGCTATTAAAACAGTTAGTTTTAATTACCAAATGATTTTAAAACAGTTAGTTTTAAAATAGCATGTATGTTTGAAACAGTTAGTTTAAAACATCAGTAGCCTTTATGACAATCAGTTTTTCAAAATTATAGTTTTTCAAAATCCTGGAAATAAATTTTTTCAAAATCCTGGAAATAAATTTTTTCAAAAACCCCGAAAATCATAGATCAGTAGTGCAACCCATCTAGGGGCACCTTCGGCGTAAGGTACACAGGCGTTGTAAGTGATCACACATTCAACGTCAGTGTTCAAACTGAAGCTGAAGGGGTTACATAACTCTGCGAATTATCTCCGGGTGGTACCGGCCAGAGTAAAGTGATCAGGTCCCCAAAATGGTGAGATCTATTTTGGTACTATAAAGTTCACCGGGAGGTACCGGGCCAAAATGCACTAAGAGGAACCGAAACATGTACGGATAATTACCGTGGTTCCGAAAAGATCTAGGAGTCATAATCAGTTAGATATGATTGGTAAAAGTCCTTACCTACCGAAATAAATACGGGCCTGGTGGAGCAAGAACATACCGCACATCAGGACGTATGAAATAAGGATCCTAGTCCAATAAATTGATCATTTAAGGGTTTATTGATATTTATTGGAATTTAATCTATTTACAGTTGCTAAAAACCAAAAGTTTTAATGTGTGTAGATGGCAAGCACTGTTACCAGCACTAACAATCTTTCCCTCCGCTCTATCCTAGAAAAGGACAAGTTAACCGGCTCCAATTTCCTTGACTGAGAGCGTAATCTGATGATTGTGCTCAGACACGAAAGGAAATGGTATGTCCTTGAAGAGCCTCTTGTGGAGGCTCCTCCAGCAACCGCTCCGGCTGCTGCTAGGAATGCCCACAAGAAGCATTCAGATGATCTACTGGATGTCGCCTGTCTCATGCTTGCAACTATGAGCCCAGATCTACAAGCAGGGCTCATAAACACAAATGCTTATGACATGATCCGCCAGCTGAAGGACATGTTCCAGACACAGGCTCGTACAGAACGTTACGATGCCACAAAAGCATTTAATGAATGCAAGATAGTTAAAGGGACATCAGTAAGTGACCATGTTATGAAAATGAAACGGCACTTGGATCATCTGGAAAGGCTTGGTCACCCAGTTCCGTTGCAGCTAGCAACAGATACTATACTCAACTCACTGTCAGAAGACTACAGGCCCTTTTTAGTCAATTACAATATGAATAACATGGAGAAGTCAATAGCAGAATTACACTCCATGCTTAAGACAGCTGAATTGAATATGGGGAACAAGAACAAGACCAAGGATGTCTTGATGGTAAGAGATGGAGGGGTGAAAAAGAAGAATGGGCATACTAGCACCAGCAAAGGAAAGGGACCAGTCCAGGCCGTCCAGAGTGCACCCAAGAAAGGCAAAGGCAAGGGCAAGGGCAAGAAGGTTAAGCCAAATAAAGCTAGGACCGAGAACCGCTGCTTCACATGCAATGAGGTCGGTCACTGGAGGCAAAACTGCCCAAAGCGTCATGAAGCAGGTATGTAAACCTCATATATTTATGATTGCTTTAGCTTGTCACTTCTTACTTGTTAGTTTACAAGTATACTGATACATAGAGCAAATGACTATTGCAGGAGGTCAGAAGTGAAGTGCCCAGGAGCTGCTAAGGATCTTTAGTACCAGTTCATTTCAATTCTAGTGAAGACATTTTGGATTTTTGTTTTAAAACAGTTATTTTTGGGATGATTATATTTTTAGATTTATAATTCTATGGTTTTAATTTTAAAAGGTTATTGTCTTGACATCGAAATATCTGATTGTACTTAGTTTTTTTTTTTTTTTTTGAATCCGTTTGATCTTAGATATTGCCTGTTATAGTTACTTCAATAGTCTTTATTAAATTGAAGTAATTTATATGAAAACTATCAAAACACACAAAATTCTATAGGAATGTGTTTTGGGAATAAAACATTTATGAATAATATTGTGATCAAGTTTGATTATTCAAATGTTTAGAAGAGAATCTGGGATATTAACTTAGACAAGGTTAATAACAGTATTTATAAAACTAGGAAAATTCCAAGTTTTGGAATTAGGATTTAATAGAATCCAGTTGAGTTTTATAAATGGAATTCTCAAGTGTATTACTTAAAATAGAATTGACTAATCAAAGTTTTGACTAAGCCAATAGTTAATTTTAAGTAGTAATCAGTTTTCATATAGGTTAGTGGGAGCCCAAATTTATTCTCTATCTAGTCTAAGATAAAGAATAAAAGATATAATTATTGATTCAATATATCTCGGAATTTATGATCCAGGTAGGATAAGAATTCATAAGATATAATTTACCTTATAGTCAAAAGGATAAAAGTTTCAAAGATCCTTGAATCAAAGGAAATACATGATCAATAATTAAAGTGTTGGATTAGTTATAGAATTCAAGTAAATTTGCCAGCATGGTAAATGGAATCTGATTTCAGGTAAGAAATCATTCATCTAAACAGCAACTAAGGAAAGTTGCAGTTTTACATATTCAGGAACTGGTAGTTATTCCAGGTCTCCAAGTTCATGGAATATGATAGAAGTCTAATTATTGTTTATAAAAGTGTTTGCAAAACAATGATTAACAGATACAAGTAGACAATATCAATAAATACAGACTTGTATTATTTGGTCATCACTTTGATTAAAATGGTAAACTTTGATCAAAGGATTTAAACTGAAGATAGGTGATACTTCATTTTAGATCAGTATTTAACAAACGTTAAATAGATATTATAAAAGGTATTAAGAAAAGTCATTAATTTTGTTATTATTACAGCGTGTAATATGGACTATACGAAATTAATTTCTTTATCACTTTTATATTTTGCATGTTTTATAATCCAGGAATGAAACTAGTTTCCAGTTTTCATTCGAAACTTGTCCGTGACAACTTATCATTGTGGGAACATGATAAGGTGTTAAAGTCATTGTGAACTTTTAGGTAGTTATGATCAGTTGCTGAATAACAGCTACAAGTGTTGTAGACTAAAAGTTGCACAAATATTTGATAGAGTAGCAAATATCGGACGTGATCCGCAGTTGAGATTACTTCTTGGAGTCAGTCATAAGTAAATCTCACAGTGGTTGTCCCTATCACCTGAGGAATCTGATTTGATATCATGAGGACTACTGAATACTTAGTGCACTCAACCGCTACACCGTAACAGGGTATCTATAAAGGGCGTAACTAGATTCAGCGAAAGCCGTGGTGTTGAAGGCAGATATGCAAGATGGGATTTGCACCTCTTTTTGAAGAGAGATATTTCTGGGCCCATCTTGACTGACTGAATATACTGATGAAGTGCATGGCCATGCCCAAACGAACTGATTAGTTCTTTGTCGTTTACCTATCAGTAAAAGTCGGATAGTCAAGAAAACAGAATCTTGAGTATTTATAGTTGACACCTTCCAAGCTCATACTCACAGATGAAATATCGTGATGCAAAGGGAAAAGCCAAGTTATACCCAATCTATTAACAGTAGGTTCATAGATACTATTTCCTTACGGAATGTTAATATCACCAGTCTGGGTATAAGAGTTCTTGTAACCTGGTTAGCCTAAGTGCCTGTCTAGGGGCCTCCTTAGGTCCGTGTAATCAAGGCGGTATTGCCAACTTGCACAAGTGGGAGTCTGTTAGTAATTATGTGCAGAGTTGACAAACCAAGTAATTACACATCCAATGTTACAAGACACTTGAGGGTCACACCTGCGAGGACCTATAAATCGAATAAGTCATATGAAACCCAGAAATGGAGAGTTAGGATTTATAATAGTTAATTATAAATCAGTTGGGTAATTTCAGTCAGAAATCCCAAAGTTGGAGGGTTATTAATTAATTAAGTATATTGTATATTTATTTGATAAAATAAATATATAATAGTTAATTAATAGTTTTATATATATTAGATAAATATATATAGAGATAATTATCATAAGCAAATTATTTTCCAGCAAGAAAAGAATGAGATAATTATAATAAGGAAACTGAATCTTATACAAACTGTATTTTTCCTCCATATAAATAAGCCTTATGGGTTTAAGGAAATGTTAGCGTTAGATTTATAATAGAAGTTGAGGGACCATTTGTGAACATTTTATCTTTTCTAGGAATGAGGTATAAATACCTCATTGCCTTGTATTGTACCTAATGTCTTTTACAATCAATGACATATGAGTTTCACATTTTCTCTCTCTACTTTCTCTCTCTACTAGATCTATCATTTCTCATGCTAGATTGATTCATCTTGCACTTACAAGTGGTATCAGAGCTGGATTTGCTGATTGGATGAAGATCTATCATGTGAAGTTGTTGAAGATTTGAAGAAAATGTAGAAAACTTGAAGAATTCTACTTTTGGAGCAAATTTGAAGATATATTACTTGTTTGTTCATGAAATTGTGTGTAATTTCATGAATATATCAAGTTTTATGCATTAGAAGTGATTTGGAATCATTAAGAAGTATTCAGATTTGAATTTTTAGTGAAAATAAGCTGAAAAACGAGTTTTGTTCGTAAATCTTCATATGTCTCGAGTCAATGTTCATATGTCTCGAGTGGTAGTTAGGTGGTAGGTAGAATTCGAGCAGAAGGAGATCTTGGCTCGAGTTGTTTTTTAGGCTCGAGTTGATTTTGACTCGAGTTGAACAATTCAAGTGAAAAGGTTGGCTCGAGTTGGATATCTCGAGCAAAGAAATTTTTGGCTCGAAACAAGTAACTCGAGCAGTCTTAGATTTGGCTCGAGTTGAATACCTCGAGCGAGTGAGTGTGTTTCGAGCAGAGTACAGATTATATCTCGAGTTATATCTCGAGCTATATCTCGAGCGGAATTGTTTTTGTGTCTCGAGCCAAGACCAAGCCAAGTGTCTCGAGCCAAGTGTCTCGAGCCAAGACCAATTCAAGGTGTGTCTCGAGCAATATAGTGACAAGTGACAAGTAGTGATTTGTCTCGAGCCAAGTCAGTTGTGCATCTCAAATAGAATTCTGTATCTCGAGTTATAAAGTTGGAATTCTTCAAACATTCTCGAAACTGATATTTCTCATAAAATCAGTAACAAAGATCCGTTTTAAAGATGAGTCTTGCAAATCGGAGAGATGATATGTCAATGGGATCAGAGACCAAAGCACCGGTGCTATTCAAAGATGAGTATGAATTGTGGGTCTCGCGATTCAAGCTATACATAAGGAGAAAGAAAGATGGAGATAAAATTCTTCATTCGATTTTACATGGACCTCATCCTATCCCAGTTACCACACTTGATGGAAGACAAGTGCCAAAAGAATATTCAGAGATGGATGTGGCTGAAAGAGAAAGGTTTATGATTGATGTTGAAGCTCAAAACTGTCTAATTCAAGCAATTCCGAATGAAATCTTTCGCAAGTTAGATAGTTATGATGAGTCAGCAAAATCTATTTGGGATCAGCTACAAAAGATAATGATGGGTTCTAAGGTCGGAAATCAAATGAGGGTAACTAATTTGATGGATAGGTATGAAAATTTCAGAATGAAGGAGGATGAAACACTAGAAGAGACTTATGACAGGTTTGTAGAACTGATGAATGATATGAAGAAAAATAATATCATTCGATCAGAAATAGATTACATTGTGAAGTTCATCAACAACTTGACTTCAGACTGGAAGCAATTTTCAAGATTTGTGAAGCAACACAAAGTTTTAAATGAGTTGAAAGTTTATGAAGTTTATGAGAATTTGTTATTGTTCGAGGAAGAGGTGAACGAAATTGCTGCTGAAAGAAAGAAGAAAGAAAAGTCTGAAGCTGATTCTATGGCATTGCTTGCTGAAAAGGAGAAAGCAAAGAAGAAAGTAAAGAAAGGGAAAGCTAAAGTGTTGGAAGTATTTGAAGATGAGGAAGAAGAGGATGAGGATGAATATGATGAAGATGAAAGAGATCAAATGCTGCAAAGCTTATTGAGTCTAACTGAGGCTTATAAGAAGAAGTATTATAATAGGTCTGGGTCAAACAACAGAAGATTTTCTACAAGAGGTGGACGAGGTTTTAACAGAAACTACATGCAAAGTTCACAAGGATATCCTCCTCGAGTTGAAAATCAGTATGTTGACAGATATGCAACAAAGAAAGAGGAGGTTGTCAAAGATACTCCAGAGAAAACAGAGGAAAAGAAAGGCCAAGCTGGTATTACATGCTATAAGTGTGGAAAGATAGGTCATATTGCTAAAGGGTGTACTACTAAGATGTCGAAAGTGGAACTGCTGAGGAAGAAGCTGGAACTAGCAGAGAAGCAAGAACAAGGATTGGTGTTGATGGCTGATGATGAAGAATGGCTGGATTATTCTGACAATGATGATCAAGCGCAGATGTGTTTTATGGGCTTAATGGAGGAAGAATCAGAATCTGATGAAGAAATAGAGAGTGAAGGAGAAACTTCAACGGTACGTTCTGTCTCTCTTGATGATCATAATAGAAAAATGCTTGAAGTGACAACATTAATTCATAACAAAAATAAAGAACTCGAACTTGTCATTTTAAAACAAACTAACGAAATTACTGATTTGTTGCAACAAAAAGAACAATTAAGTTCTCAATGTGCACAATTGCAACAATCAGTGAATGAGTTTGAGACAATTCGAGCTGAACATAAGTCACAAAAGCTGGAAATTGATTTTTTAACCATCAGCTTGAGTGTGGAAAAAGAAAATGTTTCTAAGCTAAATAAGATGATTTCAGATCTTGATTTTAAACTTCATAAGATAGGTCAAACTGAGCATACAATTTTCTTGAATAAACAAGTTGAGTTTAGAGATTATTACTCCAAAGAAGGTCTTGGGTACACAAATCCAAATTATTTGAAAAAGACCCTTGGAGTTAAAAATCCAAATCATTTGCAAAAAGCTCTTAAAGAAAATGCAGCATTTTATGACCTTACAAGCATGTTAATGAGTAAGAGGTTTCCTTCGTTAAAAGGTTTTCAAATGAAAGAAGAATTTTCAGAGATGCAACATATGAAACTACATGATCCTCTGTACCATGATTCTAAATATCATAGGGTCAAGTTTGTGTATAATGATGATACTCTGAAGATTAAATCCAAATCAATTAAGGATGATCCAGTATATTTTGTATATCCAGAATCATCAAACAATATTGTGAAACCATACATATCAACCAAGGAGTTGGAATGTAAAGTTTCAGAGCTTGAGAAGCAAATTGAAGATTTGAAAATTCAGAACTCAAATCTGTTAACTAAGTCAAAGAATTTTCTTCATTGGAATACTACTGATGTTGATTCTGAACCAATTACACTGGTGTCAGAAATTCTAAATGATTTAATTTGTAATGTGTCAACATCAGTAGAAACCAGTAATTCTTCTCAAGATAATTCTGGGTTAAACCAAAATCTAAAAGAGGGTGTTGATGATGAGCAGGGAAAAGTTGTTCGTGTTGTTAATAATAAAGGTTATTTTGAATACAAAGAACCCTCAGCAATGTCAACTGATGATGTTGAGGTTCCTTATGATTTTAATTCTGTTAATTCAAAACAACCCATAATTGATGAAATATCTACTGCTCCGTCATTTTCAACAACACCGACAAATGGGTTATCTTCAACTGATTTGTCAAAAAGTGATAGTGAATTGGGTGAATCTTCAAAGGAATCAAAGAAGCTATCTCTTGAAAATTCTGAACCTGTGTACTCAGTAACAAGATCAAAAGTTTGTCATTTTCATGATGAAATCTCTTATTTAGAAAAGAAACATGACAAGGATAGTTTTCAAAACACAATTAAACAGTTAAAGACAGAACTTTCTCGTCAAAAGTGTGATACAATATTTTGGAACAGCAAATGTGTAACCTTAACCAAAAACTATGATAGACTAGTTGAAAGACTGTCTATATATGAAGAAGGTCATCACTATGCTGGGAAAAACCAAAAGATTGTTCATACTCCAGTCACTCATGCATACATCAACAATGTTCAGTTCTCTCAGGGAGTAAAATCTATGTTACGGAAATTCCAGCATCACATTGATTTGAAAAAGCAAAATCCGAACATGGTGATTCCTGAGGAAACTGAACAAGTCATTCCAACTGTCCAACCTAAGTTGAAACCTTTTGATATCTGTACTAATCCTTCTACAGGAAGTTCCAACAGTGTGAGCCTTGAGAAGTCAAGAAAGAAGAGGTCAACGAAGAGAAATGTTAAGAAATTAGATTTTAGTATGAAATATGCAAATAGCAAGTTTAGTGTGGGAAACAAACTGAATTCTAAAAATAATGTACCTTCCAAATTCAATTCTATGAATAAAAGGTCTACATCTGTTTCTTCAGTTTCTCATGCTTCACCTTCTTCACAGAATATACATCATACTAAATCTAATTTCTCTACGACTCTTCGTTCTTCTGTTCCTACATATGTTCCATTTCATGTTTTTAATATGCTTAGAGGAACAAAGTATTACTGGGATTCAATAGCCTGTACTTTTAAGAGTAATGCACGGAGTGGACCCATTTTAAAATGGGTTCCTAAATCCATCTGATTTCCTCATTGCAGGCCAGTCATAAATGGTACCTCGATTCTGGGTGTTCCAAACATATGACTGGGAGGAAAGAGCTTCTGTCTAATTACAGAGAAGAATATGGAGGCTCAGTCAAATTTGGTAATAATGAACTGTCACCAGTTGTGGGTCATGGAGATATTGTGTGTAAGGATATTACAATAAATAATGTAGCACATGTCGAAGGTTTGAATCATAACCTGTTCAGTATTGGCAAATTTTGTGATAAAGATTTAGAGGTAAATTTTAATAAACGTCGATGTACTGTCAGAACTGAATGGGGTAGAGAATTATTAGTTGGCACTCGGAAAACTAATCTCTATACGATCAAACTTCGACATATGCTTGCAAAGAAATCTCAGTGTCTCATCACTCAGAAGTCATCTCATCAATCTTTACTTTGGCATCGTCGATTGTCTCATTTGAATTACAGATATCTTGACAGACTGGTCAAAGAAAGGTTAGTATCTGGCATTCCAATGATCAAGTTTGAACCCGATCAACTGTGCTCAGGTTGTGCTCAAGGAAAAATGAAAAGAGCATCTCATCCCCCAAAACCTGAACAAGGGTCCAAATCTCTGTTGAGTTTAATCCATATGGATCTGTGTGGCCCGATGAAAACTGTCAGTCTAGCAGGTAGAAAATATGTTTTAGTCATCGTTGATGATTATTCACGATATACTTGGACACGGTTTTTGAAAACAAAAGATGAAACTTCGAATTTAATAATAAATTTCATCAAAGCTGTTCAAGTACAACTTAAACTACCTGTTCAGACTGTCAGATCAGATAATGGGACGGAGTTCAAAAATCAAGTATTAAAAGGTTTTTACAATTCATTAGGAATTACTCAAACTTTTTCTGCTGCACGAACTCCTGAACAAAATGGTGTAGTTGAGCGTCGTAATCGTACGTTAGTTGAAGCAGCTCGGTCTATGTTGGCTCAAAGTCAATTACCTCAGTACCTATGGGCTGAAGCTGTGAATACTGCGTGCTACACACAAAATCGATCTATTATTCATCGGAGATTTGGAAAAACACCCTATCATGTTTTGTTTGGAAGAATTCCAAATATTGATTATTTTAAAGTGTTTGGGTGTCCTTGTTTTGTTCTTAATGAAACCGAGAATCGGGGAAAGTTTGGACCTAAGTCTGATGAGATGATTTTTGTGGGATATTCAGATTGTTCAGTTGCTTATCGTGTTTTTAATAAAAAGTCAAGAGTTGTGTATGAAAGTGTAAATGTTAGATTTGATCCGTTTGTTGAATTGTCTTCAACTGTATCTTCTAATACAGATACTGTGTCTAACAATGTTGTGTTTACAGATGCGTCTTCATCCACAACTAGCTCCATTGATCCTCCTGCTACATCCACTGAGTTAGACAGTTTGTTTGAGTATTTTTATGATGACTTGTACGGTATTAATCAAATATCTTTGTCTAATGTAGGTCTCTCATCTACTCCTTCGAGTTCGACTACTCCCTCAACTGAAGTTTCTCCCACATCATCTACACAATGTTCAGATCTTCCTAGTATTGTCTCCCCACCTTCATCATCTCCCATAGTTATGGATACTCTTCATCCAGATATTATCATAGATTCTCATGATCAGTCGTCTTCTCATGAAGTTGTTCATAATGATTCTATTCCTGAAGGGCATGAACCACTTACTATGCATCCTACATCAACTGACAATATTTTGGAACCATCTTCTGTAAATAATCAAACACCTTTACCACATACTGTCAAATGGACAAAGGATCATCCTATTGATCTCATCATTGGTGATCCTACTTCTGGTGTTCAAACACGAGCTGCTTCTGCAAATGAGTGCAACTTTTCTGTATTTTTGAGTAACATTGAACCAACACGTGTATCTGATGCTTTACAAGATTCTGATTGGGTTACTGCTATGCAAGAGGAACTAAATCAGTTTGAGGCTTTAAAAGTATGGCGGTTGGTCAAGTTACCTGAGTCTAAATCAGTTATTGATACGAAGTGGATATTCAAAAATAAGAAAGATGCAAATAACATAATTGTTCGTAACAAAGCTCGGCTTGTGGCCAAAGGTTATCGTCAACAAGAGGGCATTGATTACGATGAAACTTTTGCACCTGTTGCTCGACTTGAAGCTATTCGTATGTTTCTGGCATATGCTGCTTACAAAGATTTCACTGTTTTTCAAATGGATGTCAAAACAGCATTTCTATATGGTCATTTGAAAGAAGAAGTCTATGTAGCTCAACCAGAAGGATTTGTAAATAAAGAACATCCAGATTATGTCTATGTTCTAGACAAGGCTCTATATGGCTTAAAGCAGGCACCACGTGCTTGGTATGAGGAGTTGTCTAAACATCTACTTTCCAAGGGTTTCAAGAAAGGTTCGGTGGATTCAACATTGTTCTTGATGAAGGAAGGTGAACATATTGTGGTCATTCAGATCTATGTTGATGACATTATTTTTGGATCAACTAGTCGGGAGTTGTGTAAAAAGTTTGAGAATGTCATGACTGAAGAATTTAAAATGAGTATGATGGGAGAGATTAATTTCTTTCTTGGTCTTCAAGTGCGACAGTTTTCAGATGGCATCTTCATAAATCAATCCAAGTATATCTTTGATTTACTGAAGAAGTATGATATGTCTGGATGTCATTCGATAGGAACTCCAATGGCTACGGGTAATTCAATTGGCCCCGATCATGAAGGAAAGGATGTAGATTTGAGGAATTATCGAAGTATGGTTGGTTCTTTAATGTATCTCACTGCCAGCAGACCTGATATCATGTTTGCAACATGTGTGTGTGCTAGATATCAAGCCAAACCAAAGGAGTCTCACTTAGCTGCAGTTAAGCGTATTTTTCGATACTTAAAGGGGACTCCCTATTATGGCATTTGGTATCCAAAAGGTCTTGGATTTGAGCTACAAGCGTATACTGATGCTGATTATGGAGGCTGCAATATGGACAGGAAGAGTACATCAGGTCATTTGCAATTCCTGGGAAATAAGTTGGTTTCATGGGCTTCTAAAAAGCAACAGTGTGTCTCTACCTCTACTGCGGAATCTGAATATGTTGCTGCTGCGAGTTTCTGTTCGCAAGTACTTTGGATGCAGTCGCAACTTCGTGATTATGGTCTTGAATACAAAAAGATTCCCATCTATTGTGATTCTAAGAGTGCAATTGCCATCTCTGCTAATCCGGTTCAACACTCGAAAACCAAACACATTGATATCAGGTATCATTTCTTAAAGGACAATGTGGAAAAAGAAAATATAGAGCTGTATTTTGTCAATACTGAATATCAACTTGCTGATCTGTTTACTAAGGCTCTAGATGAGAACCGTTTTATATTTCTCATCTCTAGACTTGGTATGATTGACAAAAAGATCGTATAATCTGTATTTCTTCTTATACATAGCAGTATAATGGAATACTGAATTCAGTATGGTCATTGAACTTCTATGTATATTTTGAAATGTAGTTTATTTGTTACTTTTGTTGTTTTTGTTTCAAGTTGATTGTTTTTGGTATTTTTATTATTCTTTTTCCTTATGATTCCTAATGTGTTTGTTTCTGAGTATATGGTTTTGTCAAGGGGGAGCTTATCTGATACAGGTGAGTACAGTTGCTGTGGTTTTTGCTTCGAACAGGTAAATTCAGGTATACACAGTTTTAGGGGGAGTATTACAGATGTTTCATCGTAGGGGGAGTAATTGACTCGAGATGTGAACGTTACAAGTTACTCGAGCCTTGTGCTTCAGTAGTGTTTTTTGAGTCACACAACTCGAGACACACATCTCGAGCCACACATCTCGAGCCAAACAACTCGAGTCATTCAACTCGAGTCATTCAACTCGAGACATTAACTCGAGCACACACAACTAGCATCATACAACTCGAGTCTCACAACTCGAGCACACAACTCGAGTCATATAACTCGAGTCACACAACTCGAGCACACACAACTCGAGTTACACTACTCGAGCCATCCATCTCGAGTCAAGCAACTCGAATAAACCAATTCGAGCCATCTCACTCGAGTCACACAAATTGAGCACATTTAACTCGAGTCATGCTACTCGAGTCATTTGACTCGAGTCAATCACAAGCACATTCAACTCGAGTCGTGCTACTCGAGCCATTTGACTCAAGTCAAGTACATACATCTCGAGTCATTAATCATGAGCTCACACACCTCGACTCATGTAACACGAACCATTTGTCTCGAGCCATATAACTCGAGTCACACTACTCGAGCCATACAACTCGAGTCACACTACTCGAGCCATACAACTCGAGTCACACTACTCGAGTCATACAATTCGAGTCACACTACTCGAGCCATTCTTATTGAGCAACTCGAGTTACACATCTCGAGTCATCCAACTCGAGTGTGAGTTAGTTATTTCTGTTATACACCATGAACTTGAGTCATGTATCACGAGTCATCAAACTTGAGTCACCTAACTCGAGTCATTCCTCTCGAGTCTTTGTTATTCATGTGTTTGTATTCTGTTGAAAGTAACTCGAGTGGGACTCGAGACATACACTCGAGATATGTATCTCGAGCCGTTTCATCTGTCTCGAGCGGATTTTTTGAAAACCTGATATACCGCTCGAGACATGGTAGGTCCAATTGTGGACTGCCACGTGTCCTTGTCATCATGACTAAGATATCAGTTTCCATTCTATCCTATAAAAATGTTGTTTCGATTCACAATTCCAATCTTTCTGGAATTTCAAACTCGTGCGGATCTATTCAAGTTGCTGCTGCCAAGTTCAAGAACCTGCCTTGTATTTTTGTGTCGTGTGTGTTTTGTATACGTATCCAGGGTTCTACGAAGCCTATAGGTATTCACTCGGTCATATACCGATTAGGCTAGTAGGTTAAAAATGTTTGTATCAACTTATCTTAAAACACGGGTTAACATCTCGGGATTGTATTCTTGAAATCTTAAACCTAAACGTGTGAATGACCCGTTGTTCCGGATCATAAGGACTTGAGACATTGGACTTCATATTTTTGAACCTAAGATTGACCTTCAACTCTACATTGTATTGAACTTAGTAAACATAATATGTATAAGTCCTTCATTATTAAGAACATGCAACATATTGGTTAAAAACATGGTTAATTGAAGTTTAAAATTTTAAACAACTGGAAGGCTTATATATATTTAAAACAATACAAGTTCATTATTTTGATCAATGGTCTTTCTATTGGTACATTTTTTCTCAAGTCCCACACTGTTTGAATTTCTTTTTTTTCACACGTAAATTTGTTTTTTCGTAAAATCTAAGCATAAAAGATAAATCTAATGATTTTTATGAATTACAGAAATGGAAGATTACAATTTCCCAGACTCCGATGATATGGCGATCTCAGATATTATCTCAGTACAATCATCTCCACGTAATCCGAATGTTGATGCGGATAGACAACTGCTTCGTCCGTCGTTATATCAACCATCGATATCGAACAATGTTCCTTTCAACCCAAATGCATCTCTGAAGGCTCCGGTGATTACTGCCATTTTACGAAATCATCCACTGTACACTGTACTTACACAGACAGTTGAAGTTCCTTTGATATATGTGCAACAAGTATGGCACACGCTGCAATTTCATGCGGATCCGGGGAATCATCATTTTACGGCTAAGCTAGATCACTACAACATCAGTTTTGGAGTCAACAAATTTCGCCGTGTACTAGGCTTTCCGGAAGCGAATAGTCGTCCAAATGCAAATCAGTTTGAACCATTTGCATCATTGGAAGTTGCAATGGCCGGTGTTGAATCCGTTGGGCACCTGCAGGCGATCAATGCACCATCTCAGTTCAACAAATCCCACTTACCTCCGACATACAACACCTTGTTCACAATTCTCAGTAGATGTTTGACTGGCAAGCGGACGACTCAAGACACGGCGACGCAATCCTTTTTGGTTCTATTTTATGGAGTCTTATTCAACAAGCATTATGATTATGCTTCGTTGATTTTTTACGATCTGAAGGAGCTTCTAGCGAAGAAGCAAAAGCACCTGCCATACCCGAGGTTCCTCAGTACTATTATTGCAAGTGCAATGCGTCAGAATCAAGATATTCCGCGCCGGTCAGATGCGGAAAAGGTCAAGATCCATGACATGCAGTCTATTCGATATCCGAAGAAGGCGTTTCCTCCGGAGGTTCCGTTATTTTCTGAACTTTTAGATTATGCTGATCAGAATGTGGCGTGTGTGAGAGCGTATAGGGCTAGGTTTCCACCTATGGTCCAACCAGAGCCGGAGGGACCTACCCAAGGTGTCATAGTTCCTAGTGGTGAGGGTATAGTTCCTAGGGACCAACGATCACGGGATCTTGGTCAGGGTGTGTTGAGGAAAAATACCGAGAGGGGTACCGGTGGGGTCCATTCTGATCAGCTAGCTCACTCATCCACTGTCAATGTAGCAGTTCAACTTGGTCAAATAAGTTCAGCGGTTCAGATGGATGATGTGTTTGCTACTCTTGATGATGAGCACGGAGCTACGTCTCCGATTTTGCACACGAATGTGGAGGCTCAGATGGATGATTTTGCTCTATCTCCGGTCAATGAGCAATTTGTGGGTGACTTTCCTGACATAGAGGAGGTTGCAGAGTCGTTACTTGAGTTGTCTCAACCGTTGGTAGATATCTCAGATGCACAGTGCTACTCTCCGAATGAGTTGGCACAACGTCTTCAACGACTTATGGGATATGACTCCTCATCTGAAGATAGTATTGAAGCAAGTGCTGATGATGACCATGATGATGATGATGATGATAATGATGCCCATGATGCTGATATGCCTGATCGAGGCTCGAGTCCTTTGTTGACTCAGGGTGACATAAGGATGGCTGAGGGAGATTTAGTTGAAAAATCGGATGTGAGGTTGAGTGTTGGGGGAGATAAAAGAATTGATGAGCGTGAGATAGGGGCTAGAAAAGAAGTACAAACCCCTTTCCAAGCCGAGTCTAGCTGGGTAGCCACATCGTCTAGGGGTGAGCATATGTTGCCACCGCCTATTGAAAAAGACATGAGATCCCCACTCATGCAATGCACAACCCAACTCACCCACTCTACCGTTTCTCAACAAACGGTAGTTTCAACTTCTCACGGGGTTTTACCACAACTTGTACCCATTCCTCACTTGGAGGTTGGTGGTACCGACACAGTGAGGCAGCTGCCCCCGCCCACGACTTCACTTGTTCACTCATCGAGTCTAGAACCACTTGCTTCAAATGTAAATCTTTCTTTGGCTAGGACACAGGTGCAAACCACCTTTGCAGGAGGCTTTAGTAGCCCTGCCGGAACCACCGTAGTGAGTTCTGCATTTGTTGCGGGCTTGCCAGGATCGGAGGGAAATCCCATCAGCGCTAACATCATGCCAACACTGAACATGGGTTCCTTGAGTTCTACTCTTGGATCAACGAGAAGTCTGAGTGACCTCGGAGTTAGTTTACCCACTTCCTCTATTATCACGGAGTTAAGGCAACAATCTACTATCTTGGGTTCTTCCTCAACACCCATTGGTAGTTTATCGGCAGATTCAGTCTCAGTTTCCACATCTTCCACAATTTCGGCTTCTTCTGCATCGTCTGCACCATCTATCTCCGTACCTCCTCCGACTGGCATGGCATCATCACCGGATGTTGATCTCTCGCGTCTTCCGGTTGTTGTTACAGCTAATCAGCTTATTACCCGTTCTTTATTTCGAGCTAACAACGAACAGATGGCAACGGTTATTCAGCAGCAGACTGCTCGAATTTCTGCTTTGGAGAAGCAAGTAGCTCTGCTAGCTAAGGGTAAAGCTCCAATGTCTGATCCTCCTTCACAGCCTTCTCAGTCAGCGGCTGATTCACTTACTATTCCAGAGTTGAAGGGGTTGTTGTTCTCTAAACTCTTGGAGTCGGGTTCAGCTGAAGATAGTGACCTTGTGGGCATTCTACAACAACAGACTGCTTTACAACAACGTGCTATTCAAGAACAACGGTCTCAGGCTCACTTGGTTACTCATACGGAATTTCAGCAGTTTCAGGCCACTCTTGATGCATCTCTCACCAAGACATTCACCGAGATCAACCAGATGTTCACTGATGGCTTATCACAGCTATCTGATCGAATTCGGGGAATTGAAGAGACATGTCAAACTGCTGCTAGACGGCCCACTAGACGGCATGATGATCATGATGATCATGATCGTCATGAGGGGGAGAGGAAAAGAAGGAGACATGAAAGTGAGCCGTCTAGGGTACCAACCACGTCGAATGTACGGATTGTTGACAGGCTTGAGGAAAGGCATCCGAGAGAGAAACAACCTGCAAGACACAGAGATGCAATTGTTCTTACGGGAGGTGAAGAGATGGAATCAGAACCAGTCTTACAGTCCACTCTAGACTTTTTGGGTTCTGTGCAAGAAGAGATGCCAGAAGAAAGAGCTGAAGAAAGAGGAGTGAAGTTTTCAGGGGCGTCTAGTTCCACATCTGAAATAGATAGAGTTCTAGCGTTGCTTGAGAATGTAGCTTCTGAAATCAGAGATTATCAAGTGCCGAACGAAGAGATTCAGGATGCAAGGTGTGCAGAAGATAACAGATTGAAAGATATGTTTGAGGATGTACAATTTGATTTTGAGGAAGAAGAAGCTGTGGATGATGTGGAAGGTCCTCTATTGGAAGAAGTGTTGCCACAGAATGACTTGATGCCTGTAGATCCAAAGAAAGTTGAACTTTGGGAAAAGATGAAAGCAAGTTCGGGGAAATTTCTAAAGAGAACAGAATGGAATCGATTTACTAGAGCCACTGGGAGGTATCTGGAAGAAAAGTACAAGAGTCGTTTCTGTTATCATGAGCGGAAGCTGAGCTATGTGAAGTTGTATGGGATTGAGAATCTGAAAGAAGAACTAAGAAGAGAGTACATCTACATGAGGAAGGTGAACAAGCAAAGAAGAGAAGCTTTAGTGTCAGACTACAGGTTTGTTGCAGTAAAAAGTTACAAGACCAACAGATTGAGTGCGTATTGGTACCCAGTAATTACTTTCACCAGAGATGATGGGAAGGAATATGTGATTACTGAAGCTGATTTTCAAGATGTGAGCTTTGATGTGATCTTTGGGATTTTATATGATCTCAAAGGAAAAGCTTTTAGATCAGAAGAGGATATAATTGCTCTAACTGCTATAGTTAGACATGTCAAGGCTTCGATATCATTGGCTCATCTGTATGACTTTCAACTGGGACTGGAGAATTGGTCATCAAAGTTATTTTGTCACAAACCTCAAAGAAGTCTGGTTGGTGAAGAAAAGGACTTTGTCTTGTACACGGTGTTCTATGATGCAGATGAATCCAAGATCTCATGTGTATATCCGGATTCTCTAGGCAATAAGAAGAGGATGTACTCTCATGAAGTGATGTTATTTTGTGATGACACATTAAAGATGGTGATGGATGGGTTGAATACAAGATTGCAAATGGATAGGCATAAAGTACATGATATCTCAGCTGCAAACAATGATCAAACATTTTGTAAAGGAGATAGATAGAAGATTGAAGCTGAGAAATGATATTAGATTTGCAGAAATCAAGTTCAAGTTGAGAAAGCCTTCCGTGAAGCAATCTTAGTCAAGTAGTTGATTATTTCTTTTGTATGTCCCTCCTTCTTTTATAAAAGGGGGAGATTGTTAGTGTTAGATTTATAATAGAAGTTGAGGGACCATTTGTGAACATTTTATCTTTTCTAGGAATGAGGTATAAATACCTCATTGCCTTGTATTGTACCTAATGTCTTTTACAATCAATGACATATGAGTTTCACATTTTCTCTCTCTACTTTCTCTCTCTACTAGATCTATCATTTCTCATGCTAGATTGATTCATCTTGCACTTACAGGAAAATATCATAGAATCAACTCATAAATCAGTTTCCAGTTTTCTCTCTCTCCCTCTTTTCTCTCCAACTGCCGCCGGCCTCACTCCCCGCGCAAAACCAGTTCGGTTTCTCAGATTTCGGGTTTCAGTTCTGCTAGAGGAACAATTCGTAGGTCGTTTACGGGTGGATCAATTCTCAAGCGATCCAGGTAAACCATCGAAACTGTTAGAATTAATTAAACTAATTGATTAAGATCTATAAGCTAGTTTAGGGTTTTTAGCTTAAACGCTTCCGCATAAGATCAAACATTGTGTTTTGATCATAATAGGTCTTTTACCAGTTTGGTTATCAGACCAGTGGGATTCATCGAACCAGTAAGGTTTCGTGATCCATGATAATCCTCGTGTCAGTTTGAACCAAGGGAACCCATAAAAACCCAACAGTTTTGACGATCGCCGGTCACCGACCAAGGCGACGGCGGCAGTAGCTAGCTATTGTCGATCGCAGTCGGTGGCGATAGATACCCTCACCGTCGTGGATTGCGGTGGTGGGGAGGCTGTGATTTGATCGCCGCCAAGCGGCGACGGCGGTGGCTCCGGCTGCTGTTGTCGTCGACCGCCGATGGCGATGGCGGCGACCGATTGTTGTCGTTGTTTCTATCAGTGGTGGCGGCGGTCGCGGGTGTATAATCACTGACAAACCACCATGTGGGATTGTAATCCCAAATAGGCTTCGTGTTGATAGGGTTTATTTTAGCCAGATAGGTTTAAACCCTGGTTGAAATTAATTATATTATTTGGTAATACTTAATTACCTTATAAAATTAAAATTGATTTTTGATAAATTGTAAGATCCAGTTGAGATTTTATGAATTTTATGAAATCCTTGTTTATCATAACTGTTATTTTTTAGTTTAATTACTTTGAACTGTTTATTATGGTTGTCGTAGCTACGCCCCAGACCCATGGTTGTGTTTTTATTTAATTTACGTTTTATTCTGTTTGGTAAGGGAAGTCCGCGTGCGAATTACAACCCTCTTGTACTTTAATTTTTTAAATAATTAAATTATTTAAAGACGGAGGAAACCTGAAGACGGAGTTTGGAGACACAACCAAAGATGTCGGAGCCAGTGGGAGCGCCTATACTTCATGCCTTGTGTGTTGTTAGTCACATAGGTTTGAGACCGTCAGTTTTAGTGTTGGCTCACTAAACTGACATTAGTTTAGGGCGAAGCTATGACACAGTGTTTTATGTTTTATAATTGCATGGTTTGATATAATTGCGCGGATGTGTTAAAATATAGTTCTTTCTCAAAATCTAATGAATTGTTTTTCAAAGACCTAAAGGTTCGATTACAGAGTGTTTTTCGAATCAGTTTTAAAAGGTTTTAAAAATAAACTGGCTAAAATCCCTTAGGATAAAAAATCTTAGATCAAGTAAGTGCGACCCACTTAGGGACCCTTTTGGCGTAAGGTACGCGGTGTTGGAAGTGAGCAAGCCTTAGGCACCCGCGTTCAAACCCCAAGTTGAAAGGGGTGTGATAAGTACACCCAGTCTCGAGTGGTGCGATATATTTTGGTTTTGTTACAATTCACCGGGTCGTACTGGGTCAAAGCGCACTAGAGGGACTAAATATGCACGAATTTAAATATTTGATGTCCCGACGATCTAGAAGTGCTGTTTTCGTTTTAAAATGCGATTGGTATAAGTCATTACCTACCAGAAATAGCATGGGTCGGCTTGTGTGCCCAAACCGCTTGACTGACACATGTGAAATATGGATTCTAGTCTAATAAATTTATTTTTGGCTAAGGGTAATATTTTTATTAGAAACTTTATAATCAAATAACTAAATAGGAAATTATTCTTTCCGTTGATGTCTTATACTGTTTTTCCGTTTTATTCACCTGAGGAATCACTTCGCCTAATCATGGGCAAGTGGAAGCTTACAGGCCAAAATTTTCCTGTCTGGAAATTGCACCTTGACAATGTCTTGAGTGCACAAGGTAAGCTGTATGTGATCAATAAACCACTTTCATGACCAAAGAGTAATTCTCCTAAAAAGGAATTTGCTAAGTATTCTAAATTCATGGCTGATGAATCTGACGTCATGTCTATTCTGTCTTTTTCTACTTCGCCCGAGTTTACGGTTGATCTTAGAGTTAAGTTCTGCCATGAGGTCATGAAAGATATAGAGGACCAGGTTGGTTTCTATAAGAACTGTGGGAAATATTTGATCATGAAAGGAATATTTTCACTGAAGCTGGAAATGGGTCAATCAGTTAAAGATCATCTCCTAGAGATAAGGAGACTTTTTAATTGTTTGTCATGACTGGGATACAAGATGACTCAGGAGGAGCTGGTGTATCTGATATGGTTCTCTCTCCCGAAAGAGATTCGTGCCACAGCTAGTGATTACATGGTAGAGCCAAGGATGGACGTGGCAAGGGTTCATGAGGACATTTTGGACAGTTTGGAGCCGAAACCAGCAAGCGCTGAACTCATGGACACTGATTGGATTGATGAGCTGGGAGATCTAAGTTGCCCAGAATGCGGTAGCCAAGATATCTGTGTCCACTCATTCAACGCTGGCCAGATGGACATTGGTCTACCCGATGCACCAGGTATCTTTATGATAGATTGTTTGATCACTTCTTATGAATCATGGGTACTTGATACAGGAAGTGGTAACCACATTTGTAATCATTTACAGGGATTCAATAGAAGGGAGACTCTGAGAAAGGATCGTTCGAACCTACGAGTCGGTGAAGGCACGATGCTTATAGCTGAAGCCGTAGGATCTTACAGTCTTAGTTTACCCTCAGGTCTAGTTTTGGAACTTGAGAATTGTTACTATGTTTCTAGAATGATCAAAAATATTATTTCTTTTAATTTATTGGTAGACCATGGTTTTTATTTTAAATATGATTATAAAATGATTTCTTGCTTTAAAAATGATGTCTTTTATTTCAAAGCAACTCCTTCAAATGGTCTATATATATATATATTAAATCTACAAGAAAATAATAATGAAATCTATCATATAAGTAAACGATCCAAAGAAATCGAGGATCAAACTTACCTCTGGCATTGTCGGCTTGGACATATAAACAAGAAACGCATAGAACTACTCCAGAAAGGAGGACTTCTAGGGACTTTTGATTTTATACCATTTAGTAATTGCGAATCTTGTTTGTCCGGCAAAATGACAAAGCAACCTTTCAACAAGGACAATGAAAGGGCCAATGACCTGATAGAGATCATACACACAGATGTGTGTGGACCTTTTAGTCATGAGGCAAGAGCAGGATACCGGTACTTCATTACCTTTACTGACGACTTTAGAGTACGTGAAACATTGGCCTTTTCGAATGTTTGAGCTGGGTATACTTTGTATCCAATTCTTACAGTAGATATATATAGGTTTTTTTTTAGTAGAAATATTGGCTTTTCGTGTATAGCTTTTTACCCACCCCAAACTTGGAAGGATTCAATGTCCTCATTGAATGGATAATTAAATGGTTGATAAGGTTAACAGGGATATGATGGGAGTAGATTGACGATGATCTTAAACTGTAGCTGGACTGATAAGATTAAAGCTAGTTCTAGTGGTACACTAAAAGCAAAAAGACAAACATGACTGTCATATTGAATACATAAGGAAATTCACACATTTTATCATACAAAACGTAGTATTGTGCCATAAGGATAGTGAGCATGCGTGGTTTTAGCGAATAAAATGTTATTGAGTTTTAAGCAAACAACTAATCACTTTGGGATGTGCTAGTGTAGTACATATAGTAGTGTGAGTTTTAAATGCCAAACATTAGAGTTTGACTATTGTGTTATAAAGAGTCTATAAATTTTGGTAGTGTGCTAATGGTAGAAGATAATAATAATAAATAACAGATACCATTTTTACCGTGGTTTACCAAATTGATCGATTAGGCTTTCCAAGTGTAGTAAAGATAGTCAGCGTAAGCATTAGTTGTCTTGATTAGTGATCGTTAGACCAAAGTAATTATGCATAAATACAAGATGGAATATATATATATATATATATAGAGAGGGAGGTTCAAATGTAAACTATATATTTCGTGTAAACTATGTAAACCAATCGTGGCCCTTGATCAAAAAAATCAAAGGAGGATATGGATTCATAGAAAATATGGAAATGTGAAATATATGGTAAGTCAATGATTATGGAAATATGAAAATGTGTAATATGGAAACGTTTTTGAAAATCAATGGTGTGGATTGGTTTACATAGTTTACACGAAATATAGAGTTTACATTTGAACCTCCCTCTCTCTCTATATATATATTAATTATAACATAACTTTGTGTCTATGTCAAAAAGGATTGCCAATTGACTCAATTGTGCTTTTAATAACCCACAACTAATATTAGCATGTAAGTATATATAAATGAGTTTACTAATCGTAAACATGGTAGCAATAGTCGAAATGTTTAAATTTCAAAAAAAGGTTCTAAAATATACGAAGTCCATAATAATTCATATGTTAATAAATTATCCCATATATTATGACTTAATGAAATAAGCTAGGAGATCAATCACCAAGTGTGTTTTATAGTGCATGAGGTGATATAAGATTAGAAATAAAATATACCTGTGATTAGATTACACTAATATTACATAGACAAGTTTATAGAGTTATATATATATATATATTAGCATTGGTAAACAAGTATATATATATATATAAACTATAAGACTTAGTAATTGTAAATAAGTGGGTTATAACATAATAATTAGTAAGACAATAAAATGTCTAATAAGGAATTTTAGTTGATAAACGTATACATGCGCATATTGTATTTAACATAATGGATCACTACTAGGTAATTTTAAGCCAAAACTATTCTAAACCATTTTAAAATAAAACATAATTTTACGAGAGGTTTTATCAAAATTAAATATATGATGCAATACACTATAAATTATAACGAGATAATTATAAAAAGAGTGATGGACCTGTCCTACTCGGGAGGAGTAGGTGGGGAATCCGGCTGCTCCATTGTTGGTGGGGAGGATACGGAGGAAATCCCCAAAGGAGACTAGGATTCTGCATGTGCCAAGCAGTACGCATAACGTCATCTCGTTGTCTATCGTATGGTATCATCGGGATCTTCTCGCGCATGAGCCAGTTAACTTGTAACTAGAGGGTGTCGATAACTTTCAACTGTCCTTGATCATGTACTTCAAACTGAGCATGGTGGTTGTGTGCGTGCGTGCCAGAGTAGCTACCGGTGTGTGCGGTGTTTTGGACTGGTATTGGGTGGTCATGTGGTTGGGGTAAATTAAGAAGGCGGAGCACCGTCTTTTTTTTTTCCATGTACATTCTCTCTTTTGAGAAAACATCGGAAGGTAAGATGGGTACATTTCGGGCAGCCAATAACCCTTGAACAATGGACGGGTATGGAAGTCGCCCTTTTAATCTATCACACCCAGGTTTCATGTGAGAAGAGATTAAACGACCCACATCAAAAGGATACCCTTTGATAATGCAGTACAGAACCAACACACGGTCAATGCTTAAGTCTGAATCATGGGTATTGGGGAATAAAGTGCAACGTACAAATTGAGACCATATGCTAGCTTCTACGTTCAAATCTTTGATTTTTAAACTCCTAGTACCCCGTGTTACTTGCCATTCGGCGTGTTTGTCTGTGAGTGATGTGAGAATGTCGTTTAAATCAAAATCACTCAAGGTGACCATAAGTTGGTTGAGCTTGGATATTGGTGGTGGGGTGATATTGAGTAAACGGTTTATACTATCACTGGAATAGTTGACTGGGGTACCTCGAACCATGACAGTATCAGAATTTGAAACCGAGATTTCTGTATAGAAGTCTCTTAACCACCCTAGATTGTAGTCAGGCGGGATAGTGCACAGAACCTCCCAACCCATTCGTTTGATGGTTTCTTTCAACCGAGGTACGGCATTTATGCTTGAGCTGAAAAAACCACGAGGGGGATGCCCAAATCTATACTTAAATTTTTCATAACGTGCCCTCGCAAAGTCATTGCTAAAAAGACTCAAGCGATATGCCTGTTACATATCATAAAAAACCGAGTGCGATTGCAAAAGTGGAACACGTGACGTACCAACAGATTGATTAGATGTTTGGCCACGTCGGGAAGGTAAGTATTTTCGGCGTTCGTAAACTTGGTAGGTTCGGTGGCCTGAACAACTTGGTAGGTTCGGTGGCCTGAACAAAATTTGATCGGTGGGTTTGTAAAACGGGTCAGGATAACCTGGAGGTGCGACCGGGTCATCTTCTTCGGGTTGGATAGGGATAGTCAGATCAGGTGTTATAGTAACAGGTGGTGAATTCGGTTGGTCTGAGTGAATGAGGATACCTTTTCCCTTGTCGATTCTTTTCCTTTCCTTCGCAATGCTCACCGATCGTTGGTTGATTGGTTAGAAACATGTCTTGGCGAGTAATTTGGAGGGGTGTTGGACTTGATGCTTTCTAATGATCTAGACTTCATATTGTAGATGCTTCGAGTTTCTGATGTATGATAGAACTTCTAGTGTTTTAAGGGTGCATGAGTTTTTACGTGGAGATGAAAGTGTTATGGCGGCTGACTGGGTTTTATATATATATATATATATATATATATATGTATACGTTTCTTCGTTTTCTCCAAATAGACTAAGATGGATGACTCAAAGATAATAAAAAAATATATATGGGACATCATTGTCTGACACTTCTAGAAAAAGGAGGAAAGAAAAATAATAAAAATTAAACATATATATATATATTTACACAGTGATCGTATATATATATATATTTATATATATATATGTATATATCTGTGGAATGAGATCCTATTGATCAGACGTCAGAATGTTATCAAGTGGCATGACGTAGTAAGTCAACAAAAACAGACGAGTCAGTAGTTGTCTCTTGGCTGACTTCTTGTTTATATAGAGAGATATAGAGGGAGAAAGAGTATAATGATGAATAGATGAGGTGGGTAAATCTTGGGATGGGTAAATCTTGTCAGGCGGCGCCTCCATCATTGTAATTATATTAATCTATTCTTTTTTTTATCTTTTTTTTTTCAATATAAATTAGATTAAAATAATTGGCAATACTATACAAAAGTCCAAAAGTTGTGATGGTGCAATTCAGTCAGATATGTAACAAAATAAATTATAAGTTATGCCCTTGAACTTTGTGTTGTAATACGATTTGTTTTTTATAATTTTTTTTAAGTTGGATAAAAAGAAAAAATATATTCTAAGTACATTTGCTTTGCTTTTAGCATTTTAACACTTGTACAAAATTTATTCTTCGACTAATAGTCTTATAAATATTATAATATTAAGTTGCGTTTAACAAAAGAATATAGTTATATCGTGACTTACTTGAGTAAAATGATTTTTTTTCTGAAAATTTATCAATTTAAAAGTTATGAGAGCTCTTTGACCCTTAATAGAAATTTGACAACCATTAGTTTTCATTTCATTAGAATTTTGAATAAAACGTTTCTTGCTATTTTACTAGATAGAGTTGCTAAGTGTCTATATGTAAAGGGTTAACTAGTGTAATTTAAGTTTATAACTAGACTATTAAAATGGTTTGGGTTGAGATATATATATATATTATATATATATATATTTGTTTTATGTTTATAAATAAGTTTTTAACTCATAAATACATAATAAAATAGCTTAATGGTCAAATAATTAATTTTAGTAGGTAAAATTTTGATAGAAAGTTTTCTCATTTTTGGTGTTCTAATTGTCGTAAATGATATTTCGTAATATTTCACAATTTTAGGACATAATTTTATTAAAGGGTTATTTTTTTTTTTTTTTTGATAGAATCTTTAAGAATTGTAAAATTGATGTTGATAATACTCTTTCATTCTTCAAGAGCTTTTTAATTATATAAAATTTTGTTGTGTAAAGAGGTTGAGAATTCTAATAAAATGTATCTTTGGTGAATAAAATACCTAGATACTATTGAGTCAAATATTTATAATATATTAGTTGAGATGAGTTTAGCATAAAAAAATCATAAAAAAAAAATTTGGCTCTTATTTTGAGGTCTTAATTTAGTAAGTTTACAACCTCAATAGGTTGTAAGTCTATTTTTGTTGGCTGGTAAAAAGGTTTCTCTCGCTGTCCGTTGACTTTGAATGTGATACCCTTTTCTGAATCAATCAGCTCTATGGCACCGTATGGATGAACTTTGGCTATTGTGAATGGTCCAGTCCAACTGGAATTTAGTTTTCCAGGAAATAATTTGAGTCGTGAATTAAATAAGAGTACTTGCTGCCCTTCTGTGAGTTCTTTAGGAAGAATTCGTTTATCATGCCATTTTTTCGTTCTCTTTGTAAAGTTTGGCATTTTCATAAGAATTGTTTCTAAGCTCTTCGAGCTCACAGAGTTCTAGAAATCTTTTCTTACCAGCATTGTCAATACTTGCATTTAATTTCTTAACAGCCCAAAAGGCTTTGTGCTCTAGTTCTAGCGGTAAATGACACGCTTTTCCAAAGACTAATTTATAAGGGGACATTCCTATTGGTGTTTTATAAGCTGTCCTATAGGCCCATAGAGCATCATCTAATTTAGATGCCCAATCCTTTCTGTGTGGTTTGACTACCTTGGATAGAATTCCCTTAATTTCTTTATTGGATAGTTCAGCAAGTCCATTAGTTTGAGGGTGGAAAGCAGTTGCCACCCTATGCTTTATATCGTACTTTTCTAAAACTTCTTCTAAAAGGTTATTTATAAAGTGAGTGCCCTCATCACTAATCAGAGCGCGTGGTGTACCGAATCTGGTGAATATGTGTTTTTGTAGAAATTTAACTACGGTCTTGGCATCTGTAACACCCCGCTAAAGCGGAAACGCGAGGCGTGACAGCTAAGATTTCATTGCGATAGGAGATAAATAACATCAAACATTTCATTTAAAAGTTCATTGTTTACAATACCATATGTTACATAACCAACGATAGTTAAAACATTCAAACATTACAAAATAACATTACAAAAGAAAAGTCTAAGTTTTGATGTCACTTGCAGCACAGACATTTTCTACTACCTTCTATTTTCTTGAAAAGCATGTTAACAACAAGTGTCAACTACAAGAGTTGGTGAGTTCACAGGTTTCATATGCACAAAACAGTTTCGTATGCAAATTCATTACCGTAAATCCATCGTTCAAACTTTACTTGTTAAAAGATACATTTATGCACATGAGATATTACCAAGCCACTACTAAACCTAAACCTTTGCCCCAACGATCTACCTCAGAGGTGGTAGCGAACCACATGGGTAGAGCGTTCTCGCGAACTACCTCAGCGGTGGGACTAGAACCCCACATGTGTAGAACGCCAAACTACCTCAGCGGTGGGACTAAATCCCACATGTGTAGATCGTACATATGACTAAGTGCACCCTATACTCGCCAGTAATAAAAGGGCGGGTCCACTTTACTCAAATAGCGCTATCCACTTATGTCATTGGCTCTCAACGAGTTAATAGTAGTGTAATTAACGGAGGACTTTTACTTAATATATCATCGTTGCATAACTATTTGCTCGCAAGCAAAAATTCAAATACATTTAATCAACAAACATGCTTTTCACCCCAACACATAAAAATGGTAAAATAGGGGCCGTGAATACTCACATTGGTAAGCTTAGCGATTTGATCAACGGTTTGAGTTCCAATCCCCGAGCCTAAGAGTACCCTAAACAATTCATAGGTAATGTAAGTCCTATATCATCGGTTCAATAACCTAATTAAGCCCTATTCCGAGATCCTTATATAACGCCTTTACTTAATCTTATGTAGCCAACCATAGTATAAAACTAAATTTTAATATCAATTTAATAACATTGAATTGAATGAAAAGTCTTGAAAATTCATAAATCAAATTTTTGAAAATTTCAGATGCTGACAGATTCATATGACTTGTAAAAATGCCACTTTTAAGCTATACTCCAAAAAGGGGGTAAGTTTCCAAACTTTTATCCACTGAAGTTGGGCGTGTTAGCAACATTCCCATAAAATATCACAAAATTTTGAAGTGTTTAGCATGCATAAATAATTTTTACAAAAACAGTGTGCACAACTTAAATTCAGAAATACATGTCTGTAGTGTTTGGTTCATAGAGAGTTTGTTACAACTCCAAATCTTGAAATTCCAAAGGGGTTTTCAGGCTAACATGTATATCTAGATAATGAAACAATATTCACACTAAATTGATGATTTTTGAGTGAGTTATGACCTCTCAAACTCACATGTGTGAATCTTCCATTTCTGGACAGCTTGCACCATGATTTTGTTTTTATTGGTTGCATGCTCAAAAATCCACCAAATCAAATGATTCAAGATTATTTAGAAAGATACTTCAATGAACTTGAGTTTAGGAACAGAATGTATGCATTTTGAACAAGTTTTCAAGGAAATATGCATGCAACAAGTTGACTCAATAATCTGACCTTGGATGCTGTTGTGCATTAAAAAGTTTTGAGATGGTTGAGGGACTTTTACTTGGAATTTTTGATTGATTCCAATTGGGTTTGATTCCCAACTCATTAAACCTTAAACCATAAAAATTTTGGAACAGAATACGTCCATTTACTCCCTTTTTGGGTCATCCCAACTAAACACCACAAATCTGTCAGCTTTGAACTTTTACCAAATGAAGGTTTTCTTAACAAAGAAAACTTCAAACTTTCACAAATGGATAAATCCATGACTATGGGGTTATAGTCCCATGTCTATTTTCATAAAAACAAACAAAAACAACAATATTCCCATAGATTTATACATGCAATGATGCCCCAACTCAGATTCATAAGTGAATACATAACAAGAAATTGAAGATTATTCATATGTGCATGTAGCATTTCCGTTGGTTAATAATGAAAGGATCCTTGGATTCACACTTCTTATGGATGTTATAATCATCCATTGTGTTCATCCTACCTTCTAAAACCATGAGAACATATCCTCAACTTTAAACCAAGATAAAACAAGAATTCTTGCCAAAAATGAAGCATAAGATGCTTGAATCAAAGCTATATTGCTAGAACAAAGCTTATGCTTATGAAAGAAATGTGCGTTTTACCTTTAAGTGTGATCTTCTTTCTCTAAAAATGGATGAACAAGGCTGAATTTCTGGATTTGATGTGAAGGTATGAAGGTGAGAGAGAGAAAAGATGAAGATGGATGAAATGATGAAATGTCTTGAAAATGAAGATGTGTGGCTTTTATATGTGAAGAAAAGAAAAAGAGAGGGGAGGGGTAGAGGTGACCAGCCACTAGGGCCCACCTCTAGCCCATCATGTATTTTTTCTAATAGATTTAGCCCAAATCAGTTAAAATGCGTCAGCTTCCGGTTCGCGATGGTTTTTCCGTTAAAACCGACTTTTTCAGGAATGAAATTAGGTTATCTGAAATGTTTTGTTTTAATTCCAATAAAACATTATATTTTAAATAATTTAGGCTTTAATTAAGTCAATTTGGCATTATATGAGATTCTCGGACGATTACGGACTAAAACGACTTTTCCGGGCAATTTTTCGGGATTTCTAGGTTATCTCCAAAGTTTTTCGCATAATCAAACCTAATTCTTTCTAAATAGTTATAGGACTAGGTTTTCACTAAAATTATGCTACAGCGAGTGCCTTACGAGTTGCTAACCTGAGAGCCGAATTTGGTCGGTTGTCACATTTACCCCCTGTTGAAAGAAATTTCGTCCCGAAATTTACTAGTTGCCATTTGTCGGAGGTTCTTTCGTAAATAGGCGAGGGTATTTGCTCTTCATAAAAGCTTCTCGCTCCCAGGTGTACTCTGGTCCATGCTTTGAGCTCCAATGAACCTTGACAATTGGTATCTTGCTACGCCATAACTGTTTGATTTCTCGATCAAGATTTTCTATCGGCTTCTCTGTGATGCGTAACTGTTTGTTGATTTGGACTTCCTTCAGAGGTAGGACCACTGTTTCTTCAGATAGGCACTTCTTCAAGTTTGACACATGGAAGGTGTCATGAATAGCGCTGAACTCCGGAGGTAGGTCTAACCTGTAGGCGACTGGTCCGATTCTTTCCAGAATCTCAAATGGCCCAATAAATCGGGACTCAGCTTTCCAGATTTCCCAAAACGAAACAACCCTTTCCATGGTGACACTTTTAGCAGTACTCTATTGCCAACTTGAAATTCCAATGGTTTCCTGCGATTATCGGCATAACTCTTCTGGCGATCCCTAGCCGTCTTAAGCTTTTCTTGGATCATCTTGATCTTGTCTGTCGTTTCCTGAACAATGTCTGGCCTGATTAATTGACTTTCCCCCACTTCCAACCAGTTAATCGGTGATCTGCACTTGCGCTCGTACAGAGCTTCGTAAGGCGCGCACTTAATGCTGGTGTGGTAGCTGTTGTTGTAGGAGAATTCGACTAATGGTAAGTGATCGTCCCAGCTACCTCCAAATTCCAACACACAAGCACGCAGCATATCTTCCAACGTTTGTATGGTTCTCTCTGTTTGTCCGTCAGTTTGATGATGGTATGCAGTGCTCAAATCAACCCTTGTACCCATTGCCGTCTGCAGTGATTGCCAAAATCGCGAAGTAAAACGGCTATCTCTGTTAGAGATGATCGAAATCGGTACTCCATGACGCATAACTATCTCGTTGACATATAGTTGCACAAGCCGATCAATGCTAAAATTTTCTCGAATTGGCAAAAAGTGCGCAGATTTTGTCAGTCGGTCCACAATTACCCATATCGAGTCATGACCCTTTTTGGTCTTGGGTAATTTGGTCACGAAATCCATTGATATCTGCTCCCACTTCCATTTTGGAATTTCCGGTTGTTGCAGGAGTCCAGATGGCTTCTGATGTTCTACCTTGACCTTAGCACAAGTCAGGCATTTACTCACATAAAGAGCTATATCCATTTTCATTCTAGGCCACCAGTAATGTTCCTTTAATCCGTTGTACATCTTGTCAGCTCCTGGATGTACCGAGTACTTTGTTTGGTGAGCTTCATCCATGATCGTTGATCTTGTTGGGTTTTTTCGGGTCGGATAAATCAAATAAATAAGAACGCAGCGGATAAAAACAAACCCGAACAATGATCCAACCGTAGTTTATCAAACACAATTCTATCAAGGGGGTTTTCTCGCGTTTACCTTTTTGACGATACGAATAAACCTCCGGATGCTAGTGAGGGATACACCGCTACTGCACCACCGTGAGACTGGCTGCTAGACCGCCTTGGACTTGATCGGAAAAACTCCGGCGTGTGTGTGCTTGTGTGCGTGGCCGGCGGCCAAAAGAGAGAGCGAGAGAGAGAGAGAGTGGTTTGTGTTTTCTTGATGGAAAAGTTAGAATGAAATCAGATTATTTTTCTCATTGCCTTAACCCTATATTTATAAAGATAAATATGGCAATGATACAGAATCCAAACCAAATACAACTCCTCAATAATTACCTTAATTAATTCATGCTTATCAATTAAGTAATTATCTATAAATAATAAATAAACAATTTATTATTTATTTTTCTCTCAATAATTAATTAAACCTAATTAATTATTTCCACACATTTAATCCAATAAGTCTCGGGTTGGGTGTGTAGCAGTGTGACCCACTAGTGTCTTATAACATTGGATATGATAACCCTAATTACTGTCTTGCACATAATCCCTTCAGACTCCCAGTTGTGCCAGACCAGTAACTTAACTGTCATCATTAGCCTAAGGAGGTCCCTAGCCAGACACTTAGGTTAACCAGGTTATAAGATCTCCTATAGCCAGAGATACGATTCATATTTGAATTGTACACAGGTTCATTCCCTTTACACACGATATTTCTAAAGTGAGTTTTAGACATGGAGCTGAGATAGTTCAATCATAAACTCAAGTATTTCCTGACTCTGATCTCGATTGCCTGCAGTTACGGAACTTCCCAAATAACCACTGTTATTGTATCCGAGCGTGGCCACGCATTTATGCCAATCTTAATCGCTAGGGAGCCCGGAAATATCTCTCCCATAAAGGAGGTGTAAATCCCTTCTTGACTACCCGCATCTACAACCATGGCTTCCGCTGCATCTAGTCATACCCCTTATGGCCACCCAGTTACGGTGCAGCGTTAGAGCATGCTAAGAGTACAGTAGTCCTCATGATTACAGACCAGATATCTCAGGTCAAAGGACAACCTATCATCAAATCAATGCTTATGACATAGGCTCCATGAAGCAGACTTGAAACTGGTCACTTCCAATACTCATTCACTCTGATAAGTATTTATGAATGTTTAACTATACCAACTGTATATCAAACACTCATAATAGCGTTATAACCCTACTGAGATTCCCATCTCAATAAGTTGCTACGGAAATTTAGATTTTTCACAAGCATAAAAATCATGGATAACCTTAAATATGCAAAAAGTAATTTTTGAAACATTTTAAAACAGTATCTCTTTATTTCCAACACACTGTGAAATAAACTCCTATAATGTCTCAAAATATTACATTTATAATCGATAACATAAACTAACTACTAGTGTCCAGGTACTGCATCCCTATGGAACTAGCATGCCCCTCATGCTTTGCTCTAGCTAGTGGCTTAGTTAGTGGATCTGCAACATTTTCATCCGTCGGAATTTTGCATATTCTCACATCTCCTCTTCCAATGATCTCTCGGATGAGGTGATACTTCATGAGTACATGTCTCGACTTGTGATGTTCTCTGGGCTCCTTTGCTTGTGCTACTGCTCCAGAGTTATCACAGTAAATATCTATGGGTCTAGAGATACTGGCTACAACTCTTAGATCCAAGATAAAATTCCTGAGCCAGACTGCTTCCTTTGCTGCATCTGATGCTGCAATGTACTCTGCCTCTGTAGTAGAATCTGCTATGGTGTCTTGCTTCGAGCTCTTCCACGAGATCGCGCCTCCATTAAGGGTGAATACATATCCCGATTGTGATTTAAAATCATCTCTGTCGGTCTGAAAACTAGCGTCAGAATAGCCTGTGACACTAATCTCGTCTTCAGATCCTCCAAAGACCAAGAACATTTCCTTAGTCCATCTCATGTACTTGAGAATGTTCTTGACAGCCACCCAATGGGCTTCACCTAGGTTCTGCTGGTATCTGCTCGTAACACTTATTGAGTAAGCAACATCAGGCCTTGTACATAACTTGGCATACATAATTGATCCAATTGCAGAAGCATATGGAACCAATTTCATATTGTCCTGATCTTCACTAGAAACAGGACACTGTGCTTTACTTAGCACTATGCCATGCTGCATTGGGATAAATCCTTTCTTGGATTCATCCATCCTAAACCGTTTCAGGATTTTGTCAATGTATGTACCTTGACTAAGCCCGATAAGCCGTCTAGATCTATTTTTATAGATCTTTATACCAAGTATATAGGCGGCTTCTCCAAGGTCTTTCATTTGGAAACATTTGCTTAACCAAGTCTTTACATTCTGTAAAGTTGGTATATCGTTTCCAATGAGTAGAATATCATCTACATATAAGACCAATAAGGTCACTATGCTCCCACTGAACTTTGTGTAAACACATGGCTCAAACTCACTTTTAACAAAACCAAATTCCTTGATTCGCTCATCAAAGTGTAAGTTCCAGCTCCTGGATGATTGCTTTAATCCATATATGGATTTCAGCAGTTTGCACACTTTATCAGGATTTTTTGGATCTACAAAACCTTCTGGTTGTTGCATGTAGACGTCCTCTGTTAACTTCCCGTTCAGGAAGGCCGTCTTAACATCCATTTGCCAAATCTCGTAACTAAAGTACGCTGAAATGGCCATCAAAATCCTGATAGATTTTAACATTGCTACTGGTGAAAAAGTTTCATCATAGTCGATACCATGAGTCTGTGTGAAACCTTTTGCAACCAGTCTAACTTTGAAAGTGTGCACGTTACCGTCCATATCAGTTTTCTTCTTGAAAACCCATTTACATCCAACAGCCCTGCAGTGTTGGGGTAAATATGTCAAGTCCCATACTTGGTTGTCGTACATGGACTGCATCTCTGCCTTCATGGCCTCCTGCCATCGTTCAGACTCATTGCCTGACACAGCTTCTCCATAGGAGGTTGGTTCATTCAAGTCTCCACCATCCTGAGAGACTAAGAACCCAAGATACCTATCTGGTTCTTGCCTTATCCTAGTGGATCTGCGAAGGTCCTGTGTTTGGACTTCCTCAACCGTCTCTGGTTGAGTCTCAACATGCTCTTGTTGAGTAACAGGCTCAACTATCGGTAAAGTGTCTTCTTCCTCTACTTCCTGTAGGTCTACATCATTTCTGGTATTTTCAGTACTGAGAAACTTATCCTCCAGAAATTCTCCATTCCGAGCTATAATGACTTTGTTCTCGGTAGGATTGTAGAAGTAGTATCCCATAGTTGTCTTGGGATAACCTACGAAGAAGCACTTATCTGATTTAGGTTTGAGTTTCTCAGAGGTTGATCTCTTGACATATACCTCACAACCCCAAATCTTTAGAAAAGACAATTTAGGTTTCTTACCTGTCCATATTTCGTATGGTTTCTTTTCTACCGATTTAGTCGGCACCCTGTTCAGTATGTGAGCCGCTGTTTCGAGCGCATATCCCCAAAATGACACTGGTAGTGAGGAACGACACATCATTGACCGTATCATATCTATTAAAGTACGATTTCTCCTTTCTGACACACCATTCATCTGAGGTGTATACGGAGGTGTGAGTTGTGAAACAATCCCACATTCCATCAAATGATTGTCGAATTCCTGACTCAGATATTCCCCACCTCGATCTGACCGTAGAAACTTGATCTTCCTGTCAAGTTGATTCTGTACTTCATGTTGGGAACCGTAGGCACTAACGGTGCGCAGCGGATAACAAAACGATTCCCAAACCCGGACCCATCTTAAACCCTATCAGATACAATTTAGTGAGGTTTGACGATTTACCTTTTTGAGGATAAATTTCCAGAATGCTTGTAGGGGGTACACCGCTACTGACACGTCTCGAGGAACGGTTGCTAGACCACCACCACAGATTACTCCGCAAACGAAAATTCCGGTTCTTACTTCGAGCCTATGATCGCCGGCGGTGGGAAGAGAGAAAAGAGAGAGATTGTTTTTTGAGAATTATCAATTCAGTTATTTTTCAATCAAACCTTATGCCTTTATTTATATTAACTAATAAGGCAGTGTTTGATACCATATGGAATACCCTTATAATTATCAACCTGATAATTAAATATATATTCCATAATTATCCCTTTTATTAATTAATTCAACTGATTAATTAATTTACAAATAAATAATTTAACTAATTATTTATTTCTTTCTCTCTCGTTTAATTATTTCTCTCAACCATGTAATCCAAATGTCCTCTATTTTAGTGTGCAGCGGTGTGACCTACTAGTGTCCTATAACATCGGATACGGTAACCTTGTTACTGTCTCGCACATAATCCTAACAGACTCCCACTTGTGCTAGACATGTAACTGTACTGTTACCATTAGCCTAAGGAGGTCCCTAGCCAGACACTTAGGTTAACCAGGTTATAAGATCTCTTACATCCAGAGATACAATTCACGCTTGAATTTGTACACAGGTTCATTCCTTTTACACACGATATTTCTAAAGTGATTTTAAGACATGGAGTGGAGGATTCATTTCTAAAAATCAAGTATTTCTTGACTCTGATTTTGATTGCCTGCAGTAACGGATATTACTAAATAACCCCTGTTATTCTATCCGAGTGTGGCCACGCGTTTTCTGCCAATCTTAATCGTCAAGGGGCCCGGAAATATATCTCTTTTGAAAAGAGGTGCAAATCCCTTCTTGACTACTTGCATTTGGATCCACGGCTTCCGCTGCATCTAGTCACGTCCCGTATGGCCGCCCTGTTACGGTGCAGCGTTAGTACGTGCTAAGAATACAGTAGTCCTTGCGTTCCCAAACCAAGTATCTCAGGTCTAAGGACAACCTATCAAGTCAGTGCTTATGACTGAGGCTCCATGAAGCAGACTTTATTACTGGTCACTTCCAATACCCAAACACTCTGATGAGTATCTATAAATACTTGGTCACATCACTTGTGCTTTTATTCTCTACTTTGAATAAATCATCAAGTATTTATAATAGCGTTAATACTCCCTATTGAAATTCCCATTTCAATAAGTGGCTACGGAATTTTAGATTTTATACAAATCTTTGTGTTGGTCCCAAATAATCAAACAAAAAGAGGATTCAAGAGAGAAATAAAGAAGATGAAATGAAAAGTCCTTGAATTTATTATGAGAGCTCTCAAGAACACAAGAACACACACAAACACCTACTAGATGACTCTCATTGAAAATGATTCACACACCTTTCTCTCAACCCTAAACCCCTTTATATATGGGGCCTAAATATAAAAGCCCAAGCCCAAGCCCAATAGCTAAACTAACTAGTTAAACACTAATTAAACCTACTCAAAGCTTACTTTATAAAACTTTCACTAATTAGGACAATTTGGTCCTAACACTTTGTAAAATCATGGATACGTTAAATATGCAAAAAATAGTTAATTTAGAACAATCATGAAAATAAAACCTCCATTTATTTTCATCACACTGTGAAATAAAAACTTTACATGATTATATTGTTTCTAAATTAGACTATAGTAATAATTAATAAACTAAGAACTAGCTACTGGCTTCCAGGTACTGCATCCCAATGGAATTCGCATGAGCCTCATGCTTTACCCTTGCTAGTGGCTTTGTCAGCGGATCTGCGACATTGTCTTCTGTTGGAATCTTGCATATTCTCACATCTCCTCTTCCAATGATCTCTCGGATGAGGTGATACTTTCTGAGCACATGTCTTGACTTGTGATGCTCTCTAGGTTCCTTTGCTTGCGCCACGGCTCCTGAGTTATCACAGAATATATCGATCGGTCTCGAGACACTGGCAACCACTCTGAGATCCGATAGAAAATTCCTTAGCCAGACAGCTTCCTTTGCCGCATCAGATGCTGCAATGTACTCTGCTTCTGTAGTTGAGTCTGCAATCGTGTCCTGCTTCGAGCTCTTCCATGAGATCGCACCTCCGTTTAGGGTAAAGACGTACCCTGACTGTGACCTGAAGTCATCTCTGTCGGCCTGGAAACTAGCGTCAGAGTATCCGGTGACACTAATTTCATCCTCAGTACCTCCAAAGACCAAGAACATTTCTTTCGTTCTTCTCAGATATTTAAGAATGTTCTTGACAGCCACCCAATGGGGTTCACCCGGATTCTGTTGGTATCTGCTCGTAACACTTACTGAGTAAGCAACATCGGGCCTAGTACACAGCATGGCATACATAATCGATCCAATTGCAGAAGCATATGGGACCGATTTCATCTTGTCCTGATCTTGACTAGAAACAGGACACTGTGTTTTACTTAACACTATGCCATGTTGCATCGGGATAAATCCTTTCTTGGATTCATCCATCCTGAATTTCTTCAAGATTTTATCGATATACGTACTTTGGCTAAGCCCGATAATCCGCTTAGATCTATTTCTGTAGATCTTTATACCGAGTATATAAGCGGCTTCTCCAAGGTCTTTCATCTGGAAACATTTGCTTAACCAACTCTTAACACTTTGTAAAGTTGGTACATCGTTTCCTATGAGTAGAATGTCGTCTACGTATAAGACCAAGAAGGTTACTATGCTCCCACTGAACTTAGTGTAGACACACGGCTCGAACTCACTTTTGGTAAAACCGAACTCTTTGATTCGCTCATCAAAGTGTAAGTTCCAGCTTCGAGATGCTTGCTTCAATCCATAAATGGATTTTAGCAGCTTACACACCTTATTAGGATTTTTAGGATCTTCAAACCCTTCTGGTTGTTCCATATAGACTTCTTCTGTTAACTTTCCATTTAGAAAGGCTGTCTTGACGTCCATCTGCCAAATCTCGTAGTTAAAGTATGCTGAGATGGCCATAAGAATCCTAATTGATTTTAACATGGCCACTGGTGAAAAGGTCTCATCATAGTCAATGCCATGAGTTTGCATGAATCCTTTTGCAACCAGTCTGGCTTTGAAGGTGTGTACGTTCCCATCCATGTCGGTTTTCTTCTTGAAAACCCATTTGCGTCCAACAGCCTTACAGTGTTGTGGCAAATCAGTCAACTCCCAAACTTGGTTGTCGTACATGGATTGCATCTCGGCCTTCATGGCGTCCTGCCATTGTTCAGACTCACTGCCTGACACAGCTTCTCCATAGGATGTTGGTTCATTCAAGTCTCCGTTATCCTGAGAGACTAGGAACCCAAGATACCTATCTGGTTCTTGTCTTACCCTGCTGGATCTGCGAAGGTCCTGTGTTTGCACTTCCTCAATCGGCTCTGATTGAGGTTCAACATTGTTATGTTGAATTTCTGGCTCAACAACTGGTGTAGTGTTTTCTTCGTCTACTACCTGTAGATCTACATCCTTTCTGGTGTTCTCTAGGCTGAGAAACTTTTCTTCCAGAAATTTTCCATTTCGAGCAACAAAAACTTTGTTCTCTTTAGGGTTGTAGAAGTAATACCCCACGGTGGTCTTGGGATATCCAACGAAGAAACACTTGTCGGATTTGGGCTTGAGTTTTTCTGAGGTAGGTCGTTTGACGTAAACCTCACAACCCCAAATTTTCAGAAAAGATATGTTGGGTTTCTTACCCTTCCACAACTCGTATGGAGTCTTTTCTACCGACTTTGTTGGCGCTCTGTTCAGTATGTGTGCTGCTGTTTCGAGCGCATGTCCCCAGAATGATATTGACAGCGAAGAATGACACATCATCGTTCGTACCATGTCTAGCAAAGTATGATTTCTCCTTTCTGATACACCATTCATCTGAGGTGTATACGGAGGTGTGAGTTGGGATACAATTCCACACTCCATCAGATGATTGTCAAACTCATCACTGAGATATTCGCCACCACGATCTGACCGTAAGAACTTGATCCTCTTGTCAAGTAGATTCTGTACTTCATTCTGATACTCCTTGAATTTCTCAAAGGTTTCAGATTTATGTCTCATCAAGTAGACATAACCATACCTACTGAAGTCGTCAGTAAAGGTAATGAAGTACCGGTATCCTCCTCTTGCTACATGACTGAAAGGTCCACATACATCTGTGTGGATTATTTCAAGCAAGTCAGTAGCCCCTTCATTTTCATTGTTGAAAGGTTGCTTTGTCATTTTACCAGATAAACAAGATTCGCAATTATCAAAAGGTTTATAGTCGAAATTGCCAAGAAAACCTCCTTTTAGGAGTAGTTCAACGCGTTTCTTGTTTATATGGCCCAAACGACAATGCCAGAGGTAAGTCTGATCCTCAATATCTTTGGATCGCTTACTTATATGATAGATTTCACTATTGTTGTCTTTTAGATTTACAGTGTATAGACCATCTACGGGTGTAGCTTTAAAATAGGATGGTGTGCAGTGTCGGTTAGCCATAGACCTCCAGTTACTGGGTCTAATCCTCCACGAAAAGTAAGAAAGTCCGCATATTTTGACCAATTCAAGGTGAAAAATGGGGTTGCTCCCTCGGCAAAACTGGGATAAAGTTGAGCCAAAAGATCCCGATTCAAGATAAATTATAAACCAAATCAAAACGGGGGGGGGGGGTGTGTAACATCCCCACACTTGATGTCTTAGTCCAACCTCAACTATAAACCAATCTATCTAAGTAAACAAGAATGGGGGATTTTGATGTCACCAAAATCCCCACACTTATCATCAAAGCACATTCACTAGATTAAACAAACAAAAAGTATGTTAGAGTGAAATTTCAATCAAAGTAAAAGCATGCATTAATCAATAAGCACTAAACAATCAATGGTGTTTCAAGAACAATCTCAAATCCATAAAAGCTCATAAGCACCATTGATGCCCAAAACAAGATCCAATCTTACCCAATCAAGCTAATCTCATGAAATCAAAGTTGGGAAACATACCTTATTCATGGTGAATGAAGAAATTGAAGCACAAGAGGTTCGAATTTCGCAAGGATGTGAGGAGGGTTCGCGGCGCCTAGAGAGAATTAGGGTTGTGTTCTTTTGAAAAAGTGAGAAAAGAGGGTTAAAAACCCGTCTGCACCTATTTCGCGTCGCCAAACATACTGTTTCGCGTCGCCAAACAAGCGGTTTCTGAAAATTTGCCCTAATTTTAAAAACTTCGCGTCGCGAAACGGCTCCCTCGTGTCGCGAGATTCGAAAATTTTACCTGAACCTAAGGCTAGCTAACTTCGCGTCGCGAAACTTGGAAAGTCGTGATGGCGAAGAGCCTACTGTTCCAACTTTATGAAAAATTCCATCGCGCATCGGATTTGCTCGTTTTTGGTTTCTATCTCCTCCATATGGTTACCTAAGCAATATCAAACAAAAAGATTAGCAAAAACACACACAAAAAAGCATAAAAACGAAAAATGAAAGAAAATGCTCGGGTTGCCTCCCGAGAAGCGCTTCATTTTTGAATGGGTCTAGAGCTCGACCCCTTTTTCAGCTCATTTCTTGGCACGTCGGGCTGACGAGCCCCTCTTCTTCCTATACTCTTTCTTGGAGGGTCCCGACCCATTGGGTGTTTAATCCTTTTGAGGTATCGGGTTCGGATAATCCTCCGTCTTCTTTCCATGTTCATGAGGAAGTAACGGGCGGTTTGTGTTCTTCTTACAGGCTAGAGAAGGATCTTCATACGGTTCATCGAGATGTGTGACCGGCTCTCCGTTGGGATCAAAGTAAATCCGCTTTTCTCCATACCCCAAGCTTGTTACTTGATTCCGCATATCGGTATTCACTTGGGCGGTATGTAAGAAAGCTCTCCCAAGGATTATCGGGATCTCCGTATCCTTTGGAAGATTAGCTATGATGAAGTCCGTAAAGTAGACAAAATTGCCAATGCGAATTGGGACTCCTTCCGCTATCCCTAATGGCTTTGTCATGTAACCATTCACTCCTCGGTATTGATAGTCTGTTGGAATGATCTTCTTGACTCCTATTTTCCTGCAATAACCAACAGGAATCATGTTAAGTGCGGCACCTGAATCTACGAAAGCAAGACCATTAAATTTATGACAAGAAATAGGTAAGTTGTAACTCCCCGGATCATGCTTGATAGGTGCAATGTAAATGAGTTCATCCTCCGGCGCCTTTTCTTTCTCTTTCTCCTTGCCTTTATCCTCTTTCTTCGGTATTACGAACTCCGCATATCCGCCTTGCTTTCCATCTTCTTCCTCATCATCACTTGAGGCAACTGGTCCTTTGAGTCCTAGATGCTCGAACGAAATAGTGAACCCCTCCGAGTCATAATCCGTGGCATAGTCGGGTTCACTACCACTATCGCTCTCCACATACTTCTTCGTGTAGATGTCCGTCCACTTCTTCTTCGATGGTTCTCCGGTCATCATGAGCATCGGTTTCGCGTTTTCTACCTTCGGGTTGACTTGGGTTTGCGTTGGCAACTCCCCTTGAGTCCTTTCACTTAACATTTGCGAAACACGACCAACCTGCAATTCCAAATTCTGGATAGTACTTTGGTGGTTACGTAAGTATGAACCTACCTCATCGTTTAGCTTCTTTTGTGCATCCATGAATTGGAGAAGTCGGTCCTCGATAGAAACACGTGGCTCTCCATCCAGTCTTTGGGTTTGTTGATTTGGTGCAAAGAAACCGGGAGGTCTCGAAATGAAGTTACGATTGTTATTCCACCTCCTTTGATAATCACCTCGGTTAAGGTAGTTCACCTCCTCGGGTGTCATCATTGGTCGATTCGGGCAATCCTTAGTCAAGTGTGGTCCCTTGCACTCCTCGCATCCAACCTGCAAAGCATGCACAGATTCAATTAGTTCTTCGATTTTGTGTTCAAACTTTACCTGTTGGTTTTTCATTGCGGCTAGTTCATCGGATGGGTCGAAGTCAGTTGAGATCTTTCCGGCCATTCTCGGGATTTGTAAGCGCTTGTCCGTCCTCCAATCTATGTTGTGTATGAGCATGTCCTCGAGAAGCTTGTATCCTTCCGTGGGCATTTTGTACATAAAGACACCTCCGGCAGATGAATCCAATGCAGCTCGTGAAGAATAAGCAAGTCCACTATAGAAGGTTTGAACTTGTTCACTCTTACTCAATCCATGACTCGGGCACGAATTTAGAAGGTGTTTGAAACGTTCCCATGCTTCGGATATGGTCTCCCCGTCAACTTGTTGAAAGGATCGGATCTCGGCTCTTAACTAGTCGATTTTGGATGGTGGAAAAAATCGAGAAAGGAACTTTGAGCGAAGTCCTTCCCAAGTAGTGATCGAACTTGGCTCCAATGATCGCAACCAAGCTCTAGCTTCTCCGGTAAGTGTAAGAGGAAAGACTCGAAGGCGAATCGCATCATCTCGGCCTTCCTCCGTTTTGAACAGATCACATATATCCACGAAGTTCTCCATATGCACGATAGGATTGCTATCGTTTTTCCCGTCGAAGGTAAGGTCCTTGATCATGTGAAGGAGCTTCCCCGGGATTTCCTTGTTTAGGTCCGGCTTCGTGATCGGATTGGTGGGTACGGTTGGAGCAGCTCTCCTGGCGGTCCATATCGGTGCTTCGTCCCCCATATCAAAAATCAAAGCTCTCGGGCAAACTTTGTTGGCTTTTGTTTTCTTTTTGTTTCTTTTTCTGAATTCTCTCTCTGGCTCCTCAAATGGCTCTAACAAGTCCGTCGTGACTGAAACCACAACAAACGATTACGGGCAACTTGCGGGAAACAAAGAGATAAAATAAAAAAATAAAAATAAAATAACTAACTAAACTAGAAAGCGAAAACTTGCAAGGGAAAGAATCCCTCACAAGGATCGATTAACAAACTAATAAAGACTAAAATCTAGCAACTACCGGTCCCCGGTAACGGCGCCAAAAACTTGATGCGGTAATTATTGTATATAAAAAACGAAACAACTTTTAACCTCTAAAAGGCTATCCACTGTCTTACCACATATACATGCAAGCGTACCTGATCGTGAGTAATATAGTGTAGGAAAGTCCAGGTATCGTATCTACCACTGGGAACGGTCAAGTTATCGTAGACTGTTAATCTTGACTAGTTTAATTAACCTACAGCTTTGGGGGGGGGGGGGTTTATGAAAAAGAGTTTAATAACTAAAAAGACAACTAAGTTAATTAAGAACTAAGAAAGCAATTAAAAGATTGATTAAAACTATATAAAGGAAAACAGTAATACTTATCATGGTTTAGTGAATCCCCAAGTGGATGATTTAAAAGGTCAAAGGTTTGGTTGTTTTGGTTATTGTAGGAATTTAAGTCTGAGACACCCTAACATGTGACTATTATGGTTATCAACTAGGTCTTGTTCCTCCTAGTCCCAACACTTAGGTTGTTTGTCAGACAATCTAGTACCGGTCACCCAATCCAATCTCTATTGCATGGTTTTCTACTACCTGGTCGCTCTCTGTCTGAGTAACCACCTAACACAACTCTCCAAAACGAAGGGTAGGTCAAGAAAGGTTGATTATCCTATCGGAGTCTATCTATCTTCGTCAAAACAGATATACCCAACCAACGAGTTCAAATAACCAAACAATATGAATCAGAACGGAACCATAACACACATTCAATTAACCAAAAACAAACCAATAAACATTAATTCATAAAATCATCATCCACAATGGTTCATCGACCACAATAAGTACCACTATGAAAGACTACTCACTAGACATAATAAAAACAGAAAATACGAGAAAAGAAACAGACATTATACCGACAGTACAACGATGGATGATCGAAGATTGAACCCCGCAGCATATCGGCACAATAATACTCTCTCTTCCTAACACTACTGAACTCAGGACTCAATACAAATTTGACTCTATGCGTGTATATCACAACTGAAGGAGGAGGCTGGTATTTAAAATGAGAGATCAGTGCCCGTTTCGCGTTCGCCAGACAGTAGTTTCGCGGCGCGAAGTACTTAGGGTAAACTCTAGAATTCGTATTTGGCTATCTTGGCGGCGCCAGATCTGAGACTTCGCGATCGCCAAAAGGCTACTGGATCATCTTTGTGCACTTTTCACGTTTTCTCGCCTTTTTCTGTACTTTTCCGTTTCACGGCCTCCAAATCCTACAAAAGCAATAATAAGTCTAAATCGTGAGTGAAATGATCAGAAACGGGTGAGAAATGGGGTAAAGTCATACAATTAAGCTCAACTAAAACATGTATAATTTTGGTGTTATCAGCCCCTATCACGAATGCTCTTCCTCGAGCAAAACATCCACGATTCCCTTGATTTGCTGGTTGAGTTGGGTTTGCGTAAGGCCTCTGGTTTCTGTTGGGGCACATGTTTCGGTAGCGATCCGGGCATCCACATTCAAAACAGGCTCGTCTTTGTCCCGTTTTACAATCATGTGCAACATGCCCAGCCTAGTTACACTTGAAGCAATTAATGCATCTCCCCCTGTGTTGCTGATGACATCTATCACACACACGCTGTGGTCCTTTCCCTTTTTCCGGGGTCGGCGTCTGAATCCCAAAGTTCCTTGCCACTTTCCGGTCTTTATTAACCCTCTGTCCGAACTTACCCTTCACCGGCTCTTCCATCTTCCTCTTCCTCTTTGCACTGTCATTTGTGAACGTCCCTGACCGGATAACATTGTTGGTGAGTCTGGTTGCTAAGTTGACTGCTTCCTGTGGTGTCTTTGGATCTGCTGCTGTCACGTTTCCTCGGATCACAAGGGATAATCCCCAAACATATCGATCCACTCTGTTCTGCTCAGGCGTCACCAGGTGTGGTACTAACTTGGCTAATTCATGGAACTGGGTGGTATAAGTGCTGATGTCGCTCCCTTTCATCTCGTGGTGCCACAGCTCAGCTTCCAGCTTCTGTATTTCGCTTCTAGGGCAAAACTCCTCCTTGAGCATCTTCTTGAATTCTTCCCAAGAAATTTGACCGGTTGCTTCTCGGCCGCGGGTTTGAACTTGAGTGTTCCACCACGTTAGAGCTCGTCCTTGCAACAGGTACGCCGCGTATTCTACTTTGTTCCCTTCGGTACACTTGCTGATATGGAGAACGGATTCCATGCTCTCTATCCAAGTTAATAATCCAACTGCTCCTTCAATCCCGTGGAATTCCTTGGGATTGCACGACCTGAATGACTTGTAAGTACATTCACGGTTCCTAACAGCATCCGCTCCCGGGTTGTTCTCCCTGTTGGCATTTAAACCTGCACCTACTTGGCTTACTATATTTGGCAACGACGCCAATACTTGTTCAGATACAAGCCTTGCAAGCTCAGGGTCTTCTCGTCTTGGAGGCATGATTCTAAATCCATAATAAAGGTTTTAGTGACAAGTTTCTATTGTCTAAGTGTTGTAACACAAGTAGATACTCTTCATATCTCAAGCATTATACATCTATATGTTATCAAGTTAACATAATATGTAGAAATATAAGTAGTTGTATGACGCTCATGCATTCATTTTGTAACAGCAAATGAATAAACATAATCTTAAACATAAAATTTTATCCATAGCATAATATCATAGCATTCATATAACGATCCAAAAGAAACTTAAATGATGTTCACATCATATCGTTCACCAAAATAACGGCATCACGCCACAAAATAAAAGTTTAAAGTTTCACAACCAAAAGACATACTCCACAGATCCCCCTAGTACCTAACCCACCAAATGACCCATCCTAACATAACCATGACTAGGGCCATCACCAAGTACACAACTATGTACAAGCAGTGAAGAGAGTCCATAGTACGGCCAAGGAGACCTACGACTCTACCCATAGTCTGGTTGTTGGCTCCAGACGCATCAGCAATAGCATCGATCATATGGTCATGGTAGTCTATGAGGTGCTCGTGAATCTGTTGGTTTCTCGCTATTCTTGTGACTTCCTGACGCTCGACTGGAGTCATTCCCCTCAGATGAACAATGGGGGCTCGGACTACTGGTGGTGGTCGGACAACTGGGGCTACCGGTGGTGGTCGAGCAACTGGGCTACCGGTGATGGTCGGGTCCGCGAGGAAGACGACGATGAGGACGATGATGACGACGACCCGCTCTGGCCTCTAACCCGAGAGGGCCCCGCCTCATCCCTAGATAGGATACGGAAAGTCCATCGGGTGGGCATCGGCACGCTCTTTCGAGCTGTGACTCGAACTCTCGGTCCAGATCGAGTCGCAGGTCCATAAGCTGGTAATGGTGAGACTGATCGCGATGGGACCTGCTGAGAGGTAGCGTCGCTATCACTGGATGAATCCCTCTCCTCGATAATGGTCCTAGGTCTCCTAGTGCCGCTATCACTCCCGGCGGGCTCAGAAGATTTCTGGGATGGATGCTCATAGGGGACGGTATTCTGAGACATATTAACTGCGATAAAAGAATTTAATTAATACATAGAAAACACTTTTGAAAATTTGTACATGCCAAATGCAAACTCACACAATTTATGTTTTTCAGGAAATTTTTAGAAAGTTCCAATTTTATTTACTAACAGTATGATTATTTCATAAGTCCTATTCTACTTATATCATGGCTAGACATAGGTGATCAGGCTTTGTCTATCTATGATATATCAAAACAATACCTATCCAAATCATATTAGCAGTAGAATTCTCCTATATTTTGAAATCTTTAGTTAGAAAATTTAATTAATCTTTGTAAAACGTTGGTTATAGTACTTGGTTTTATGAAAAACCGATGTTCTCTATAACCTATGGCTCTGATACCAAATCTGTAACACCCCGCTAAAGCGGAAACGCGAGGCGTGACAGCTAAGATTTCATTGCGATAGGAGATAAATAACATCAAACATTTCATTTAAAAGTTCATTGTTTACAATACCATATGTTACATAACCAACGATAGTTAAAACATTCAAACATTACAAAATAACATTACAAAAGAAAAGTCTAAGTTTTGATGTCACTTGCAGCACAGACATTTTCTACTACCTTCTATTTTCCTAAAAAGCATGTTAAAAACAAGTGTCAACTACAAGAGTTGGTGAGTTCACAGGTTTCATATGCACAAAAGAGTTTCGTATGCAAATTCATTACCGTAAATCCATCGTTCAAACTTTACTTGTTAAAAGATACATTTATGCACATGAGATATTACCAAGCCACTACTAAACCTAAACCTTTGCCCCAACGATCTACCTCAGAGGTGGTAGCGAACCACATGGGTAGAGCGTTCTCGCGAACTACCTCAGCGGTGGGACTAGAACCCCACATGTGTAGAACGCCGAACTACCTCAGCGGTGGGACTAAATCCCACATGTGTAGACCGTACATATGACTAAGTGCACCCTATACTCGTCAGTAATAAAAGGGCGGGTCCACTCTACTCAAATAGCGTTATCCACTTATGTCATTGGCTCTCAACGAGTTAATAGTAGTGTAATTAACGGAGGACTTTTACTTAATATATCATCGTTGCATAACTATTTGCTCGCAAGCAAAAATTCAAATACATTTAATCAACAAACATGCTTTTCACCCCAACACATAAAAATGGTAAAATAGGGGCCGTGAATACTCACCTTGGTAAGCTTAGCGATTCGATCAACGGTTTGAGTTCCAATCCTCGAGCCTAGAGTACCCTAAACAATTCATAGGTAATGTAAGTTCTATATCATCGGTTCAATAACCTAATTAAGCCCTATTCCGAGATCTTTATATAACGCCTTTACTTAATCTTATGTAGCCAACCATAGTATAAAACTAAATTTTAATATCAAGTTAATAACATTCAATTGAATGAGAAGTCTTGAAAATTCATAAATCAAATTTTTGGAAATTTCAGATGCTGACAGATTCATATGACTTGTAAAAATGCCACTTTTAAGCTATACTCCAAAAAGGGGGTAAGTTTCCAAATTTTTATCCACTGAAGTTGGGTGTGTTAGCAACATTCCCACAAAATTTCACAAAATTTTGAAGTGTTTAGCATGCATAAATAATTTTTACAAAAACAGTGTGCACAGCTTAAATTCAGAAATACATGTCTGTAGTGTTTGGTTCATAGAGAGTTTGTTACAACTCCAAATATTGAAATTCCAAAGGGGTTTTCAAGCTAACATGTATATATAGCTAATGAAACAAGATTCACACTAAATTGATGATTTTTGAGTGAGTTATGACCTCTCAAACTCACATGTGTGAATCTGCCATTTCTGGACAGCTTGCACCATGATTTTGTTTTTATTGGTTGCATGCTCAAAAATCCACCAAATCAAATGATTCAAGATTATTAAGAAAGATACTTCAATGAACTTGAGTTTAGGATCAGAAAGTATGCATTTTGAACAAGTTTTCAAGGAAATATGCATGCAACAAGTTGACTCAATAATCTGACCTCGGATGCTGTTGTGCATTAAAAAGTTTTGAGATGGTTGAGGGACTTTTACTTGGAATTTTTGATTGATTCCAATTGGGTTTGATTCCCAACTCATTAAACCTTAAACCATAAAAATTTTGGAACAGAATACGTCCATTTACTCCCTTTTTGGGTCGTCCCAACTAAACACCACAAATCTGTCAGCTTTGAACTTTTACCAAATGAAGGTTTTCTTAACAAAGAAAACTTCAAACTTTCACAAATGGATAAATCCATGACTATGGGGTTATAGTCCCATGTCTATTTTCATAAAAACAAACTAAAACAACAATATTCCCATAGATTTATACATGCAATGATGCCCCAACTCAGATTCATAAGTGAATACATAACAAGAAATTGAAGATTATTCATATGTGCATGTAGCATTTCCTTTGGTTAATAATGAAAGGATCCTTGGATTCACACTTCTTATGGATGTTATAATCATCCATTGTGTTCATCCTACCTTCTAAAACCATGAGAACATATCCTCAACTTTAAACCAAGATAAAACAAGAATTCTTGCCAAAAATGAAGCATAAGATGCTTGAATCAAAGCTATATTGCTAGAACAAAGCTTATGCTTATAAAAGAAATGTGCATTTTACCTTTAAGTGTGATCTTCTTCCTCTAAAAATGGATGAACAAGGCTGAATTTTTTGGATTTGATGTGAAGGTATGAAGGTGAGAGAGAGAAAAGATGAAGATGGATGAAATGATGTGTCTTGAAAATGAAGATGTGTGGCTTTTATATGTGAAGAAAAGAAAAAGAGAGGGGAGGGGTAGAGGTGACCAGCCACTAGGGCCCACCTCTAGCACATCATGTATTTTCCAGTTCACGATGGTTTTTCCGGTAAAACCGACTTTTTCAAGAATGAAATTAGGTTATCTGAAATGTTTTGTTTTAATTCCAATAAAACATTATATTTTAAATAATTTAGGCTTTAATTAAGTCAATTTGGCATTATATAAGATTCTCGGACGATTACGGACTAAAACGGCTTTTCTGGGCAATTTTTCGGGATTTCTATGTTATCTCCAAAATTTTTCGCATAATCAAACCTAATTCTTTCTAAATAGTTATAGGACTAGGTTTTCACTAAAATTATGCTACAGTTAGTGCTTTACGAGTTGCTAACCTGAGAGCCGAATTTGGTCGGTTGTCACAGCATCATTGGAGTGGCAAGCCATGGCTTCCACCCACTTGGACACGTAATCTACTGCCTCCAGAATGTAAGATATATTATTTGAAATGGGAAAGGTCCCATAAAATCAATACCCTAAACATCAAACAATTCTATTTCTAAAATTCCGTTCAAAGGCATTTCATTTCGGTGGGAAATATTCCCACTTCTTTGACACTCATTACAACTTTTTACGAAGTTATAAGCATCATTGTGTAAAGTTGGCCAGAAGAAACCTGATTGCAGGACTTTAGCAGCGGTCCTGCTCCCTCCAAAATGTCCTCCACATGGTCCAGAGTGACAATGACGGAGTATAGAAGTGGTTTCCTCTTTTGGGATGCATCTCCTGATCATTTGATCTGCACATATCTTAAAAAGAAATGGATCATCCCATAAATATCTTTTAGAATAAAAAATCAGTTTTCTTTTTGCATGTTTATTTAGCTCTTTAGGGATTATGCCACAAGCTAAATAATTTACAATATCAGCAAACCAAGGTGTTAAAAATTGAGTTATAGCAAAAATTCTTTCATCTGGAAATGATTCGCAGATGTCGGTACTTGGGATTGGATTGTCTTGTTTTTCCAATCTAGATAAGTGATCGGCTACCTGATTATTGATTCGTTTTCTATCAATTATATCCAAATCAAAATCTTGTAATAACTGGATCCATCTTATTAGCCTAGGTTGCATCTTTTTTAGAAATTAGATACTTAATGGCAGCATGATCAGTATGTATTATAACTTTCGTTCCCATTAAATATGATCTAAGTTTTTCAAAAGCGAAAACCACAGCTAATAATTCTTTTTCGGTGGTGGTATAATTGATTTGGGCACTATTGAGAGTTTTGCTAGCATAGTAAATAGAATGAAAAATTTTCTCTGTTCTTTGGCCTAGAACCGCTCCAACTGCCCAATCACTGGCATCACACATTACTTCAAAAGGCTTTGTCCAATCAGGTGTTACTACAATAGGGGCAGTAGAACGAGTGCCTTTTTCAAAATCTGAAAAGCATTTCTACATTCTTCGTTACAATTGAATGCATGGTCATCTTGTAGAAGTAAATAGAGTGGTTTTGATATTTTAGAAAAATCTTTTATGAATCTTCTATAAAAACCAGCATGACCAAGGAAACTTCTAATTCCCTTGACTGTAGTTGGTTCCGGTAATTTTTCAATTACCTCCAACTTTGCTTTGTCTACCTGAATACCCCTTTTGGAGATGAGATTCCCTAACACAATACCTTCTTTTACCATAAAGTGACATTTTTCCCAGTTTAAAACAAGATCCGTTTCTTCGCATCTGTTAAGAATCTTTTCGAGGTTTTGCAAACAAATGTCATATGATGTCCCATATACTGAAAAATCATCCATGAAAACCTCCATGAATTTTTCTAACATGACGGAAAAAATGGACATCATACATCTTTGAAAAGTGGCAGGGGCATTACATAATCCAAAAGGCATCCTTCTAAAAGCAAAGGTTCCATAAGGACACGTAAATGTGGTCTTTTCCTGGTCATCAGGAGCTATGGAAATTTGATTGTAACCAGAATAACTATCTAAGAAACAATAAAATTCCTTACCTGCTAATCTATCTAGCATTTGGTTAATGAAGGGTAAAGGAAAGTGGTCTTTCTGAGTGGCTTTGTTAAGTCTTCTATAATCCATACAAATTCTCCAACCTGTAACTGTTCTAGTGGGTATGAGTTCGTTTTTATCATTGGTAATTACAGTAACTCCACCCTTCTTGGGTACACACTGTACAGGACTGACACATGTACTACTGGCAATAGGGTAAATGATACCAGCATCTAACCATTTTAGAATTTCTTTCTTGACAACTTCTTTCATTACTGGATTGAGTCTCCTTTGAGGCTCAACAGAGTTGAAATTTTTGTCTTCTAAAATGATCTTATGCTGACAAATGGTAGGGCTTATGCCCTTTAAATCGACAATGGTCCATCCTATGGCCTTAATGTGTTGTTTTAACATCTCTATTAAATTTTCTTCTCGATCTTTTTCTAAGGACGATGAGATGATGACCGGCAACTTCCCTAAATCTCCTAAATATGCATATTTTAAATGTGAAGGAAGTTGCTTTAATTCTAAGTCTGGTGCAACTTCTAGTGATGGGACAAGAGTTTTCCTATCTTCATTTTCTAGGATTTCAAAGGCAGCAGTTACTAGCGGTGCTTCTACATTCTCAATTTCTTCCTCATCACTCTCATAATCTTCATTTCCTAAAATCTCTCCTAAGGTTTTCTCTTGACACCAGGATTCAATTTCACTTAGGGTGGAACACTCTTTTCTATCCTCAGGGTATGTAAGGGAATCTAAAACATTAAAAGTTACCTTTTGATCTTGAACTCTCATGGTTAGTTCACCCTTCTGGACATCTATCAGAGTTCTACGTGTTGCTAAGAAAGGTCTTCCTAAAATAATAGGGACATCTTTATGAAATTCACAATCAAGGATGATAAAATCCGTAGGGAAAATAAATTTATCCACTTGGACTAAAACATCCTCAATTTTTCCTTTTGGCCAGGCTATGGATTTATCTGCTAATTGAAGAGATACAGTGGTAGGTCTATCTTCACCAATACCTAAAGTGTTAAAGACAGATAAAGGCATGAGGTTTATACTAGCACCTAAATCACATAAAGCTTTTCCTATTGTTTTACCTCTTATAGAACATGGGATGGTAAAACTTCCTGGGTTTCATTTTAGGAGGAATTTTGTTTGTTATTAACGCACTACATCCCTCAGTTAGAGCTAAGGTCTCATATTCATTTAGTTTTTTTTTTTTGCTCAAAATGTCTTTTAAAAACTTTGCATAATTTGGCATTTGTTCAATAGCTTCTACCAACGGTATGTTAATATGCAACTGTTTGAAAACGTCAAGAAACTTTTTAAATTGAGCTTCTTCTTTCCGATTCCTCAACCTTTGGGGGTAAGGAACATAAAGAGGGACTGGAGTAGAAGTTGTATTCTCTTGAGGTGTAGGTGGTGACAGTAAGATTATAGGTGAGACAGGTTTTATTATAGTAGTGGATATGGTTGTGTTTGTTTTATTAGGAAGTGTTTCATTAGATGTTATAGGAGATAACAGTGGAAAGTCAGGGACAGGTGAAGTGAAGTTTGATTGTGCTAGAGGCATGGTGGAAAAATTAGGCATAGTCTGAGTAGAAGATGATAATGCAAAGTTTTTCTCAGACTCTGCATTTTTCTTTCCTGACTCTTTTGGAGCTTTTTCATTCAAATCTTTTCCATTTCTCAAAGTGACAACTTTAACATGTTCTTTCCCTATTCTCTGAGTTGTCTCAGTATCACTAGGTAAAGACCCTGTCGGTCTATTTCTGATTTCTAAAGCCATTTGACCCACTTGGGTCTCAAGGTTTTTAACTGATGCTTGGGTTTGGGTAATAAACCCTTTCATCATGGCTTCCAAAGAAGGTTCAACTTGTTGGTTTTGACTTTGTTGGTACTTAGGATATGTGGTCTGTTGGTGATTCTGTGAATGATTGTGTGAACTGTGTTGGAATCTAGGTTGTTCCTCATCTCGAAAATGAACATGCTTTTGACTTTGAAAATTTGACTGTCCATGGTTTTGAAAATTGGACTATCTTTGTTGTTGAGGGTAATGGTTAGTCTGACCTTGTATCCTTGGTAATTGAGGATTAAGAGTAGGACTATTCCATTTCAAATTCGGGTGTTCCCTCCATCCAGGATTATAAGTTGGTGAAAAAGGTCCAGTTTTATCATTATTATTAATGTAATTGACCTTTTCTGGATTTCCAGGACAATTATCAAAAAGATGATTCTCACCGCAATAGGCACATTGGACAAGTAGCTCAGATGGTTCAGGGGTGTTGATGCTAGACACCACTTGCTTGTTGGCAGTGAGATTTTTAAGCACAACTGCCATATCACGCAGTTGAGAAGCAAGTGTTGAATAAGTACCATCATCCTTGGCGCCAGCTAGTTGTAAAGGTTTTGAACGAGAATCTGCCCAATGTCCATTGTTGTTTGAAATCTTCTCAAGGATATTGTATCCTTCATTGTAAGAACTGGCTGTAAAAGCTCCTCCTGCAGTAGCATCGAGCATTTGTCTGGCTGAGTAATTCAAGCCATTATAAAATGTCTCTAGCTGAATGCAGTAGGGAATGCCGTGGTGAGGGCATTTTCTCAGTAATTCTTTAAATCTTTCCCATGCTGTGGGAACTGCCTCATCATCCTCTTGTCTGAAAGTAGATATCTCATTTCTAGACTGAGCATTTCTTAAAGGTGGAAAATATTTTTTTCAAAAATACTTCAGCCATTTGATTCCAGGTAAAAATAGAGTTTGGTTTTAAGGAATTGTACCATGCTCTGGCATGATGACTTAATGAAAAAGGAAAAAGTTTTAATTTTAAAGCGTCATCAGATATTCCTCGTAGTCTAAATGATTCTGCAATTTCTATAAACGATCTGAGATGGGCATGTGGGTCTTCTTTTGACAATCTTGCAAATTGACCATTATTCTGTAACATTTGAAACATTACAGTTTTTAGCTCAAAATGTGGGATATTGCTTGTTGGATCACGTATCCCTGTTTGTAATTAATGTACAATAGGGATATCATAATCCATCATATTGTTATCTTTGGAGTTGGCCAGACGAAAGATGTGTTGCTCTGCATCCTTAATCTGCCGATTATTATTAGGAAGTGGTGGTGGATTTCTTAAAATTCAATTAACTGGGTTTCCCTCCTGAACTTGTGGTCCAGGTTTCTGAATGGCAGGTAGAGGGCCAACATGTGGGTGTGCCACATGTGGTTGAATGACTTGCTGCTGATTTCTACCATTACCTCCAGGAGGTGGTGGTAGAGGTGGCGGTAAATCATCATCATTAAACCTCTCATCAGGTGGTGGGTTTTCAGGAAATGGGAGTTCATCAACAAAGAATTTTTGATCTCCTTCCATTGTAGACGAGGTGGAAGTTTAAATTTCTTTGCTCTTTTTTACGACGTCTAAAAGTTCTTTCGATATCGGGGTATATATTAAAAAATTCCCCACGAGATATCCTTGGCATAAACTAAAAGATTTTTTTGTATTGTTTTTTTTTTGTATATATATATTTTTTCGAAAATATATAATTGTATATATAATCTTTTTTTTTTTCAACAAGGTGGTAGAAAAATTAACTTTCTAAAACTTACTTTTCTTAAAAACTCTTATGTTGCTTCCCCGGCAACGGCGCCAAAAACTTGGTAGGTATTTTCCGTAATTCTTTCTTTTGATATAAATATATTTCTAGAGGTGGAGAAATAAGACAATTAAATAGATCTCGGTCCAAGTATAAACCTTAATCTACTATCGTTCTTCTAACAAGAAATAACGGTACAAGTACCGGATATCGATCCCACAGGGAAGCGGTGCGAACAGTCTTTTTATAAAGTCTAGTTTTTTATATGAAAGCTAACTTCAGTTGGGGTTTTGGCTGAAAAAGTCTTTTGGGTTGATTTGGTTGATAAAATAACTAATGATTAAAATTCAATTATAAAGAGAAGCATAGGGTGTAAAGCTTTTGTTGAGATAAAAGTAGGTAATCCGGTAAAAGATATTATAGTGGCTTTGTTTACTTTAAGATTAATATCTAAGTAACTTCTGAAAAGCTAACACATTTTCATACTCTTAAATATCTATCAGTTAATATAGATGCAATCTTTAATGAAATATTAAAAACTTGAAATAGTAACAACAAAACCTGTCACGTTTCGTATATCCCAAAATTAATATTTAAGTAACTTCTTGAAAGTTACCGCATTTTCATACATCTGATTAATTGTCAAATAATTAAACGTAATCTTTAATGAGATAAAAACGTATAGTAATATAACAAAACTTAACTATATCAGAGACACCTTTTACCGTTTTACCGTCAATTAAACCCAACTATACTTTACACCCCAAGCTAGGTTGTCAGCCCATCATCCTTGGTTTCTTCTTATAAAAGATCTAGAAATGAAAATTTTCAATAACAGAGATGAAAAATATAAAATCTTACAGTTCTTTATAATTAGGAAAATTTACTTGTCGCGCAATAGTTTTAGTTTTAAAGGACGGAAATTAAAATTGCAGGCAAATAAGTGCATGAAAGTAAATAGCGGGAAATTAAAATTGCTGAAAAGTAAAATGACTGGAAATGTAAAGAACTGGAATGTGACCAGTTGTAAACTAAAAGACTTGCGCGCTAAGAAAATTTGGAATTATAGATAAAATGTTTGTTTTTGCTAGTTTTCTTCATAACTCGGCCTTTCGGATAATAACTCGTGTGCCATGAAAGAGTTTTATGACTCTAACATAAAGCTACTACCAAGTGTTTTCCGGAAAGTAAAACCAAGATATGATAAGAAAATATAAGAAACAACAGGACGAGATCTAGTAGAAATAAAACTTGCGTCGATTTATACTAACTTGGAACTTACCTTGACTTCTACCAACAACTTCTCTTCACTTTCATTGTATACAAAGATTTCATAACGACAACGAAAGCAAAGTTATATTGCGTAGAAACTATTACGACTAAGGGATTGTTCGATAGAGTTTGTATGTTAACTAAAAGACTTGGCATACATATATATATATATATAGGAAAACTCATGAGCCTCTTGGGCCGGGCTTCAAAAATAGGCCAATAGCTTGGCCCAATACCATCTCGGCCCACGTTGCTTCTTGCCAATCCATGTTTCGTTTAACGACTCCAAAAATTGAAGCCCATGAACATAAACCTGCATAAAAACATTTTAAATTAGGATAATTATAAAATAAAGCTTTAAATTTAATAAGACGTCAAATAACGTGAATTTTAGACTTTTTATCACTTTTTAATTCTTTGATTATATATATAAAAATGACCGAAATTTAATTATAAAATAGGGTTAATGTTTTAACCCTATCAACAGGTCAGGCACTTCTCCACATAATGAGCTACGTCACGCTTCATCTCAGGCCACCAATAGTAAGTCTTTAAGTCCCTGTAAATCTTAGTAGCACCCGGATGTATCAAGAACTTAGACTTGTGCTCCTCGTCTAACAAAGTCTGCCTAGCCTCACACAATGTCAGCACCCACACCCGTCCGAAATGAGTCAACAACCCTCTAATGTCCGACACCAATTGAGGTAACTGGCCCTTGATCCATTCTCGCTTCTAGTTCTCTTCCTTGATCGCATCGGCCTGAGATTGCCTAATCAAGTCAGGGAGAGAAGTCGTCACTGTCAGCCTCATCAAAGGTACTCGCAAAAGAACATTGCGATTCTTCCTACTCAGTGCATCCGCTACCACGTTCTCCTTCCTCGAGTGATAAAGGATTTAACAGTCATAATCCTTCACCACATCTAACCATCTCCGCCGATGCATGTTCAGATTCGGCTGATCCAAAAAGTATCACAAACTTTTGTAATCAGTATAAATAGTGCATTTCATCCCGTACAGGTAGTGCCTCTAGATTTTCAATGCCAACACCACTGCTGCTAACTCTAAATCATGGGTCGGGTAGTTCACTTCATGCGTCTTTAACTGACGAGACACATAAGAGATCACCTTCCTACGCTGCATAAGGACACAGCCTAAACCGTGATATGTGTGAGGATTATGTGCAAGACAGTAACAGGGATTACCGTGTCCAATGTTATAAGACACTAGTAGGTCACACCGCTGCACACCTAATTTGAGAATATTTGTGTGTGAGAAATAATTAAAGAGAGAATGAAATAAATAATTAGTTAATTATTTATTAAATTAATTAATCAGTTAAATTAATTAATTAAGTAATTAATTAATTAAGGAAATAATTACAAAGGAGTTATAATTGGATACAATCACTGCCTTATTTATCTCGTTAAATAAAGGCTTAAGGTGATAAACCAGTAGACTCTTTTTCCTGAAAAATTACTCTCTCTCTCTCTCTCTGATGGCCGCCGGTTTTCTCCACACACACGGACGAACGGAGCATTTTTCCGATCAGTCACGGTGGTCTAGCAACCTGTCTCACGTGGTGCCAGTAGTGGCGTACCCCGTGCTTGCGTTTCGGAGATTATTCGCATAAAGGTAAACACTCTAAAACATCCTTTTTGTATCTGTAAAGGTTTAGGTTGGGTTCATGATTGGGAATCGGTTTTTTGTTATCCGCTGCGTATGTTTGTGCCTCCGGTTCCTAACAGTGGTATTAGAGCCACTTCCTAAAACCTACAGATCAGGCTTAATGTATTGTTTAGGTTTAAAAATTCGATTTTTATCTGTTCTAATTTTTTTAAAAATTGGATTTTTCGTAAACGCAATCGGCGGTGGAACGGCGGCAGTTGGCCGGCCGTCCCACCGGGCCGATCGCTGGCTTCAAACCACCACGAACGGCCGCCGGCTGCACCCCAGATGGTGGTGGCCGCTAGATGTCCACGAACCGCAACCGCCGCACCACAGATTGTGGTCACGGCATCGGCTGTGGCTGAGAACAACCACCGAACCACCCGCTGTGGTGGTGGTGGTGGTGATCGATCGAACCATCGCACCACCGTTTGTGATGGCGGTGGTGATTGATCGAATCGTCAATCGACGGCGGCGGTTGTAATCACCCCCGATCAATGGCGAGGACGACGATGGTGGTGTCGGTTTGTTAATCGCCAAACGGCGACGGCGGCTGTGGCTGCTGTCGTCGATGGCAATGGTGGTGTGTGGTGTTTTTCGTCGGGGGCCGTACGATGGCGGTGGCCGAAGCCGCTGTCACAACCACCACCAGCGGCGACGACTGTTGTTGCCGAAGGCCGCCAACGGCAGGTGGTGGTGGTTGTTTTTTGATCATCGCACCGCGATTGCAAGCGGTGGCGGTGGCTGTTTGTTTTTCGATAGCTGGATGGCGATGGTGGCGGTGTTCGTGACGTTGCTGTCGCCGGCGACTTCCAACCACCGATCGACGACCGTTAGGCGGATCGGTGGTGGGAGTCGGCGGCGGTTGAGACCACAACCACCGGCGACAGTGGTGATGGCAGTGGATGCCGTCGTTGGTACTTGACGGGACTGATTGGGAGAGTCGACGGCGGTGGTCCTTGGGCTGCTGTCGTCGTTAAGCTTCGACCAGCAACTCGCGCCGCGAAGAGCCTTGGCTCGCGCCGCGAGCAGGCGCCAGTTGGTGGTAGCTGTTGTTTTTCGGACTCCGACCAGTACGGCGGCGATGGCAGGTGGCTGTTGTTGTTCGTGGTAGGTAGCATCAGTTAAGGGTTTATCTTTAACCAGATAGGTTTGAAACCCTAGATTTTAAAATTGTTTTTAATAAATTAGTTTTTGTTTAGTTAGTTTTATTTAATGAAAATAAAATCTAGTTAAGGTTTTAAATTTGTTAATAGATGTCACAATCAAACCCTTCTGACCCGTGGTTGTGTTTTAGCCTTGCTTGTTTATTTTATTTATTTATCGTGAAAAGTTTTTGGTTACGGGAGGCCTGCGTGCCATTTACAACCCATTGTTATGTAATTTTGTTTAAATAAAATATCGAAGAATCAAGAACTGAAGACGGAGCACGGAGGCAACCATGGATCTTGGAGCCAGTGGGAGCGCCGAGAAGATCTTTCCTTGTGTGTTGTAGTCACTTAGGATTGAGACCGTCGTTTTGTGTTGGCTCACAAAACGACAATAGTTTAAGGGTTAAGACTGTGACATATTGTTAATTGCGTGGTTGTTTATATTTAATAGCATGTGTAATTAAAATTAAATATAAACTGTTAAAATAAAATGGATACAAATACAAGTTTGTGTTTGGATCCAAGTTTTTGAAAACTGGCAATTTTTGGAAACCCTTGTTAAAAATCATAGATCAGTAAGTGCAACCCACTTTAGGGACACCTCCGGTGTAAGGTACGTAAGGCGTTGTGAGTGAGCACACCTCGAGCGCCCGCGTTCAAACCGAAATTGGAGGGGATAAAACTCTGTGAATTATCTCCGGGTGGTACCGGCCAGAGTATGTCCACGCCCCGGGTGGTGCGATCTGTTTTGGTAATTGTTTATTCACCGGGTGGTACCGGGCCAAAATGCACTAGAGGGACCAAATATGCACGGATTGAATATCCGATGTCCCGACGATCTAGAAGTCGTGTTTTTGTATTAAAATGCGATTGGTATAGTTTTACCTACCATAAATCACATGAGTCGGCTTGACGTGATCACATGCTTGCCGACACATGTGAAATATGGATTCTAGTCTAATAAAATTAATTTAAAGGGTTATGATTTATTAGAGTTTTTATAATTTTAAACTAAATCGGAATTTTATTCTTGTAGATGTCTAAATCTGTAGTCCCATTTTATACCCCTGAGGAATCGCTCCGCCTCATCAACGGTAAATGGAAGCTTACAGGACAAAATTTTCCAGTTTGGAAAATGCACATTGACAATGTCTTAAGTGCACAGGGTAAGCTGTACATTTTGGAAAAACCTGTTTCACGACCCAAGAGCAATTCTCCTGAAGAGGAATTTGCTCAGTACTATAAATATTTGGCGGATGAATCTGATGTCATGTCGATTCTGATTTTCTCTATATCACCTGAGTTTTCGGGAGGTTTAAGAGATAAATCATGTCATGAGGTCATGAAAGACATAGAAAACCAGCTAGGTTTCTATAAGCACACAGGTAAGCTTCTGATTATGAGAGAGATACTTTCATTGAAGCTAAAGAAGAACCAATCAATTAAAGACCATCTCATAAATATAAGGAGGCTCTTTAAATGCTTGACACGTCTGGGATACAAAATGGCTCAAGAAGAGTTAATGCATCTCATGTGGTACTCACTCCCGAAGGAGATATGTGACACAGCTAGTGCCTACATGAAGGAACCAAGGAAAGACGTGGCAATGTTACATGAGGACATTTTGGCCAGTCTAGAGCCGAAACCAGCACCTGCTGAACTCATGGACACTGATTGGATTGATGAGCTGGGAGATCTGAGTTGCCCAGAATGCGGTAGCCAGGATATTTGCGAGCACTCGATGAATATCGACCAGATAGAGATCGGTTTACCCGATGCTCCAGGTATCTTTATGATAGATTGCTTAATCACTTCTTATGAATCAAGGGTAATTGACACAGGCAGTGGTAACCACATTTGTAATCATTTACAGGGATTCACTAGAAGAGAGACTTTGAGGAAGGACCATTCGAACCTACGAGTTGGCGAAGGCACTCCGCTGATAGCAGAAGCAGTAGGATCTTATAGTCTTAGTTTACCCTCGGGTCTAGTTTTGGAACTGGAAAATTGTTATTATGTTCCAAAGATGATTAAGAATGTTATGTCTTTTGATTTATTGGTAGACCAAGGATTTTTTTATAAATATGATTATAAAATGCTTTCAGTCTTTAAAAATAATATTTTCTATTTTAAAGCTACACCTGTGAATGGTCTATATACAGTAAATCTGCAAGATGATAATAAAGAAATCTATCATATAAGTAAACGATCCAAAGACATTGAGGATCAAACTTACCTCTGGCATTGTCGTCTAGGCCACATAAACAAGAAACGCGTTGAACTACTCCTAAAAGGAGGTTTTCTTGGTACTTTTGACTTTAAACCTTTTGACAACTGCGAATCATGTTTATCTGGCAAGATGACAAAAGAACCTTTCAACAAAGATAATGAAAGGGCTTCTGACTTGTTAGAAATAGTTCACACAGATGTGTGTGCACCATTTAGTCATGAGGCAAGAGGAGGATACCGGTACTTCATCACATTTACTAACGATTTCAGTAGATATGGTTATGTATACTTGATGAGACATAAATCTGAAAGATCAAGTTGAAGTACAGAATCAAGTTAACAGAAAGATCAAGTTTTTACGGTCAGATCGAGGACGCGAATATCTTAGTCAAGAGTTTGGCAATCATCTGATGGAATGTGGGATTGTATCACAACTCACACCTCCGTATACACCACAGATGAATGGTGTGTCAGAAAGGAGGAATCGTACATTGCTAGACATGGTACGATCGATGATGTGTCACTCTACACTACCAGTGTCATTCTGGGGACATGCGCTCGAAACAGCAGCACATATACTGAACAGAGTGCCAACAAAGTCGGTAGAAAAGACGCCATACGAGTTGTGGAAGGGTAAGAAACCCAAAATGTCTTTTCTGAAAATTTGGGGTTGTGAGGTTTTTGTCAAGCGACCTACCTCAGAAAAACTCAAGCCCAAATCCGACAAGTGTTTCTTCGTGGGATATCCCAAAACCACCGTGGGATATTACTTCTACAACCCTGAAGAGAACAAAGTTTTTGTTGCTCGAAATGGAAAATTTCTGGAAGAAAAGTTTCTCAGTTCCGGGAATCCCAGAGAGGATGTAGATCTACAGGTAGTAGAAGAAGAAAACACTACACCAATTGTTAAGCCAGAAATTCAACATGAAAATGTTGAACCTCAATCAGAGCCGATTGAGGAAGTGCAAACACAGGACCTTCGCAGATCCAATAGGGTAAGACAAGAACCAGATAGGTATCTTGGGTTTCTAGTCTCTCAGGTTGGTAGAGACTTTAGTGAACCAACATCCTATGGAGAAGCTGTATCAGGCAATGAGTCTGAAGAATGGCAAGAAGCCATGAAGGTTGAGATGCAGTCCATGTACGATAACCAAGTATGGGAGTTGGCTGATTTACCACAGCACTGTAGAGCTGTTTGACGTAAATGGGTTTTCAAGAAGAAAACTGACATGGACGGAAATGTGCACACTTTCAAGGCTAGATTGGTTGCAAAAGGATTCACGCAAACTCATGGTATTGACTATGATGAAACCTTTACACCAGTAGCCATGTTAAAATCAATTAGGACTCCAATGGCCATTTTAGCGTATTTTAATTACGAGATCTGGCAAATGGACGTCAAGACAGCCTTTCTGAACGGAAAGTTAACAGAAGACGTCTATATGGAACAACCAGAAGGATTTGAAGATCCTAAGAATCCTAATAAAGTGTGTAAGCTGCTAAAATCCATTTATGGATTAAAGCAAGCATCTCGAAGCTGAAACTTACATTTTGATGAGCGAATCAAAGAGTTTGGTTTTGCGAAAAGTGAGTTCGAGCCGTGTGTTTACACTAAGTTCAGTGGGAGCATAGTAACCTTCTTGGTCTTGTACGTAGACGATATTCTACTCATAGGAAACGATGTACCAACTTTACAGAGTGTAAAGAGTTGGTTAAACAAATGTTTCAAGATGAAACACCTAGGAGAGGCCGCTTATATACTTGGTATAAAGATCTACAGAAACAGATCTAAGCAGCTTATCGGACTGAGTCAGAGTACATACATTGATAAAATCCTGAAGAAATTCAGGATGGATGAATCCAAGAAAGGGTTTATCCCGATGCAACATGGCATAGTGTTAAGTAAAACACAGTGTCCTGTTTCCAGTCAGGATCAGGACAAAATGAAATCAGTTCCATATGCTTCAGCAATTGGATCGATTATGTATGCCATGTTATGTACTAGGCCCGATGTTGCTTACTCAGTAAGTGTTACGAGCAGATATCAACAGAATCCAGGAGAACCTCATTGGGTGGCTGTCAAGAACATTCTCAAGTATATGAGGAGAACGAAGGAAATGTTCTTGGTCTTTGGAGGTTATGAGGATGAAATTAGTGTCATCGGATACTCTGTCGCTAGTTTCCAGACCGACAGAGATGATTTCAGATCACAGTCAGGGTACGTTTTTACCTCAAACGGATGCGCGATCTCGTGGAAGAGCTCGAAGCAGGATACGATTGCAGATTCAACTACAGAAGCAAAGTACATTGCAGCATCTGATGCGGCAAAGGAAGCTATCTGGCTGAGGAATTTTCTATCGGATCTAAGAGTCGTTGCCAGTGTCTCTAGACCGATCGATATATTATGTGACAACTCGGGAGCCGTGGCGCAAGCAAAGGAACCCAGAGAACATCACAAGTCAAGACACGTGCTCAGAAAGTATCACCTCATCCGAGAGATCATTGGAAGAGGAGATGTAAGAATATCCAAGATTCCGACGGAAGACAATGTCGCAGATCCGCGCCGCTAGCAAGGGTGAAGCATGAGGCTCATGCAAATTCCATTGGGATGCAGTACCTGGACACCAGTAGCTAGTTTTAGTTTATTATTATTATAGTAGTTTAATTTTGAGACATTAGATCATGTAAAATTTTATTTCACAGTGTGATTGAAATATTGGAGGTTTTAAATTCATGATTGTTTCAAAAGTTAAACTGTTTTTGCATATTTAATGGATCCATGATTTATGCAAAGTCTTGCGATAAAATCTAAATTTCCGTAGCCACTTATTGAAATGGGAATTTCAATAGGGAGTTTAACGCTATTATAAATACTTGATGATTTATTCAAAGTAAAGAGTAAAAGCACAAGTGATGTGACCAAGTACTTATAGATACTCATCAGAGTGTTTGAGTATTGGAAGTGACTAGTTTCAAGTCTGCTTCATGGAGCCCCAGTCATAAGCATTGACTTGATGATAGGTTGTCCTTTAGACCTGAGATATTTGGTTTGGGAACACGAGGACTACTATACTCTTAGCGCGTTCTAACGCTGCACCGTAACAGGGCGGCCATACGGGACGTGACTAGATGCAACGGAAGCCGTGGATCCAAATGAAGATAGTCAAGAAGGGATTTGCACCTCTGCAATAGAGAGATATTTCCGGGCCCCTTGACGATTAAGATTTGCAGAAAACGCGTGGCCACGCTCGGATAGAATAACAGGTGTTATTTAGTAATATCCGTTACTGCAGGCAATCGAAACCAGAGTCAAGAAATACTTGAATTTGAGAAATGATTCCTCCACTCCATGTCTCAAATTCATTTTAGAAATATCGCGTGCAAAAGGAATGAACCCATGTACAAATTCAAGCGTGAATTGTATATCTGAATATAAGAGATCTTATAACCTGGTTAACCTAAGTGTCTGGCTAGGGACCTCCTTAGGCTAATGGTAACAGTTCAGTTACACATCTGGCACAAGTGAGAGTCTGTTAGGATTATGTGCAAGACAGTAACAGGGATTATCGTGTCCAATGTTATAAGACACTAGTAGGTCACACCGCTGCACACCTAATTTGAGAATATTTGTGTGTGAGAAATAATTAAAGAGAGAATGAAATAAATAATTAGTTAATTATTTATTAAATTAATTAAATTAATTAATCAGTTAAATTTATTAATTAAGTAATTAATTAATTAAGTAATTAATTAATTAAGGAATTAATTAATTAAGGAGATAATTACAAATGAGTTATAATTGGATACAATCACTGCCTTATTTATCTCTATAAATAAAGGCTTAAGGTGATAAACCAGTAGACTCTTTTTCTTGAAAAATTACTCTCTCTCTCTCTCTTTGATTGTCGCCGGTTTTCTCACACACATGGACGAACGGAGCGTTTTTCCGATCAGTCACGGTGGTCTAGCAACCTGTCTCACGTGGTGCCAGTAGTGGTGTACCCCCTGCTTGCGTTTCGGAGATTATTCGCATAAAGGTAAACACTCTAAAACATCCTTTTTGTATCTGTAAAGGTTTAGGTTGGGTCCTTGATTGGGAATCGGTTTTTTGTTATCCGCTGCGTATGTTTGTGCCTCCGGTTCCTAACATTATGAAGCATCACAGTAGACCGTCATGTCCTTCATTCCCTCAAGAAGTGTCAATACGGGCGCCTCACAAAGCTTCTATCGTAACGTCTGAAAAGTCGACTACTGCTCCTCCTCCCAAACAAAACCCACATTCTTTCTTGTAAGTTTCATCAACGGTACCACTATTTTGGAGAAATCCTGAATAAACCGATGGTAATACTCGGCTAATCCAAGAAAACTCCTTATCTCGGTCGGTGACTTGGGAGTTTCCTACTTCATAACTGCCTCGACCTTCGCTGGGGCTACTTTAATCCCTTTCCGGTTCACAAGATGTCCTAAAAACTAAACTTCTTGCAACCAGAAATCGCACTTTGAAAATTTTGCAAACAACTGCTCCCTCCGTAGAGTCCCCAAGACTTCTCGCAGATGCTCGACATGATCCTCTTTAGTCATGGAGTAGATCAGGATATCGTCAATGAACAAGATAACCGACCTATCTAACATGGGTCTACACACACGATTCATAAGGTCCATAAACGCTGCAGGTGCGTTTGTCAACCCAAAAGGCATGACCACGAACTCAAAATGTCCGTATATGGTCCTGAACGCCGTCTTGTACACGTCCTCTTCCCTCACCTTCAACTGATGGTATCCCGATCGAAGATCTATCTTTGAGAACCAAGTGGCTCATTGAAGTTGATCGAAAAGATCATCAATCCTCAGTAGTGGGTATCGATTCATTACCGTAAGTTTGTAGAGCTCACGGTAATCGATGCACATTCTCATCGATCCATCTTTCTTCTTAACAAAGAGAATCGGGGATCCCCAAGGCGAACTGCTTGGCCAAATGAACCCCTTCTCTAAGAATTCTTCCAACTGGCTCAATTTGCATCTTCGGAGATACTAACAGATATGGAGTTTTCGCTATCGGTGTCACTCTCGGAATCAAGTCTATCCTGAACTCTACCTGCCTTTCCGGTGGAATCACCGACAAGTCTTCCAGAAAAAATTTTGGAAACTCGCAGACCACTAGAACATCCGATACGGTCTTTTCTTCTTCTCAACTCGGCTATCGATCACATAAGCTAGAAAACAGTACCTCCGTGCTTCACATAACCCCTGGCCATAGCTAACGAACACACTTTCGGTAGACGTTTGATCCTATCTCCTACGATAGTTAGTTTTCCCCTACTTGGGGTTCGAACTACTATTCGCTGATCATTCTCACAATCAAAGTGAGCTCTATTCCGATACAGCCAATCTATCCCGGCTACTACATTGATTTCTCTCATTTGGATAGAAATTAGGTCTATGCTAAACTTGACTCCATCTATCACTAGCACATTACCTCTAAATACATCTTTACATAAACGAATCTCCTCATCTACTATCTTTACTTCTAACGGGCTATCTAGTTTGCCCTTAACATTCATAAAATTTTTATAGAAGGACAATGAAACAAAGGACTTTATAGCCACAGTATCAAACAAAACTAAACCAGGCCTTAAATTTACTGTAAAGATACCTGTCACAACGTCTGGCTCGTCCTTTGCCTCCTCCGTAGCTAATTGAAAAACTCGAGCGCGAGTTCTTGAGGCATCAACTTTTTTGCTCGATCCTCTTTCTATAGCCTTCACGGGTGCGGAGCCCGAAATCTGAGTCGATCCAGTCACTGTCGGGCACTCATTTGCAAAATGACCCGGTTGAAAGCATTTAAAACGTAGCTTCGATGCCACCTTGTAATCGCGACTAAGATGGCCCGGTTTTCCACATTTGTAGCAGGTTCCGGAGCCCATCCTACACTCTCCCGGATGATTCTTTCTGCACTTTGAGCAATGAGGATAATCTTTCCTCACTTCCCCTTTCTGGCTAGAGGACTTGAACTTCTTAACTAACCGTGGATGAGACTGCACTGGCTCAAGTTTCTTCCTCTTTCCTTGATGCTCGAGCTGTAACTCCCTAGCTCTGGCTCACTCATGCATCTGCTAATGATGTACACTACGCCATCACTACAAACTCCCTAATCTCAAGTTTCATGATCTGGGTATAGCGGTACATCTTCATTCTTTCATTCTGGACATATTTGCGATAGAACAAGGATCGCTCCAGAAATATGTCGGTGATTTCATTCACCGTCTCTGTCGTCTGAACCATCTGCAAGAACTATGTGGTAAGCCATTCCACCTTAATCTGTGGCACGAACTCAGCCCTGAACATCTCAGTGAACTCCTCCCACGTAAGATCCATGACCTGTTCCGGCGTCTTCGAACTGTTGACAACGTTCCACCAATCTTTCACCGGTCCCCTTAATAGGTTCGCCACGAATCTATCTTTCCCCTTTACCGGACAAAAGCTAGTAAGGAACGCTCCTTCTACCTCGAAGATCCACCTAGACGAGATGATTGGCTCCTTTTCTCCTTCAAACTTTGGCGGTTGACACGCCGAGAAGTTCTTATATGTCACCGTCCTCGTATGCCCAGATTGTGAGCTACCTGCTTTATTTCTTCGACCCGCCATAGCCGACTCGACCTGCTGAGTGACCACTTGGGTCAACTCCCTCTTCATCTGCTTGAATAATCCTAGGAGTAGCTCGTAGAGCACCTCCCCTACTTTTGCTGCTATGATCCCTCTCAGATCGGGGATCTCCTGCTCCTCTTCACTAGTCGGATGACCATTGCTTCTTCTTGTAGTCCCCATACTTATCCAATAACATGATTCCTTAGTTATACCAATAATCATAACGTAGACAGGGGATATCTCTACTAAGTGACCCATACTACCCCTTTTATTTAGCTAACAAGCCGCATGCTCCTAATCCCTTTCAACTTAAACCTCATTTAGGTCGCAACCTTCTCTCACGATTCAGTTAAGCCCCAACAGTACAATGTAATTGCACTAATATAAACCCTATTAATTAATTCCTTTAACAAGAAACCTTTAACTTTGGAGTTTATACAGAAAACATCCAACTAATTTATAATTAACTATTATAAATTCAAACTCTCCGAAGCGGGGTTAATTTACTATTCAAATTACAGGCCTTCATAGGTGTGACCCTTGAGTGTCTTATAATGTTGGATGTACGATCACTGGTTTGTCAACTTCTGCACATAATTACTAACAAGACCAAACTGTTTTCGTAAGATCGGTAAGACCAAGGCTTTACACACAGCAAAACACTGTAAGGTAAAAATAATCGAACATTCATGGTGAAAACACTGTAAATGTTATGTTCATGGTGTTTTTTTACTGTGAAGGTTCGATTTTTTTACCTTCACTGCACTTTCACTATGAAGGTTCGGATATATATTCTTTACCTTCAAAGTGTTTTTCCTATGGAGGTTTGGATTTTATTTACATTGTAAGTTTTTTTAGTATGAAATCTTGAATGTTTTTTACCTTCATGGTATTTTACTGTGAATTTTCATGTGTTTTCTCTTGGTCTCATCAGTCGCGTGGAAACAATTTTTCTTTGGTGAACTTAAGTCTACACACATCTTATAAGTATAGTATAGATAATTTTATAATACGAAATACAAAATTAAAATAAAAAAAGGCTAAAATACCCCTAAAATAAACCCACTTATAGAACCAACTAACGATTTCAGGGCAAAAGAGCGTCAAATTGTAAACCATGTGGACGTTTTCCATAAATACAGTAGAAACTCGATAAATTAATACTCGATTATTTAATAAACTCTCTAAGATAATATTTTTTGCCGGTCCCGATTCAGGGATAGGGTGCTAAATTAATAATTCGCTAAAATTATAAGATAATACATTTTTGATAATTTCTTTAGTCCCCATATAAAATATAAATTAATAATTCCTTATATATAGCATATTACATGAATGATTTATGAAGGTTTCTTGAAAAATGACTCAATTGTCTTCTGTTTTTTGTTGAAATCAATTTCCCCTTGAATCTCGTCTCTAATTTTCCTTAGCATGGTAAAAACTTCTGGTGTTGTTTTCTCATAGCTCAACAAGAAATTGTTCAATGTGGGAGATTGAAGGTGGGAGATTGAAGGTTTATTTCAAATTGGGCCGTTCATTTGATATACATGCATTGTATACAATAATTAAGTGGAAGCTTGAATGTGTTTGTAAACTAAGTATTCTATTATAAATTAATAAAATATTAATTAACATATAAATTAATAATTATTAATTTATCTATTAATTAATAACTCTTTTAATTAATAAATTTTGGTGGTCATAAATGTATTATTTTATAGAGTTTCTAGTGTATTTTAAAATAGGGATGCAAAATACGATTTTATGTAACCTACGGGGATGAATCATGTAACTTACTGTATCTTCTAATTCAAGAAAATCTTATATTTTTGTTATTCTATTAAATTACACCGATGGATTTTGTTTTAAAATTATTAAACAAATTTTAACTCAAGAAACTTTTAGTTATAACTTTTAATTTACTTTAATCAAACAAAACTTTATTTTTATTTTGAATTATTTAAAACTAACCATTTTAAAAGTAAAAGTAAATAGTCCTTGAAAAGTCTATCAAAAACTAATGAACTAAATTAATTATTATCTAAAAAAGTCTATCAAAAACAAATTTCATGAATATGGGTTTTATTGACAACTAAATCATGCATATATACATATTGGTAGGGTAAGAAAGATACGTAAAGTATGGCATACTATACACTACTAGAAATTCGGGCAATAGCAGCGACACCAATAGCAGCGACATGGGCAATAGCAGCGACATTTAGAAAACACGCGAGTTGTCGCTGCTATTGCCCATTGTCGCTGCTATTAGTGTCGCTGCTATTGCGCAAAAAAACCCGCCCAAATTTCCCACCCACTTGTCGCCGCTATTGATTTAGTCGCCACTAATAATGTCGCCGCAATTGATCCCCGTCGCTGCTATTGATTTAGTCGCCGCTATTGATGTCGCGGCTATTGACCAAAAAAAACCCGCGATGAATCCCCCTCGCACGTGTCGCCGCTAATACCCAAAGTCGTTGCTATTGCTCTAAACGTTGTCGCTGCTATTGCTTTTAAGAGATAAAAAAAGGTTTGGGGAACAAAAGCTAGGGTTTTCAGCAAAACACAAACACACGAGACATACGCCTCCTCACGTCTGTCGACCACCGGAAAACAACCGCCGACGACGACGGCAGCTGTCGCCGACGACGGCGTGAAGTACACCACCTCCGGCTGCAACACTCCGACGACGGATTGACCACCGCGCTGCTTTCTCCGACGATTGACCGCTGCAATCTGCTTCTTTCTCCGACTACCGCACCACCACCGCCAGCAGCCTCCTTCGCCGACGAACAGAACCGCACCACCACCGCCGGCTGCTTTCTCCGACGACCAGAACCGCACCACCACCGCCGGCTGCTTTCTCCGACGAACAGAACCGCACCACCACCGCCGGCTGCTTTCTCCGACGACCAGAACCGCACCACCACCGCCGGCTGCTTTCTCCGACGAACAGAACCGCACCACCACCGCCGGCTGCTTTCGGTAAACCAATTTCTCATGATTTTGATTATAAATTTGTCCAGCCTTTAGTTAATCGATTATACATTATTTTGTTCTGAATTGATTTTGAACTTTGGAAGGTTTTTTTTACTGGATCTAATTGAGTTTAGGGTTAATTTGTGTTAAGAATTGGACAGTAACGTTAAGTTATAAAAAGTTTAGAAGGTTAATTAAAACGGAGTGTTGGATTCTGATGTGAGGTTTGGAGTTAAAATTTTGAAGGTTAATTAAAAGGGAAAAAGAATGTATAAGGCTTGTTAAACTTTGAGGATTGGAGTTAGGATGTTAAACTTTGAGGATGTATAAGTTATTCGCTAGTGGGACTTGTTTAGATTGTTCTATATGCTCGTTAAGCCGTTGAGTCTTATATGGCTTTGCGTCTATATCATAGAAGCTTATTGTTTTTTATTAGTTTGGAACTTGTTTAGCTTGTTCTATAAGCTCATTAAGCCGCTAAGTTTTATATGGCTTTGCGTCTATATCATACAAGCTTATTGTTTTTTATTAGTTTGGGTTTGTTTGGAACTTGTTTAGCTTATAAGCTCAATAAGCCGCTAAGTTTTATATGGCTTTGCGTCTATATCATAGAAGCTTATTGTTTTTTATTAGTTTGGGTTTGTTTGGAACTTGTTTAGCTTATAAGCTCAATAAGCCGCTAAGTTTTATATGGCTTTGCGTCTATATCATAGAAGCTTATTGTTTTTTATTAGTTTGGGTTTGTTTGGAACTTGTTTAGCTTATAAGCTCATTAAGCCGCTAAGTTTTATATGGCTTTGCATATCTATCATAAGAGCTTATTGTCTTTATTATTTTGGATTTGTTTCGTACTTGTTTAAATTGTTCTATATGTCTTCCCCGGATTGTACTATTGGATCTCACACACACATACATTTATATACATAATGAGCTTAGAACACCCGCCCGAAACTAATTTAGAAATTAGTTTCGGGTTGTCCCCGTTTTGGGACTACTTTTTGAATACTTTATCTCTTTAGGATGTAAGTGTGTATTACATGATTGTTTGTTTAAGAAATATTCGGTTGTCATTTTCTCTTTGCTTCTCGGGTATATATTCCTATATATACTTGGGAGCTAAGAGGAAATGCTGCCAAATTTTTCTTAAAGGACCCATCATGTTATATGCATTCACATGTGAGATAAGGTATTCAAAAAGTGGGTTTAGAAGCCTACCCTTGGAAATACTTTATCCTTGATAATGAGCTTAGAACACCCGCCCGAAACTAATTTAGTAATTAGTTTCGGGTTGTCCCCGTTTTGGGACTGCTTTTTGAATACTTTACCTCTTTAGGATGTGAGTGTGTATAACATGATTGTTTGTTTAAGAAAGATTCGGTTGTCATTTTCTCTTTGCTTCTCGGGTATATATTCCTATATATACTTGGGAGCTAAGGGGAAATGCTGCCGGATTTTTCTTAAACAAACAATGATGTTATACGCATTCACATGTGAGGTAAGGTATTCAAAAAGTGGGTTTAGAAGCCTACCCTTGGAAATACTCTATCCTTGAAATTGTTCATCGTCCTAAAACCTGAACCTTAAACCATAACTTATGTTTTAGTTGCGTGAACCTTAAACCATAACTTATGTTTGAGTTGCTTAAAACCTTAAACCTTAACTTATCTTTCAGTTGCATCATGTCTATTGATAAAACCTGGACTACCCTGCCTCCTACTCGTAAGGAGTTCTGGGAAGGGCTAGACTCTTTTGTCGAGAGATCCAAATCATGCGTCGACAGCGGAGGTCGAATCAGATGCCCATGTAAAAAATGTGTAAACAGTATCTTAATGGATATGACAACTATGAAAAATCATGTATCTAGATTTGGTTTCTCTAGACATTATGATACATGGATCTATCACGGTGAAAGTAGAACTCCTCCGGTTGTAAATGACGTAGCTCCAAGTAACGAGATGGCTGGTGCAATTGATGACATTATGGGGGAACACATGGAAAACGATACCAACCATGTCGAAGGGAACTCAGATACAGATGGTAGAGGTGTTGATGATGGATTTCTTAAGTTGTTAGAGGAAGTCAATGCAGAATTATATCCTGGTTGTACTCGATTTTCTTCACTTGACTTTATAGCAAAACTGATGCATATCAAGGTGGACAACAAATGGACGGATGGTTCATTCGATCAACTTCTCGAGTTGTTGCAATCTGCATTTCCAGACGAAAACAGGGTTCCTTCTTCACATTATATAGCCAAAAAGAAACTGAAAAAGATTGGTTTGGGTTATGAGTCAATACACGTGTGTAAGAACGATTGCATTCTCTTCTGGAAAGAACACGAGTCGTTGCAGCATTGTCCTGTTTGTAGGGAGAGTCGTTGGGTCAATAAAAACACAAAAGGTAAGAAAGTAGCTCATAAGGTGTTACGATACTTTCCTTTGACCTCTAGACTACAACGTTTGTACTGTTCACGACATACGGCAAAAAACATGATTTGGCACAATACGGGACGATCAGAAGATGGTGTTATGCGTCATCCCGTAGATGGATCTTCATGGAAAGAATTTGATATGAAGTACCCTAACTTCTCAAAGGAACCCCGAAATGTTCGCCTAGGGCTTGCAGCTGACGGTTTCAATCCATTTGGTAACATGAGTTCGGCTCACAGCACATGGCCTGTAGTAGTCACAACATACAATTTGCCACCATGGCTGTGTATGAAAGAATCTTCGTTCATGTTGACCTTGTTGATTCCCGGCCCTAAATCACCCGGGAAGGACATGGATGTTTTCCTTAGGCCGTTGGTGGAAGAGCTTAAACATTTGTGGAACACAGGTGTACGTACTAAAGATGCGGCGACAAACACATTCTTCACAATGAAAGCGATGCTTTTATGGACAATAAACGACTTTCCAGCACGTAGTAGTCTATCGGGTTGGAGTGGACAAGGGTACAAAGCATGTCCGACTTGCAAAGAAGACACTCCTTCATGTCGTGTAACAAATAAAATCGCTTTTGTTGGTCATCGCCGATTTTTAGATCCCGACGACCCATGGAGAACGAGTTTGGAATTCAACGGGCAACACGAGACAAGAGCTCCTCCGAGACAATTTAGCAATGAGGAAATAAAAGCTCAATTGGATCGTCTACCGACTCGTACACCAGGCAAACATCCCGACTTTGGAGGTGTTAAGAGAAAACGGGAAGACTTTGAGTTGAACTGGTCGAAACGGAGCATATTCTTTGAACTCGAGTATTGGTCTTCTTTGCAACTAAAGCACAACCTAGATGTTATGCACATCGAGAAAAATGTGTGCGACAGTTTGTTGGGTACTCTTTTGATGAATGATAAGTCCAAAGACACAACAAATGCGCGGATCGACTTGGAAAATCTGAAGATTAGGAAACCGTTATGGTTGCAAAAAAGGGGTAACAAGTTCTTTAAACCCCAACCAAAATACTCATTCACGGATGTTGATCGGAAACTTTTTTGTCAATTTATAAAAGGCATCAAACTACCGGATGGGTTTGGATCAAACATAAGCAAGAAAGTAACGGATAACGATACTAACATTGCTGGGCTGAAATCTCATGACTGTCACATTCTTATGCAACGTTTGATACCGATTGGAGTTAAAGGCTTTTTGGCTAAAGATAAATCTACACCGATAGTAGAGCTTTGTAACATCTTTAAGCAACTCTGCTCTAGAACACTCATGGTGGAGGATATGAGGAAAGCAAAGGCTGACATTGTTACAATTTTGTGCAAACTAGAATTGATCTATCCTCCGGCGTTTTTTGACATAATGGTTCATTTAGTTTTGCATTTACCTGATGAAGCGATTTGCGGAGGCCCTGTATATATGAGATGGATGTATCCGTTCGAGAGGTATATGAAAAAACTAAAACACTATGTCAGAAATAAGGCGAGGCCGGAAGGTTCTATAGCAGAGGGTTATGTTGCCGAAGAAGCTTTGACATTTTGTTCAATGTACCTTCAAGATGTCCAGACTCGATTCAATCGCCCCGAAAGAAACGAGGATGTCATCGTTGAAAAAACAAAGTTGTGGGTGTTTGGGTCTAAATGTCGACCAACCAGCGGAACGCAAGCTAAGCATCTTGATGTAAGTGACAAGAAAAACCTAGAATGGTTTGTGCTTGATAGCTGTGAAGAAGTCAGACAATATATGAAGTAATGTTTCTATCTTTAACGTTTTATTAAGTTTTTTAATTTTTTCTCTTCACTAATTATATATATATATATTTGTTATAAATGTAGTGAATTCAAAGCAGAATGTCCGCAAAGTGAATTAAAAACTGAATTCCCCACATGGTTCCTCAATAAGGTAATACAGATTAACAAATATATATGCTTGATTGCAATATACCATATAAAGAATAACACACATTAATTTATATATGCTAGGTCTATGAGATGAAAACACAGAATTCTCCATTATTTCACGAAGAGTTGTCGGCTCTTTCAATGGGTGCGCGAGCAATTGCCTCCACCTACACTGCTTGCATAGTCAATGGTGTTAGGTTTATGGTACTTAGTCGTGACGCACAACGCACAACACAAAACTCTGGGGTTCTAGTGGAGGGGGAGAGCGGTGAGAAATACTATGGTCAGCTAGAAGAGATCATCGAGTTGCATTATCCATGTGGTTACTCGACTGTGCTATTTCGGTGTAAGTGGTTCGATACTCGAAGTGGAGTTAGATGTGAAAATAATATTACTAGTATCGACACACGACGCGAATGGCACAAAGAAGATCAACTCATATTTGCTACACAGGCCAAACAAGTGTTCTACATCCGAGAACCTTCTCGAGGAGACCAAAGTAATAACCATCGGTGGGTTGTTGAAAATGTTAATCATCGTAAAATATGGGATTTGCCAATAAACGAGGCTCGCATTGAAGATGTTAACAATGACTCTGCCGAAAATGTTGACGTCGTGCATAATAGCTGCTCGTCTAATTGCAGATTTGTAATCGACTTAAGTAGATTCTTTGATCATAGCGTGCAATCGACCGGTGAAGTTGAAGTTAGTGTGCCAACACATACCGTGAATGAAGTGTCTGATGAAGAGATTGGTTTCGATGAGAACGATTCCGATGATGATTGTGAAATGTCTGAGGGCGACACTGAAATGTCTGAGGGCGAGATGGATTAAAACACAATATATGTAATCATATTTGACTTGTAATAGAAAACTTTAAATTACTGTTTTTATATTATAATTAAATTGCGTTGTATTTTACTATTCAGGATAGCTATGGCCTTCATTTGGATTCTTGCGTTATACTTGATGGCTGATGTTATGGGTCGTGGCCATGATGGTGATGGCAGTGAGGATCCACCACGTCTAGGCGGTCGACTTCGTGGTCAGCACGAGGAGGATGGTAACAATGTGTTATTATGATTTATTTATTATATTCATTTACTTGTTATGGTAACAATATTTTCTAATTTTAATTACAGCTGTACCACCTACCAAGAGAAGAGGCAAGGGTAAAAACCTTAATCTCAAACCGACGTGGGAAGCAAACGGAAAACGCCCTTTGCCTTTAGAATATGATGGGACTACCTTTACGCCCGTTGGACCTACCTCTACCCTTTTCACTCGCGAGGCTAGTCTATACATGGTGCGAAACATCCCTTTAGACAAAGAATCTTGGAAAAAGGTTACCGAGGCCGAGAAGAATGCCCTGTATACACATCTTCAGGTAAATTATACTTTCTAACTTGTTCTTTATATAATTATACTTTCTAACTTGTTCTTTATATAATTATATTTCATATGTTTATGTTTGATTGTTTTATACTTTCTAACTTGTTCTTTATTTTTAGACATATTTTGATATCCAAGATATTTTGGAAGATCCTGGGAACCGAAAGTATAGGGAGGGTGTTGAGTTTGTTGTATCTAGGTTGTACAGAAATCGTAAAAGCGACTTCAAAGAAGTTTTTTTGGAAAAGGGAGGATACGATGATTTGGAGACAGCAAGGGCTAACCCCCCCGATGAGATGTCCAGAGAAAATTGGAATAAAGTTATAGACTTTTTCTGTACGGATAAGCATAAAAGACGTTCCGATCAGAACAAAGTAAACAAGGCTAAGCAAGTTGTACCGAATCGTGGAGGGACATCCTCTTATAGTAACTCTTGTCACAAATTTGTAAGTAATGATATATATATATATATAAATATATGCAAATGTGTTTTTTATATATATGCAAATGTTTATTTAAGTGTAATCTAATTTTTTAAAGTTTTATGTTACATAGAACAAGAGTAAAATCCAAAACTATGGTGATGTTCACCGACTTAAAGATGGTACCTTCGACAACCCAAGATCCGAGGAACAATACGTAAGTGTTTATTACTTAAAATTAAACGTTTTATGCTTTTAAATAACAAGTATATATATTAACCTATTTTATCATCTTTGTAATACAGAACGCTTTATTGCATGAACTTAATCTAGAAACTCAAAATTGTTCCTCCTCGAACAATTCAACACCAGTGGACGAGGCATCCATATTTGAGAGGGTCTTGGGAGCTCGACGGGGACATATCAAAGGTGTTGGATATAAACCTTCCCAAACGACATCTTCTGCGCAGTCACGGGTATCACGACCTACACAGGTAAATATGTAACATACTTATTTAGCAAAATACTAAGCTATGGAAGTCTAATAATTATGTGGGATTGGTTTTTGTTTATGATTTGGGTCGGTTTGATTTGGATCCCCTTATGGCTTTCCCTCCTTATCAACATAGACAATTAATGGCTCCTTAATATGTTTTTGGCTTCTTAAAATACTTCAAACTCTCGTGCCTTTGTTATGAATTTGATAGTTTGGTACTTTGGTAATTTGGATATATACACATTGAATTTGGTACTTTGTTGTGAATTTGATAGTTTGATACTTTGGTAATTTGGATACACATTGAATTTTATACTTTGTTATGAGTTTGATAGTTTGGTAATTTGTTAATTTGGACACATTGGATTTGGTAATTTGTTATGAATTTGATAGTTTGGTAATTTGATATCCATTGAATTTATTATTCTAACTTACAAGTTTACTAATTAATGTTCATTTTTCATAATTTATAGCCGAGTAAACTTGATCGCTTGCTTTCTAACCCGCGATTTAAAGAAGCAATGGCGGCATTGGTGGATTCCTTTTCCAACGAGGACGACGAAGCAATGGAGGACGACGAAGCAACGGAGGACGACAATAGGGAGGAGTAGTCTTTTGAGTTGTTTTCATATGTAACGCACAACTTAAAACATATCTATTATTAAGTTTGTAACAAACAACGACTCGAATGTTTTTTATAATTTCAAGTTTGGTTTGGGTTTTGGAATGATTGAATTTAGCAGCTTTTATATTTATATAAACAGGTTTCTGATTTACTTTTATACGTAAATAATGAATTTCCCAAAAAAAAAATCAAAAAAGCAATAGCAGCGACGCCAATAGCAACGACATAGAGCAATAGCAGCGACACTAATAGCAACGACACTTTTACCAACGACAATGGTATTAGCAACGACAGGCCTTTAGCAACGACACCTTTAGCAACGACAGACCTTTAGCAGCGACACCTTTAGCAGCGACATAGAGCAGTAGCGACGACAAGAGCAATAGCAGCGACATTTTAGCAATAGTGGCGACAACTTGAGCAATAGCAACGAGTTTTTAGTGGCGACCCAATAGTGGCGACATGTCGTTGCTAAAGGAAATAGCGGCGACTTTGGGGAGCAATAGTGGCGACATCCGTCGCTGCTATTGCCCACATTTTTTGTAGTGATAGTAGTGGTGTACAACGATAGATGGTACTTTGAAGGTACATCACCCTCGATGAACAATATGCTTAAAAACTAAATGTGTAAAGGAAAAGGTGATACTGCTAGTGCTTTAATTCGAAGAACATTTTTCCATTTGCTTTGGACCTTTTGTTGGTATCTTAGGTTCACTCCAGACAAATTTTATAAAGTGATAGAAATGTTCCCAACCTAAAATCGATCTTTTGCTTTTTCTTTCTCCAACTTTTTTTCGTACATGATAGAGGATGAACGTATTATACACAATGTCTCAATCATATGTTCTTCTTTATCTTTCAATATATATTTTTAGAATCAATGTGTAACGCCCCAAAAACCCATAACATATAATATAGCATAAATAAACAATCCCAGTGATCTAACGCAAAGGAAACATTCTAATATAAGATAGAGGCAAAGTAAATGCACGCGGAACATCCCTCCACGGCTGAGATATAAATTCCAATAGCCTAAAGGGTATAATTACTAAACTGAAATCTTCCTAGGAATCAAACCTTCTCCTTCCCCTTCCTAGCCTCACGCTCGGCACCTGAAAGTTTTAAAAGATTTTGAAATGCGAGGGTTAGACCATAAGGTCTAGTGAATTCCCTCAAAACAGTTTATAAAACAATTCCGGCCCGCTGGCCGTAAAACGAGTTAAAACCCACTGAATGTGTGCGGACAAAGAAATAATACAGTCCAGGCCCAGTCCAGGTCACCTGACATTAACTCCCAAGGGACGAAGTCCCGAGGTACCCCCAAGTGGCGGATCAGACCAAATGGTAACTCCCAAGGAACGCGTGGTTCCAAGGTACCCAGTGTCCATAGTGCAACACACCAGTCAAATAATCACACAATTACCATTTAAGCATGCTTTAAATGTAATTCAACAGTTATCACATTTTCCACAAAAACCAGTATAACATCGTCATCAAAACATTTCGCAACTCGAATGGATATATTTGAAAAAAAACGATAAAACAATCCATTCATTTCAAGCAAGGGAACTCACCTGGGCTTATCTCACAGATCAGGTTCTCCGAAAACTAATCCATTCATTTCAAGCAAGGGAACTCGCCCCTCGAAAATTTTTTATTTTTAAGGGGTTAAACTACTATGGAAAATCCTTCTCCGAAAACTAACTCTACTGACGCAGCCTCCCAAAACCCGACTCGGAAAACACCTTTCCCGGACTCAAAATCCCGATTCGGGATACCTCCACTCCCGATTCGGGAAATAGCAATTCCCGATTCGGGAAACGCCAATTCCCGATTCGGGAGGCATCCAACCCTAAAATCCCGAATCCAAATGTTACGAGGTCAAAGTGATGACTAAGTTGACCAAATCCCTCGATTCGGAAATCATAGATTTTCCAATTCGGGAAAGGCAAACGAAGAAATGAGTTTCCACCCAATCACCCTCAAGAATCCCGATTCGGGACACATGAACTCCCGATTCGGGAAACATGAATTCCCGATTCGGGAAACATGAATCCCGATTCGGGGAACATGAGTTCCCGATTCGGGAAACGTAACCAGATTCCGGAAAAGGCTAAAATCAGCCGAAAATCGATTCTAGCTTGATCTAAAACGCTTCCTCAAACAATCCAAGGTAATCCTACATCAGTTATCAACATTTCCTTAGCTAAAAGGGCATCGAAACTAACCTTGGTGACGGTTTTCTCGACCTTGGTGATGAAATGCTCCAAGTTTCTCTCCCAAAACACACACTAAGCACACACTAATAATTTTACCCAAAATGGTTAAAATTAGGGTTTTTAGGCTATAAATAGCATGGGCCATGGGCTAAGCCCATACCCAAAATAGTTAAATCAATCCAATTAGTTAAGTTCTAACAATAGGCACAAATGGCCCCTCTCCTAGATATTCTTACAAGGTAGGTCATTTCTCCCTAATCCAATTTATTTCGAAATCCCGGTTATTACACAATGTTTCTTTGATCAAAGCAACACATTTTGTCATCTATCATCTCTAAATTGAATTGAAATAAAGACGAAGAGTTAAAAAAAAACTTAATAACCGAATTGCTTATAATAGAAATCCAATCACAAATCTCTAGACTTCATATATTCTATTGTTAGTCGGAGGACCTTGACAAACACGAACTAGTACACGTTAGTTTAATTAAAGGACCATACCCTAACTTCATTCGATCCAAGTAAAAAAGACGGAATATTCTTACATTTATCACCAAGGACCCATTTTTGCAAGGCTGATACATGTGTGGTTAATTATGAGCAAGTCAAAAGTAAAATAGGTGTACTTTTTGAGCTTTTGTCTTTGTTGATTTTTTAGCGACTTAAAGAAGGACATTTTTCCTTTGTAACATTCGACTTGAAGGCATTATATATAGGAAATCTAACTAGTTAGGTTTATGACTTTTGATTTTAACCTCTAAAATACAAATGCATTCATTCCCTCTGATTCCGAAAGAACTCTTATAGATCCTTTTCATCGAGTAACTCTCCATCATCTTCTTTTTGCTGACTAGCATAAGAAATAAATATGGGAACCGAATTCCCATCTAGAATTGCCATTATTGCGGAATTTGATCATGTAAGGGGAACCATTCCATTGACTTGCACCGATGAGAAGTTTTGGTCATATTTTTTAGGGTTTATTTCATAGAATAGTAACCAAGTTTTATTTTTGTTCTCCTAAAGTCACTCAAACTTTTTTTGCTCAACAAAAACCACTCAACTTTTATTTTTGTTCCAATCCTATGTAATTTACCTGTTATAACAGGTTACCAGGTAAACTTGATTTTTTATTTATTTAAGTAATCTTTATCTAAATTCAATCCTAATTAAATTAGTTATTTTATTCAATGACTATCTTAAACCTTTTCTTTCCACTAAGCCTTTTCTTTTTCTATCTTCCTCATTCGACATTAATTCCTTGTTCTTTTCTTCTCGTAGACCTTTTCTTTCCTTCAAGAAATTTTAATATGATCATCCTAATTAATCTTTAAAATAATAAAAAAAAACTTCATAAACCTTTTCGTAAATTTTAATTAATCTTTATCTAAATTCAATTCTAATACCTTTTTTTCAAGCTGGATTACATATATGATCTTCCTCATTCGACAACTTAAGTCTTTTTCCTTTTTTTTCCTTTTAAATAATTTTATTCAATCCCTATTTAACAATCAATGTCGACCATCTCTAATCAAATCCATTGCTTAAACCTTTTATTTACACTAAGCCTTTTCTTTTCCTATCTTCCTCATTCGACATTCCTTGTTCTTTTCTTCTCGTAGACCTTTTCTTTCCTTCAAGAAATTTTAATATGATCTTCCTAATTAATCTTTATCTAATTAATCTTTAAAATAAAAAAAAAACTTCATAAACCTTTTCCTAAATTTTAATTAATCTTTATCTAAATTCAATTCTAATTAAACCTTTTTTTAAGCTGGATTACATATATTGATCTTCCTCATTCGACAACTTAAGTCTTTTTCCTTTTTTTCCTTTTAAATAATTTTATTCAATCCCTATTTAACAATCAATGTCGACCATCTCTAATCAAATCCATTGCTTAATCGACTACAGATAGAGCTTGCGACGGTGCTTAATCGACTATACTGCATTCAGTAAGTACATTAATATATGTTATTTTGTATGTTATTTGATAACAAGTTACTATTGAAATCAAATTACATAATTCATTTTAGATGATACTGAAATTATAATTCTTTGTTTTTGATAGATGACATCGTCTTCAGGCTCCAATCTTATTGTAGACGTGTTTTATGGTGGGGGTGTTTCTAAAAAATCCATTAACTTATTCAACAGGTGTAGTAAAGACTATACATCATGTTGATTTTGGAAATATGGAGTTCAATGATTTGGTTGAATTCATTGAAAAGGTAACAACATCAAAATGCACAAGGTTGTACTATTGTGTTCATGGAAAGACTCTAAACACTGGTTTGAGAGTTATAAATTTTGATTTGGATATTTATAGATTCTTGGATCACGAGGTAGCTAATGGTGGACATATTGCTTTGTATATTGACCATTATAATGAGAATTTGATGGATTTTATTGGGAAGGATAACTTGACAGACCTTCTTGATGTTAACATGACTACAAATGACATTGACGTTCAAAGTTCCGATGATAGCTACCAATCACGTAAAGAAGAAGATGAGGTATCAAACTCAATATCATCAGATCATGAAGATAATCATATTATGATAGAACAAGGTATCAAACTTAATGACCCTTTCTTGTCTTTGCTCTGTTATGATAATATTGATGGTGGTGATGTTGAAGAGGATGTTAATTCTGCTAAAGATTGGAGTGTTAATAATATTGATGATGATAGTGATGGTGTTGAGGAATTTATAGAACGTGATGTTGAATATCCAAACTATGATCCAAGCATTAATTGGAAATTGACGAAGCCTGTGCAAGGAATGAAATTTGAGAGTCCTACACAACTAAAAGAGAGTATGATTGACTATGGTGTTGCAAATGGATACCAATTGGAATTTCCTGTAAATGACCACAGGAGACTATTGGTAAGATGTGGGAAACAAGAAACTAATCCGGAGGAGGATGAAGGTATAGAAAAGACTACAAACAAGAAAAGGAGAAAGTGCCCGTTCAAGCTTTGGGCCTCTATAATTACAGGTGAGGGTTCATTTCAAATAAAAAGATTAAACGAGAAGCATGTTTTTTCAAGAAAGTTTTCGTTGGGTTCACATGTTTGGATTGCAAAACGTTACTTTAAGCAGATAATACAAAATCCTCATATGAGTCTAAGAGCAATGCAGATAGATATTATGAGAAAATTTAAATGCAAAGTGACTCTTGGTCAATGTGGCAGAGCAAAAAAAAGGCATTGCAAGATTATGAAGGCGGGCTGAAAGAACACTATGCAAAGCTTTCTGACTACAGAGCAGAGATATTGAGAACAAACCCGGGAAGTACTATCAATATGGTTGTGAATACAATGTCAAGCGGAAATAATTATTTTAGTAGTTATTATATTTGTTTCAAAGGTGTCAAAGATGGGTGGATCAAAGGGTGTAGGAAAATTATTAGTTTTGATGGGTGCTTCCTAAAAGGTGTTTGTGATGGTCAATTACTTGCAGCCATGGGAAGAGATGCAAATAATCAGATTTTTCCTCTAGCTTGGGCTGTTGTATCTGTTGAGAATAAGGAAAATTGGAAGTGGTTTGTTAATCTATTGAGCGAAGACATTGGAATGAAAGAGGGATTCAGACCGACTATAATTTCTGATCAACACAAGGTATGAGAATGTTATTGAGAACTAATTTAATATATAATATATATCAATTATATGTTCCATCTAAATTTTTTTTTACTGTAAATAGGGAATTTTGGAAGCTGTGAAGGATATATTTCCTTATGTTGAGCATAGACAATGTACACGACACATCTATGCTAACTTTAAGAAGAAATTTCGTGGGTTCATTTCAGCAATTTACTTTGGGCCGCAGCAAATCCAACAGTTGAGCAACATTTTGAGGAAAAAATGAACGAGATCAAAGCCATCAACAAAGAAGCATATACTCATCTCGTAGAACGAAATCCAAAAAGTTGGTCAAGAGCTTTTTTTGAGGTTGGTAGGGCACGTGATGCTTTTGAGAATGGTATGAGTGAAAGCTTTAATTTGTGCATTCGGGCCGCACGAAGGAAGCCTATCATCACAATGCTAGAAGAAATCAAAATATTTGTGATGCAAAGATTTTTTAGAATGTCAATATTAGAAGAGAAAGTGGAACATGATGGATGTCCTACGATAAGAAAAAAAATAGAATTGCTTAAAGTGAAACAAAGGTAATTAATCTTATTTTACTACTCACGAATCTTGTATAATTTTGTAGTTATTAACATTTGGCTTGTTTGACTAGGCATTGGAGTGTGATTCCAAGTGATTACAACCAATTTGAAGCAAGGAATGAGCACACTGCATTGGTAGTGGACATTAATGAACATGGTTGTAGTTGTAGATCATGGCAGTTACTAGGCATTCCTTGTATTCTTGCAATTGCTGCACTAGCCTTCCTCAACAAGGATCCAGAAATATATGTGAATAATTGGCTTAAAAAGGACATGTTGAAAGAAGCATACAAATACCCGATCAAACCATTAAATGGTAGTTCATTGTGGCCTAAAACCGATGACATTAAGCCTCTACCTCCTAAAGAAAGACGAATGCCCAGTAGACCAACAATAAAGAGGAAAAGAGATGCTTGTGAAAAGGAGATAAAACATTCAAAGGTTAGAATTGGAAGAAAGATGACTTGTCAAAATTGTCAAGAAAAGGGGCACAATATTAAGTCTTTCAAGAAGCAAATGAAAGGCCCACAACCGAGGGAAGTGAGGCCGAAAGGTAGGCCTAAAAAAGTCGATGCACGGCAAGCATGATCGAGGTAAACATATAAAACTAGTTTTTCTAGTTACTTTTTGCTTTTGAACACATATTTACATTTTATTTTTTGTTTATATAGAATTCAAGAGATTCTCGAAGGGATGTTTTACATCATTCTATTCAAGATGGAGTTTTAGTTGATCAAGATATATGAGCTTTTGCACATAGAAACATTTGTGGGCGTTTATTTTGTTAGAACTCTTGTTAGATGTTTGAGGTTATTAGATGTTTGTGATTGTTTGATGTTTGAGATTTATGAGCTTATTTATATTGTTGCTTTCCTCTTGCTGGCCTGTTACATTAAGTTGTTGGGCTGAATGTAGTGTTAAACGAAAAACCCATAAAAAGAGAACTTGTTGTTTTCCTCTCTTCGAAATTAATTCTCTCTTTCTTTTTTGTGTCTATATAGGGTTAAACAAAATCAAATAAAAAGAGATCCATTTCATAAAACCTAAAATTGGAAGGGAGAGAAATGAGGATATAGTTGATGATGAAAATTATTTAAAAGGGAAAAAAGGTTTTTGAGCAATTTAATCACAAGATTGTGGTGGGATAGTAGTACATTGATTTTTAATTAGTGATTGAATAAAATTATTCAAAAGGAAAAAAAAAGTTTTGGATAATGAGGATTTAGTTGAGGAATAAAATAATTTAAAAGAAAATTGACTAATTTAATTAGGATTGAATTTAGATAAAGATTAATTAAATAAATAAAATCAAGTTTACCTGTTAACCTGCTATAACAGGTAAATTATATAGGATTGGAACAAAAATAAAAGTTGGGTGGTTTTTGTTGAGCAAAAAAAGTTTGAGTGACTTTTGAAGAACAAAAATGAAACTTGATTACCATTCTATGAAATAAACCTTTTTTTTATGATGCAGTACTTAATATGAAAATGTGACTATGTCCTTCATAGTTGCTCTTTGGTACGAAGTGTGTAGAAGTTGACAAACCAGTGATTGCACATCCAACGTTATAAGATACTTGAGGGTCACACCTATGAGGGCCTGTAATTCGAATAGTAAAATAACCCCGGTTCGGAGAGTTTAGATTTATAATAGTAAATTATAAATCAGTTGGATGTTTTCTCTAAGAAACTTAAAGTTAAAGGTTTCTTGTTAAAAGGAATTAATTAATAGGGTTTATATATTTATTAGTTAAATAAATATATAACATAATTAATTAATTAGTTAAAATGTTTATCTTGGAATTATTTATTTTGAAAATTGATTTGTATATATATAATCGAAAATATATATATATATATATATATATACAAGGAAAATCTTTTTCTTGTTGAATAAGTAAATAATTATTTCCAAAGAGATAAATACTATTTGGTTTTGGTATTATCTAATATAAGGTAACCTTCGCCGTTCAAAAATATATATATATACATATATATATATAAGGTAACCTTAATCATATATATAGATAATAAGGGTTAACCAAATCATTGATTCAATTCAATTAGAAAACATTATTCACCAAATCTCTTTCCCTCTTTTTCTTTTCTCCCTTGGTCAACGGTTTCAATAAACCCGAAACCAGATCCGGTTTCGAGTTTATTCGATCAGTTTTTCGCGTACAGTTTGTTCGTGATCGTTCGGGGTTTATCCGGCTAGAAAGAATTCGTTTGGTCTAAATGCAGGTTGACTAATCTCAATCTTCCGAGGTAATCATCTAATCTTAATAATATATGTGTAAATAAGATAAACAAATATTCGTGTTTTCGGGTTTAATCACTTAATCGCTTCCGCTGCATAAACCAGTTAGGTTTATTGTTTAAACCATGGATTTCGATCCAGATATGGTTTTGATAACCCTAGGATCAAGTTTTGATCTTTCGGGTTAAGTCTCGTGTTTCTCATTCTAGTTAGGTTTGAGATTCACAGTTGATTTGTATCAGTTTGATACGAGTAAAAAGCCAACAGTTAGGTCAAAATATTCTTGTATCCTAAATCACTAGACCTCCACCGCCGCCCACATCTACCATCGAGTACCACCACCACCACCACCGTTGACCTCCTTCGCAGCCTACCTCCACCATCCTTTACACCATCACCACCGATCTCCACCGCTGGCCACCTCTACCGTCGTCATCACCACCACCGTCGATGTAGTAAAAGCACCCAAAATCGACATTACATAACCCAAAACCACTCAAAACTGTCATCCCGTCGCAAACACCTCCGGCCACCATCCCAACTGCATGTAACCGTTGAGAAGGTCACCTTACACACAAAAGGCTCAAAAATAATGTTTGATATATAGATTGGCATCATTTGAAGTTACAATGTTAACAATTCAAAATAACTTTCATTATACTATACATTTTTTAAGAGAATGCTTTTTGGTTTTTTATATAAATTTGAGTCTTAAAGCATGAAGTATTTTATTATGAAGCTTAAACATTTTAGGCATTCTCTAAAACCAATTTCTTTTGGAAAGGAGGCAGTACTCCTGGCAATATATTAAAAGGAAAAAAGATACACCTAAGCGGCAAGGGACTCCCTCCCAAAGAAGAAAACCCCCACTAAAGGACAACCCTAAAGGGAAAGGTTAACTTCACTACAAAAAACCCAAACATAGCAAACCACAAAATAAGCATCCAAAACATACAAAGAGACGAGATGAACAAAATAAAACAAAGAAAACTAGCAACATCTCCTAGAACAACAATTATCGCATCAAAATCACACTTAGAACTCAGATCCATCAAGTAGTAACATATGAGATCGATGATTCTCCAAGGATCGCTCCCCCACCATGAGACCCACCACCACTACGCAGCTCCATAAAAACCTTCAACTCCTTTATGAGTTGAGGTGGATCTCTCCGTCTAGTATCAAAAAGTCGACGATTCCTCTCTTGCCAAATATAGTAGATCAAACCAACAAATAGCCGCTTTTTGTGGTTTTCACCAGGATGCCATCTTCTATGTGAAAGCTCAAGAATAATAGGATTCCAAACACCATCCAAAGAACAACCAATATCATCCCGAATCAACATCCAAACCGAGTTGGAATAGGTACATTGAAAAAACAAATGGCTCTAGAATCAATAACATTAGTGCATAAAGGACATAAGAAAGAATCCCCATTTGTCTTCCACATTTACGTTGCCGAGTTGGTAATCGATCTAGAATCGCCAACCAAAAGCAAAACGAGTGCTTTGGCACATGATTCTTAAACCAGCACAATTCATACCAAGCAACCGTTTCATGATTTCCAGAAAAAGTGCGCCATACCTCACTAACCGAAAAGGACCTCACCTCTTGCAGCAAATTTAACCAGGAGAACACGATCTTTGACTCCAAGTTACAAATTAGGTAATGGCACATTCGTAAGCATGGGACATCGATCAATCCATATCTGCGGCCAAGAGGGTTGAATCGATGAAATAACCTCTGAAACCAACAAACGCATGGTAAACCCTTGACCATGAAAAATCTGATAAGGGAGAATAGAAGAGAGGCTACCCACAGTCAACCATCTATCTTCCCATGCATTGGATGTCAAACCATCCCTATATAGGATAGGAAAAAAGGCTCCACTTCTTCTCGTAATTCCAATAACTTACGCCATATCCAAGAAGAATTGCTAATATATGGAGCACTCCAAAAATGGACATTATGTAATCTATGGATATAGATCCACGATACCATAATGATTTCTTCCTCCTTAGAATATCCCATATATGTGTGACAAAGCTCTATTCCACATTGACAATCTTTTAAGACCAAGCCCACCCGCTTTTTTCGGTCTACACACATCATCCCAAGATACACGCTCTAAAACCAATTTAGTAGTAAATATATCAAGGTTTTCAAATCAAATAGTTTTAGACTTTAGTACTAACTAAAAAACCCACATAAACAATAATCATAACTATAAAGTGAACGACCAATTACTTTTTGATATATTGTCACTACTACATAATGGTATGATTGTACCCTCAAATATAATCAGGTTGGTAAAAGAAATCGGGTTCTATGGGACTTTTTCACATGTTAGCTTAATAATACCCGATTTATAATAAAATATAATTAGGTTGATAAAAGAAACACGGTTATATGCGACTTCTTTTTTAGGGGTTAGTGTAATGGTATCTGGTTTATATAAATTAACCGGATTATATTAGAGGGGTTATAAACTAAAAAGGAGGTCCTATATAATAGAACCAAGTTTCTTATAGCGAACCTGGTACCATTAGTCTTTAAAGGTGCATCCATAATAGAACCCATGGTAATAAAGTGTGTCTTATGTAATAGGATCTGGTTTGTTATAGCTAACCTGGTACCATTACTTTTTAATTTTATACCCTTAGGTTAAATTACTAACTCAGCGCCGCCATAACCCATTTCTACATTCATTAATTACAAAAAGTTTTCTCTCCTAACTTTTCTCTCTACAGCTTGGGAACCTCTCCTTCATTACAACGATTTTTTCTCTTCGCAACTTGGAAACCAGAGGTATTTATCAGAAAAATTCTATAACTTTAATTCTCCAAATCTATAAAATATCATGTTATTGTTGTATATCATTCTATATTATACATATATACCATTTTACTAATTACTAATTTACATATGTGATTTCTTTATTATACATATATATCATTTTACTAATTTAGATATATTTCATTCTCTCTCTCTCTCTATATATATATATATAAGTTCATTTAAAAACCAAAACATTAGTAAAAACTGTAAAAACTCATGGTTTCATAGCTTAAATCATCGAAAACTCTTCGTGGAGTTGTTCAATATGATGCAAAGGTTTCATATAATTCATTTTTTGGTGTTATTTTTTGTAAAAATGACAAGGTTTCATAGGATTAAAAACAATACTTGACACAGTTTCATAAGAATAAAAAAAAGGTGAAACATTTTCATTTTACATAAAAAAAACACCGAAATATGACACATATTCATCAAAAAATGAATTATATGGAACATTTGTATGATATTAAAAAACTCCACGAAGAGTTTTCGTTCATTTAAGCCAAAAAACCATTAGTTTTTACTACTGTTTTGGTTTTTAAATGAACTTCCCTAGATTAATTTTGTTAAACTTCCATCTAATTAGTTTTAGTTTATTTTTAATATCGTAACATAAAATTTATATGTCATAGTAATATTCATGCATTTTGTATAATCATATCGCATGCATATACCTTTAGATTTATACCCGTCTGAAATTAATCTATTAGAGATTAATTTCGGATAGTCCTCGTTTGGGACTACTTTTTTAATATTGTGCCTCATTTAGGATGTGAATATGTATTAATGGATTCAATATTTAGAAAACTTTTGTAGTCATTTTCCATTACTCCAAGTCTCCAACGAGTATGTGTTTCACACGCATACTTGGGCAGTTGATGGGAAATGCTGCCGAAATTTTCTAAAATACTCAATTCATTAATTTGCATTCACATATGAGACAATATATTCAAAAAGTGGGTTATGATGACCACCGACTATTTGTTCAATGCATACATTTCATATATTTAAGTAATAATTAATGTTGTATATTATAGATAGATCGTAGTACTTGGATGTACAAAATGTCACATGCTACTATTCAATACTTGACGTATTTGGATGAGTTTGGAAAAGTCGCTCAGAATAATCGGGTGAAAAACAGAGAGAGTCACATTTGGTTTCCTTGTATAGATTGCCAAAAAATTTAGGGTTTAGTTCCCCAAAATGTATCCAAGTTGTCACATTTTGCTATTGTATGTATTGTACTTAAAAACTTACCATTTAATATATCAAAGTTTTAAAATCTACCATTTAGTGTATCATTACCTTTGATAGTAGTTCATTATTAGGTCACTTGTTTCTTAATTACAAATTTGGTCCCTAAGATTTGTCAAATGTTACTTAATTCGTCTTTTTAGTGTGTTTGTTTATTTTATTAAACAACAAGGACCATAAACTCGAGTTCATCTTCATCTTCTTAGAATCTTCATCTTCATCTGGATTTCAACTTCATCTTCTTAAAAAAAATTAAAATCTAACTAACCTTTTAACATAAAAGCAAACTCCTAAAATATAGATTAGGTATTCTTCGAAAAATTAATTCCAAAGCCTGCTGCTATCTCGGGGAACCTTCAAATCTCCAGCGTAAATCTTCGGCCTCTTTCTCCAGCTTTCCTCGATTATGGCTCTCCACTTCGATCGCCAGACCTTCCTTCCAGATCCTCCTCGCCGATCCCTGACGACCGGTCTCCAACCACACCATGTCCGCCACAAGGTAGGGTTTCCTGCTTGATGACCTCCCATACGAATCCAACGTCCGCCGTGTCGGAGCTTGCGTGGGTGTAGATAACGACCTCCCCTAAGCATCCAGATTTGTTTTTTATATATGTGTTTGAAATCCCCTTTCGATCAGCTCAATGATTTTTAAATCTAGGTTTCCAATTTGGGATTTGAAATTGGTTTTAATTAAGGATTTGGTTTGAATTTAAAGTTTTTATTATGGTGGTTTTTGATGTGATTTGTAAATCTGGGTTTTCATTATGTTGGTTTTCATTTGTAACTATGCGTTTCAAATCTAGGTTTTCATTTGTAAATCTGGGCTTTAAATTTGGGTTTTCATTATGTTGGTTAAAGATGTTGATTTTTAAATCTAGGTTTCATATATGTGATTTGTATTTTTCTTAATGTTCTTAATGTTCATTGTAATCTTATAGGTCTTCATCATAATCTTCATCATAACCAAAGGAGTGTTACCCTAGTGGTAATGCTTGGGCACTACATAGTGGTGAACCCGAGTTCGAGCTCTGGGGATGCGTTCTGGAGGTATGGGGGGCTTCGACCCCGGGCTGCATGCTTTAGCAGTCGGGCTTCAGCCCAAAATTGCCAAGGATTAGTCTGGGCGCAATGTGGTCTGGGATACCTCTTTCAAAAAAATGAAGAATATTCAAGTAAACCTTAGGGATCAAATATATAATGTAGTCAATTTAGTGTTAAAAATAAATCAAAATAAGAAATTGACCTGCTACATACTAAACAAGTTTCTCAATGCATTATATGGTAATGTTTTAAAACTTTGATATATTAAATGGCAAATTTTTAAGTACATTACATACAATAGCAAAATGTGACAACTTAAATACATTTTGAGGAACTAAACCCCAAAATTTATAAGTTTACTGAATATCATGTAATCCAAGGCCATTTGATATGTCATGGATTTATGAAAGATTATACGATTCGGTCATGACATGGTGAGGATTTTGATGACTGTGACACAATTGTTCATGATTGTAATGACAATGAAAACGATCATTCTGACAATGATGATCATGATAATTTAAATGACATGTTGCACGACATGGAGGATATTGTTGAAGATGAGGATTATAAAAAATTTCAACAATTGCTTGTCAACTCTAAAAAACCGTTGTATCTTGGTTGTACAAAGTTTACCAAACTCTCCGCTGTATTGAAATTATTTAACTTAAAAGCAATCAATGGATGGAGTGATAAAAGTTTCACAAGCTTGTTGGAGATTTTACATGAAATGCTTCCAGAAGATAATGAGTTACCAGTTTCTTTATACCAAGCAAAAAATTGATATGCCCAATGGGATTAGAAATTGAAAGAATACGATGTCCAAATGATTTTGGTTATTGTACAGAAACGAGTATGCAAACCTACATGAATGTGTTAGATGTGGTACATCACGATTTAAGGGAAAAATGTATGGAAGAAAACATTTTTGAAGTAAAGAATGGCCCCGCGGCTAAATTATTGTGGTATTTGCTCAGTGTGCCAAGATTGAAACGGTTGTTTGCAAATGCTAAAGATGCTAAATTGTTGCATTGGCATGCTGAAGAGTGAAAAATAGACGGGAAAATAAGACATGTGGCTGATTCTCCTCAATGGAGAAATATTGATTCTAATTTGGAAAAGTTCAGTGATGAAATTAGAAATATCCGATTCGGGCTTTGTTCAGATGGAATTAATACTTTTGGAAACATGAGTAGTCGTCACAGTACACAGCTTGTTCTTCTATGCATTTACAATCTTCCACCTTGGTTATGCATGAAATGAAAATACATTATGATGTCATTGCTAATTTAAGGCCCTAAACAACTTGGGAATGATATTGATGTGTATTTGGCTCCGTTAATTGATGACTTGAAAGAATTGTGGCATTCGGACATCCAAGTGTATGATGCATACATCAACGAGAGTTTTTGATTACGAGCTATGGTATTTTGCACCATAAATGATTTTCCAGTATACGAAAATTTGTCAGGATATAATACAAAAGGAGTGAAAGCATGTCCTATCTATGAAGATGACACACATTCGTTACGGTTGAGAAATTGTAACAAAAATGTGTTTATCGGACATTAAAGATCGCTTCCAAGAAGTCATCCATATCGTAAATTGAAGAAATTATTTGATGGAAAAACAGAATATGGAGTGGTAAGACCACCATTAGATGGACCAACTACATATTCTCGAGTTGAAAATCTAAACATTGTGCTTGGAAAAGGTGGTACAACTCCTCCCGATAATATTTGGAAAAAAGCTCTATTTCTAGGACTTACCATATTGGGAGCACTTACAAGTACGACATTGCCTTGATGTTATGCATATTGAGAAAAATGTTTGTGATAGTTTGTTAGGCTTGTTGCTCAACATTCCAGGAAAGACAAAAGACGAGGTTAAAGTTCGAAAGGACATGGTCGAAATGAGAATTCGATCACAACTTGCTCCTGTTGAGAGTGAAATCGAACTTATCTACCACTAGCTTGTTACACGTTGTCGAAAGCCAAGAAAACAAGATTTTGTCAATGCTAATATGGTATCAAAGTTCCATTTGGATATTCAGCTAACATTAAGAAGTTGGTATCAATGAAGGACTTGAAATTAGAGCTGGCAATTTCCGATATGACCCGCCAACCCGACACGACACGAAAATAAAAGGGTTTGGGTTGAGGTTTTTCACATGCCAACCCACCAACCCGCCAACCCACCAAATTTCACGGGTTGGTCCGGGTTAGTGGGTTGACCCGCGAACCTGTTTATATTTAAATTATTATTTTAATATATTTTTTATATAATAAAACTAAAAAATCAATAACCTTAGTTCCTAATAACTCTAGTTCTTCTTCGTTCAATCGGGTGTTGATGTTCAAGAACTAGCTCAAAACATAATGGATATGAACATTCATGAAGACATATGGAGGCTATGAATTCTAACAAACTCTAAGTTTATTTGTATTTTGAACATTAAACTTGTTTTATTTGAACTTGAAACTTTTGATTTTTGATTTTTTTCACATAACTTTGTATAAAAAAATCATGGATACTTAAATATGCTAAAAATGGTTAATTTGAAACAATCATGAACATTTTAAAACCTCCTTATCTCAAACACTCAGTGAAATAACAAACTTTACATGATATAATGTTTCAAAGTTAATCCACGGTAATAATCAAAAACATAAACTAGCTACTAAGATCGAGGTACTGCATCCCTATGGAATTAGCATGGACCTCATGCTTTACTCTAGCTAGCGGCTTTGTCAGCGGATCTGCTACATTCTCGTCCATCAGAATTTTGCATATTCTTACATCTCCTCTTCCAATAATCCCCCGGATGAGGTGATACTTCCTGAGTACATGTCTCGACTTGTGATGTTCTCTAGGCTCTTTAGCTTGCGCCACAGCTCCAGAGTTATCACAGTAAATATCCACAGGTCTGGAGATACTGGCAACAACTCTCAAATCCGAGATAAAGTTCCTGAGCCAGACCGCTTCCTTTGCCGAGTCTAAAGCTGCAATGTACTCTGCCTCTGTAGTAGAATCTGCTATCGTGTCTTGCTTCGAGCTCTTCCATGAGATCGCACCTCCGTTTAGAGTAAAGACGTACCCTAACTGTGATCTAAAATCATCTCTGTTGGTTTGAAAACTAGCGTCTGTATAACCGGTGACACGAATTTCGTCCTCAGAACCTCCAAAGACCAAGAACATTTCTTTGGTCCGTCTCAAGTATTTGAGAATGTTCTTGACAGCCACCCAATAGGCTTCACCTGGGTTCTGCTGGTATCTGCTCATAATAATTTCCGAGTAAGCAACATCGAGCCTGGTACATAACATCGCATACATGATCGATCCAATTGCAGAAGCATAAGGAATCGATTTCATCTTGTCCTAATCTTGACTAGATATAGGAAAATTTTCTTTACTTAGCACTATTCCATGTTACATCGGGATAAATCCTTTCATGGATTCATCCATCCTGAATCGTTTCAGGATTTTTTCAATGTATGTACTTTGACTAAGTCCGATAAGACGTCTAGATCTATTCTTATAGATCTTTATACCAAGTATATAGGCGGCTTCTCCAAGGTCTTTCATTTGGAAACATTTGCTCAACCAAGCTTTCACACTCTGTAAAGTTGGTACATCATTTCCAATCAGTAGAATATCATCTACATATAAGACCAAAAAAGTTACTACGCTCCCACTGAACTTAGTGTAAACACATGACTCGAACTCACTTTTTGAAAAACCAAACTCTTTGATTCGATCATCAAAGTGTAAGTTCCAGCTTCTGGATGCTTGCTTCAATCCATAGATGGATTTTAGCAATTTACACACTTTATTAGGATTCTTAGGATCTACAAAACCTTCAGGTTGTTGCATGTAGACGTCTTCTGTTAACTTCCCATTAAGGAAGGCTGCCATAACATCCATCTGCCAAATCTCATAGTTAAAATATGCTGAAATGGCCATCAGAATCCTAATGAACTTTAACATTGCTACTAGCGAAAAATTTTGATCATAGTCGATACCATGAGTTTGCATGAAACCTTTTGCGACCAGTCTAGCCTTAAAAGTGTGCACATTTCCGTCCATGTTACTTTTCTTCTTGAAAACCCATTTGTGTTCGACATGGGTTGTCGTACTCATTTGAGGTAAATCTGTCAACTCCCAAACTAGGTTATCGTACATGGACTACATCTCTACCTTCATGGCTTCAAGCCATTGTTCAAACTCATTGCCTGATACAGCCTCTCTGATAACCCTCGTTTTTCTCGTGTTATTTTCACTTTTTAACACCCTTTTTCTCATCTAACCCTTCTCAAATCATCCATTTGAAGCCTGAATACTTTCTTTGGTCTTATTCACCCAGTAAGATAGGAAATAGCTAAAAAGTCAAGTTTTAAGGCATTTTTAACTATGTGGGATGTCACCACAGTGAAGGTTTGTATGTGCAGGTTCTAGAAGGGAATTTCGGATTTATTTAATATGGAAGATCAAATCAGCAGAGGAAGCATGGGGAACAAAGCAAAGTCAACTTCTAAAAAGAGGAGGAACTAGGTGATGGCTAAAAATGATAAAATATGCAAAAAGTAAAAGGTGAAGTAACCTTTGGTTATTAACCTTGCTTTTTGGCATTATAAAAGGAAGTCATGGGCATTCAAAGAAGACACACAATTCACACCATTCTCTACAACTTCTACTCCAAATCTCTCCAGTTCACTATCTAGTTTAGCTTGTAGTTTAGTTTAATTTCCAGCACTTTAAAGTCTGCATTTTTAAGTTTCTGTTCTGTAGCCACTGTGGCAGTCTGCTTCACACACAGTCTGTCGTTTTAAGTTTAATGCAGTTTGTTTTCAACTTAAACTTCATCTTATTTTTCTGTATGGGCAGTAGCTAAACCCCATCCTTGGGTGTGGGTGCGAGCAAAGCCCGAGAGGCCTAAATGTGACATGTTGGGTGTTTTTATCTTTTAATATTTTCTCGTTTGGTCATTCTAAGTCGGGACGTTATCTCAACGCGGACAAGCTGATCACTTGTAAGTGTTCATGTTAGACCTAAGACCTCGAGAGGGGCGGGTTCGAAACACGGCTTGAGTGATGCAAAAAGAGTTTGAGAGAACCTTTAATGATCACGAAGAGATTCGGGTCGTTGCATAATTGAACCAAGGCAAAAAGTGTCCTCAAGCGGGTGTCACGAAGAGATTCGGGCATCTTCTTTTGTTGGACCGAGCTAGGATCTATAAGGTCCACTTGGTAAAGTTAACAAATTGGGAAATATTAATTGTGAAAACTTTGTAATAAAACTAGTTTGTGAACCTTTATAATGGAGCTTCGAGAGGAGAAAGTTATTTAGGAGTTATTTACGAACCGGTCACGTTAACCAAATTTTGTCAAACGGTCTCTTGGGCAAAAGCTTGCACCCGTACCCATCTTTTTCTTATTGTTAATTAAATCCTTTATTTACTTGTCATTTATATATCTGTCATTTCATACCTGTCATTTATATATATCTGCTCTTTATTTATCTGTCATTTACATTTCCGTCATTTAAATATCTTGTTATAATCCACCAAATCAAATCAAATCTTTATAAACTTTGCACCGGACAAAAGTGAATTTCTCTAAATCTTGGAAAACGCCAATCCCTGTGGAACGATACGTGGTCTTACCACTTTATTACTTGAGTTGGCGAACGCACGTCTGGTTTATACTTGGACCAGGCCTGTGGTGCTTAGGCATTTATTACGCGAAACACCAAGTTTTTGGCGCCGCTGCCGGGGATTGGCGCAATTTTCCGAGATATTGATTTTTGCTTGAATCCGAGTCGCGAGTTTTTTTTAAGTACTCTTCCATGTTGTATCTTATGGGTGCAACATTTTTTTCACTCTAATGGAAGGTTTCAGTTGGGATGCCCATTATTATAATTCTTTCAAATATTATGGGGAACAACATCCTAACTTTTGTACAAGTTTGCAAGAGGATAACACCAGCACTTCATTTGCACCTCCCTACCAAGGTTGGAGTAACACGTATTTCACTACGTTTGACCAATCATGGGAAGAGCGTGTTGATCATTCATGTGATTTTCAAGGGACAAATCCTTACTATGGATATCCGTCCTTTGTTTCTGACTACCCACCACAAAATTATTTTGAACCTGAGTTGTCTCACTTTTCTGAATGTATTTCCCAATGTTTAAGCTCATTTGAAACTTTTACAACTTCCTTGGGAAATATTTCATCCTCTATAAATGCCATGAGCACTACGATGAGACAACTAAATGATGAGTTGAAAAATCAAAGTCAAGGCCCCTTACCAAGTGACAATGAAAATTTAATGTGTGTCGGTAAGGAAGAGGGTGATGTTGAAAAAGAGGTTGAGATTTTTGAGGTAAAATCTGAGCACATGAGCAAGCCTTCTTTACTTCATAATAGTGAAGAAGTGTTTCAAGATGCTAAAACTTTTGATGTAACTGTTTTTGCTCATGTTGATCATCCTCCTTTTGACCATAATGTTTCCACGATAGTCACACATTGGAACGTGGGAATAAATTATGTGATCAAAAGCTTGAGAGATTTTACCGGACCATGTTCTTTGGGTGGTGAAAGAGTCGTGAAAGTGAAAGTGTTTATTCTCTTCAAACCATCCCATTTTTGGAAGATGTATACGTGGGGTGGTGAATCACATCCTACCTAATATTGTTGCAAACATTTTTTTTTCTCAACTCCAATTTTGTGTCTTTTATTTTACTTTTTGTGTGTGTATGTGATGTTTGAGTCATTGTTAGTTATTTATTTTTGTTTTTTTGGTTATTTGGTAACAAGTAACAAGTTAATTGTTTTCTCATTTTGAGTATTATTTGCACTTTGTTAATGTATTTTTTGTATGTGTGTTTTTTTATGTTTTGTGTTTCCTTTTATTTTTCATTTGGAGTTGATGAAAATGAAAGTTTGTGTTTTAAGTAGGAGTCATTTAACTTTCTGCAGTTTTTGTTTCAGGTTTGAAGATCGTCAAATACACCACAGTGGGATGAGAGCTCCGTATGTCAGTGGATAAAGGAATTGCCTCGTGGGTCTGGGCTGTTGTGGAAAAGGTTCTACCCAAAGTCAGTAAAAAAAAAATACTGCAGCAAGTGTGAGTTGGTGAGAAAAAGCAAAAGTGTTGGTGTCTCCACTTTTTAAGACAAGAAAGAGAAAAGCAAATGGGACCCACACCTTACACAACTCTTGTTTTTAAAATTATCAAAAGTCTTCCAATGTCTTCTCAAGTACAAAAGTGATGTACCATCCCCTTATTTTATTATTAACCCTTTACCTCCTTTGCCACTTGTCAAAACCACACCTAGCCCCATAACTTACCCCTACCCCACCTTTCCCATCCCACCTTCCCTCCCTTTTCCCTATAACCGTCACCCTTCCTCCCAAGACCAAATTTTTTAAATTTTAAACTTTCACTTTTATTTTAACCTTTTAAAATGTTAATTTTTTTTTATTATTAAGAAAACCTTATCTTTTGTTAACCACCCTTTTACTGTTTAGTTCCCTCCCAACTAAAATCTTTTTACTTTTATTTTATTTTTTTTAAAAAGAAACAAAACCCTTCCAAACTTTATCTTTTACTTACACCATTTTCCAAACCTTATATTTTCAAGTTTCTCTTTTACTTTTTCAAAACCACCAAAACCTTATCTTTTTCAAACTACCTTTTTACCCACATTTTAGAAAACCACTCCATAACCTTATATTTTTTTCTAAAAAAAAACCATTTTCAAAATTTCTTTTTTCACTTTATCTTCTCCCCAAAGACACCTCCCATCTTCCCTAACCTCTCATCACCCACCACCGAATCACCACCCTCATCCACCACCAATCCACCACCTTCATCCACCGCTGAACCGCCAACTTTCTCACCGCCGCTCAATTCGCCGGACCTCCCTACACCATATCGCTGCCCCCTTTCTTCCATCTCCACCCTCATCCATAGCCGAGCTTACAATCGTTATGGGATGCATACTTTTGACATGAACCAAAGTCTCGAGGGGGATGTTGATGTTGCTACTTATCTCACCACCCCGCCTTGTCACTACCAGACCAGCAGCCGTCTCGATGACCGACGCAGACCCTTCGGCCCAACAAGTGCTCCCGTCATGGGCACAACCTTTGATGGAACACATGGCGACCCAAACCGAGCACATGGAGGCCCATAACACCCATCTCTTTAAGATCCACCAGGTTCTGACCCACGTGCGTGGGAATTTGGACGACTTCAGCGTTCGTTTGTCTAAGCTCGAGAGATACCTTGGAGTACCCGAAGGAAGTGTGATGCCGCAAACCGCCCCTCCGCGACTGCCGCGACCACTGTTCCACCAGCCACCTCTGTTGACATCAACATGGAGGCTACTGCCGAAGTCCCGGAGACTGACCCTTGATCGTTTTTGCAGGCACTGGAACTAACTGTAGTGGTATCCCACAGTGGTCTTTATGCATAAACTGACTTTTTGGCTATTTCCAGTTCTTTTGGGTTGAAACTGTGTTTATATTTTCCTGTTCATGCTTGCTTAACACTTGGGTGATTTTTGTTTGTGACTTGTTCTTCGTACACTTACCCCGTTATTTTGGTGATATATTTGATGGCATGAAATTATGTATATCTTGTGTATGTTGTTTAATTCTTTTCAGGTGCTCGTTTCAAGCTTTCCTTACAAATTAATGGTTTTGGATAGGATGTGGGCCATCTTTTCAAACGGCCCAAACACTTTCCCATTTTTGTCACCTAAACCGTTAACCCAAATAAACCTCCGATTTTTTTAGCAATGAGGACATCGCTATGTTCTAAGTTTGAGGAGGAGAAAGTCACCTCGGTATAATATCCCTTGGTAACTTTTGTTTATCAAATAAAAATATCCAAGTGATATTTTCAAAAAAAAAAAAAAAGAGAGAGAAAAACCACACAAAAACCAAATACAAAAATGAAAAAGTTAGAAAAACCCAAAACACAAAAAATATAGATATACTGGGTTTAGCATTTCCAACATAGTTGGAAAAAGGGAAATGATCATACACAAAGCCTTATACACTCACCCGATCAAGTCCCGCGGATCAAAACCATTCTTTTACGGGAAAGCTTGACACACGCACCGGGAAGTTGCAACAAAGTAAGTCATCGTTTTACTTTTGCCAAAATTTTTGTTTCTTTTTCGTTTCTTCTCCACCTTCTCATTACTTGAGGACAAGTAATGGTTCTAAGTTTGAGGAGGTGATAACCCTCGTTTTTCTCGTGTTATTTTCACTTTTTAACACCTTTTTTCTCATCTAACCCTTCTCAAATCATCCATTTGAAGCCTGAATACTTTCTTTGGTCTTATTCACCCAGTAAGATAGGAAATAGCTAAAAAGTCAAGTTTTAAGGCATTTTTAACTATGTGGGATGTCACCACAGTGAAGGTTTGTATGTGCAGGTTCTAGAAGGGAATTTCGGATTTATTTAATATGGAAGATCAAATCAGCAGAGGAAGCATGGGGAACAAAGCAAAGTCAACTTCTAAAAAGAGGAGGAACTAGGTGATGGCTAAAAATGATAAAATATGCAAAAAGTAAAAGGTGAAGTAACCTTTGGTTATTAACCTTGCTTTTTGGCATTATAAAAGGAAGTCATGGGCATTCAAAGAAGACACACAATTCACACCATTCTCTACAACTTCTACTCCAGATCTCTCCAGTTCACTATCTAGTTTAGCTTGTAGTTTAGTTTAATTTCCAGCACTTTAAAGTCTGCATTTTTAAGTTTCTGTTCTGTAGCCACTGTGGCAGTCTGCTTCACACACAGTCTGTCGTTTTAAGTTTAATGCAGTTTGTTTTCAACTTAAACTTCATCTTATTTTTCTGTATGGGCAGTAGCTAAACCCCATCCTTGGGTGTGGGTGCGAGCAAAGCCCGAGAGGCCTAAATGTGACATGTTGGGTGTTTTTATCTTTTAATATTTTCTCGTTTGGTCATTCTAAGTCGGGACGTTATCTCAACGCGGACAAGCTGATCACTTGTAAGTGTTCATGTTAGACCTAAGACCTCGAGAGGGGCGGGTTCGAAACACGGCTTGAGTGATGCAAAAAGAGTTTGAGAGAACCTTTAATGATCACGAAGAGATTCGGGTCGTTGCATAATTGAACCATGGCAAAAAGTGTCCTCAAGCGGGTGTCACGAAGAGATTCGGGCATCTTCTTTTGTTGGACCGAGCTAGGATCTATAAGGTCCACTTGGTAAAGTTAACAAATTGGGAAATATTAATTGTGAAAACTTTGTAATAAAACTAGTTTGTGAACCTTTATAATGGAGCTTCGAGAGGAGAAAGTTATTTAGGAGTTATTTACGAACCGGTCACGTTAACCAAATTTTGTCAAACGGTCTCTTGGGCAAAAGCTTGCACCCGTACCCATCTTTTTCTTATTGTTAATTAAATCCTTTATTTACTTGTCATTTATATATCTGTCATTTCATACCTGTCATTTATATATATCTGCTCTTTATTTATCTGTCATTTACATTTCCGTCATTTAAATATCTTGTTATAATCCACCAAATCAAATCAAATCTTTATAAACTTTGCACCGGACAAAAGTGAATTTCTCTAAATCTTGGAAAACGCCAATCCCTGTGGAACGATACGTGGTCTTACCACTTTATTACTTGAGTTGGCGAACGCACGTCTGGTTTATACTTGGACCAGGCCTGTGGTGCTTAGGCATTTATTACGCGAAACACCACTCTCCATAGGATAAAGGTTCATTCAAATCTCCACTATCATGGGAGACTAGAAATCCAAGATACCTATCTAGTTCTTGCCTTATCCTCGTGGAACTGTGAAGGTCCTGTGTTTGCACTTCCTCAATCGTTTCCGGTTAAGTCTCAACATGGTCTTGTTAAGTGATTGGCTCAACAATCGGTAAAGTAGTATCTTCCTCTACCTCTTGTAGGTCCACATCATTTCTGGTATTCTCAAGATTGAGAAACTTGTCTTCCAGAAATTCTCTATTTCGAGCCACAAATACTTTGTTCTCGTTAGGACTGTAGAAGTAGTATCCCACTATGTTCTTGGGATAACCTACGAAGATACACTTATCTGATTTGGGTTTGAGTTTTTCTAAGATTGTACGTTTGACGTATACCTCACAACCCCAAATCTTTAGAAAAGACAACTTAGGCTTCTTGCCTGTCCACATCTCGTATGGGGTCTTTTCTACCAATTTTGTTGGCACCTTGTTCAGTATATGAGCTGCTGTTTCGAGCGTGTGTCCCCAGAACGACATTGGTAGTGTCGAACGACACATCATTGATCGTACCATGTCAAGCAGTGTACGGTTCCTCCTTTCTGACACACCATTCATCTGAGGCGTATATGGAGGTGTGAGTTGTGAAACAATCCCACATTCCATCAAACGATTATCAAATTCCTGACTAAGATATTCTCCTCCATGGCCCGACCTTAAAAACTTGATCTTCCTGTCAAGTTGATTATGTACCTCATTCTGAAACTCTTTGAATTTCTCAAAGGCTTCAGACTTATGTCTTATTAGGTAGACATAACCATACCTACTGAAGTCGTCAGTAAAGGTAATCAAGTACCGGTATCCTCCTCTTGCCTCATGACTGAAAGGTCTTCACACATCTGTGTGTATGATCTCTAACAGTTCTTTCGCCCTTTCATTGTCCTTGTTGAAAGGTCGCTTTGTCATTTTACCGGACAAACAAGATTCGCAATTGTCAAATGATTTAAAATCAATAGATTCTAGAAGTTCTCTCTTCTGGAGTTGTTCTATGCGTTTCTTGTTTATGTGTCCAAGCCGACAATGCCAGAGGTAAGTCTGATCCTCAATTTCCTTGGATCATTTACTTATAAGATAGATTTCCTTATTATTTTCTTGCAGATTTAATACATATAGACCATTAGTGGGAGTTGCTTTGAAATAAAAGATATCATTTTTAAAGCAAGAAATCAATTTATAATCATATTTATAATAAAAACCATGTTCTACTAATACATCGAAAGAAATAATGTTTTTGATCATTCTAGGAACATAGTAACAATTTTCAAGTTCCAAAACTAGACCCGAGGGTAAACTAAGACTGTAAGATCCCACAACTTCAGTTACAAGCATCGTGCTTTCACCGACTCATAGGTTCGAACGATCCTTCCTCAAGTGTCCCTTCTTTTGAATCCCTGTAAATGATTACAAATGTGATTACCACTGTCTGTATCAAGTACCCATGATTCATAAAAAGTGATCAAACAATCTATCATAAAGATACCTGGTGCATTGGGTGAACCAATGTCTAACTGTTCAATGCCCATCGAGTGAGGACAAATATCCTTGCTACCGCATTCTGGGAAACTCAGATCTCCGAGCTCGTCAATCCAACTACTGTCCATGAGCTCAGCTGCTGCTACAATTTTTGGCTCCAGGCTGGCCAAAATATCTTCATGGACCTTTGCCACGTCCATCTTTGGTTTTCCCATGTACTTACTAGCTGTGACACGTATCTCTTTCGGGGTGAGAACCACATGAGATACACTAGTTCCTCCTGAACCATCTTGTACCCCATCCGTGACAAACTTTTAAAGAGCCTTCTTATTTCTAGGAGATGGTCTTTAACGGATTGACCACTTTTTAGCTTTAGTGAAAAGATTTCTTGCATGATTATACTTCCCACAGTTCATATAGAAACCAACCTGGTTCTCTATATCTTTCATGACCTCATGGTAATACTTGACTCTCAAATCGACCGTGAACTCGGGCGAGGTAGAGAAAGAAAGAATCGACATCATGTCCGACTCATCAGCCATAAATTTAAAATATTCAGCAAAGTCCTTTTCAGGAGCATTGCATGCAGGTCATGAAACGGGTTTCTCAATCACATAGCGCTTACCCTGTGCACTCAAGACATTGTCTAGATGCATTTTCCAAACTGGAAAATTTTGGCCTATAAGCTTCCACTTGCCCATGATTAGGCGAAGTGATTCATCAGGTGTATAAAACGGAATAGCAGTATAAGACATCTACAGAAAGAATAAAATCCGATTTAGTTATTAGATTATAAAAATTCTAATAAATTATTACCCTTTAAAAATAAATTTATTAGACTAGAATCCATATTTCACATGTGTCGGCAAGCGGTTTGGGCACACAAGCCGACCCATGCTATTTTGGTAGGTAACTGTTGGGTTTTTGTGGGTATCCTCGGATCAAACTGACTCGAGGATTATCCCAGATCTATCAAACCTCGCTGGTTTGATATATCTCATAGGTTAATCAAACTGATAAAACCTACGTGATCAAAACACGCTGTTTTAGATCTTATTTGTGCGGAAGCGATAAAAGCTAAAAACCCATTAAGCCTAATGATCTTTAATCGTTTATAGTTCTAAACCTAAAAGATCAGGTTAGATCAATTTACCTGGATTGCTTGACGATAGTCCACCGGTGATCGACCAACGAACGTTCCTCTAGCAGAACTGTGAAACCCGAACAACAAAAACTGGAATCCGACCTGGGGGGGGGGTGATCGGCGCTGATGGAGAGAGAGGGAGAGGGAGGAGACTGAAAAACTGATTTTTCTTAGCTGATAGCTTAGATTTTTCCTTAACCCATAAGCCTTATTTATATGGAGGAAAAAATAGTTTGTAAGAGATTCAATTTCCTTTTATAATTATCTCTAATCCTTTTTCCTTTTAATTAGCTGGAAAAGAATTTGCATACGATAATTATAATTTATATATTTATTTAATATATAAAATCTTATCAATTAATTATTATATATTTATTTATCTTAATAAATATATAATATCCTAATTAATTAATAACCCTCCAACTTTGGTAATTCTGACTGAAATTACCCAATTGATTTATAATATACTATTATAAACCCTAACTCTCCATTTCTGGGTTTCATCTAACTTGTTCGACTTATAGGTCCTCACAGGTGTGACCCTCAAGTGTCTTGTAACATTGGATATATAATCACTTGGTTTGTCAACTCTGCACATAATTCCTAACAGACTCCCACTTGTGCAAGTTGGCAATACCACCTTTGACTATACGGACCTAAGGAGGCCCCTAGACAGGCACTTAGGCTGACCAGGTTACAAGAACTCTTATACCCAGACTGGTGATATTAAACATTCCGTGAGGAACTTGGTATCTATGAAACTACTGTTCATTGATTGGGTATATCTTGGCTTTTCCCTTTGCATCGCGATATTTCATCTGTGAGTATGAGCTTGGAAAGTGTCAACTCTAAATACTCTAGATTCTGTTCTCTTGATTATCTGACTTTCACTGATAGGTAAACGACAAAGAACTAATCAGTTCGTTTGGGCATGGCCATGCACTTCATCAGTATACTTAGTCAGTCAAGATGGGCCCAGAAATATCTCTCTTCTGAGAAGAGGTGCAAATCCCATCTTGCATATCTGCCTTTGACACCACGGCTTCCGCTGAATCTAGTTACACCCTTTATAGCCACCCTGTTACGGCGTAGCGGTTGAGTGCACTAAGAATTCAGTAGTCCTCACGATATCAAATCAGATACCTCAGGTGATAGGGACAACCACTGTGAGATTCACTTATGACTTTATTCCAAGAAGTAATCTCAACCGCGGATCACGTCCGATATTTGCTACTCTATCAAATATCTGTGCAACTTTTAGTCTACAACACTTGTAGCTGTTATTCAGCAACTGATCATAACTACCTAAAAGTTCACAATGACTTTAACACCTTATCATGCTCCCAAATTGATAAGTTGTCACGGACAGATTTTGAATGAAAACTGGAAACTAGTTTCATTCCTGGATTAATTAAAACATGCAAAATGTGAAAGTGATAAAGAAATCAATCTTGTATAGTCCATATTACACGCTGTAATAATAACAAGATAGAATGTCTTTTCTTTAATAACTTTCATAATATCTATTTAACGTTTGTTAGATACTGGTCTAAAATAAAGTATCACCTATCTTTAGTTTAAACCCTTTGATTAAAGTTTACCAATCTAATCAAAGTGATAACCAAAAACACAAGTCTGTTTACTTGTATCTGCTAATTATTGTTTTGCAAACACCTCTTAAAACAATAATTAGTCTTTTATCATATTCCGTGAACTTGGAGACCTGGACTAACTTCCAGTTCCTGAATATGTAAGACTGCAACTTTCCTTAGTTGCTGTGTAGATGAATGATTTCTTCCTGAAATCTGATTCCATTTGCAATACTGGCAAATCTACTGGAATCCTATATTTTAATCCAACACTTCAATTATTGATTTTTAAGTCAGTCACGACCTTTGTTTTATGGGTCTTGAAACTTTTATCCTTTTAACTAAAAAGGGTAAATTATATCTTATGAATTCTTATCCTACCTGGATTTATGAATTCCGAGATATATCAATAATTATGTCTTTTATTCTTTTATCTCAGACTAGATAGAGAATAAATTGGGCTCCCACTTACTTGCATAAAAACTAACTATTACTCAAAATTTACTATTGACTTAGTCAAAACTTTGATTAGTCAATCCTAATTTCAAGTAATGAACTTTGAGAATTTCCCTTTATGAAACTTAACTGGATTTGGTCAAATCCTAATTCCAGATCTTGGAATTTTTCTAGTTTCATAAATACTGTTATTAACGCCATCTGAGTTAATATCCTAAATTCTCCTTTCAAAACATTTGAATAAAACTTGATCAAACTTGATTACTTAATTCTGAGAATTTCCTTTTATAAAACTTAACTGGATTTGTTAAAATCCTAATTCCAGAACTTGGAATCTTTCTAGTTTTATAAATGCTGTTATTAACGCTATCTGAGTTAATATCTTAAATTCTCCTTTTTGATCACAAAACTATTATTCATAAATGTTTTATTCTCAAAACACATTCCTATAGAATCTCGTGTGTTTTGATAGTTTTTATACAAATTACTTCAATTTCATTAAAGTAATTATAACATGCATCAACTAGGATCATACAGAAATAAGAATATCAGGCACAATCAGATATTTCTATGTCAAGACAATAACTTTTGAAAATAAAACCATGAAATTATAAAATATAATTATCCAAAATGTTTAAAACATAAACCCCCAAAATTAACTGTTTTAAAACTATAAATTCAAAAAAATGTCTTGACTTAAATTATCTCGTACTTAAGATCCTCGGCAACTCCTGGGCACTTCACTTCATTTCTGACCTCCTGCAATAATCATTTGCTCTAGGTATCAGTATACTTGTAAGCTAACAAGTAAGAAGTGACAAAACAAAGCAATCATAAATTTTCTGAGGTTTACATACCTGCTTCATGACGCTTAGGGCAGTTTTGCCTCCAATGACCGATCTCATTGCATATGAAGCAGCGATTCTCGGTCCTAGCTTTGTTTGGCTTAACCTTCTTGCCCTTGCCCTTGCCTTTGCCTTTCTTGGGTGCACTCTGGATGGCCTGGACTGGTCCTTTTCCTTTACTGGTGCTAGCTTGCCCATTCTTCTTTTTCACCCCTCCGTCTTTCACCATCAAGACATCCTTAGTCTTGTTTTTGTTCCCCATATTCAGTTCAGCTGTCTTTAGCATGGAGTGCAATTCTGCTATTGTTTTCTCCATGTTATTCATATTGTAATTGACTACGAAGGGCCTGTAGTCTTCTGACAGTGAATTGAGTATGGTGTCTGTTGCTAGTTGCAACGGAACAGGATGACCAAGCCTCTCCAGATAATCTAAGTGCCGTTTCATTTTCATGACATGGTCACTTACTGATGTCCCTCTTACCATCTTGCACTCATTGAATGCTTTGGTGGCATCGTAGCGTTCTGTACGAGCCTGAGCCTGAAACATGTCCCTCAGCTGGCGGATCATGTCGTAAGCATTTGTGTTTATGAGCCCTGCTTGCAGATCTGGGCTCATAGTTGCTAACATCAGACAGGCGACATCAAGGAGATCATCCGAGTGCTTCTTGTGGGCATTTCTGGCAGCGGCCGGAGCGTTTGCCGGAGGTGCCTCCCCAAGTGGCTCTTCAAGCACATACCACTTTCTCTCATGTCTGAGCACAATCATCAGATTGCGCTCCCAGTCGAGAAAGTTAGGGCCGGTCAGTTTATCCTTCTCTAGGATAGATCGGAGGGAAAGATTGTTAGTGCTGGTAACAGTGCTTGCCATCTACACAAAATAAAACTTTTGGTCTTAGCAACTGTAAATAGACTAATTTCCAATAAAATATCAATAAACCCTTAAATGATCAATTTATTGGACTAGGATCCTTATTTCATACGTCCTAATGTGCGTAATGTTCTTGCTCCACCAGACCCGTATTTATTTCGGTAGGTAAGGACTTTTACCAATCATGTCTAACTGACATGACTCCTAGATCTTTTCGGGACCTTGGCAACTACCTGTGCATGTTTTAGTCCCTCTAAGTGCTTTTTGGCCCGGTACCACCCGGTGAACATTATAGTACCAAAACAGATCTCACCATTTTGGGGACCTGATCACTATACTCTGGCCGGTACCACCCGGAGATAATTCGCAGAGTTATGTAACCCCTTCAGCTTCAGTTTGAACACAGACGTTGAATGTGTGATCACTTACAATGCCTATGTACTTTACGCCGAAGGTGCCCCTAGATGGGTTGCACTACTGATCTATGATTTTCGGGGTTTTGAAAAACTTTACTTCCAGGCTTTTGAAAACTGATTGTTATAAAGGCTACTTATGTTTTAAAACTAACTGTTTCAAACACACACGTAATTTTAAAACTAACTGTTCTAAAATTACTTGCTAATTAAAACTAACTGTTTTAAAAGCACACCTAGTTGATTAAAACTAACTGTTTTTGTCAACTTGCCTTTTATATAAAACAATCATCTATAGGTTTTTAAATCAAAAACTATCGCTTTGAAGAGTTTAACGAAACTAAAAACCTATATTCCTTTTGTGATATAAACTAGTTTTAAAGTAACAACTCTATTTAAAACTATTAACATGCAGGATATCACAAATAATTAATCAACCATGCAATTAAACAATAATTAATCACATAGTACCTAATTATAGTTTTTGCCAACGTTTCCTAGGGACCAATAATGACCTATTCTACAAAAGGCTTCAAAACTCGCGTAGCTCCCACTGGCCTCGCCATGAAGTAGCTCCCACTGGCCTCGTTATCCCGAAATGGAAAGAAAAAAAAAATTTCTATCCTAAGGTCATTATTACATAAGGGGTTGTAAATGGCACGCAGGCCTCCCCGCAAATATGTCAAGGGTCTAGGTTGGCAAAATACTATAATAGATAGATATAAACTCAAACTGAGATGTATATACATATAACTCAAGCAATCACGCAATTATATATATATACAACAATCTTATAATTACGAGTAATAAACCTGGATCCGTTAAAATTATCTTGTCTCTGTTATCGCAAAACATGTTTTAAACTGATTTTAAAAACAACAGTTTTATAAATCGAAACTAAAACTAGTTTTATAAAATTACACTTTTATAAATAAAATTGACTTGCTAAAAAGAATTCCTTTTATCCAAAATTGTGTCAAAACGGGTTTTACCAAACAAATTGATCGTCTAAAATGAGTGAACTTTAAATCGCGTCGTGTTTGACTCAGCTGGTCAATACACGACACAAAAACTATTTGACCAATCTGGTTAAAATAACTAGTTTGATAAAACATTATTTTAAAATATTCTAAAAAAACGACTAATTTGGATAAAACAATTAAAACTGATAAACCCCTCTTGGGCCATAACTTGGTCCAAGAAACTGGGCTTTGGGCCTGATATCATTTAGGCCCAACAATACGAAAAACCCTAGATGGATAGCATGGCAGTACCGTTCGCGTCGCGAAGGGAAAGACTGGCTCGCAGCGCGAAGGACCTTAATGATCATTATCATCACCATTGGACCGTTTCTGGAGACCGCCGGCCACCACCACGCTCGTGGTTTGGCCGCGGTCACTTGGTGATTTGAACGCCGCTGCTATCATGCATACCTCCACCGCTAATGACCGCTACCCACAGGTGGCGATTGGCGACCATTACTAACTCCGTTATCCGGCGACGATGACAAAACGCCACCGGTGCGATTGGAAACCGCCTCACAACACCGTCGGTCACCACCAATCTGGTGGCGGTCCGATTGGCGATCGGAATCAACGCCGTTACCTCCAACACGGTGGTTTTTGGCCAGCGACGGTTTAAACGACATCCGCCGCCACCGCCTTCGCCGCTAAGTGCGGTTGTGGCCACCACCAATTGCCGCCTGCCACCATCAGTTTGGTGGTTTGGCCAGGCGTCTGCCGCCACCGCTAACTGCGGTTTGGCCGGTGACAAAAACAGCCACCGCCGCCGCCCGGCGAGGCCGCAAGGCAGCCGGCGGACGGCTTGGTGGTTCGTGGTTCGTCCGGCAATGACGGCCATAGCCACCGCCACTACCACGTTTCATTCAGAAGAGGCAAACGGCCTCGATCGCCGCCGTGGTTGACGACGACGTTCGTCACCACCATCTGTGGCGGCTCTGGCCTCAGCCGTCACCACCACCGGTCACGGTGGTATGTTGTTTCGACGTGGCAGCCGTGGTTGCCAACAGGCAGCGCTACCACCTCGCTGGTGGTTGCGGTTTATGGCCACCATCAATCACCGCCACCACCGTATCTGGTGGTTTTGGTCCTGTGGTTTTCATTCGACGGTCAACGCCGCCACCACCAATCTGGTGGTGCGGCTTGGTGGTCTATGGTAGCGGCCGATGCCATCACCACCGATCTGGTGGTTTGGGTCGGTGCTTGGTTTGTTTTTCGTAACCGGTGATCGGCCTGGCGGTCCGGTCGGCTAACTGCCGCCGTTCCACCGCCGATCATTGGTTTGGTGTTTACATGATGATAATGAAACAATAACAGATCTTATAAAAATCAGATTTTTAAACTTGTTAAATAACAATTTTAACGGATCACATGTAAGCAGATAAATCTGATAAAACTAAAACGATTATTAACAATGGCTCTGATACCACTGTTGGGTTTTTGTGGGTATCCTCGGATCAAACTGACTCGAGGATTATCCCAGATCTATCAAACCTCGCTGGTTTGATATATCTCATAGGTTAATCAAACTGATAAAACCTACGTGATCAAAACACGCTGTTTTAGATCTTATTTGTGCGGAAGCGATAAAAGCTAAAAACCCATTAAGCCTAATGATCTTTAATCGTTTATAGTTCTAAACCTAAAAGATCAGGTTAGATCAATTTACCTGGATTGCTTGACGATAGTCCACCGGTGATCGACCAACGAACGTTCCTCTAGCAGAACTGTGAAACCCGAACAACAAAAACTGGAATCCGACCTGGGGGGGGTGATCGGCGCTGATGGAGAGAGAGGGAGAGGGAGGAGACTGAAAAACTGATTTTTCTTAGCTGATAGCTTAGATTTTTCCTTAACCCATAAGCCTTATTTATATGGAGGAAAAAATAGTTTGTAAGAGATTCAGTTTCCTTTTATAATTATCTCTAATCCTTTTTCCTTTTAATTAGCTGGAAAAGAATTTGCATACGATAATTATAATTTATATATTTATTTAATATATAAAATCTTATCAATTAATTATTATATATTTATTTATCTTAATAAATATATAATATCCTAATTAATTAATAACCCTCCAACTTTGATAATTCTGACTGAAATTACCCAATTGATTTATAATATACTATTATAAACCCTAACTCTCCATTTCTGGGTTTCATCTAACTTGTTCGACTTATAGGTCCTCACAGGTGTGACCCTCAAGTGTCTTGTAACATTGGATATATAATCACTTGGTTTGTCAACTCTGCACATAATTCCTAACAGTAACAACATATACCAATCGCATTTTAAACGAAAACACGACTTCTAGATCGCCGGGACATCGAATATTTAAATTCGTGTATATTTAATCCCTCTAGTGCGCTTTGGCCCAGTACCACCCGGTGAATTGTAACAAAACAAAAATAGATCGCACCACTTGGGACTGGGTGTACTTTTCACACCCCTTTCAGCTTGGGGTTTGAACGCGGGTGCCCAAGGCTTGATCACTTCCAACACCTGCGTACCTTACGCCAAAAGGTTCCCTAAGTGGGTCGCACTAACTTGATCTAAGATTTTTATCCTAAGGGATTTTAGCCAGTTTTGATTTAAAAAAACTTTAAAACTGATTCGAAAAACACGCTGTAATCGAATCTTTAGTTTTTGGAAACCAATTCATTAGATTTTAAAACTATGTTTTATCACAACCACGCAATTATATCAAACCACGCAAGATAAAGTATAAAGCATTGTGTCATAGCTTTGCCCTTAACTAATGCCAGTTATGTGAGCCAACACAAAACTGGCGGTCTCAAACCTATGTGACTAACAACACACAAGGCATGAAAAACAGGTGCTCCCACTGGCTCCGACATCCTTGGTTGTGTCTCCAAACTCCATCTTCAGGTTTCCTCCGTCTTGAAAGATTTAATTATTCTAATTCATTAAAAGTACAAGAGGGTTGTAAATGGCACACATGCCTCCCTTACCAAAAGCGGAATAAAACATAAATTAAATAAAACACAACCATGGGTCTGGGGCTTTAGCTATGACAACCATAATAAAATAGTTCAAAGTAATTAAACTAAAAACTAACAGTTATGACAAACAAGGATTTCATAAAATTATAAAATCTCAACTAGATTTTATAATTATCAAAAACAATTTAATTTTATAAGGTCATTCACTATCACCAAATAAAAAAAAATTAATCCCGGGTTTAAACCTATCTGGTTTAAATAAACCTTATCATTACGAAGCCTATTTGGGATTACAATCCCACACGGTGGGCTACCAGTGATTATACACTCGAGACCGCCGCCACCACCGATAGCAACGAAGACAACAATCGGTCACCACCGTCGCCACCGGCGGTCGATGACAACAGCAGTCGGAGCCACCGCTGTCGCCGCTTGGCGGCAATCAAATTACAACCGGCCCACCACCGCAATGTTAGTAATTATGTGCATAAGTTGACAAACCATTGATCGCACATCCAACGTTATAAGACACTCAAGGGTCACACTTGTGAGGGCCTATAATTCGAATAGTAAATAACCCCAGTTTTGGAGAGTTGAGATTTATAATAGTCGATTATAAATCAGTTGGGTGTTTCCTGTACAAACTCCAAAGTTAAAGGTTTCTTGTTAAAAGGATAATTAATAGGGTTTATATATTTATTAGTTAAATAAATATATAACAGGATTAATTATTCAGTTAATATATTTATCTCAAGTTTATTTAATTAAGAAATAAGATATATATATATATTGATTATTTATATATGGGATATATTTATTTTAGGATTTATTAATTAAATAAAAAGGAAATATATATTCCTTAAAAGATAAATATGATTGGTTTAAGGAATTAATTATATATGGTAACTTTTACCATATATAATAAGGCTTAAGCCTAATCAGTTTAATCAATCAGAATTCATTAAGAAACTTAGAAACCAAGAAATCTCTCTCTCTTGTTGATTCCAATAAACCCGAAACCAGATCCGGTTTCGTGTTTATTTTGATGGTGTTCTTCGTGTACAGTTCGTTCGTGAGTCGCTCGGGCTTTGATTCAACTAGAAGGAATTTCGTTTGGCTTCATCACAGGTGGATCTAGCTTGAGCAACCGAGGTAATCCTAAACCTATTAATATCGTAGATAAAATAATCTGTAATATGTGTTTTTCGGGTTTTATCACAAATCGCTTCCGCAATATCAAACCAGTTAGGTTTGATTGAACAAAACCAATGATTTAATCCTAGTTTGGTTTTGATAACCTTTGGGTCAAGTTTTGATCCATATGGTTATGTTTTGTGTTTGTCATTCCAGTTAGGATTTGAGATACACTGATGTTTGTATTAGTTTGGAACACACAAAAACCTAACATGCAATCCTCGGCGGTGAGGACATCCACCGCCGCCATCACCGGCGACAACAACAAGCGAACAACCGCCGCCATCGTCCCCGGCTAATGACAGCAGAACCACCGCCACCACTGATGCGACAACACCAGCAATCAGATGCCGTCACCGCCATGGTGCGCGGCTCAACAACAACACGACCATCATCGCTGCTATCCGACGACAACAACAACGCTAAGCGCCATCACCATCGTCGGTGGCGATCGACAACAACAAAACGACCACCGCCGTCGCCAGGCGTGGCCATAAGGCAACCGGCGGCCTGGCGGGTGGTTTGCGGTTTGACCGGCGTCAACAGCAACTATCAGCCGCCGCTACCACCGTCGGCCTAGCGGCAACAATGATGGCAATCGCCACCGCCATCGCCGTGGCCCTCAATCGACATCACCACCACTTCCGCGACTAGGCTAGGTGGATCAGCCGGTGGTCACACCACCAACAATCGTCGCTAACCACCGTGACTCGGTGGCAGGCGATCGGCCCGGTGGTTCAGTCGGTGAACTGCTACCGTTCCACCGCCGATTGCCGTGGTCGTGAGTTTTACGATAAAAAGTCAAAAAAATTTATAAGCTTCAATTTCAAAAACACAAACTGGTTTTTAAAGGAAAAACTGTTTATCACGAACAACTAACAATACAGACCTGAATGTTTAGGAAGTGGCTCTGATACCACTGAAGGGAATTGGCGGATACAAAACACGCACAACGGAATAAAAACCAATTTCCAATAGAGAGATCCAACCTAAACGAATACAGATACAATCTAACAAGGGTTAGAGTTTATACCTTTAGGCTACTTTCTGAAACAGTTGTCTGGATTGCTAACGGGGAGTACACCACTACTGCACCACCTTGAGATCAGCTGCTAGACCGCCAGGAGGATTACCTCAATACACAAAACGAACTGATTTGTGTATGTGTGTGTGTGTGTGTTTATCGAAAATAGAGAGAGAGAGAGAGAGAAAGAGAGAGAGAGAATGAGAGGGTTTTTTCTGGCTTTTCTTTTTCTCTAAGTTACTAATGAATTGGAATGGAATAATCCCTATAGGTTTACCATATTTATAGAACTAATTATGGTATTACCCAATGGATAAAGCCCGTTTAATTAATAAAGCCCGCAAGCTTTTTAATCAAACTAAAAAACCATTTCTTTAATTAATAAATATTAATTAAATAATAACCCATTTAATTAATTAATTAACTATTAATTAATTATCCATAAATAATAAACAAAATATTTATCTAATAAATAATAAATAACTATTTATTATTTATTTCTCTCTTTAATAATTAATTATACTAATTAATTATTCCCACACAACTGGTAGATCCAAGTTATCTCTAATCGAGTGTGTAACAGTGTGATCCAGTAGTGTCTTATAACATTGGACACGGTAAACCTTGTTACTGTGTTGCATATAATCCCTTCACATATAACAATAAGTATATGGTATCAAGACCGTGGTGATAGACAAAGAGAGAGCTATCAGATTTGCTCAAGGAAAAGCCTAAGGAGGTGATGAAAATAGCAAACCGCTGAAACCAAGCACGCGGGGCTTGCTTAAGGCCATAAAGTGCCTTACGTAGCCGACAGACATATGATTTGGGTAGGAAGGGTGAACGTTGCTGGGAGGCTATTTCATGTAGACTTCTTCTGTCACGTTGCCATTAAGAAAGACATTCTTGACATGGAGCTAATGAATGGTCCAGTTGAGAGAAACGACAATGATGGGAACTGTGGGAATGGTGGTTGGTTTGACAACGGAACTGAAGGTCTCATCGTAATCAAGACCAGGTTGTTGGGAAAACCCCTGAGCAACTAGGCGAGCTTTGTAACGAGTAAGATGACCCTGGCTGTCAAACTTATGAAGATATAACCAGCGTGAGCCAACAATGTTAACGGAGGCTGGGGTTAGGACCAGATCCCATGTGTGATTGGAAAGTAAGGCAGACATTTTAGAGTCCATAGCCGCTTTCTAGTTAGGATCGCAGCCTGCCTGGGCAGTGGAGGTAGGGATCGAAGAGAGGGAGCCAACCGCCGAGAGATTAAGAATCTGACGAGGTTTAAGGTTCCCAATACGGGACTGAGTGGTCTTGGGATAAGTAGAGGAAACTGTAAACACCCGCTAAAGCGGAATCGCGAGGTGCGACAGTTCAGATTTCATAGCGATAGGAGATAAATACCATCAATCATTCATTAAGCATATATATAAAGTTTACAAAAGATATTACAACCAACCCAAGTTTAAAGTTTAAAACACAACAAAATAAAATACGCAGTCTTGACTGATGTCTACAAGAGCTCAAAACTAAGCTTTTTCAATCACCTTCGGATTTCCTAAAAAGCATGTTAAAACAAGCGTCAACTACGAGAGTTGGTGAGTTCACAGGTTTTCATATGCACAAAAGGTTTTACATGCAGACTTTTATCGTATAAAACTTTGGACATCAACGAATGTCTAAAATAGCATTTATGCATAAGATATGTAAGATTGAGCCACTACAAACCGTTTCACCCCAACGATATATCTCAGAGGCGGTCGCGAACCACATAAGATATAACGCTCTAAATGAACTACTTCAGAGGTGGATTCTAATCCACATGTGTAGAACGTTTTCCAACGATTACCTCAGCGGTGGGATTTAACCCACATGTGTAGTCGTTAAATTCGAAATAGTGCACCCTCTACTCGTCAGTCAATAGGGTGGGTCTCTTTACCAAATAGCGCTATCCACTAAGTCATAGGCTCCTAACGAGTTAATGGTAATGTATATTATAAGGGGAATTTTACTCAATACATATCATCATAATGCATAATTACTTGCTTGAAAGCAACGTTTATCACATTTCGCATAACTTTTGCTAGAAAGCACATTTCATAACGTTTTCATCAACAACACGCTTTTCACCCCAAATACGTAAAAACGATAAAAGAGGGGCCGTGAATACTCACCTTGAGTAGTTTAGCGTTTGAACAAGTGATAGCGCACGTAACCCCGATTTTCCCTTCGTCTACTTGTGCCCTAGATCATACGTAATTGATGTAAGTCTAAAACCAACGGTCCATACTCAACTTATGTCATTACCGAAATCCTATTATAATGCCTTTACTTAATTTATTAAGTTCAATCTTAGATTAAAATAGCTTTTAGTTACTTTAAAATAGTGTCCAAACATATGGGAAATCTTGAAGTTTGCAAAACAATCTTTTTGAAGAAATCAGATTCTGGCAGATTTGTTTTATTGCAAAAATGTTACCTTTAAGCTTGGGTCCACAAGGATATAAATTATCAAATTTTTATCTACTGATATTGGGGGTGTTAACAACATTCCCACCAAATTTCATGATTTTTGGAGATGTTTAGCATATTTTAGAAATTCTTGTAAAATCAGTGTGCATAAATCATTTTTGGAAATACAAGTCAGTGATGTTTGTACCATAGAGAATTCAATACTACTCCAAAATTTGAATTTCAAAAGGGATATTCAACATAAAACAAATATCTAACTAATGAAACAATTTTCACACGATTTTGATGATTTTTGAATGAGATATGACCTCATGAATCCATGCATGTGAATCTGCCATCCCTGGACAGATTGCACCACGAATTTCTTTTTATTGGTTGAGTACTCAAAAATCCATCAAATCATGTGATATCAGATTCTTTGGAAAGCTAACTCACTGAACTTGAACTTAGAATCAAGAATCATGCATTTTAGTTAAGTTATCATGGAGATACGCATGCATGAAGTTGATATAAAATTCTGACCAGAATCTGTTGAACACTAAAAAGTTTTGACATGGTTGAGGGTTCAAAACTTGGAATTTTTGAATGATTCCAGTGGGGTTTGAACCCTAACACATAAAATATTGAACCATAGAAATGTTAGAGAAAAAGGAATCCATGAACACCCTTTTTGGGTCGTCCAAACACCATGCAACATTCTGTCAGCTTTATTCCAGAATCAAAACTCAACATTTCACCAATAACACTTATAATCTTTAAGATTTGGGGGGTTTATTTGATATAAAACTAAAATCCCCCAATCATATACCAAATAAATAGATGAAATAAACTTGAACATCATCAAGTCACATGCATGAAATAATAAAAGGATTTTCAGCCCCAAATGAGTAACAAAACATCAAATCAAGTGGTTTTTCACTCAAAACTTGTGTTCATAGGGAGAAGTCGTAGAATTTCACCATCTTTGAATGTTCTTTCACATTTCTATGGTTCATTCTCATCCTCAAACATCAAGAATGATATTCAACCATCAAAGAGGATTTAAACCTCAAAATGAGTATGAAAAAGCTCCAAAAAATGCTAGAAATCGAATCTAAAACATACAATCTATTCTTACCTTTGATAATACAACTATAAGAGCTTCAAATCCTTGTTTGAATCTCTCAAAAACTCAGATTTTTGAAGGTTATTTGGCTGATTTTTTTTTTGAAGTTTTAGAGAGAGAAGAGAAAATAGAGAGAGAGAAGAGAGAATTTTGAATTTGGAAAATGAAAAATGGATTGGGAAATGGTATAAATCATTATTTGTATTGGAAAGAGAGAGTGAGGTGTGTAGGGGGGGGGGGTGGCTGGCCAAGGTGGGTCCCACCCCAACCCTTTCTTCCTTTTTCTTTTTAAAAAAAAAAAGCTAGGGTTTTATACTGATAAATCTAAACGCAGTGTCTGGTTTCGATGTTTTTTTTTTGGTAAAACCGACTTTTTCAAAGGGGATTTGGATTATTTAGGACAGTTTACTTTTCATTTCTATAAAATCATCATAATTTATACCAGTTGGCTTAAAATTTGGCATTATAGGGTTTTCGGGCGACTTTGGGCCGGTACGGGCTTTTTCGGGCTGTTTTCGAGATTTTTAGGTTTTTGCCTAAATTTTTCATGCAAACTAACCTAGATTCTTCTAATGACTTAAATGACTAAATTTTTACCTACGGAAACACTACTGAGTGATTTAACGAGTAGCTAACCTGAAGGCCAAAAATTATTGGTTGTCACAGAAACCGCAAGAGCGGAAGAGGGAGCCGAGGCAGAAACATCGCCGTCCGTGGTAGTAGTAGCCGGAGGTGCATCACTGTTGAGAGAGGCATCGGACGGGATGGAAGTGGTGGCCGTAGATAGAACGGTATCGAGAGAGGTCGGTGTAACCAGTGTGGTGTGCGAAGCAGCCAAAGTAGAGGACTGTGAGGGTGTGACGTCAGACACTAAGGTAGGAGAGGAGCTATCATCAACAAGGTCATCATAAGCCGACACAGACGGGGACTCATTGAACGAGGCATATGGAAAGTGATCCTCATCAAAGACCACATGTCGAGAGATAATGATGTGGCGTGAGACAAGATCATAACAGCGATGACTGCGATGATAGACCTAGATAAACACAGGCTGTAGAGCGTGGCGACAGTTTGTGGGAGTCGTAGAAGAGAGATTGGGATAACAAAGACACCCAAAGACGCCCAAATGCGTGAAGGTAGGAAAAGTGCCATATAGAATCTCACAAGGTAATTGGAAAGAGAGCGTGGTTGTGGGTAGAAGATTGAGGATGTGGACAGACATGTTGAGAACTTCAGCCCAGAAGTTGGGAGGGAGAGAAGCCTGAAACAGAATGGTGCGCATGACATTGTTAATGGTGCGTATCACACGTTCAGCTTTACCATTGTCACATTGAAAAGATTGAATGTCGGTTTTAAACTGATTAACAACATAAGCACGAAAAGTGCTAAAAGCTTGAAACACATTAGATTTCACACGCAAAGGGAACACCCATAAAAAATGAGAGAAGTCATCCAAAACCAAAATATAATATTTGTAACCACTCAAACTAGTTATAGGGGATGTCCATAAATCAGAATGAACCAGCTCAAAAACGTTCGAAGTTTTAGTAAGAGAATGTGAAAAAGACAAATGATAGTGTTTACCTAGTTGACATGCATGACACGTAGGTAACAAAGTATTTGAAAAACAAATAAAATTGAGACTTTGAAAAACTAAAAGTAGAAGCCCCCAGATGACCCAAACGACGATGCTACACGAGAGGAGACATAGCAACAAGATCCGTAGCAGAGGGGACGGACGGTGTAGAAGATTGAATAACCGGGTAGAGATCACCAAGGCTGTCAAATCGATGAAGAAGACGACATGTATTAAGATCCTTTATAGAGAAACCAAAAGGATTTAATTCAACAGAAATCCAGTTATCAATAGTAAACCGATGCACAAAAATAAGGTTTTTGACCATTTTATCAGACACAAGAACATTTTTAAGTGCCAACGGTGTGTGTGATAATGGTAAAAAAGTGTCACCAATACAAGATACCAGAAGTAGAGCACCATCACCAACCATGATTACTTTTGAGTTGCCACAAGGTTTTAGAGAAAGTAGGTTACCTTGGTTGTAGGTCATGTGAGAGCTTGCACCGGTGTCCATGTAGTAGTTGTTATCCTGAGTCGGTGTGGGTTGTTGGACGGACATCGAGCTGAAGAGAGAGGCTAAATTTGTGAACTATGGTGGAGACGGGCTGACTTGAGGAGCCTAAGGTGGCACAGCAAAAAGCGCAGATGGCGCAAGGAACCCCCATGGGTAGGCGCAGAGGGCGCTGGCAAGCGACGGGGGCCACTGAGCTATGTATTCTGAGTCTGCTGTTGTTGCACAACGTTTTGTAGTAACTGTAGCAGTTGAGCATTGACCCTCGGATTAAGTCCTGGTTTTATTCTACAGGTGAACCAAACCTTCTCAATATTACATACTACCATCTTTATACATTAATTGTTTATACTAATATTTTAACACATTACTAGCAACCATTGGACCCTGATTTTGATTTTTCCACGCCGTCGCATTGCTTATATTTTGGATTCGTCAACAAGCAAAGTAAAGACCGAGGACACCTACATTATCAAAGAACACGTAGAAGCGTAACCAATTAGTACGTTCTTATTATTGACCAATCTTTCTATTAGCATTACTTACGTTTTCTTATAGAGTTGTTGCAAGATACCATGAAGAAGGAGGGCCTTGCGATTCTGATAAAACAAGACCATTTAGATGGCAGTTCCCACGGGTAATTCATCTATCTGTTTATACGCCCATAACTTACTCTTTGTTTCATTTGTCTAATAGTAATAGATCATCTTTTTACCCAATTAAGTGCAATCAACAGAAATCTGGATGGGAATGTGGGTATTATGTTTTGCACTTTATATTCATCTTTGTGACGGATCAACAATTACTATTCCCAAATAAAGTATGCATTGTTATACTTGTTTTCATTAATTATGTGTTGCACTCTTTTTTGTAGCAAAATAACAATGTTGGTTTTAATTTTCATCTAGCTACCATGGCATGATAAAACTTCTCTTACTGAAAGGATGTTGAACGAGATTGCTGGGACGTGGGCTATACGATTTTCATGTGCTTATCTAAAACATTTGAAGAACTAATAGTTGGTTAGGTGCTTGTAACTCAATTGTTATAGCTTTAGTTGATCTTTATTCCAGCCTTTAAATAAGAAAATCACTATTACAAGAAACGACCACAACTACATGGAAGTATATTTATCTTCTTTAACATAGATGTTATTGAAGCAAGCTAAAAAGTATTTATGAGTGCAATCATTGGTTTAGTTTATTTATGTATTTGTGCGACTTAATAGTGTTGCCGATAAGTAAGAGAGTGGTGACTCTTGCAGGTAACCGTTTGATATATGGCCCCATAGTGTATGTTTAAGTATTAAAGTTTAATAGGAAAGTTTCACATCTTAGAGTTACATTTGCTTTTATAACCTAATGACTTGCACACATCTTTAAAAAGTGAAATAGGTAACTAATAATTGGAAGATGTGCAAAAAAGAAAAGAAATAGCATTGTGTTTATTTATTTATGATTAATTTTGCATATTATTGATTGATATTGATAATGGAATTGGTTATTTTTTGCAGTTATTGCTTGAAGTTCCAGTTGCTCAAACTTCATATTGTTAGTAATTATGTGCAGAAGTTGACAAACCAGTGATTGCACATCCAACGTTATAAGACACTTGAGGGTCACACCTGTGAGGACTTGTAATTCGAATAAGTAAAATAACCCCAGTTTGTAGAGGTTGGATTTATAATAGTTAATTATAAATCAGTATGGTGTTTTTTGTAAGAAACTCCAAAGTTAAAGGTTTCTAGAATTAATTAAAAAGGTTTATATATTTATTAGTTAAATAAATATATAACAGATTTAATTAATTGATTAAATATTTTATCTAGAAAGTATTATGGAGATTATTATGGAATATTCTTTTCTTTGGGAATTAGAAAAGATAATATAATTACCATAAAGATAAATATAAAGGTTATAGAAACTGTCTACAATAAGGAAACCTTTTTCCCTATAAATAGACAGTTAGGTTTAACTAGTTTTATGATTGATTTTAACCTCCTAAAAGAAATCTCCCAAAAACCTCTCTCTCTCTCCTCTTGATCGACGCCTACATAGATCCGAAACCAGTTCGGTTTTTGTGATCATTCGGTCAGTTCTTCGCGTAACAGTTTGTTCGTGAATTCGGGGCTATATCCGGCTAGAAGGAATTCGTCTGGTCTTATCACGGGTGGATCTATCTCAAGCTTCCGAGGTAATTTTCTAATCCTATTATATATATATATATATACATATGTTATTTAAATAAACATAAGATCTGTGTTTTTGGGTTTTATCACGAAATTGCTTCCGCTAATCAAACTAGTTAGGTTTGAGATTTACAGTTTACTCGTGTCAGTTTGATACGAGGGTTCCACAAAAACCCAACAGTGGTATCAAAGCCACTCCTGTGTCGTTCGGCATATGGGGCAAACCTCATCGAGGACGATGAGTCCCAAGGGGGGGGGGGGGATGTTTGTAACACCTTAGGCGCATCCCATATCGGCCGTAGACAGGAGTGATGCTGGGTGTTATAAGTAATATCTTGGCCTTCCTAACAACAACACATTTTGGGGCCTAATGCACGGCAGGTTCTGGGAACGCTGCAGTTAAGCGTGCTAGGATGGGAGTAGTACGAAGATGGGTGACCTCCTGGGAAGTCCTCACCAGGTCGCCAGAAACAAAGCCGTGAGCCGGTGGGGCAAAGCGGACAATATTGTTGTTGAGGTAGGCGGGATGTTACAGATGGTATCAGAGCCACAGGTTTATTTGTTTTATCTATTAATTAGATCCGTTATAAAACTGTTTCAATTTTTGTTTATCATGTTTTTCAAAAATCACATAAAAAAACAGTTTGTTTTTCCTTTCAGTTGTGTTTTTGGAGATAAATTAAAACAGCTAGTTTAAGTTTATTAGATAAGCCAAAAACTGAATTAATTAATTAAGGTTATCTGGAAAGGTTTGTTTTCAGATAACAGATAAAATCATAGGTTTAATGATTTTATATTAATCAATTAAGGGTATTTTAAAACAGTTTGATTTTAGATAACAATTAGAAATCATAGTTAATGATTTTAAAATTTGTGTGATTAAGATTTCTTAAAAAAAAAGTTTGATTAGTTTATTATGTATTAATTTAATTTCATCAGTTTGAATATTTTATTTTTAATCGAAAAACTAATCGTGAAAAGGGGTGTCGGCCATCACCGGGAACGGCGGCAGATAGCGACCGATCGCCGGTTGATCGCATCACCACCGGAACCTCGGCCGAACCACCAGATAGGTGGTGGCCGAGCGGTGGCCATACCACGCCAACGCCAAGGCCGAACCACCAGTTCGGTGGTGGCCAAGCGATGGTCGACGGCTTAATTACCACCAGATCGGTGGTAGTCGACAGCGGCGGCATGGTGGCGGCAGCGTGACGGTATTGTCGTTTCGATCGTCGACCGCACTATGGTGGCGGCGTCTGTGAGTCGCTGGCGATGGCGATGATGTTGCTGTCGCTAGAGCCGAGAGCGGCGGTGGTGGTGGCATTCTTGCTACTATTGTCGTCGCACGCCACCGATGACAACGGCGATAGTTGTCATTGTTGTTAATGGTGGTCGGTGGTCGTTAATTCCGGCAATCGCCGGCTGCCTTGGGAAAACCTAGGCAGTAGCGGCAGCGGTTTGTTGCTTCTCAAATCGCCGGTGAGAACGGCGATGGTGATAATGGCGGTGGTCTTGCAGCTATCATCACTGTTGGTGTTACCGGTCAATGATGACTCGTCAGCGGAAATTAGGGGTTTTCGGACCCGAGAATGTTTCTGACGAATTCGGTTCTAACCCGATCTTTTTTCGAGCCCAGTGTTATCAGTTTGATAACGGGCCCAAACCATGTGTCTTTTGGACCAAGTTAATGGCCCAAAAGGTTTCTTGGGTATTTAGGCTTTTTACCCAATGATAATTTTATTTGGATAATTAATTGATTAATTTTTGTCTAATAAAATTAAGGAATTTTATTTTATAATTTTCCTAGTAGTTTTTATCAAACCAAGATATTTGACCCTGTTGTCCCAAAAACAATGAAATGAATGAAGAAATGGATGGAAATCCTTGAATTTGATTGAAATCAATGAGAGCTTGAAAGAGTATAACAATGGAGGAAAAGTTGCCCAAAATGGTAATATGATTTCATATGAAAAACCCTAACATCTCTTACCTTATATAGGTAAGATCAAGTTACACAAAGTTACGAGAAAGGCCCCCGAGGTTACAAACCTCTAAACAAGGGCATACAGAAACACAAATGTTCACAACCAAAGGAAATTAACTGAATTAATCTAGAAAGCATAATAAAGATAGTGGTTTCTGATTCTTCACAACACACGGGTCCAACAATCTCCCCCTTTGTGAAGATATCAGAAAGGTGGTGGAAGCTCCAGTGCTGGCTCCCACTTGGACATCTGCAGGTACTCCTCCCATTCGCCGATTATCCGCGCTCTCATCTGCATTGCAGCCTCTGCCCGTCTGTACATCAACCGTTCCTTAAGCTTCCTCTCGATCAACCTCATCGCCTCCAGCAGCTTTCCTTTTCCGTCTATGATTCTCCGACTTGGTACCTGATCCGCCAGCAGTCTGCTCTGCATGCCATTGTAGACATAAAGAAGGGTCCCGTCGCAGAACTTGGAGAGCTCTCCAAACCTCATGAACCGGCGCTCCTTCTTCTTCTGAGTGATGTAAAGAACCCCATGCTCAGGTATCCTGGTTGGCATGTACGGAATGTAGGCTTCGATACCAGGAACGAGCAGGTTTGGTCTCAGCAGGTTGACCTTCGGCTGGCGGTTTTCGATGGCAAGCTGGTAGTCCATCACTCTCGCGAGAGAGATTGCGTGACAGACGTATTTCTTTAGTATCTCTGTGCCATCTCTGTAGTGCTCTGGTCGGAGGATCGGGCCTTGGAGGTACTTGATAATCGTGAGAAGGTCTTCCAGATGCACCCGATCTAAATCAGCTTCCGTGAAGGTCCAGTTCTGCAGTTCACCTCGAGGGACACCGGTGCCGTACATGCGGACATCATACTCAAGGAATAACTGATGGCCATGTCTGTAGGGGCGCATAGCAGTTACCTTGATAAAGCGACGTCTGATCCTCTGGCGTCCATGAGTGGCCCAGTTGCACATCCGTTGGTGAACGTAGGCTGTCCTTCTTCTCTTGTTCTTGATGTGCGAGATCCCGAAGTAGACCTTTCGAGACCAAGCATGCAGCTTTTCCTGCTGGTAGATGCGGGTGAACGTTTCTTCTAGGAACGGGCGGAAGATGATGGAGTGGTTCCAGTTGAGCTGGATGACAGTAGGAGCAGCGGTTTCTGGATCAGTAGAGTGGACGGTCCGTGGGGCTTCTGGAGTTGGAAACTTGAGCGCTGAGAGGAGGTTGGCGTAGTCAGGATCCTTGACGATGTCGTCTCCCTTCTGATAGACCCTTAGGCTCTGTGCAAGCGACCTCAAGATCTTCCGGGCTGCTTCCGGAATTTGGAACTCTGAAGGATCCGTCGGTGCTGCTTCTGGGAGAACGGCATCAATCTGAGCCGTGTCCGTCATTTGGGGAAACTGTACTGACTCCCCTTCCGGGATCCGCTCATATCGCCAACTCCCCATGTCCGGAATGTCTTCTGTCTCAGAGTCGACATAGGGAGCTTCGGCGACATCGGAGTCTGCGGGAGCACTCGAGGGAGCGGCTGAGGAACCTGGAGCTGTCGAACCGGATCCGGAACCAGGTTGGAGGTCGGTGCGAAGCCGTTTTGCAGCTTGTATCTCCCCCTCATGAGGACCTGGTGCGGAGTCATCAGCGTCATCATGCCTCCTCTTCGAAGGCTGAGCCTGGGACCGACACACGGCCTCCAGTTCTCGAATCCTTTGTTGTAGTAGCTCGATCTGGGCCGCTTGATCTCTGACTTGGGCGGACAGGCGGTCGTTCTGAGTGGTGTAGGAAGTGATCAGCATCATGTGTTCCACCTCAGTGACATAGCCTGGGATCGGAGGAAGGTCGCCCGAAGTCGGAGGGGCAAGCCTGAGGACGTCTTCTGATGGCCTGGGAATGGGAGCTTCAGTAGACGGGGCAGCCTCAGAGTGTTTGCCCTTGATCTTCCGTTTAAGCTCGTAGAGCTCCGCATCCCGGTCTTCCTGAAGCTTGCGCGACGCCTCAAGATCAGCTAGTCTCTTCCTCTCCGTCTCGGCCAAGGCTTTCTCAAGTGCCTCGACCCGCGCATCACGAGCCTGGTTTGCTTGCTCCACAGCTAGTAACCTGCTTTGGACGACTTTTAGGATGTCGTCCGAATCCGTCGGACCTAAAAGTCCCGTTGGTGCAGGGGCGGTTTTAAGGATTCCACCCGAATCCGTCAGGCCTAAAAGCCCCGGTGTTGCGTGAGCATCTTTAGAGACTTTGCTCGAGTCTGTCAGACCCTGTCCCGGAAGAACTAAACCCGGTGCCACTTGGGCTCCAGTTGACGAGAAGAGTCCTAACGAGGTACTCTCTCGGCCCGATGTCACCGCTGGTATGATGCTGACGGTGTCGGGGCTTCCGGTGGATCCTCGAAGGGCGTCTGTTGACGCACCGACTCTCCCCGTTCCGGCCTCGCCACTCGGGCGGACAGATAATGCATCCAACAGTGTCCTATCCAAATGAACGACCCTAAAGGTCTCAGTAACGGGCTCTAGGACTACTGGTGCACGAAAAGAAGTCGAGAGGCGGGGCGGTTCCTCTCTCATTTCAACACCAACAGACTCCAAACGAGTGGTTGGTGGAAGTTGAGCTAAGTCCCCGTGAGAATGTGAAACGACCATCTGTTGAGAGATGGTCGAGTGGTCGGTTTGGGCGTGCAAATGCGCTGGTTGGCTGCCAGCGACTTGACCCGACGTCAGCGAGTGACCGGTCTATGTGAGGGTTGCCTCTGTGGGGATTGGACTCAGGGTTAAGGAATCATCCGTTGCTAACCTGTGCGGCTCTACTTCTACGTCCGCCTCCTCTAATTGAGCCCAAGGCTCGCTTAACTGGACCTCAACGTCTTCGGTCTCGTTTTCTCTGCTCTCTCTCTCCTTTTCTCCCCTCTCTCTCTCTTCTTCTTCTTCGTTGTCTTCTCGTCCCCAGCCGGTAGCAACCTCGGCCTCACCTTCTTCCTCCTGACCGACAGTTCGGTCATCAGACGCCAGATCCGCAATAAGAGTGGGATCACCTGAAATCCGGTCGTCGTTGAAGGAGGAGGTGGCTTCATCCAAATCTATCACTTGGGCCTTCCCGCCCTTTGGTGGTTCTGAAAGCTGGAACTCCGAGTCGGAGCCGTAGTCCACTTGTTCTGAGTCAGTTGCCTCGTCATCGGGCTCACGACGGTCCGTAGGAGTGTGCTCGGAAGACTCGTGACCGTCGGAGTCATCGCCAGATGGTTCGCCTGAGGGTTCGCCTCCCTGAGAAGTGACGGCCGCCGAGTGAGGTGGTGGAGGAGCGTGTGCTTGTTCTTGTGGGGAAGCTTCCACGTCCTCCCCAGTAGGTTGTTGCGGCGGCGTCGGCGATCGGCGCTCTTCCGATGACGAGTGAATCGGGGACTGCTGAAGGGTGCCCATGTACTGCTTTACCCGGAAATGACTCGTGTACTCGCGTGTGCGGATGGCATCAGAAGTTTCTTCCACAACAGTGGGAGTGCGGGCACGAGTGGCTCTGTTCTGGATCATTGTCTGGTATGCACCGGCTCGAGAAGTGTGTGGAGTGGCAGACGTACCGACAATTCTACCCTCTCCTCCCCTAACGTCAACTCTCATCACTCCCGAGCCAGAAGCTCCCCCACTGGAGCTCTGGCCCGCCGTACCAGAGGTACGGCTTCTAGGTAGGACGGGTTGCACGTCTTGGGCAGGGCTCCTCGGCTCTGAGGAGTCCGTAGACGTGTCTTCTAAACTATGGAGATTCGGTACATCCTAACACTCATTGACCTACGGTCTGCCATGTTGAGCACGTTTGCTGGAATGTGCATCTCTACCTGACCAGGCCTCAGATTCTTCTTGTTGGCTCGGCCGATCTGCTGGCTTTCGAAGCGGAGATGGCTTGATCTGCGTCGGACAGCACGGTTCTGAGTCATGTGGTCTCGGATGATCAGACTAAAGAAGCGCATCCACGGGATGGATGTGTGTTTCGCACGTGCTGGCCCAGCTCGGACGTCATTGATGATGTCTGCCCAGAGTTGTTGAGCAAAGTCGATCCGCCTCCCGTAGGCGACCGCATGGATGATGTGCCAGAACTGGGTGGATGCCTTGTCCACGCCATGGGTCTTGGAAGAGAGCGTGCGGTTGAGGATGTTGAAGAAAGAGTACCAGATCGGGGGCAGCATTCCCTGAGTGATCTGGGAGATTCCTTTCGGCCTGTTGTTTTCGGTGTAGTAGACTCCGAGAGCGAGCACTTCGCTGAAGAGCTCAGGTCCAGATACGAGAGGGTCAAACGGGGCCTTTGGAGTTTCAGCTGGCAGACGAAGGATTCTTCGAAGATCCTCCACAGTGAAGACCAGATCAGTCTGGTCCACTCGGCCGATGATGGTTGGCACTCCGTCCCGGTTCTCGACACGGGAAGTGTTCCAGAACTGCTGCAGATATATCATCGGGATGTCAGCAGTGGCTTGCATCGCGTATGCAAGGGGATGAGCTCGGAGAATCTCGAGAACAACGTCATCTTGGACAGTGAAGTTTGCCAAGTCAACGTACTGGTTGTTCTGGTGGATCTCGCGGATTTCAGCCGGGTTGATCAGTGCGAGATCAGCAGCACTGGCGACGGGTGAAGTAGGAGCAATTGGTTGTTGATCAGCCATTTCTGCAAGACATTAAGTGTTAGAAATAATACAACGTGAAAAGACTATACCCTCGACTAGGCGCGAGTCGGAAAACCTCGAAAACCCAATAAAGAGTGTTTCGTATTTTCCGAGTCGAAAAACGAGCAAACTATACGAGGGGAGTTTTCCGATTCGGAAAAGGATGTTTTCCGATTCGGAAAACTCAACACTTAGGAAAGATAGAATACATTTAAACAGACAAGTTTTCCGATTCGGAAAAGGGTGTTTTCCGATTCGGAAAACTCCTACACTTGAAAAAATAAGAGAACAAAAACTTGTAGGTTTTCCGAGTCGGAAAACATTGTTTTCCGATTCGGAAAATGTCACGACACTTAGAAGAATTTTGGCAAGACTTGGTCTCTCAAACGAGTCGGAAAACCTTGGAAACCCATAAGGGTAGTTCCACGTTTTCCGAGTCGGAAAAGATATACTTGAAAACCGAGACCAAGTCCGATTCGGAAAACATAGTTTTCCGAATCGGAAAACATGCATAAAGGATCATCGTCAACAGATGCGGAAAACTTGAACATTCAAGTTTTCCGATTCAGAAAACTTGAATGTTCAAGTTTTCCGAGTCGGAAAACGACGACGGTTCGTATTTCCAACTTAAAAACCGCTCAAAAATCGTCGATCTAAGGCCCTAAACTATCAACATGCATCCTAAATCAGTTCATAACAAGTTTTTAAGCAACAATGGATCGTTTTAACGTCCCGAAATCCCATTCCAAGAAGTTTGGGTTTCGGGTAAGTTTAAAAACTTTTAGGCTTCGATCCAGGCCTTAAAACAGAAGATATAGATGTTAAAACTATACAAGGGTTGATCGTTTACTTACCAGGAATCCGAATATGCAAAAAGATCGACGATCGGAGCACAAACGAGCAAAAACCGAAATCGAGCGCGAAGTGGGTTCGGGTGAGAATTCAGAGAGAAAAGATGAAAATTTTGAAATTTGTGAAAAGTAACTCTTGAAAACCGGTATTTATATTTTTACCGAGTTACACTGTGTTTGGGTCAAAAACACTGTGTTTGGCTCTCCTTTTGGCTCTCTTAACCCGACTTTCACCATTTGGCAAAAACCACCCCTGGACTTGAAGTTTGAGTAAACTTACAAACAAGTCCCTGAACTTGTATTTTCAGAAAATTTTCAAAACAGACCCTGGACTACAAGTTTCACAAGGTTTGCAAAACGAGTCCCTGAACTTTAAGAAACAGAAAGTGGCAAAGTTAGTCCCCGAACTTGTAAGTTCAAGACATGTACTCTACCGCCCCCTGAACTTTCAAGTTCACAAAAAGTTACAAGTTCAGCCCTCGACTCCCGAGAAAAGAGACTTACCTGGTGCGTCTCACTGGGTTTAGAGCGAGTCCTGATCTGAAGTAACCAGAAGTCGTAGTGAGAATCCATACCTACAAAATAGAGCACAATATGGTATCCAAGATGTTGTGGATCCGAGAACGTTAGGGAGCACACCAAACAGTAAATACAGGACTTAGTACTCCCCCTCGATTCATGCAATATCTATAGAGTTCCTACAGACTCCCCCTACACACATGCATACATTATGAGAACTCCCGACTCCCCCTAGACCTCAGGCAGGGAGGTCTAGCATTCCTAACTTGCTTAGGAGGAAAAAATGACGCTTCTCGTCAAACGGCTTGGTGAACAAATCAGCAAGCTGATAGTCACTCTCAACAAAGTATAGTTCAATATTACCTTTCTCGACGTGATCTTTGATGAAATGATATCGAATGTTGATATGCTTCGTCCGAGAATGTTGAACCGGATTTGCCGTGATCTGAATCGCACTTTTTGAGTCGCAGTAGATGGGAATTCGATGCATGGTGTATCCAAAGTCCGCTAGTTGGGTTTTCATCCACAGAACTTGCGAGCAGCAGCAAGCGGCAGCTACATATTCTGCCTCCGCGGTGGATAGGGAGACGCAATTCTGCTTCCGGGATGACCAACTGACCAACTTGTCCCCGAGAAATTGACAGGCACCAGAAGTGCTTTTCCTGTTTAGCTTACAACCTGCATGGTCTGAGTCTGTATATGCAATTAGTTCAAAACCAGAATCCTTTGGGTACCAAAGGCCAAAATCCGGTGTGCCCTTCAGATACCTAAGGATTCTCTTGACTGCAGACAGATGTGAATCCCGTGGGTCACACTGAAAACGAGCGCAGACACCCGTGGAAAAAACGATATCTGGTCTACTGGCCGTGAGATATAAAAGGGAACCAATGATTGCCCGATAGGTTTTCTGGTCAACCGGTTTACCAGAAGAATCTGCAGATAGTTGAAAATTTCTGGGCATTGGTGTGGCCGCAGAGTTTGAACCACCGAAATCAAATCGTTTTAAAAGATCTTGAACATATTTGGCTTGATTTATGAAAATGCCATCAGGGCGTTGTCGAACTTGAAGTCCTAAAAAGAACGTCAACTCGCCCATCATGCTCATTTTGAATTGGGATTTCATGGTGTTCTCAAACTCTTGGCACATCTCAGGCTTTGTAGACGCAAAGATAATGTCATCCACGTATATCTGAACGATAATTAAATCTTTACCTGACCTCTTGAGAAACAGAGTGGGATCGATAGTACCTTTCTTGTAGCCAACTCCGAGTAAGTAGTCAGTGAGAGTTTCGTACCATGCCCTCGGAGCTTGCTTGAGACCATAAAGCGCCTTGTCCAAAATGTAGACGTGATTCGGGAATCGAGAATCGACGAACCCTTCCGGTTGTTCTACGTACACTTCTTCTTGAAGAACTCCATTTAAGAAGGCACATTTGACATCCATCTGATAGACTGTCATGTTTTTGTGTGCAGCATACGCAAGGAAGATTCGGATTGCTTCAATTCGGGCTACTGGCGCGTACGTCTCATCATAGTCGATACCCTCTTGTTGGCGATAACCCTTGGCGACAAGGCGAGCTTTGTTCCGGATGATGAGATTATTCTCGTCGGTTTTGTTCCGGAGTATCCACTTGAGGCCGATGATTGTCTTTCCCCATGGTCGTTCTACCAAGCGCCAGACCTTGTTTCTCTCGAATTCGGCCAGCTCATCTTGCATGGCGATCACCCAGTCGGGATCGGTGAGAGCTTGCCAAACATCCGATGGTTCGAAATCGCTCAAGAATCCACCGAAGAGGATCAGATTTTCAGTGTGCTTTGCAGATCGAGTGGTTACAGGTTGTGAGGGACTCCCGATGATCTGGGAGGGGGGATGATCTTTTGTCCACCTGCGAGTGTGAGGGTGAGTGACATAAGCCTGTCGGTTGTTGGTGGCGTCGTTCTCATCTTGGACTGCAAGGATCTCTTCTAGGTTCCCACTTGATGAGCCTTCATCCTGATTGATCCGCGGTGCAGCCTCTAACCGGGGCTCTCTGACTACCTGAGCATATGATCGTTGGGCTGTGCTCGGGGAAGGTAGTGGAGCTTCTTCTGGAATTGGAGTAAGAACAGGGTGCGGAGTCTGATCTTGATCAGGTGCCGGTGAAGCTGCGGATGAAACTTCAGATGGGGGAGCCGAGGACTCAGGTGTCACGGAGTGAGTTGAAGTGCTGGAGGAGGGCTCCGTGACGAAGGCATCGGATGTCACTGTGGTTGTGGTCGAACCTGTTGGAGCGGGAACTACGATTGGACTCGTTAGAGTGTGTAGATCGTATTCCGCGAGATCTAAAAAGTCTAAAGCAGAAAAGTTAGAAGACGGATCTGTGCTCGGTGGTGAAGGGAACAGTTCAGGGAAAGATGCAGACACATTACTAGAACTAGCATTCAGATAGGTTTCAGATTCAGAGAAATCAACATTTGAGCTTTCCAGGATAGTTCGGGTCCGTTTGTTGAAAACTCTGTAAGCCTTAGAGTTATGTGAGTATCCGATGAAGATAGACTCATCAGACTTAGGGTCAAACTTACCCAAATTCTCCCGGTCATTAAGAACATAGCATTTACAACCAAAAACTCTAAAGAAGTCAATGTTTGGCTTACGCTGTTCGACCATCTCGTAAGCGGTTTTACCAGTCCGCTTTACGATCAGAGTCCGGTTTTGCGTGTAGCATGCTGTGGAAACGGCTTCAGCCCAAAACTGTTGAGGAACTCCAGAATGAGCCATCATGGATCTTGCTGCTTCGACCAACGTCCGGTTCTTCCTTTCTACGACCCTATTCTGTTGAGGTGTGCGAACTGCCGAGAAGTTGTGAGTGATCCCCACTTCTTCGAGAAAGGATTGCAGCTTTGCGTTGCGGAAATCAGTACCGTTGTCGCTACGTATTTTCCTCACCCGACGACCCAAGAGAACTTGTGTGCGTTTGATGAAGGCTATGATTCGTTCAGCAGCTTCTGATTTGACTCGAAGAAATTCAAGCCAAGTGAACCTAGAGAATTCGTCTACGAGAACCAGCATATACTTCTTTCTGGCAAGACTTTCTACTCTCATAGGTCCACAAAGATCCATGTGTATCATGTCGAGGGGACTTTGGCAATTCGTATCCATTCTCGGTGGATGAGAGCTTCTGGTCATCTTTCCTTGTTCGCACGCAGGACAAAGAGTGTCCTTGGAAAGGCGAAGCTCAGGCAGTCCCCTGACTAAACCCTTAGAAACCAGCTTGTTCATATCTTTGAAGTTCTGATGACATAGTCTGCGTTGCCATAACCAACTGTCCCCTTTTGATGCTTTTGTGAGTAGACAGATTGCATTCTTCGGTTTAGCTTCAAACAGGGGGTGTGTTTGAGGGATTGAACGGAAGACGGTTGTGTAGAGATTGCCATTTCGCCTGGCGGAGAGAATAGCATTGTTGTCTTCATCGTTCACGTCACTTCCGTACTGAAAGGTCTTCACCCAGTATCCGTTATCACAGAACTGGCTGGAGCTAAACATGTTGTACCCCAATCCCTCCACATAACGTACACCCTTGATGATGTACTTTCCATTGGTGATTTTTCCCGACCCTAATATCGGCAACGGCGTTCTATCGGCAGTCTTTATGTATCCCTCAAACTTCTCAACGTAGTCGAAGATGAAGGACCGCTGCCCAGTCATGTGTGTGTGAGCCCCGAGTCAAAGTACCACACATGACTGATCTGCAAAACAATTAGGCTTGTTTAGGGACCCATTGCCAAATGGGTTCCTTAGGGTCAGAAACAGTTGAGTTGGTCGATGCAGTCTCCTTTTCGGATTTCTCCTTAGGCTCAGGGGACTGCACTGACGAGGAAGGTTTTCCCTTTCCTCTTTTTCTCCCTCTTCTCTTTCGAGATTTGATTTTAGGCACATCAGCATCAAAAGAATTATAAACACCATAGCGCAGAAAATTGTCAAACATAAAGCACATGTCATTACGCAAAGAGTCAAAAGCATGAGTTAAATGTTGATTACGTTTTACAGACATGTTTGAATTAATTCCTACGCTAGGTGGAGCATAGCCAAGACCCGCACGGTTAGGACTATGCTGCTTAGGGAAAGCTTGAAAAGAGTTGGGTCTTCCTCGGTGATCCTTCCTTGGTGGCTTCACTTCCTGTCCACCATCCTTCTTCCTCCCATCTGCATTAAGAGCATGGTGTGAGTTAGATGACGGTTTAATAGGAGAAGAGTTGCCACCCTTTCTAGAAGATGTTTTTGAAAATTTAGGTTTTGTGGAAGAGAAAGGTTGCTTTGGTTTTAACTGAGAGGTCTCACCCACTTCAAAGCTGCTTGAATTAAGGTCAAGACTTTTAATGGGTTTAGCTGAGTTACGAGCATCGTTAGACTTTGAATGCTTTTTCTGGAGTCCTTTGGGTGCGTGAGGCTTAACTGATTTTCCCTTGTCAGTACCAACACATTTTTCACCCTTAGGGTTACTGTTCTCAGAAACAGGAGCTCGTGACTCAACAGACTTTTCAGGTTTTACAAAAACAGATTTTGGCCTTTTTGGAATAAAGCCTGAAGGATCATCACCTTCATCTAAGAACACCTTCAGATCGTATTCAACATTAGGATCATGGATAGACTTTGGTTCAGCTATCCTGTGGTGTGAGTTGTGGGGTTCATCATCATCTGACAGTAGGGTGTAATAGTCCTCTAGATCCGTAACAGATTTGGTTTGGGAATTAACTATCGGATGGTTGAGGAGTGGAGTAGTCCTATCATCAACTGAGTCTGAAAGGTTTTCAAAGTACATGACTTTTCTTTTCAAAATGGAATTTGACACACGTTGGTTGGTTAAGGCCACACGATAATTGATCTTTTCATCATGATCAAGTTCTCTTGTAATTTGTGAATGAACATTTAGGAGAACATATCGTGCCTTAAGATCCGCAACCTTAAGTTGAAAATCAGTAAAGGTTGAGGCTGCGGTCTCACACTCTGAAGACATTCTAATTCTCTCGGTATTTGCCTCGATCAAGTCTTTCTTCAAAGTGTGAACCAAGTTGTCTTTCTCTGAAATAAGCACTTTCAGATTCAGTATCTGATGTTGACATGCGTCCAGATCCATGGCTTTTAGTCTAAGTCCAAACACTTCCTTCTCTAGTTCGACTAGGTCGGGACCCTTAGTTGCGGAAACATCCTCTGGTGGGATAACTAAGGTCTCCTCTGAATAATCCATCTTCCTAGTGTCATAACTAGTGTTCAGGTCTGAGTAGTTGATGGGAGGCATAGCTACTCTAGGTGTTCTTGCCTTGATGCCTTCCCATGTGGACTTAGTGTTTGTTGGATCACTGGCTGGGACAAATATAGGTTTGTTAGGAGCGGGACTTGAGGTTGGACTACCTGAAGAACTATTGGGCGGACTTGTGGTTCTGGTAATGGTTTCACCATTAATAACTTCGTGTAAGTGACGGTCTGCCTAACAAATTCTTCGGTGACGTGTCCTCCTACAAAGGCAGGTTTGGGTTTGGAGGCGGCCATGTCCTCAAAATTGTATAGATAAGAAGGTGCCTTTTCTAAAACATGGTTTTCAGACAGTCCAAGTCCGGGTCTGGCTTTATAGAAAGGATTTTTATTGGCATGCTGCGTAAGAATGCTCAAGGTCTGTTCAGATTGTCCTCTTTTAAATTTGTTATCTTCAAGCTCTTGAATTTTGGAAAACAGTCTAGTTCTTTCTTCTGAAAGCAACTGGAATTTTATTTGGAGCTCTCCATGGTCACTGTTAAGTTCCTCATGGGTTTTCTGAAGACAACTGAGTTTGTTGGACAAATTGGACTCTCTGACGCTAGACTCAAGAGTCTCACGGTTGTACACTATGGTCAAGTCCTCAAGAGAGCTTTTGTATATGGCACTGTCGATTCTAAATTTCGTGACGAGAGATCGTTCCGATTGGAGACATCTCTCAAGTTCACAAATTCTAGATTCTAACATTGTCACATCATCAGTTAAGTCAGGAATAGTGGATACCTCAGACGCGTCGAGGTCTCGATATGTGCTGGGGCCAACAGCTTCAGGTCCTTTGAAGTCTGCCATCAAACACGGACCCCCCAGTAGGTGATCTTCCTCGTCTGAGCTTTCTTCCTCACACACCCAGTTTTTCTCATCGACTAGCAGAGCAACTCCCTTCTCTTTCTTCCTCATCAATGCTGCCTTCTTCTCAAAGTATGCAGCATCCTTGTATCTGACAGGGCAGTTGTTCGCATAGTGACCCAGCTTGCCACATTTGAAGCAGGATGTAGTGGCACTAGCGGTCTTTTGAGGAGCTGGGGTAGGAGCACCACTATTCACTGGAGCTGGAGGAGCATTCAACCTTTGATCACCAATTTCAACTGGACCTTGTTGATGTCCTTCTCTCGGAGCTTGCCTAGAAGAACCACTCTGATGGTTGCCTTCTGGATAGTTTCTGTTCCCGTGATCTGTTTGTCCTTCAAATCCACGGTAGTTCCTTTCTTGTTCTTGTCCATATTCCGGACCACCTTGACCGCCTTCAAATCTTCCATATCTTCCATTTTCACGTCTTCCATCTTGGCCACCTTCATACCCGCTGCTGTATCCCTGACGATCAATGTATCCTGATTCAGGAGTGTAGTTTCTCTGGTTTTGGCGATAGTTGATATTAGAGACCTGTCCTCTCCAATCTCCCTGATCTCCAGGGCCTCCCTGATAGTCCAGGTAGGTGTTATCTCTGTAACTTCCTCTCACTTCCCTATGCCGGCCTTGATCACCCCGGTATCTTCCTGAATGCTGACTCGGAAATCTGTCCCCTTGCTGGTATCCTCCTCTTCCTTGATTCCCAAACTGAACTCGTTCCTGCTGATAGTGTCCACCTTGGCCTTGCCCCATCCTTCCTCCACTGGGGTATCCAGATCCCCTAGGTCTGCTGTATCCACGGTTGGAATTCAGCTTCTGTACGCTATGAGTGATGAGGGCAAGAGACTCATTCACATGGAAGAGTTCATCATCAGAGATTGAGATGATTAGCGGATCATCTGGATGTTGATAGCTTGGACCATAGTTTGAGTTGAACTCTTGGTAGTTTGGACCATAGTTCCCGTTGAACTCCTGGTTGTAGTTCTCCTGATAGAGCTGAGATGGTGAGTGGTTGTACTGCTGAGGAGATGAGTTGTTGTACTGCTGATGTTGGAAGGGAGCTGAGTTTGATCCTGCACATGGCACTACCGCGAGTGCCAGAGGGTCAACAGTATTTTTGAACTTGCCGCCAGTGATGAATTCCTCATGCTGAACCATCATGCTAAAAAGGTCATGTAGACCCATAATCCCCAGATTTCGGCTCAACTGTAAGTTGATCGCCAGATTTTGCCATGCCGGCGTTAGGTTCTTCAGGAACTTAACATTTACCTCGTATTTTGACTTTTCTACCCCGAGTCTTCGTAGGTCATTCACGAAGGCGTTCAGTCTTTGATAAGACTCGCTGAGGGATTCGGTTTCCCTGGCTTTGAAGCCTTCGTAGGCATTTAGGGCACTCTCCTTTTGACTCTCGAGGGCGGTGTCACCTCCCTGCATCTGCTGCTCTATTTCTAACCAAACGTCTCGTGCGTTTGTCAGACTATCCACTCTCGCGTACATATCATTCGGGAGAGCCATAATCAGAAGGGTCAGTGCGCGCTTGTCAACGAGGTGCCGGGCTCTTTGCTCTGGATTATACATGTCGATGGGCTTTTCGACAGAGTAAGCTGGCAGTTCCGGGCATGCGTCTGTTCGGGGAACTGCGGCAACCGTGACGGTCGGTCGGATTGGGCCCTCACGGATTGACTTCATGAGGTTTTCATCGAGTAATGTAACACCCCGCTAAAGCGGAAACACGAGGTGCGACAGCTAAGATTTCAAGGCGATAGGAGATAACAGCATCAACCATTCGTTCCAAAATATCCAAAGTTTTTAAAATTTAAATTGTATTACAACCAACGGAAGTTTGAAATTACAAACATAACAAAATAAAATACTAAGTCTTGATTGATGTCTACAAGTGCTCAAAACTAAGCTTTCTCATTCACCTTCTGATTTCCTGAAAAGCATGTTAAAACAAGCGTCAACTACGAGAGTTGGTGAGTTCACAGGTTTTCATATGCACAAAACAGTTTAAATGCAACAATTTTAGTGAACCTTTTTATTCACTCAACTTTTCATAAACAAGGTATAGTGAACCCGTTCATTCACTAAATTTTCATAAACAGTTATAGTGAATCCGTTCATTCACTAAATTTTTATAAACAGTTATAGTGAATCCGTTCATTCACTAAATTTTTATAAACAGTTATAGTGAATCCGTTCATTCACTAAATTTTTATAAACAGTTAGAGTGAATCCGTTCATTCACTACCAACATGTGAGTAAATTTCCCGGGTCATGTTAATCGCATGGTATTTATTCTTTGAGCCACTACTAAACCTAAAACCAATTTGCCCTAACGATCTACCTCAGAGGTGGTTGCGAACCACATGGGTAGAGCGTTCTCGCGAACTACCTCAACGGTGGGACTAAAACCCCACATGTGTAGACGCTGCACTACCTCAGCGGTGGGACTAAATCCCACATGTGTAGTACCACATATGATTACGTGCACCCTATACTCGTCAGTAAACAAGGGTGGGTCCACTCTACCAAATAGCGCTATCCACAATAACCATTGGCTCGAAACGAGTTAATAGTAGTGTATTCAACATGGGACTTTTACTCAATATATCATGCCGCATAACATTTCAAATTTAGCTCACAATACATTTCATTTCATTTCGCAATAATTTCACAATTTTTCACATTCATTTATAAACATGCTTTTCACCCCAAAACTCGTAAAAACGGTAAAAACGGGGGCTGTGAATACTCACCTCGAGCGTTTGATGCGGGTCGGTAAGTGATGATGTGCGGTAAAGTCCCGGTCCGATACTATTCTCACCCTAAAGACACAATAGGTTTATCGTAAGTTCTAAGCTTAACGGTCCCTAAGTCATAAATCGTACCGATATCCAATATAATGCCGTTATATTAATTTATATTGTCCCAAAAAAAAAAAAATTTACTTTATTACATTTTGGTGTGTTCCCCACATTTTGGAAGATTTAAAATTTATAAATTTTGGATCCTTATACAATTTTCCAGAATCTGCCAAAGTTTGTATGTTACAAAAATTATCATTTTGAACTTAGGTCCTCCCAATATCAAGTCCTTAAATTTTTACCCTTTGTTTTAGGGAATGTTAGGAACAATTTCACCAAATTTCATTATTTTTAGAGAATTTTTACTATTTTTAAACATTTTTACAAAATCAGTGGTATCATCCTACTTTCCAGAATACCTTTAGTCCTTGTTTTAATCATAAATAATTCTATACACCACTTTATCACGAATTTCCAAAGAGATTTTCTAGCTAAAACATATACCAAACTTTTGAGACAAGTTTCATGTCATAAGGATGATTTTTGAGGGAGATATGACATTTTCAAGTGGTGCATGTGTAATCTGCCATAAGAGGACAGCCTACACCACCAACTTAAACTCATTGGTTGAAGTCTCAAAACTCCTCTAAATGACATGATCTTGGACTTTTTAGAAAGCTAACTCAAAGTACTTGAGTTTAGAATCAAGAAAATCGTGCTTTAGGTAAATAATCAAGGAGTTATGCTAGTTTGAAGTTGACCAAAATTTCTGACCAAACACTGTTGCACACAAAAATGTTTTATGGTGGTTTGGGTTCAAATCTTGGTGTTTTTACACCAATCCAGTGGGGTTTGAACCCTAACACTTTAAATATCATCCCATAAAAATTTCATGAAGAAATAAGTTCAAGAAAACCCTTTTTGGGTCGTGTAAAGTACATGCATCAATATTGACAGAATCTGTCCAAAATCTACACCCATTATGCTACCAAAACACATAAAATCATACAATTTCGGGGTTTTTCTTGCTATTTCACCCACAACTCAGATTATTCAAATGTAATACAACTAATATATGCTTTCATACCATCCAAACCCATGCATGAACTATTGATGAAGTTTAGCACAAGTTTGGTGGTCAAGAACATCATCTAAACGATTTTTGATTCATTTCTTGTGTTCTTATGGGGAAATCATTGATTTTCACCTTCATAGATTGTTATACAACATTTCCTAAGGTTAAATCTCTTTCCCAAACACAAGTTTCTTTCTTGAATCAAAAAGGGGTTAAAACCCTTGAAAAAGAAGAAGAAAAACTCACAAATGAGTTGAAAATCGAAGTAGAAACATCCTAACTTTGCTTACCTTTGATGAACACTTAATCTTTATCTCAAATAGGTTGTTAAAACCTTTAAAAATCTGGATTGAAGATGTGTTCTTGGCTGAGTTTTAGTGAGAGAGTAGAGAGAATTAGAGAGAGAGATGAAGATTTGAAAAGTGAAAATGAGATTGTGTTGGGAAAGTGAAGATATGATGGTATTTATATGAGAGAAATAAAGAAGAAGAAAGATGATTGGAGGAGGAGGGAGGTGGCCGGCCAAGGGGGCCCACCCACCTCTTTCTTTATATTTTTTTTTTATTTAAAACAGTATACATTCTACACTGTTTGTTCGACGCGGGTACCGGGTTTTTGACGTTTTTTAGCAAATTCCGACTTTTCGAAGGTGGTTTTAGGTTATCTAGGTTACTTTACACATATTTTAAACATTATAACTTAAATTTCCAAAAATTATCTTAATTTTGGCATTTTAGGATTATCGGGTGATTTCGGGCCGGTTCGGGCTTTTTCGGGCAGTTTTCGGAACTTTTAGGATTTTAACCTAACTTTTTCGCACAAACTAACCTAGATTATTTTAGTAACTTAAATAACTACCTTTTTACCTATGGAGACGCTACTGAGTGATTTTCAGGCCGCTAATCGGAGAGCCGAATTTTGTCGGTTGTCACATTTACCCCCTGTTGAAAGAAATTTCGTCCCGAAATTTACTATTTGCCCTAACTAGGAAGGCTCATTTGTAAACAGGTGAGGGTACTTGCTCTTTATACAAGCTTCTCGTTCCCAGGTAACTCCAGTCCATACTTTGAGTTCCACCAGACCTTGACAATTGGTATCTTACTATGCCTTAACTGCTTGACTTCTTGGTCAAGAGTTTCAATTGGTTCCCCTGAAATGCGTAGCCGCTCATTGATTTGAACTTCCTCTAATGGTAGAACCACTGTTTCCATGGACAGTCTTTTTCTTCAGATTCGAACATGGAAGGTATCATGGATGGCACTGAGTTCCTAAGGAAATTCCAATTTGTATGCAGCTAGTTCGGCTCGCTCTTGCGTCTCAATTGGTCCAATGAATCTAGGACTCAGTTTTCCTTTCTTTCCAAACCCTAGAGATCCTTTCCATGGTAATACTTTCAAAAGTACCTTGTCACCAACTTGCAATTCCAAAGGCTTCCTGCGATTATCAGCATAACTCTTATAACAATCCATGGCTGCTTTTCAGCCTTTGCTGCATTGATTTAAATTTTGTCCGTCGTTTCTTGAACGATGTCGGGCCTAGTTAGTTGTCGTTCTCCAACCTCTAACCAACTAAGTTGTTGTAGGTGATTTCAGTCAATGATAGATGGTTGTTCCAACTTCCTCCTAATTCCATCACGCAGGCACACATAATGTCCTCCAGTGTTTGTATGGTTTCCTCTGTCTGTCCATCCGATTGAGGACGATATAAGGTGCTTAGGTCTAATCTTGTGCCCATCACTTTGTTTAATGATTGCCAGAATCGTGAAGTAGAACTGCTGTCTCTATCGGAGATGATCAAGATTGGCATTCCATGTCGCATAGCTATCTCATCGACATACAATTTCGCGAGTCTATCAATGCTGTGAGTTTCCCTTATTGGCAAAAAGTGCGCAGATTTCGTGAGTCGATCAACGATTACCCAAATCGAATCATGCCCCTTTTTAGTCTTGGGTAACTTGGTCACGAAATCCCTTGATATCCGCTCCCATTTCCATTCTGGGATTTCCGGTTGCTGCAGGAGTCTGGATGGCTTTTTTTTTTTTTTTTTTTTTTTTTTTTGTTCTACCTTGATCCTGGCACAGGTCAAGCATTTGCTCACATGCTAAGCTATATCCTTTTTCATCCCAGGCCACCAGTAGGCTCTTATAGTCCTTTGTACATCTTGTTAGATACTGGGTGTATCGAGTATTTCGTCAAATGAGCTTCATCCATGATCGTTGACCTTAACTGATCGACCTTTGGTGACCACATCTTGTCCTTAAAATAACGTACTCCATTAGCTTTCACCTCAAACTCTATTTCTATCTGGTGAAGAGTTCCTTTCTTCAGGTTTTCTACTTTCAATGCTTCTTCTTGAGCTTCAAGCATTTGATTTTTCAAACTCACCTGCACTACCATTCCCGTGACTCGTGCTCTTGAAGGTTTCACCCTTTTCTTTCCTGCTCAGTGCATCAGCTACCACATTTTCCTTTCCTGGGTGATACTTTATCTCACAATTTTAGTCATTGAGTAACTCGACCATCTTCTTTGCCTTGAGTTCAACATCTTCTGATCGAGGGTGTGCTGAAGGCTCTTGTGATCTGTGAAGATCGTGCACTTTGTACCATAAAGGAAATGCCCCCAGACCTGAAGTGCAAACACCACAGCTCCTAGCTCAAGATAGTGTGTGGTGTAATTCTTTTCACGAACCTTTAATTGTCTCGACGCACAAGCAATGACCTCCTTACTTTTCATTATCACACATTCTAAGCCTTAATGCGAAGCATCGCAGTACCCCACGATGTTATCTGTTCCTTCAGGTAACGCCAAAAGGAGTGCATTGCACAAGTTATGCTTAAGTAACTGAAACGCTTCCTCTTGTTTTTCTCCCCAAATAAACTTCTTGTCCTTCTGCGTTAAAATTTTCAAAGGTTGTGCAATTTTGGAGAAATTAGCAATGAATCGTCGGTAATAGCCTGCCAGACCGAGAAACTGTCGAATTTCTGTCGGCGTCTTCAGAGTTTCCCATTTCTTTATAGCTTCAATCTTGGCTGGATCAACATGTATTTCTTCTTTATTCACCACATGACTTAAAAGTGCATTTCACGGATCCAAAATTCACACTTAGAGAATTTTGCGTAAATCTCCTCGGTTTTGAGCAACTCCAGTATCAATCTTAGATGTTGCTCATGCTCCTCCTTACTTCGCGAGTGGATTTGGGTGTCGTCTATGAAGACAGTCACAAACTTATCCAGGTATGGTCGACATACTCTGTTCATCAAATCCATGAAAACTGCTGGAGCGTTCGTCAAACCAAAGGGCATGAACAAGAATTCGCAATGACCATAACGAGTTCTGAACGCTGTCTTGGCAATATCTTCCTCTCGAACTATCATCTGATGGTATCCGGATCTAAGATCGATCTTGGAAAGGTACGTTGCTCCTTGAACTAGATCAACATGGAACTCTATCTGTCTATGCAGGGGTAGTCCGGGTAACTCCTCCGGGAACACTTCTGGATACTCTCTTACAACTGGAAAGTCCTAAATTTGCTCCTCCTTTACCTCTTTATCTACACATGCGCCATAAACGCCACGCAATCCTTTTGCAAATGGCTTCACATTTTCATGTAGGGTACTATACTGGATCTTGATGTGCCTCTTTGGTTCCAATTGCGAATGCCCTTCCTTGAGCCTTGCATCCTTAATCTCTTTGATTTGCTTACGTTGCTTTGTTCATCCTCTTGGTGCTGCTTAAGCCTTTGTTCAGCGTGAAATACCTATCTTTAGAGTGGTTTAGGGCTGCGTACCCTTAGCCCCCTTTTCGGTCCTTCTGACCTTCCTTTCCTTTCTATAGTAACGAGTAGTGTAACCGACTAGGTTGTCCTTGGTACCCCTAATACAAGCTCCTGGGTGATTGCAGTTGTAGCTATTACATTTTGGATGAGAGTCCATATACTGCCTTGACTCATAGGTCTTTACTCCAAATTTCTTTTGACTTTTATTTGACTGACTTGAGTTGTCTCCTCTGACTGGTGCCCTACTTTCCTTTATTACCATCTTTCCATTCGATGGGTACTATGACTTCCTTAATTCTCCTATTTGCGACAAGGTCGGTTAGTAATTTGAGTGACTATGGTAGGTACGACTTCCTGGACTTGTTGGGCTATCAGTTGCGCAATGTTGATCACTTAACTCTTACGGTTCCCTTTCTAGCTACGTGTGTTTCTTCTAGGAAATACGGTTTTAAATCATTTGTAAAATGTATGTTTGAGTAAAAGTTGTCTTTTAATAAATGTTCGAAAATATTTGTATTTTATTTATGAGGATTTCTTTACAATAAAATCGGTAAGAACGTCTTGGTGATTAAAGAAAGGTTAGTTTCATTGAAACTTAATATATATCTGAAAGGGGTCAAAATTTGATGTTAATACATCATTAAAATATTTTACCCACCCAAACTAAGGTTTAAATGGGATAACCAAAAGTACACTTTGAAATTCCTTCAAAATTCACGAGAGTTACAACCGAAAGGATCAGTTTTGCCAACAGTATTACCGCAACTTGTCCGCCCAAGTCAACTTTCCTAGTCGTCCTTCTTGTCTTCCTAGCATTTTCTACAACTTTGGTGGTACATTCCTCCAATAGATGCACCAATTTTGTCGACTTAGTCATGGCCTGATTCTATCTTGATGCCCTGCTTCGACTATTTTGCAGTCCGCCGGCGAGTGTTTGCATAGTTCGAGTCTCTCCTTGTGCCATACTAATATTATGAGCGATCAATATCCCCGAAAGGATATGAAATGATCTTGCATTACCCCAATGGGTTATTGCCAATCCACTCCGAAAGGTTGCCGTAACTGTCTTCTGAGTTGTCTCGTTTGAGGTGCTGGGAGGTTCAGGTTGGGCGTAGGAATAACTGGGGTAGGTTCAGGTAGGACACTTGTTGGGGTAATCGAAGGTGGATTGCTTAAATATCCTTACTTGTTACTCTAATGTCGGAATCATAATGCTTAGACGGGTCCTTCTCCGAAGTCTAAGTAGTAGTGTTCGACATAGTGGTTGTAGTGCCCGCAAGACTCATTAACGCGCATTCAAAATACTAGTGACATCCTAGCGCTAACGCAGGAGTGTTCAACAGTGACGTTACCTTTCTTAACGCGTAAATGCTATAGTAAATATCAACATCATGATATGCTTATGTGAACTCACACAGTTTTCGCTTTTCAGGAAATTTTTCGAAGGCTTCAAATTTTTATTTTCTAACAATACGCTTAGTTCATAAGTCCTATCCTACTTATATCATGGCTAAGCGTAGGTGATCAGGCTCCGCTTATCTATGATATATCAGAATAGCACCTATCCTAATCGTATAAGCATTTGAATTCTCCTATACTTCGAAATCTGTGATTAAAATGTTTTAACTTATTTTTGGAAAAATGTTGGTTATAGTACTTGGTTTTATGAAAACCGATGTTCTCTATAACCTATGGCTCTGATACCAAATCTGTAACACCCCGCTAAAGCGGAAACACGAGGTGCGACAGCTAAGATTTCAAGGCGATAGGAGATAACAACATCAACCATTCGTTCCAAAATATCCAAAGTTTTTAAAATTTAAATTGTATTACAACCAACGGAAGTTTGAAATTACAAACATAACAAAATAAAATACTAAGTCTTGATTGATGTCTACAAGTGCTCAAAACTAAGCTTTCTCATTCACCTTCTGATTTCCTGAAAAGCATGTTAAAACAAGCGTCAACTACGAGAGTTGGTGAGTTCACAGGTTTTCATATGCACAAAACAGTTTAAATGCAACAATTTTAGTGAACCTTTTTATTCACTCAACTTTTCATAAACAAGGTATAGTGAACCCGTTCATTCACTAAATTTTCATAAACAGTTATAGTGAATCCGTTCATTCACTAAATTTTTATAAACAGTTATAGTGAATCCGTTCATTCACTAAATTTTTATAAACAGTTATAGTGAATCCGTTCATTCACTAAATTTTTATAAACAGTTAGAGTGAATCCGTTCATTCACTACCAACATGTGAGTAAATTTCCCGGGTCATGTTAATCGCATGGTATTTATTCTTTGAGCCACTACTAAACCTAAAACCAATTTGCCCTAACGATCTACCTCAGAGGTGGTTGCGAACCACATGGGTAGAGCGTTCTCGCGAACTACCTCAACGGTGGGACTAAAACCCCACATGTGTAGACGCTGCACTACCTCAGCGGTGGGACTAAATCCCACATGTGTAGTACCACATATGATTACGTGCACCCTATACTCGTCAGTAAACAAGGGTGGGTCCACTCTACCAAATAGCGCTATCCACAATAACCATTGGCTCGAAACGAGTTAATAGTAGTGTATTCAACATGGGACTTTTACTCAATATATCATGCCGCATAACATTTCAAATTTAGCTCACAATACATTTCATTTCATTTCGCAATAATTTCACAATTTTTCACATTCATTTATAAACATGCTTTTCACCCCAAAACTCGTAAAAACGGTAAAAACGGGGGCTGTGAATACTCACCTCGAGCGTTTGATGCGGGTCGGTAAGTGATGATGTGCGGTAAAGTCCCGGTCCGATACTATTCTCACCCTAAAGACACAATAGGTTTATCGTAAGTTCTAAGCTTAACGGTCCCTAAGTCATAAATCGTACCGATATCCAATATAATGCCGTTATATTAATTTATATTGTCCCAAAAAAAAAAAAATTTACTTTATTACATTTTGGTGTGTTCCCCACATTTTGGAAGATTTAAAATTTATAAATTTTGGATCCTTATACAATTTTCCAGAATCTGCCAAAGTTTGTATGTTACAAAAATTATCATTTTGAACTTAGGTCCTCCCAATATCAAGTCCTTAAATTTTTACCCTTTGTTTTAGGGAATGTTAGGAACAATTTCACCAAATTTCATTATTTTTAGAGAATTTTTACTATTTTTAAACATTTTTACAAAATCAGTGGTATCATCCTACTTTCCAGAATACCTTTAGTCCTTGTTTTAATCATAAATAATTCTATACACCACTTTATCACGAATTTCCAAAGAGATTTTCTAGCTAAAACATATACCAAACTTTTGAGACAAGTTTCATGTCATAAGGATGATTTTTGAGGGAGATATGACCTTTTCAAGTGGTGCATGTGTAATCTGCCATAAGAGGACAGCCTACACCACCAACTTAAACTCATTGGTTGAAGTCTCAAAACTCCTCTAAATGACATGATTTTGGACTTTTTAGAAAGCTAACTCAAAGTACTTGAGTTTAGAATCAAGAAAATCGTGCTTTAGGTAAATAATCAAGGAGTTATGCTAGTTTGAAGTTGACCAAAATTTCTGACCAAACACTGTTGCACACAAAAATGTTTTATGGTGGTTTGGGTTCAAATCTTGGTGTTTTTACACCAATCCAGTGGGGTTTGAACCCTAACACTTTAAATATCATCCCATAAAAATTTCATGAAGAAATAAGTTCAAGAAAACCCTTTTTGGGTCGTGTAAAGTACATGCATCAATATTGACAGAATCTGTCCAAAATCTACACCCATTATGCTACCAAAACACATAAAATCATACAATTTCGGGGTTTTTCTTGCTATTTCACCCACAACTCAGATTATTCAAATGTAATACAACTAATATATGCTTTCATACCATCCAAACCCATGCATGAACTATTGATGAAGTTTAGCACAAGTTTGGTGGTCAAGAACATCATCTAAACGATTTTTGATTCATTTCTTGTGTTCTTATGGGGAAATCATTGATTTTCACCTTCATAGATTGTTATACAACATTTCCTAAGGTTAAATCTCTTTCCCAAACACAAGTTTCTTTCTTGAATCAAAAAGGGGTTAAAACCCTTGAAAAAGAAGAAGAAAAACTCACAAATGAGTTGAAAATCGAAGTAGAAACATCCTAACTTTGCTTACCTTTGATGAACACTTAATCTTTATCTCAAATAGGTTGTTAAAACCTTTAAAAATCTGGATTGAAGATGTGTTCTTGGCTGAGTTTTAGTGAGAGAGTAGAGAGAATTAGAGAGAGAGATGAAGATTTGAAAAGTGAAAATGAGATTGTGTTGGGAAAGTGAAGATATGATGGTATTTATATGAGAGAAATAAAGAAGAAGAAAGATGATTGGAGGAGGAGGGAGGTGGCCGGCCAAGGGGGCCCACCCACCTCTTTCTTTATATTTTTTTTTTTTTTTATTTAAAACAGTATTCATTCTACACTGTTTGTTCGACGCGGTACCGGGTTTTTGACGTTTTTTAGCAAATTCTGACTTTTCGAAGGTGGTTTTAGGTTATCTAGGTTACTTTACACATATTTTAAACATTATAACTTAAATTTCCAAAAATTATCTTAATTTTGGCATTTTAGGATTATCGGGTGATTTCGGGCCGGTTCGGGCTTTTTCGGGCAGTTTTCGGAACTTTTAGGATTTTAACCTAACTTTTTCGCACAAACTAACCTAGATTATTTTAGTAACTTAAATAACTACCTTTTTACCTATGGAGACGCTACTGAGTGATTTTCAGGCGCTAATCGGAGAGCCGAATTTTGTCGGTTGTCACAAGTAAGTCCAAGAAGTGGATCATCCGGCGCTTCCACTGCTGGTACTCGCCCATCACCAGGACGGGAGGGCAAGTCTCGGTACCAATCCCTAGGATTTCCTTCGACATCTCTAAAAAAGGAATGAGACCTCCTTGTACTATTCACTTGGCTTTAAAAACAGATAAGGTTTTAAAAAAAACTGGTATTTCGAGCGCCTCTGTACACAAAAGGCTTGGAAAAAGTAAAATGTTTTGAAAGCAAGCTCAGTGTCGGATTTGAGAAACAAAACTGCAAGAGTTTTGGAATCCGACTTGGAAACAGATGTTTTCCGATTCGGATTTGGCTCAAAACAACAGGATGCGGAAAAGCAGCTTTTCCGACTCGGAAAATGAGCTTTTCCGATTCGGAAAAGTTGGGTGCGGAAAAGGGATTCGGAAAAGAGAAATCTCAGGAGCAGGACCCCGAGTCAGAGACTCGTTCTCCGATTCGTAAAACAGTGTTTTCCGATTCGGAAAAGGAGAGTTCTCCGATTCGGAGAATATGCAATTTCCGAGTCGGAAAATTTGAGCTGATATTTCAGCTCTCGTTTTCCGATGCGGAAAACCTGCACAGAAAGCTCCGAAAAATTTCTTAAAAACGCTTAAAACCTCTTAAAAATCAGTGTTTAGACCCCCAAAATGTAGGAAAAAGCTAAGAAACCATTGGGGAATCACTTAACACTTAATTTAAGCCCTTTAAAAAACACCTTTTGGATTGAAAACCCAAAATTTTGAAAAACCCCAAAACTCAAAAACCTTTTGAAAACATATCAAAATCAAAAAGCACAAGCCAAGGAATCAACAAGTTTGGCTCTGATACCAATTGTTGTCCCAAAAACAATGAAATGAATGAAGAAATGGATGGAAATCCTTGAATTTGATTGAAATCAATGAGAGCTTGAAAGAGTATAACAATGGAGGAAAAGTTGCCCAAAATGGTAATATGATTTCATATGAAAAACCCTAACATCTCTTACCTTATATAGGTAAGATCAAGTTACACAAAGTTACGAGAAAGGCCCCCGAGGTTACAAACCTCTAAACAAGGGCATACAGAAACACAAATGTTCACAACCAAAGGAAATTAACTGAATTAATCTAGAAAGCATAATAAAGATAGTGGTTTCTGATTCTTCACAACACACGGGTCCAACAGACCCGTTTTTGGTCAAATAGGCCCCGTGTCTTTTTTCGACCGGATGATCGAATCACGACACAGTTCACGGGCCGATGTTTGGTGTTCCGACACATTTGTTCGGAACACTCGGTTTGATTTTGTTAAAAAGCAAATATTTTAGAAAATTGGTTATGATTTATAAAATAGATTTATAGTCTATAAATCTTGGTAGTTTTATAAAAATCAATCTCAGATTAAAATATTAGTTTCGGTTTGTAAAACAGTTTGTTTTATAAATAAATTCAGTCATGGTTTGCGATAAGCGAAACATTTTTAACGGATCTAGGTTTAGCTTGTGTTTTATTTTATATTGCTTATATTGCTTTATAAAATGTGTGGTTGATTAATTTTATACCTGTTTAGTGTATAATTTTAAAAGTAATTATAGTTTTTGCCAATTTAGACCCTTGACTTATTTGGGGAGGCCTGCGTGCCACTTACAACCCTTTTGTAAAATGTGACCTTAGGATAGTTATTTTAATATTTCTTTCCGGGTTTCCATCGAGGGTGCCGAGGCCAGTGGGAGCACGCGAGAAGATTGAGTATTTCTTTCGGAGTTCCATCGAAGATGCGAAAGCCGGTGGGAGATGCACAAGGAGATAGAAATACTATATGTTAGGACCAAATTGTCCTAATTAGAAAGTTTTATAAAGAAAACTTTGAAAATGGTTAATTAGTGTTTAACTAGTTATATTAGTATTGGGCTTGGGCTTGGGCTTTTATATTTAGGCCCCATATATAAAGGGGTTTAGGGTTGAGAGAAAGGTGTGGAAAATCATTGTAAAAGAAAATCATTTCTAATGAGAGTCTAGAGAGAGAGAAAAGTGTGTGTGTGTTCTTGTAACTTTTGAGATCTCAATAATAAATTCAAGAACTTTCCTTTTCATCTTCTTGATTTCTCTTGATTTTCATCTTGTTGTTTGATTCTTTGGACCTCACACTATAGAGATAGGTCATTATTAGTCCTTAGGAGAAAGTTGGCAAAACGATAATCTGTTTTAACTGCGTAGTTGTTGATTTATTAACTGCGTGGTTGTGATATTTATATGCTATTTGTTTTAAAATAGAGAGAGTTTATGAAACTAGATATTATCACAAGATTAGATAGGTTTTTATAATTAAAATTGCCAGTTTTTCAAACCTTTTTCAAACGGTAGATTTTATTTAAAAACCTAATATGATAAATGATTGTTTTCTTATAAAAGGCAAAGTTGACAAAACAGTTAGTTTTGATCAACTAGTGTGCTATCAGAACAGTTAGTTTTATTTAGCAAGTATGCTTTTAAAACAGTTAGTTTTATTTAAGCAAGTGGTCTTAAAACAATTAGTTTTAAATAGCATGTATGTTTAAAACAGTTAGTTTAAAACGTCAGTTTCCTTTTAAACAATCAGTTTTTCAAAATTACAATTTTTCAAAATACTGGATATTAAAAGGTTTTTCAAAATTAATTAAAAACCCCAAAAATCATAGATCAGTAGTGCAACCCATCTGAGGCACCTCCGACGTAAGGTACGCGGGCGTTGTAAGTGAGCACACCTTGAACGTCCGCGTTCAAACCGAAGCTGGGAGGGGATTACAAGACTCTGCGAATTATCTCCGGGTGGTACCGGCCAGAGTAAAGTATCCAAGTCCCGAAACGGTGAGATCTATTTTGGTTCTGTTAAGTTCACAGGGTGGTACCGGGCCAAAATGCACTTAGAGGGACTAAAACATGTACGGATGATTACCGTTGTCCCGAAAAGATCTAGGAGTCATGTCAGTTAGATATGATTGGTAAAAGTCCTTACCTACCAAAATAATACGTAGGCCTGGTGAGGCATGAGCACACCGCTCATCAGGGCGTATGAAATAAGGATCCTAGTCCAATAAATTAATCATTTAAGGGTTTATTGATATTTATTGGAAATCGTCTATTCACAGTTACTAAAACCAAAGTTTTTAAATGTGTAGATGGCAAACATTGTTACCAACACTAATAATCTTTCTCTTCGCCCCATTCTCGAAAAGGACAAACTTACTGGGTCTAATTTTTCTCGTCTGGGAGCGCAATCTGATGATTGTAATCAGGCACGAGAGAAAGTGGTATGTCCTAGAAAAGCCTCTAGGTGAAGGCCCCTCCAGCAAATGCTACTGTCACTGATAGGAACGCTTATAGAAAGCATCCCGATGATTTGCTCGACGTAGGATGTCTTATGCTTGCGACTATGAGCCTAAATTTTCATACGGGGTTCATAAACACTAATGCCTATGACATGATCCACCAGTTGAGGGACATGTTACAAACGTAAGCACGCATAGAGTGTTATGATGCCAGTAAAGCACTGAACGCGTGCAAGATGGCCAAGGGGACCTCAGTTAGTGATCATGTCATGAAAAGGCACATTGATCACCTAGAGAGGCTCGGTTACCCCAGTTCCGTTACAGCTAGCAACGAATACGATACTCAACTCACTGTCTGAAGATTAAAAGTAATTTATTATAAACAACATGGAAAGGACCAATGCTGAATTGCACTCCATGTTGAAAACCGCTGAGTTAAGTATGGGGACCAAGACCAAAAGATGTGCTTATGGTCAAGGTGGTGGAGTAAAGAAGAAGCGTGGGCATGGGAACACCAGTAAGGGAAAGGGCCAAGTTATGGCTACCCTGAGTGCACCCCGGGTTTATGATAATGGCAATGACAAGGGCAAGGGCGAGAAAGTTAAGCCTATCAGAGTAATGACCGAGAATCAATACTTCAAGTGCCATGAAGTCGGTCATTAAAGGAATAACTGCCCGAAGCATCACGAAGCAGGTGGTTATAAAAGTGAAGTGCCCAGATTGCAAGGATCAGCATCCAAGTTTACTTTTAGATATTATCAAGACAATTTTAAACTTTTATGATTTAAAACAATCTTGTTTTTCCAAAATTTGGATTTTTTGTATTAAATGTTTATCGGTTTTAAAATTTAAAATTATTGTCTTGATTTAAATATCTTTATGCATGGTATTTTGAATCTGATTAAGTTAATTTTGACTTGATTCAAAATTAGATCCTAGATGTTGCCTATTACACTAACATTATTACTTCAATTAAGTAATATATATGAAAACTGTCAAAAAACACACGAAGTACTATAATTATAGGAATGTGTTTTTGAATAAAACATTTGTGAGTAAAAGGATTATGAAAGTATTTTATTATCAGAATTAATTACTCATATGTTTTAAAGGGAACTTAGGATATTATCTCAAACATCGTTGGTAATATCAGTATTTATAAAACTAGAAAATTCCAAGTTTTGGAATTAGGATTCTGAGAAAATCCAGTTAAAGTTCTATAAATCTTAAAATTCTCAAGTTCATTACTTAAAATAGAATTGACTAAGTAATCATGTTTTGACTAAGTCAATAGTTAATTTTGAGTGATAGTTGGTTTTCATATACGTTAATGGGAGCCCAATTTATTCTCTATCAAGTCTATGATAAAGAATAAAGATATAATTATTGATTCAATATATCTCGGAATTCATAATCCAGGTAGGATGAAAATTCATAAGATATACGATCTACCTTTCAGTCAAAAGGGTAGAACAATAGTTTCAAAGACTTTGAGACAAAATAAAGTCGTAATTGACTTTAGGAAAATCAATAATTAAAATTGTGTTGGAATAATTAATAGAGATATTAATTATATTTTGGATTAAAAATGTTGTAAAACTGGGATAAATTTCCTGGAATTTGCCAGTTTGGTAAATGGAAATCTTATCTGATTTCAGGTAGAAATCATTCATCTATACAACAACTAAGGAAAGTTGCAGTTAACTTTATATATTCAGGGAAACTAGGAGTTATTCCAGTATCTCCAAGTTCATGGAATATGGTAAAGAAAAGCCTAATTTTTGAAGTGTTTGCAAAACATAGATTAGCAAAAACAAGTAGATTGTATCAAATGATACAAACTTGTATCGTTTTGGTTGTTACTTTGATCAATATGGTAAACATTGATCAAAGGATTTAAACTGAAATTAGGTGATACTTCGTTTAAATCAGTGTTTAGTGAAGCGTTGAATAGACAGCATAAAAGTAATTAAGAAATGCTATTAATTTTGTTATTATTACAGAGTGTAATATGGACTATACAAAATTAGTTTCTTTGTTTCTTTTATATTTTGCATGTTTTGATCCAGGAATGAAACTAGTTTTCAGTTTTATTCGAAATCTATCCGTGACAACTTATCAAGGTAGGAACCTGATAGGGCTTCAAAGTCATCGTGAGTTTTTTGGGTAGTTATGATCAGATTGTTGAATAACAGCTACAAGCGATGTAGACCAAAAACTGCACGGATATTCGATAGAGTAGCGAATATCGAATGTGATCCGCTGGTTGAGATTACTTCATGGATTCTATCATAAGTATATCTCACAGTAGGTTGTCCTTAGCACCTGAAGTATTTGGTTTGGTATTACGGTAACTACTGGGTACTTAGTGCGTCCTAACATCACGCCGTAACAGGGTGGTCATACGGGGCGTAACTAGATTCAGCGGAAGCCGTGGTGTCAAATGCAGATATGCGAGATGGGATTTGCACCTCTTCTACGAAGAGAGATATTTCTGGGCCCCTTGACTGACTGAAAGAACTGATGAAGTGCATGGCCATGCCCAAACAAACTGATTTATTCTTTGTCGTTTACCTATCAGTTAGAAGTCGGATAGTCGAGAAACATAATCTTGAGTATTCAGAGTTGATTTTATCCATGCTCATACTCATAGATGAAATATCGTGTTCCAAAAGGAAAAGCCTAGTTATACCCGATTTATGAACAATTGTTTCATAAATGTTGTTTCCTTGAAATGGATGTTTATATATCACCTACCTGGGTATAAGAGTTCTTATAACCTGGTTAGCCTAAGTGCCTGTCTAGGGGACTCCTTAGGTCCGTGTCATCAAGCCGGTATTGCCAACTTGCACAAGTTGGAGTCTGTTAGTAATTATGTGCAGAAGTTAACAAACCAGTGATTGCACATCCAACGTTATAAGACACTTGAGGGTCACACATGTGAGGACCTGCAATTCGAATAACTAAAATAACCCCAGTTTGTAGAGGTTAGATTTATAATAGTTAATTATAAATCAGTTGGGTGTTTTTTGTAAGAAACTCCAAAGTTAAAGGTTTCTAGAATTAATTAAAAAAGTTTATATATTTATTAGTTAAATAAATATATAACAGATTTAATTAATTGATTAAATGTTTATCTAGAAAAAATTATGGATATTATTATGGAATATTCTTTTCTTTGGGAATAAGAAAAGATAATATAATTACCATAAAGATAAATATAAAGGTTATAGAAACTGTCTACAATAAGGAAACCTTTTTCCTATAAATAGACAGTTAGTGTTAACTAGTTTTATGATTGATTTTAACCTCCTAAAAGAAATCTCCCAAAAATCTCTCTCTCTCTCTCTCTCTCTCTCTCTCTTCCTCTTGATCGACGCCTACATAGATTCGAAACCAGTTCGGTTTTTGTGATCATTCGGTCAGTTCTTCGCGTAACAGTTTGTTCGTGAATTCGGGGCTATATCCGGCTAGAAGGAATTCGTCTGGTCTCATCACGGGTGGATCTATCTCAAGCTTCCGAGGTAATTTTCTAATCCTAATATATATATATATATACATGTTATTTAGATAAACATAAGATCTATGTGTTTTCGGGTTTTATCACGTAATTGCTTCCGCTAATCAAACCAGTTAGGTTTGAGATTTACAGTTTACTCGTGTCAGTTTGATACGAGGGTTCCACAAAAACCCAACACATATTTAGCTTTGGATTTGGTTTTAGATTTGTTTTTGGATGTAATTCTGTATGATATGACTAGTGTCACTATTTTGGTGCTTTAGATATATTGAAATACTATCATTTTTGGTTTATCGACGATAAATTTGGTCCATTGTTCATGTGTTTAGTTTTGTAATTTGTCAATCAAAAACTGTATTTTGTATATCAAAAGAACCTATTTAAAGTACCCAGGTAATTGTACCCTATTTGTTATAAATAACCTGGTATGATGAGGTTTAAGGATTCAAATGGTATCCATATAATTGTATCAGGTTTCTTATAGGTAACCCGGTAGAATAATTTTAAATTTTACCCAGGTAAATTCAAATGGTGCCTATATAATTGTACCAGGTTTGTCATAACTAACCTAGTAGAGTGATTCAAATTTTTACCTAGGTAAATTCAAATGGTACCATACATGGTAGAATGATTCAAATGGTATCATATATGGTAGAATGATTCAAATGGTATCAGGTTGTTTAACCGGGTACCATTACAATGATAATAGACCTCCCCCTTAATAGTATCAAGTTGTTATAGTGGGTAATATTAGAGTTTTAACCTGGTAGTATTAGCATTTATGTAGCAGTGTCTTAACCAATGCAATTAATTAATACGAGTTTGGCCTTTACTATAATGCAAAATTCTTTTTAGAATCCTATTAAATATTAAAAAATTTGTATCTCTTTTATTTACAATTTTTTTAGTATTACTGTATACTAAAGTATAAAAAATTTGGTCCCCCTACTTCTTATGGGTTCACTTCCACTAACATTTGACTCACTATCCTAAAAAACTATTCTCTTTCTAGAAGAAAAAACTTAGATTTGAACATTATATGATGGCATAACATTCACACCATAACGATAAGATCTCTGATCCTAATGTTATCATTACAACAACAAAGCAAGAGCATAACTTGTTTATCAGAATCTCTTTATATGGTGTAGTCATTATCAAGAGTATACACCATACCTTGCTATTCAACAAGGTTCATGAGGCAGAAACACACACAAGTTGTAAATGTTCTGTTGATCTTATCTTATTGTTGGGTTGATAAGGAACAATGTCGTCGATTAAAATTATTTTTCTATGTTGCAATGTGTTAAAAACCAAACCGTTTATTGATTCAAACAAAGTTAATGGTCGATTGCGTCATTGGGTCTGTTCTGATAAGACACTAATTCAAGCAATATGATGTCAAACCTATTTAAAGTGTAAACTACATCTTCATCCCTTGCTTTGTTAAAAACTGGGAACTTTGTTCTTGTGTTTTCGAAATTATAGTTTTCATTCTTATACTTTTAAAATTACGGTTTTCATTCTCGTGGTTCGCAATTCAATGCTTGTCTCTTAGATTAAACTAGGCATCTAGGTCATTGGTGGAACCTCCCTCCCCCCGGTATTAAAAATTCAAAATTGGTGTGCGTATCTTGTTATGGGTAAGATGGCAAATTAACACTAGCTGATTTAGGCGATTTTATACGAAAATATAAAATCGTATATAAAATGAATTACATGTGATTTAGGCGACTTTGGTCGTGATCTATGGTCATAGGCCACGTAGCCCACAAACGCTTGACCGTTAGTATAGAATCACATGTTGAACATAATTTGGCTATTTTCGTTATTTTTTAATTAGATATTTAAGATGTTTCATGTTTCATGATGGAAAAAAATGAGGTAGTTTTGTATATGTATATGTATAGATTGATGCAAAAAAGTGAAATAATTGGAGTTAGGTTAATTATTTTGTTGGTTGTAGGCAAAAGGGGCAAACCAGTTCTAAACTTTGTTTGACTTTAAACATTGTTGAATTTGGCAGTCAATTCTCGCCGGCAATCCCTCCTCCTTTCTCTTTGGTAAGTTATTTAAATTGAAAGCCGACTTATGTGAATTGTTTGTGGCATTATCAAGAATATGTTTTTAGCTTTTACTTCTTTAATGTATGCAAATATATCTATATATATGTATATGTATGTATGCAACTATGTTGGATGGTTTAGATTGGGTACAAATATGTCGGATGGTATAAATTGTTTTTTTTATGTTAGATGTATGTGGCCTCTATATATGTATGCATGTAGTATGTATATATTACATGAAGTTGTAACAACTCCATAATTAGCCTATATATATGTATGCAAATATGTTGGATGGTTTAGATTGGGTACAAATATATGGGATGGTATAAATAGCTTTTGTATGGTAGATGTATGTAGCCTCTATATATGTATGCATGCATTATGTATATATTACATGAAACTGTAACAACTCCATTATGTAGCTTTTGTATGGTAGATGTATGTAGCCTCTAAACGTCTTCACGTCGCCGCAAAAGATGTTAAAAAAATAATTTTTTAAATTTTTTTATTTTTCGCCGCAAAAGGGTCGCCTCAAAAAGATAAATAATATATATTTTATTTTGATTTGTTTTTTATTTTTTTAATCCCGTCGCCGCAAAAGACACATCGTCGCCGCAAAAAATGGACACGTGTCAGAATTGTGGCTAGAGGCTTGTCGCCGCTTAAAGTCAAAAGTGTCGCCGCAATAGACCTTTTGCCACGAACTTTTTGCAACGACAGGTCGCCGCAAAAGACCTTTTGCGGCGACAAGATGGCCTTTGGCGACGTTTTTTGGTGCCGCAAAAAGCCTTTTTTTGTAGGGTAAACTAATAATGTCAAAAACGTTATCACCGTCTAGGAATATTTACTATATGATAAAATATTCGAACCAAAATTATCAAATTTCAACCACTCATTTCAACGAAAATCTAAACCAAAAATAAAGGAAGACATGGTTTTGAAAATATCATGAAACAAGAACTACATATTCGAGGAAAATGCATGTATCCTTGTTCCAGGACCTTGGTCAATTATTTTTAACTGTCCTTGTTATTCTTTTAAAGTTTAATCGAATATGTTATTTGGATTGTGTTTTTAATGACTTAATGTTTATGGGTATTGTTTTTTTTAAGTTGGGTAGTAGTTTTAGTTAGTTCATTTTTTTCATAAATCAACAAGGGTAAAAATACAATTATATGGACACCATTCGTTAAAATTTCAAAACAGAGACATAAACTACCACTAACAAAAAAACAAGGGTATTACTGACGACAGAAGCAATTTTATCGGAAACAGGCTCTCTGAACGTGAATGAGAGTAAAAAAAAGCCGGTCGGTAAAAAACTAGCGACAGTTTTTTGATGACCTTCATTGACGGCTTTCTAATGGTTTTATTTACCGACGATTTTCTGATGACTAAGTAAAAAAAATAAGCATCAATCGGTAAACCATCGATAAAGTCAACTGCTTTTTAACAGTCTTACCACCATAGATGATGATACTTAGTTTCTTAGTAGTGCCATACAATCATATAAGGCTATGAGTAGCGCAACCCTCCCAACCCTCTCAACCTAACATGTCACATCAGCTGACACATCAGCTTTTCTCCAACCCTTTCTTAACCCTCTCATTACCCTCTACAACTCGTACCCCAACCCTCTCAACCATCTCACACACAACACACACACACCACACACAAAAAGGAGCGGGTTAGCCAACCCTCCTAACCTAGAGCCCGCCGGGTAAATTAATTGCGTACCCCTACCCGCCCAAAGCCCTTAGCCCGCCGGGCTAGGGAATGAAGCCCGCCGCCCAGCCCGACCCCCGCTACGCTTAGCCTAACCACATGGACAAAAACATAATTTACTTTAGAGTAAATTATGGATTTGGTCCCTGTGGTTTTTATTTTTTACTACTAAGGTCCTTAAACTCAAGAAATTATGGATTGGGTCCCTATGGTTTTCAAATTTGCACTACTAGGGTCCCTAAACTTAACAGCTTCCATTAACAAAGTTAATTTTGTGATAAAAAGTCTAAAATGCCCATATTTTGTCATTTTCTCTTCTTTTTCCAAATCTATGTTGACCAAAAGTCATCACCTTTTATAAATATATATATATATATATACCCATAAACACACATGTTTACACACACATTTGTATACATATCCCTCCAAATAAGAGGTGGGTTTTCATGGAGTAAGCAAACAAGTGGTGGGTTTTCTTGGAATAGGGGCATTTTATATATATAAATGAACCCAAAAGATCATTAGTTGATAAACTTCTACCACCAGCATTCCAACAAAAACCTTGATTGATTATGCTCTTTGCCTAAAAATTCAACTTTCTTTCTTTGTCTACAAAATCAGTTAATTGCCAATGGAATCCATTCAAAGAATCATCAAGACGCTTTTGAGAAATCCAACTCTTATCAAATCCAATCTGAAGCCAAACAAATCCATGCATATGATGCCATCTCCTTATTTGAGCAGATGGGGATGGAAGGGTTTAGACCCAATTATGTGGCTTTTGTGGTTGTTTTGACTGCTTGTAGTCATGCTTTGAAGCTTTTTAACAAAATGGTAAAGAGTATAAGATAACTCCTGATATTGAGCACTAGCTTGTATGGCAGATCTTTTGGATAGGGCTAGAAAATTGGAGGAAGCTTTTGGGTTCATTTGCAAAACCCACCACTTGGGTTCATTTACATATATATATATATATATGAAAGTTCAAATACAAACCACTTTTTGATTGTGAACGTGAGAACAACCCAGAGCGCGACACGTGGTAACAAAATTTCTGACACGCGCGACTTTTCCCGCGACTTAGTGTTATTCAGTCTGAATAATAGTGTTATTCAGACTGAATAACACTAAGTCGCGGGCTTTTTGGTTACAAGTCGCGCGTGTCACTGAATTTTCGGCGACTTAGTGTTATTCATACTGAATAACGCTTTATTCAGTCTGAATAAAAGCGTTATTCAGTATGAATAACACTAAGTCGCGAAAATTCAGAGTGACACGTGGCGCGCTCTCGATTGTCCTCACGTTCACAAACAAAAAGTGGTTTGTATTTGAACCCACCCCTATATATATATAATGCCCCTATTTCGTGAAAACCCACCACTTGTTTGCTTCCTCCATGAAAATTCACCTCTTATTTGCAGGGATGTGTGTGTATATATATGTGTGTGTGTGTGTGTGTAAACATATGTGTTTATGGGTCTATATATATGTATTTATACAAGGTGATGACTTTTGGTCAACATAGACTTGGAAAAAGAAGAGAAAGGGACAAAATAGGGGCATTTTAGACTTTTTATCACAAAATTAACTTTGTTAATGGAAGTTGTTAGGTTTAGGGACTCTAGTAGTGCAAAATTGAAAACCATAGGGACCCAATCCATAATTTTTTGAGTTTAGGGATCTTGGTAGTAAAAAAATGAAAACCACATGGACCAAATCCATAATTTACTCTTTACTTTATATACCTTGATAATATGGACGGACGTGTTAATTGACTTTTTGATTAATGTTTTTAAACCAATTCTTTTAAATAGATTTTTGAGAATAATCAACCGGCCAGTTTCCTTGAAATTAGAACGAATTTGTTATTATTCTTGTGGTCCCTTCGGCTCTAGCCCTTTTAGGATTCTGCGAGCTCTATCATGATTTAAAGCTACACCGAGTTAAATATATATATATATATATATATATATATAGGAATCAGTGAACTAGATTTTAGTCCTTGTGACTTAATTAGGAGATATGGACACCATTGAGAAGAGAAGTAGTTTTCAATATATATTAATTAACGAGAGTATAAGTAACTGATTTGGGAACCCAACTGAGGCTTGATGGCACCAATTGTCCCATAATTTTAAGTGAGGACTAGACAGATGATGTATATAATCCATTACAATTTTTATCGAAAAAACTAACCAGTAAATGAAAATCAAAATAATTAAGAAAATATATCTTCCAAATAGAAAAGAGGTATATAAAGGGAAGAGTTATTTTGTTAACCCATGAAATTGTGTTAACCGTGTTAACTCATAGTTGCATACGTAAATCAATGAAATTTTTTTGTGGAGTTGTTTAATATGATGAAAAAGTTTCATATACTAAATTTTTTGATGAAATTGTTTCATATGAAGGTGTTTTTTACATAGAAATGAAAAAAGTTTCATAAGAATAAGAAAAGTTTCATAAGAATAAAAATACCGAAATATGAAACAATTTCATCAAAAATTGAAGTTTATGGAACATTTTCATCATATTAAACAACTCTAAAAAAAAATTTCATTGATTTTGTTAGAACCTGACTAGTTTGTTTGTAAAGAAGTCAGGGGCGTCTTTTGAAACGTTTGTAATAGTTAGAATTAAAACAATACTTTTGTGCACCTCTTAAAAGAGTCATAGACTCTAGGGGTTGTTTTGTAACTTCGGCTCTATAAATAGGGGTCGATAGTTAACGTTTAATAATAATCTTGCAACTGACAACTTTTGTTATATGCTTTGTCGTATTATCATGTTCTTCATCTTTCTAGCATATTTGCTTGATTACCGCTATTTGAGTTTTACTTAGTCTTGTAATTGCTTGTAGTGGTCCATATATTGCATCCTTGTTGAATATCGGACTCACAATTGGTATCAGAGCTCTTGTTTTGGTAGTTTTGGACAGAAAATTGGAGCAGTTTTTGCGGTTTTTGCAATTTCCCGAATCGGATCATTCAGTCCCGAATTGGACACTCGTGTCCCGATTCGGAACACTGAATTCCCGAATCGGATCTCTACAAAACTCCCGAATCGGATCTTTTTGTCTCTCCCGGTTTGGAAATTGGAACTCCCGCATCGGGACTCTAATTTCCCGAGTCGGGACTTGACTTAGACTCCCGAATCGGGACTCACTCACTCCCGTATCGGGACTTGCAATACTCCCGAATCGGGACTTGCTATTTTTTCCCGCCTTGGCCTTTCTTTTTGAAATTCTCGAATTTCTATAAAAGGAAGCGCTTTAAGCGCGGAAGCTCTGTCCAATCAGAAAACACCAACTACTCAAAACAGATCCTATTTCCGAGGACACGATGTCTAAAGAAACCGTAAGTATGGGCTCAGACGATAAAGGTCCGATTGCTGTTCAAGGTCACTGCCTCTTGGCAGATTTTGAGGAACCATGCATATCTGGTTCCCCTAACAATTCAACTGAGGAAGAAGCTGAGGTAACTTCAAACTCAAATCTATTAAATAGGGTTGAACTGTTAGAATCTGATATCCTGAGACTTGAGAGCCAACTCCAAATGGAAAGAGCTCTCGTCGCAAGATTCAGAATTGAGAGTGCTGTTTACAAAAGTTCCTTAGAGGACCTTACCCTGAGTTATGACAGATTGGAGCTTGAGTCTGGGATTAGAGAATCTAACCTGGAAAAACAAGCTCATCTCTCTTCAAAGTTCCCATGACGAAATTGAAAGCAGTCGTGAGGAACTCAAGCTCAAATTTCACATTCTTTCCTTGGAAAGAACAAAACTGTTTATAAAAATAGAAGAGCTTGAGGAAAACAATCTAAAGAGAGGACAATCTGAACATACCTTGAGTCTACTTACCAAGCAAACCACTCAACATCCCTTTTATAATGCCAAACCTGGGCTTGAACATTTAGATAATCATATTCTTGAAAAAGCACCTGCACATCTATACAACTTTGACAGCATGAGTGCTTCCAAACTTGAACCTAGGTCAGTCAAAGGACAAGACAATGACAACTATGTGATGCAGACTGTGACCTTTACTGAGATAATAGATGGAAAAGCCGTATCTTTTACCACCAGTCCTGCCAATAGTTCAACCAGTAGTCCTCCTTCCAGTCCTGTTACAACCAGTCCCATCTTCACTCCTGCCAGAAATCCTGATAACACTTTCTCAGACTGGAGGGCATCAAAGCTAGAACACCTAAGATAGCCATGCCTCCCATCAACTATGAAAATCTGAACTCTAGTTACGACACTAGGGAGATAGATACATCTTTGGATGTTGATGTTATCCAATCTTTGGATTCTTCCGCAACTCAGCCTCCAACCCCAGTATGTCTAGAGAGAGAAGTGTTCCTTCTTAGATCTAAAGCTGTAGAACTGAAAGCCTGTCACCATAAGATCAATAACCTTGAATCAATTCTTTCTGAAAAGACTGCCTGATTAATTCATTGGAACATAACTATCTTGAGGCGAATGCCGAAAGGATAGGTATGTCAAACCAATGTGAGACCGCAGATTTTACTGGTACAACTTTTGAAATTGAATATGCGGATCTCCAGATGCAACTCATTGTCCTAACTGTTTCAAACAGAATTGAAAAAGAATTCTTTTACGAAAAGCAACTGGTGTATGCCCAATACTTTACTAATCAGGATTGTCAAATCAATCGATTGAAAGATCGATTGTCTCTGTTAGAAGAATCTGATCCTTGGTCCTCAGGTACCAGTAGAACACCCTTCACACCAGACTTTAGGACAACCAAGCCTAAACTGATATTAGATCCAAATATCGTGTATGATGTGAAAGTGTTTTTAGATGCTGATGATCCTCCTTCAGGTTATATTCCAAGAAAACCTGTTTTACCAAAGGCACCTGCTGTAAAGCAAATCAGTTCTCCCAAGCCACTCGCATCAGTGTCTGTGATAAACACTGAAGGTGGAACATGTGCTGGTACTGACAAAGGGAAGTCAGTTAAGCCACACACACCTACAGTAACACAGACACAGCATTCAAAATCTACAGATGCAAGTAGCCTGGTCAAACCCATTAAGGGACTAGACTTTCATTCTAGTTCATTTGACGTGGGTGAGAACTCCAAACCCAAACAACCTTTGAATACTTCAAAACCTGTTTTTCAAAAGGCAGCACAAATCAAAGGTGGTCAATCCACTCTTGCTAAACCGTCACCCAACTCACAATTTGCTACTCATGCATATGGGAGAACTGGTGATGGGGCAGCAAATGTGAAACCGAGGAGGAGGAGGAGGAGAAATCGCAAGAAGAATAACTCTTTTACTGCTTTTCCAAAAAGGGGAGGTCAAGATCATTCTGTTCTTGGCTACAACCCACGTTTAAACTTGAACTCAAAGTCTGTAAAATCTAATCGCTCTGCGAATTCTGAAAACTTTACAGCTTTTAGAAATCAAATCTGTTCAATGTTTGATAATTACATGCGTGTTGATTTGCCTAGTAATGCCAATACTTATCGTAAGTCAGGTGGTCCTCCCAGGAAAAGAAGTAACAAAATGGCAAAGCAAAGTGCTTTGCCTTCTGTGAAGTCTCCTAAGCCTAAGGAGAAATCCGAAAAGGACACTTCATCGGAAGTTTTAACTGTGTCTAATGCTAGGAAACCCATGTGGCAATGGGTTCCTAAACAGCCAGTCTCCTTATATGCATGTGCATAGGGGGAGCCTTGGTGTTGCATACACCTAGGGGGAGCCTCGGTGTTGCATACACCTAGGGGAGCTATTGTATAAGTGTTGTGTTACTAACTCTATCGGATCCAATCTGCTATGGATACCATTCCTACTTTTTCTTGCAGGTTGTAAAACCGAAGTACGGCTTCTGAATACTTCAATTCAGGACCCGATGATCAATTTTACGACTTCTGATCACCTGTGTCAGAACTCATGCAAAATCCAAAGCAGGTTTGAGGCACTCGAGAAGACTGATCAAGCAAAGACAAAACGGCTGGAAGCTCTTGAGAAAGCTGACAAAGCTCGTCGTGCTGAGATCGAGGCCCTCAGAAAAGCTGACGAGGAAAGGGAGATACAACTGGATGAAGCGAGACGCCTAATCAAAGGCAAATTCGTTGAAACAGATCGACCATCTGTCGCTGTTACTCGAGCCGCTCTCCTACTCCCGTCCTCCGTCTACAACCACCACCACTCGCTGAAGCCGTCCCCGGCTATGTTTCGGAAGCCGAGCACCAGATGGTCATCACTTCTCTCACCACTCATATCGATACACTCGAGAGGGAAGTGACTCAGTACAAGCAGCTCGTGGCCACCAGGGACCTTCAGTTGGAGATTGCGTTGCGGAGGGTCCGCGAGCTTGAGGAAACTTGCATGACTCAGGCTCAACCCTCCAAACGACCCCATGACGATCTGGACGATGCCGCAGATCCTCATGAGGGGGAGGTACCGTCGAAGAGGCTTCGCCTAGACCTTCCCTCCGGCTCCGGAACCGCAGCCGATGATATACCGGCCGACACCACTCCACCAGCAGATCAGCCTGCCGATCTTGCAGATATACCGGATCCTGTGAACGGTGATTCCGACGAAGACATACCGGAAGAAGCCGCGAACTGGAGGTACGAGGCTATCCCCGTGGGTACGACCGTCCAGTTTCCTCACGAGAAGGTAACTCCTGCCATAGACCTGATCGATCCAAACACCGCGCCGTTGGATCCTTCCGACCTTCGTATCTCTGACGAGGGAAGGAAGATCCTGAACCAGCATGCCCAGAGCCTTCGGTTTTGGAAGAGATCAGATGACATTGTTTCTGGTGCGGAGTACGACGCCTTTCTCCCTACGGTACAGACGCCCGAAGCATTCACAGCTCAGCAGCCGATCAGACTGGGTTGGAACCACACGGTTATATTCAGGCCCTTCCTGGAGGAATCCTTCACACGGATCTTCCAACAGGAACACCTCTTCTCGTGGTCCAAGAAGGTCTTCTTCGGCCTGTCTCATGTCAAGAAGCGCCGTCGCCGTACCGCGTACATCTACCAGAGGAAGCTCAGCTGGAACGAGCATGGGCAGATCAGAAAGAAGCACCGGTTCACCAAGGTAACTGATGTCCGTCCGTACAAATTCGGACACCAGCTATTCCTTGAGTTCCACGTGCGAATGTACAACACTGGGAAGCCCGACGGAAACCTCCGAGACTACATGTTCACAGAAGCCGATCTGGACAGTATTGATCTCGATGATCTCCTTACACTCATCAGACACCTTGAGGGCCCGATTCTGAAACCAGACTACTTCAGAGACGGTCTGGAAGTCCTCAAGAGGTATGTACGCCACACGATCAACCTCGCGCATCTCACTGACTATCAGATGGCGATTGAAAGCAAACAGCAGAAGGTGAATCTGCTGCGTCTTAACCTGGAGGCCAATCTTCTCGACCAATACATGCCCTACTTCCCAACGGAACTCCCAGAGCATGGTGTTGTGTATATCACCTTCAGGAAGAACCAGCGGAGGTTCATGCGGTTCAGTGAGCTATCTAGCTTCTGTGACGTCACTCTTCTGTATGTCTTCAACGGAATGAAGCGTCGTCTGATGGAGGAGAATATGCCAATGTACAAGGGCACTCAGTGGAAGAGAAAGCTGAACGAGGCCCTGAATCTGATCGAGGTCAAGCTGAAGGAAAGACTGATGCTGAGAAGAGTTGAAACTGCGATGGAGCTCCGTACGAGATCGATCCGCGAATGGGACGAGTACCTGCAGCTCTCGCAGTGGGAACCTGCCTTGAAGTATCCGCCGCCTTTCTGACTTCTTCCCAAAGGGGGAGATTGTTAGAACCTGACTAGTTTGTTTGTAAAGAAGTCAGGGGCGTCTTTTGAAACGTTTGTAATAGTTAGAATTAAAACAATACTTTTGTGCACCTCTTAAAAGAGTCATAGACTCTAGGGGTTGTTTTGTAACTTCGGCTCTATAAATAGGGGTCGATAGTTAACGTTTAATAATAATCTTGCAACTGACAACTTTTGTTATATGCTTTGTCGTATTATCATGTTCTTCATCTTTCTAGCATATTTGCTTGATTACCGCTATTTGAGCTTTACTTAGTCTTGTAATTGCTTGTAGTGGTCCATATATTGCATCCTTGTTGAATATCGGACTCACAGATTTACGTATGCAACTATGAGTTAACACGGTTAACACAAATTCATGGGTTAACAAAATAACTTTCCTCTATAAATATATATCTACATAATTATTAGCTTTTATATATACATTATATATATAGAGAGAGTGTTAATAAAAAAATGGTTTTTACATCAAGACTCCTCTATATATATATATATATATTTATATCTTTTTTAGAGAATTAAAGGAAAATCTAAATGAATAAAAATGTCTAGGCCATTAATAATAATAATAATAATAATTAATGGAGTTAGATGGAGACCGGTTTTAAGAGTTAAATATAAATTTGGTTCCCATGGTTTATAAAAATTAACAGCTAAGGTCCCTTTAAGATTTTTTTAACGACCAACATCTCTGTGGTTTTCTTTTTGGGTTTAGTTCTCCAAAATGTATCCAACTTGTCACATTTAGCTATTGTATATATTGTACTTTAAAAATTATCACTTAATACATCATACTACTAAAAACCTAACATTTTAAATACTAAATGACTTGTAAACCCGGTAGCCGGTCATTCCGGCCACCTGGTCAAGTTCTCCGGCGAGACTTTTTCCGGCAAAAACCTATCTTCTCCGGCAACCTTCAGCAAGAAGCCATTTTTTTCCGACGAGACTTTTAGCACGAACAAAAACATCCATCTCCGACACCCACCATCTTCTCCGGCAACCTCCATCTCCGCCAACCACCATCTTCTCCAGTAACGTCAATCTCCGCCACCCACCATCTTCTCCGGCGACCTTCATCAACCCTTCCGCAAACTCACCAGCTTACTCCAATCCGAAAACAGTTGTACATTGTTCGAAATCATCAGCATCGTTGCCGGAGAAAATGGTGGTGGTTGGGAAATCGCCGGAAAAGATGGTGGTTGCCGGGAAGTCGTAGGAGAAGATGGTGGTCACCGGAAAAGTTGTCGAAGAAGACGGTGGTGGTCGGAAAAGTCACCGGAGAAGATGGTTGTGGCCGGAAAAGGCGTCGGAAAAGATGGTGCTGGTGGCCGGAAAAATGGTGGTCGCAGGAATGTTGCCGGAGAAGATAACCGGATGTTCGGAAAAGTCGGTGGAGGGGGGTGACCGGCTGGTAACCTTTGATAGCAGGTCAGATACATCAAAATGTTAGGTTTTAGGTAGTATGATGTATTAATTGGTAATTTTTGAAGTACATTATATACAATAGCAAAATGTGACAAGTTGGATACATTTTGGGGAACTAAACCCTTTCTTTTTATAACACCCAACATCCCTATACATCAACGTTGTTAAAAATGATAATTAAAGAAGGGGTAAATTTGTCTTTTTCATTTTTTTTTTGTTTCAATAACATATTTGGTCTCTCCTAAAATATTGGATTAAAAAATATTTTATAATTTATAATACATTTAGTTAGGTTGTTTATATTTTTAGGATTTGATAATGGATTTGGTCCCTCCTAAAATCGGAGATTAAATAAACCTTTCATTTACCTACCGCATAATCTTACAAAAAACCCTTAAAATATGCGATTTGATTTCTTAATCAATTAAAATGTTTCATGGTCGATGTGTTCTTTGATTTCTTAATCTATAAGTTGGCTTTAACATATATTACATTAGTTTGATTTATTTACCGATCTCGTGAATCTTTACAAATTTTGAACTCTCTTTAACCTAACTAATATGCGCATGCAATGGATTGTTCGAAAGGAAGTCGAAAAGGATATGATATATCTGGAAGTATATGGTATGTGAAATTTTTAAGCTTTGAAGTTCTTCTTATATGGTTTAACTTCATTGAAACTATTATTCATACCATATATTTCATAGTGGTATTTTCATGCTAGGTTTTTCAAGTGATGATTTCCTTTTGAAGTTGTATTTTTTGTGAAGAATTTTTTTAATCCATGATTTTTTGAGGGACCAAATATGTTATAAATCATGTTATTCAATTTTTATTGTTTTTAATCTCCATATTGGAATTATACGGCTTGTTTGAACTTTAATACGGTGTAATTAAATATGTTATAAATAATAAAACTTTTTTTAATCCATGATTTTAGGAGGGACTAAATATGTTATTGAAACAAAAAGAAATGAAAAAGACGAAGTTACTCCCTTCTTAAATTACCATTTTTAACAAGGTTAACGTATAGGGACCTTGGTTGTTATTAAAAGAAAAGCACAAGGATGTTGGCTGTTATAAAAATAAAAGCACAAGGACGTTAGTCGTTAAAAAATTCTTTGAAGGACTTTAGTCGTTATTTTTTGTAAACCACATGGACCAAATTTGTATTTAACTTTTGGTTTTAAAGTAAACAAAAACCATAAGAAGGATTGATAATTTTGTCAAAGTTTAAGTCTCAATTTTCAAATTTTCAATAAACCAAAGAGACTAAATGAAGAGTTTAAGGTGGCGTTTGATTCGCAAAATGTTTTTGGATAGAATGGAATCTGTCAAAAGAATTTGACTTTGAAGGAATTGGAATAGAATGTTGTTAGGTTTGACCACCTATTTGGTTGACAAAATTGGAACGAAATCTGTTAAAGGAATTGGAATGTGTTTGTTTGGTTCACAGAAAATGGCTTTTGAATTTGAATGAAATTTTAGTAAATGGCCGAAATATCCTTTTATGTTTTTTTCCATTTCTGACCAGTGGTACTGGTTACCGGTGGCGGTGGTGGTTTTCGGTAGCGGTGGTAGCCGAAGGTGATTTCTGGTGGTGGTGGTGATCGGAGGTGGTGGTGGCCGGAAGTTGTAATGGCCACGGGATGTGCTTAATGGTGGTCGTTGGTGGTGGTGGCTGGTGGCGGTGGCCGAAGGTGGTGGTGGTGGCTGGAGGCAGTGGTCGAAGGTGGTAATGTATATTAGGATGAGCGGCAATTTGTCCAAAAAAATTGACATTCCATTTCAACCAAACCCCTATCCTTTATCATTGAATGACCAATTTCCCTACTTAAGGATTTTGATAGAATTCAAACATTCCATTCCATTAGAATCTATGAACCAAAACAATAGAAATGAATTTGATCAAAGGAATTTAGGATTTCAATTCCATTCCATCAAAATCCATGAACCAAATAAGAGTTTAGTCTTTTATTAAATGAGTTTAATTCTTATGCAAAATAATATTGCACTCCAAAATTACAGTTTACCACTTTACCCTAATTTATTAAATGAGTTTAATTCTTATATATTCAACAATAATATTCCACTACTCTATCACATTTGTCATCTCCACTCTCTTCTGACACAATATTTGATATATCTCATGCTATATGGCGTAAACTTGATGCCTGCTGTTAGTGCAAGCAAAGCAATCACTTTCTTTTGCTCTTTCTCTCTCTCTCTCTCCCCTCTCCCCTCTTCCCTTTATGGTATTCACTACTCCTATAAGCTCATGCTTAGTGCTTCACTAGCAAAACCCACCTTCAAATCTCTCTTTTCTTTTGGCAACTAGCCATGGGTGCCCATTATAGAGCTTAAGGCAGGAATTTTCATGTGAGTAAATCTAGTTAGAAAAAACCCATCAATTCTACCTAATTCTGTTTATATATATTATTGCTACTACTACTGATGTTTAGCTTTATTTAACTCCCTTTTCCACTTAACACATTTAATCCAACCATCTGGAGTCTTTGACCTCCAAAGCTTTTCTTTTCTCTTCAAGATTTTTGCAACACTTAATTTGTGCATCTCTACTTTTGTTCCAAGTATCCAGTAGAATGGATAGTTGTTGAAATACAACATTTAGGGTTTCTATTCTCTTTGTGTCTCCAAACCACAAACACAATAACACAGCTTTTGTTTTGTGTTTTTCATTTTTTAATTTAGAAAGTGAAGGAGACAAGAGGGGGGGAAGGAAGGGTAGAAATGGAATTTGAAGGAGGAGAGATGGCTCTTCCTATCAACAGCACATATGGTGGAGGCCAAGGGCATGGGCATGGGCACATGATTCATCATGAGTCTGCACCACACAATCACATTGTCCCATCTTCAGCAGCAGCAGCAGCAGAAGCAGTGGTAGTACAGCAACAAATGCCAATCAGCAATGGGCCCACCATAATAGTACCACCACCACCACCCTCCTCTTCATCAATGGAGGACACTGTGGTACCCTACACCAACAACTTCAAAATGGTGATTGTGAGATACAGAGAATGCCTCAAGAACCATGCAGCTTCCATTGGAGGTACTGCAACAGATGGTTGTGGTGAGTTCTTGCCTTGTGGTGAAGATGGCACCCTTGAGGCCCTCACCTGCTCAGCCTGCAACTGCCACAGAAACTTCCACAGAAAAGAGATTCAAGGTGATTACTACAATTACAATAATTACCACTCTGCCCCTCCCCATCTTAACAGATCATTTGGGCTTGGAAATGGTAGAAAGGTCAGTTTGCACGGTGGTCACCACCACCACCACCACCAAATAGAATCTTTTCCTTCAAGGCCACCACCAATGATGATGTCCTACAATATGGCATCTGAATCTGATGAACCACATCATGAGATGGTGATGAAGAAGAGGTTCAGAACAAAGTTCACACAGCAACAGAAGGAGAAGATGCTTGGGTTTGCTGAGAAAGTTGGGTGGAAATTTCAAAAGCAAGATGAGTCTGAGGTGCAACAGTTTTGTCAAGAACTTGGGATCAAAAGGAGAGTGCTTAAAGTCTGGATGCACAACAATAAGCACACCTTAGCCAAGAAGATCAACCCTATCTCCACTGATTCCCAAAACCAGATTAATAATAATTAGGTTATGCATGACAACCCTTTTAAAAACATTTTTATTGGTTAGTAAAGTTCAAAATTGCCAAAAAAAAAAAAAAAGAACAAAAAAAGAAGTCATATTTGGCAACAAGAGTGTATTCATCATTTATACTTGGTAACTTTTTTCCCGTTTCTACATATTTTTACCATCTACAATCTCTTTTGCCTGCATTTATCAGAATATAGCGTTTGATTGTTGCTTTCAAACCAAGTATCACGGTTAAAAATTATTCTTTCTTTGATTATTATCTTTATCGGTATCAATTTCATTGATATATTGTTTATAATTAAAAAGCTACTCGTGCAATTAATGCAGTAAGATATGATTCAATTTTAATGTTTAGTCTTATTGTTTTCCTTTTTCATTTTCATAAAATGATTTTTGGTAGTTTTAAGGACGGAATAATGTATATCTTCATTTTAATTAAAATATAAATTTGAAAGTATCATAAAATTTTGAAAATATTATATTAATATCAGTATGAGATTAACTATTTTTGGGTTTAATGATATAACGTTTTATACAAATAATAATTAAAAATCAGGTTCGGACTTAATGATTATTTTAATTATTTTTAATTATTTTTATAAGAAAAAGATGTTTATCTTGTATATAAATATATTATCTTTAATTACATGGATTTAATTATGGAGCTTTAAAATGAGTTTTATTTACATAAAATCTATTTGTAATTATAAGTTTTATATAATATACATTAATAACCAATAATGTATTTATAAAAATTGGTTTATAAAAGTTGTCGTTGAAAATATAGATATTAATTATATACTTTGTAAGTATATTACGTGAAGATTCTCGTTTAAGTAAAAGGGGAATTGGGATATTTTGGTAGTTGATGCCTTAAAAAGGGAGTGGATTTAATTATATGCGCCTTTTGCAGAAGAGTTCGTTTGTTTTAATTTAAAAAGTAGGTGATATTCCTCTATCAACTAACATGTTTCATTCCCTTCCACAAATGCATATGGTCAATAGCATCAATTTTCCTTTATGAGTCATATTTTATAATTCATAAAATTTAGAGGTTGAACTTGTATATATATGTATCTGTAAGATTTAATATATGTGATATAAAAATGATTTAGAACTTGAAAGTTTGTCCCTTCGTAGATCCACCCTCAAAGGGTTGTGTCATGGCCTTTAAAATCCGTATTTAGTAAGCAAAGAAAATCTAGCTAAGCATCATTTGTTAAAATGAGCCTAATGATCCCAATTTCATAAATGTAACTTTTTCGATTAACTTGGACGTAATATGAGGTTTGATTGGGCTTTTAGGCGTAAGTCGGAGGTTTTTTATGCATATAGATCTATCCCACATCCTACACATAGTTTGTATAGTTTCTTACTTTTAAAAATTAGAAACTTTAACAGTAATTCATAGATCACAAGTTAATGATACGTGTTATGATTTCTTTATAAGAGATACATGACATTGCCACACACTATCACCTGCCATAGTTTATTTAGCTCTTTTAAAAGCTCATTAAAACGACATCATCTTATAATAAGTAGTTGTATGTTTTTCATCATTTGTTGATAAAATAATAAGTAAAACTTTGGTTTATAATTATTATATTTCATCTAATGTACCAAAATATATCAGTACGTTTTAAAGTTCGTGCACTAAATTAACACATCAATAGATTGTGATTTTACTAAAAATATTTTATTGTCTTGTAAGACATTTATATATTAAAACTTTTAAAAGCAATTTATTAAACATTTATCAAGTACGACTAATTAGTGTATAATACTTGCAAATTTAAATTAATCTTTATTATTATATACAAACAACTTAAAACCAATTCAATATATTGGGGTTTCAGAAAGCCAAAATACTTAATAATGTATTTTATAAGACTCAAGTTTATTGAACAAATTTTCAAACATGTTTTACTTAAATACCAATATGACATTTTATTTTTAAGAAATCTAAAGTTATTTAGATGTCTAAAAACATTATATAAAACTATTCTAAAACTTAGACATCTCATAACATCATTAAAGATGACTATTAGGGTGTTTTATTGTTTGGTCATGTAAGTTATATCCTAAAAAGCATATGTGTATATATATATATATACATATATATATGTGTGTAGGAGGTTAATGAGAAGTGCTAAATGTCACCCTGATGAAAAAATGGGATTTGAGAGGCTAGCGAATCGGAATTGACGGCATTGGTTGAACGGGTAATTCAGGAGGCCCAAAAGGGTTGGGCAGTCTAGAGCATGATAAATAGATGTTATCTTAGTATTTCATCTAGTAATATGTGCAAATATGACTATGAATCAACGAATAATTCATAGCTTGGTATGCAGAAGATAGATGGGTAGTTTCGTAACTTTTATAGATAGATAGCAAACAAGTTACATGTGAACTCATTAATTAGTTCATATGTGAATCAGTTAAAATAGTTCGCATGTGAATCACACGGGTTCACATACGAACCCGTTCACGACCTATTTGTAAAAGTTGTGAAATTATCCCTCTATTATTGGCATTGCCATATATTTTGACGAGTCAAATCCGATATTGACCATTAAAGGCTAGGATCACTTATCTACTTATGTATTTAGCAATTCTCATTTGGACTCATGTATATATAGGAGGTTGGGTTTTTGAGAGAAATGGGGTTATCGTGAGAATAGTAAGAAAGGATCTCCATCATTCGATGCACATTAGGATAAGATGCAACAAGATACATCAGATCAATTCGGTGTCAAGGACAATTCATAGGATCAGCTCGTGAATAAAAGTGATTAATGATTCAGATTTTTCTTGCTTTTCTCACCTTGACGCATTTTCTCACAAATCTTTCGCATATATGTATATATATATAAGAGAGAGAGAGAGAGCGAGAGAGAGAGAGAGAGAGAGAGAGAGAGGTTCAAATGAGAACTGATAAAAAATAAGAAGTAGAGAAATGATCTCTAATACTCATCCGGTCAATAAAGGCGGATTTGACCGGTTACGGTGAACGTGATCACGGAGGATTGACGCGATTAAGGGAGGGTGGAGACGATTAAAGGAGAGTGACCCGGTCAAAGCCTCATTTATTGCCGGATGAGTGGTGAACATTACTTCTCTAGTTCTCATTTTTTTAGCGCACTTCTCCTTTGAACCTAATATATATATACACACACAAATATAAGGTTATTTTGACATTTTTATGGTTTTATATTATAGTCAACTTTACTTTTAAACATGTTTAAGACATCGGACGCACAATTCGGCAAAAGATCCGATTATTGAATTAAATTAAATTAGTTAGATCTATATTTTTAACTCTAACATATATATAGGAAAGTTTAAATACAAACCACTTTTTGGTTGTGAACGTGAGGACAACCCAGAGCGCGATACGTGGCAAAAAAATTTCTGAAACGCGCGACTTTTCCCGCGACTTAGTGTTATTCAGTCTGAATAATAGTGTTATTCAGACCGACTAACACTAAGTCGCGGGCTTTTTGGTTACAAGTCGCGCGTGTCACTCTGAATTTTCGGCGACTTAGTGTTATTCATACTGAATAACGCTTTATTCAGTCTGAATAAAGCGTTATTCAGTATGAATAACACTAAGTCGCCGAAAATTCAGAGTGACACGTGGCGCGCTCTCGGTTGTCCTCACGTTCACAACCAAAAAGTGGTTTGTATTTGAACCCACAGTATATATATATATATATATATATATATTTAAATCATAATAAAGTTTTATTTAATTGAGAATTTTATAATTTTCAATTTCGCATTGATATGGATGTTTTTTTTGAAGGTTTTAGCATCAAAGATTCGAATTAATAAGTTATGTTCAAACTATCATTTATTAATTACTAATTTCTCTTCAAATCCAATTTTCTAACTTAATACGAAAATGCATGAAATATATATTTTTTGTTTTATAATAAAGTTTTAGAACCTGCTGCGTTAACTAATATCTTTCTTTTTTTCTGAACATCGAAAGGGGAAGACTAGAACGGGAGCTTCGGCTAGGCCATTACCCCCAACTAATATCTTTGAAACCATATATTGCTTTTTCTTGAATTTGTATTTTTAATTTTATCTTTCTATACTCATTTAAGAGAGTTCACATGAAAGTGTTGGATTCATTTATTTCTTTCCCCAAGAAAATTGAGGTTTCAACCCGCGCTTATAATACGCACAATTATGTTTTATTTACCAATAGCATCAAAATCTTTTACGTCCTCTTTATTATACTTGAATCTATAATATATAAAAAAAGGTGTCGCGTGTCGCTCTTTCGTGAGTTAAAATTTATATTTTTTCATCTAAACTTGAACTTGAACGCATTTTTACTTTCAGTTCGTTTATGCATATCTAATTGACACGTGTCATTTTATCTTTTACTAATATCTCTATCTATCTATTTATTTTGAATATAATCTAAAATACTAGATATTCTTAGATAATATATATATACCTAAAATTTAATCATATTTTTATTTACTTTTTTACAAAATGTATAACACGTTCTTTCCATGTGAGAGCTAAAAAAATCAGAAGGGTAAAGTAGCATCGTACTTTCAATGATCGTTTATATTTGTAATATAAGTTTTTTGATATGATTTATTTTTTTTAAATTACCCCAAACCTAGTTTTTTTAATATATATGTATAATTAAATTTATAAAATATATAAACTATTAATAAGAAAAGGAAAGTGAGATTTTGTAAAAAAAACGTCAGTGTAGGTTTTAAAAGAGGGTCTTAATTTGTTGAGGTGACAATAATGTGGAAGAAAAAAAATATGATAATTGAGGTTCTTTAGGGTTCCACTACTGTAGATGCTCTAAATTTGTAAAAACGTATAACTTTAATTTTGAAAATAAAACTTGGATTAAAATCTTAGTGAGAAAATACGGTAGTGCCACGTTCAGAGATGGGGCAAATAAAATCAACAACGGTGACCAAGGGCGGACCTATTTTGGTGCATACGGCGGCACATGCAACTACATCCCGTCCATTGTTGTAGTGTAAAAAAATATAGGGTAGTGAAATGTGTCACCATATTAATTTTGTTGTGTGTCATCATATATATTTTGAAACTGCAATAAAGAAACAATTCTTATTTGGTAGAATTGGTTAGTTAATTGTTTTTTCAAATATGAAGTCTTAAGTTCAAGTCATGTTAGAATCATATATAAAGCAGTAATTAAGAGATAAGAAATGTAAGTATGTATACCTTCAAGTCTTATGAAAAGTACTTATGATGATGAAATCGGTACAATTCATGGCAATAAGATAGGGACGGATTTAGAACTTTTTTCAAACGGTGGCACCATTTAACTATAAAGAACATATAAAGATAATTTTCACAAAAATTTTATTGGTCTGGCGGTTGGTTCATTGATTTTCAAAAGTTAAGTCTCAAGTTTGATTCCTGGTACAAGTAATTTTTTTATATAAACACTAAATCTAAATAAAAGGCTAAAACTTAAGAAGAATGTGTCTGTATTTGAGGAGGTATGAAGGATTCTTCAAAACCATCAGGAGGGTTTTGAGGAGTTGGATCAACAATGGGAATATCAGGGATGTGAAAGAAAGAGTCAGCCCACTAACTGATTTCTTCATTGTTTTGAGGGTAAGGGAAGGTAGGACCCGATTGATCAAACCGAACATGAATCGTTTCCTCTATAGTTTGCCTTCGTTTGTTAAACACACGGTAGATTTTGGAAATAGAAGAGTATCCAAGGAAGATTCCATCCTCAGACTTGGAATCAAACTTTCCCAAGTTATCTTTATTATTCAGGATGTAGCATACACAACCAAAGATATGGAAATGTTCAATGGATGGTTTCCTGTTACGAAACATTTCCTAGGCAGTTTTCCTGAAGCATTTGACTATCAGGGATCTGTTCTGAGTGTAGCATGCAGTATTGACAGCTTCAGCCCAGAATTGAGTGGCAAGGTTGGCTTCACTCAACATTGATCGTGTGGCTTCAATCAAGGTTTTCTGTTTCATCTTTCAGCCACACCATTTTGCTGAGGAGTTCTTATAGAGGAGGAGTTCTGAGAAATACCTTTCTCATCAAAGAAAGTTTCCTGGGTACTGTTTTTTGAATTCAGTACCATGGTCACTCCTTACAGAGTGAACAGAAAGGTTGTTGAGCTTTTCCATCTTCCTGACGAACAAAATGATTTCTTCAGGAGTATCACTCTTAGATTGAAGGAAGAATACCCAAGTGTATCTGGAATATTTATCAACAATCACCAGAGTGTATTTCTTTCCACCAATGGATTGTACATTAACAAGGTCCAAAAAGATCCATGTGGAGAAGATGTAGAGGAAAAATGATGGAGGAAATCTGCTTGGATTTGAAGCTATCCTTGGTCTGTTTTCCTTTCTCACATGTTGAACAAAGAGATACCTTTGTAAAACGAAAGTTAGGAAGACCAGTAACAAGCTTGTTGATGGATAGTTGATTCAGCGTCTTGAAGTTGAGATGAGAGAGACGCTTGTGCCAAAGCCAGTTTATATCAGTAGAAGCACGTGATACAAAATAAACGTTGTCAGTGGAAGTGTTCACGTTGATGATGTAGACATCAGCCATTCTAGCACCAGTGAGAATAACTTCGTTATGCTTGTTCTTGACTTTGCACTTTTTCTTTGAGAAAGAAACTTTGTGATTCTTATCACACAGTTGACTGATGCTAATTAAGAAGATTGTGCATCAGACCTTCAACATAAGCAACTCTTTTGAAAGTGGTTACTTCATTGGTCAGGGTTCCATACCCTCGAGTTTGGCCTTTACCGGTTCCACCAAAGGTCACTGAAGGACCCTTTTCATCTTGGTAGTCAGAGAGGACAGATTTTGAGCCAGTCATATGTCTTGAGCATCTACTGTCCATGTACCAGATGCCCTTATCCTGTAAGATTTAGAGTTTAAGTTTTCTTTGGTTATCCGAATGCTCCCTTTTTCAAAAAATTTCTTTGGCTCCTCGACCAACTCACTACGGATGATGGTTATCCGAATGCTCCCTTTATCATTGCCACTCAACTTGCCAAGGCGGGTAGATATCGGGAGGGAAGCAAGATGGTCGGAGGTCAGTACGTCACTCGTCTTGCTCAGTACTTCGGTATTCTAACCGCGGGTGCCCACTTCGATCTCCAAGCGGAACCCGCTTATGCTCAGTACTTCGGTATTCTTTGACCAACTTGGGCGAGATGGGATTGATTGATACGGATCAACTTCGTGGGATGGGAGTTTTCAAGCCAATTCACATGAGCTATGGAGTGCGGTATAGTTGGGAGGAGAACCCGCAAGCTCATGGACCAAGGGATGTGCCGGAGAGAACTTTCGAGCATGGTTGTACTTCGAGTGGGTAGAAGCAATGGAACAACCGGCGGAATGGAACGCATACACGAGCTATCAAGGATTAAGCCGACAACTCTCTGATATGTCCTTATCTTATGGCCGTCATCAACAACGGATGTAGTACAACTCCACGGAGACGCTTCACCAAACGAATTGGCAAAGTGGGGTGTTTAACCAAATGGCCACCCACTTCGGTCTCCAAGCGGAACCCGCTTATGCTTCGTCCCCATTTTGGCTGTTTTCCGAGGAGACTCCGCCCGGTTTCCCATCTTTCAAGGATTGGCGCAATCAACCTTGTGGCCCTTATTGATCTTTTACTCTTTATCTCACTTATTCGATATGGTTGTTTCTAGACAATTTTATTTTCTTGTTTGTGTGTGGTGTGTTTGGATACTTTTAATTGATGCTTTAGGATTTTAATTGTTTGTTTGGATTGTTAGTTTTATTTTATTTTGTTCTTTTTACTTTTTCTTTTTTGGTAATAGATGCAACCCGTTATGATCGTGCACCGCTTACGGTTTCGGATTCTTTCACTGATAGACATAAGTCTCATAACCTGGGAAGTTTCTCTTTTTCTCAATCCTCCATGTTTGTTATAACTGTTGCATTGAGGACACTGCAAATTTTAAGTGTGGGGAGGGGGTTAAGTAGACTTAACTGTTTTAATTATCGGGTTAACTTATGCTTATGATTTGTCGTTTTTCAAATTTTTGAAATCTTTGAAATTTGACCCCATTTTTTTCAAAATTTGAGATTGTTTTTGGAGACTTAGATGCTTGTATAGGAGAACACTAAATAAGGTTATTTGAGTAGAGTAATGCCTTGGAATGCCGATAACCATGAGTGCGTCACCAAATTCCTTGAGAGTTTGAGCCTTTATTGATTATTCGTTTTGTGAGGATACCGACTTTGACCCAAGGTAGAACTTGTCACTTTGAATGCTTGTCGAGACCACATAAGAGAAGTATTTATCACCATTGCACTGAAAGAGGCCTTCGTCTCAACCCTTCTTAGCCTTCGTTAAGTAACCTCACTATAAGGTTATTTAATTTGCCTAGCCTAATATATGAAAGTGTTCAACTTAAACACTTTATCCCTTGAAACCCATTTTGAGCCTTAGCCTTTCATTTCTTTACCCAATATCACTATGTATCCCTGAGCTTATTATTTTTATCTATCTTTTGGCTGTGACTTAAATTTGAGAACTTGAGATGTTCTGATCCATATTTTCAATTATGACAATATAAAGAAAGGGATTCAGAAAAGTGTTAGTAATTATGTGCAGAAGTTGACAAACCAGTGATTTCACATCCAATGTTATAAGACACTTGAGGGTCACACCTGTAAGGATCTGTAAATCAAATAAGATAATTCCAGTTTGGAGAGATTGGTTTTGTAATAGGTAATTATAAACCAGTTGGGTATTTTATGTAAAAAACCCAAAGATAAAGGTTTGAAATGAATTATATATATTTATTAGGTAAATAAATATATATAGATTTATTAATTGGTAAATTATGTATTTATTAAGAAAAAAATAAACACATAATAGATTATTAATTAATAAAATATAATTATCTAGTTTAGTAGAGATTCTTTTCTTTGGGAGAAAGAAAAGATAATTACCAAAAGATAATTATAGAGTTATATGGTAACTAGGAAACTCTACCTTATAAATACAAGCTTAAGGTTTACCAGTTATCATTCATTGATTAATTAATCAAGCCACAAAAGAAAAACTCTCTCTCTCTCCTCTCTCCCAAAACCGGCGCCAAAACAGATAGTTTCGTGATCTCGGGATTAGAACCGGCTAGAAGGTTATTTGTCTGATCGTTTACGGGTGGATTTACTGTCGAGCCATCCCTCTAGGGTTTTTTCGTCTGTCTGGGTCAAGTCTGTTATTAGGCCCAAACCCCAGCCTTTTGGACCAAGTCTATGGCCCAAAAAGGGTTTATTAGTTTTTTAGTTGTTTATCCAAGTTAATCTTTTTAAAATTTTACTTTATTATTAAAATTAAGGGTTTTCGTTTTATCAAACCAGTTGTTTAACCTGTCTGGTCAAATAGGCTTCGTGTCATGTTTTGACCAGTTGGTCAAACCACGACACAGTTTGCATTTATTTTTCCGACCAGTTTATTCGGGGATCCGGTTTGACATAGTTTTGGATAAAAGACGAATATTTTATAAAATTGGCTTCTACTTTATAAAATGATTTTATTCGTTTATAAATCCTTTTTTTATAAAATTCTAAGAAAATCTTTTTATTAATTCTTGGTTTGAAAAACAGTTTGTTTTATAAATCAGTAAGAACCAAGTTTTGCGATAAACGAAACAAGATAATTTTTCACGGATCTAGGTTTACTTGTGTGGTTGTTAAATATACCTGTCTGAATATATAAGTTATAGTATTTGCCAACTTAGACCCTTGACTTGTTTCCGGGGAGGCATGCGTGCCGTTTACAACCCCTTTTGTAATAATGACCTTAGGATAGTTACTTTATTTCCTCCGGGATTTCCATCAAAGGTGCCGAGGCTAGTGGGAGCACGCGAAAAAGATAGAGTATTTATTTCAAAGTTCCATCGGAGATGCCAAAGCCAGTGGGAGGTTCGCGAACAGATAGAAATACTATAGTGATAGGTCATTAATGGTCCTTAGGAATACAGTTGGCAAAACTATAATCCGTTTTAACTGCATGATTATTGCTTTATTAAAGCTGCATGGTTGTGATATTGATATGCCTGCTGTTTTAAATAGAGAGAGCTTTTAAAACTGAATAATATCACAAGATAAAATGAGTTTTTAATTTAAAATTACCAATTTTTCAAACCTTTTTTTCAAACGGTAGTTTTATTTAAAAACCTTATATGAATAAAATGATTGTTTTTCCTTAAGTTGACAAAAACAGTTAGTTTTAATCAACTAGTGTGCTATCAAAACAGTTAGTTTTGAATTACCAAGTGGCCTTAAAACAGTTAGTTTTAAAAGGAGTGTGTGTTTAAAACAGTTAGTTTAAAACAAGTTACCTTTCAAACAACCAGTTTTTCAAAAACACTGGATATCAAAAAGGTTTTTCCAAAATAAATCAAAAACCCCGAAAAATCATAAATCAGTAGTGCAACCCATTTGGGGGCACCTCCGGCGTACAGATAGTTATCGTTGTCCCAAAAATGTCCAAGTCCGCGTTCAAACCGAAGCTGGGAGGGGATTACATGACTCTGCGTATTATTTCCGGGTGGTACCGGCCAGAGTAAAGTGTCCAAGTCCCAAAATGGTGAGATCTATTTTGGTTCTATTAAGTTCACCGAGTGGTACCGGGCCAAAATGCACTTAGAGGGACTGAAACATGTACAGATAGTTATCGTTGTCCCAAAAAGATCTAGGAGTCATATCAGTTAGATGTGATTGGTAAAAGTCCTTACCTACCGACGGTTTGCTGGATGTTGGTTGTCTTATGCTTGCAACCATGAACTCAGATCTTCAAACGGGGCTCATAAACACAAATGTCTATGACATGATCCGCCAGTTGAAGGACATGTTCCAAACGCAAGCACGCACAAAATGTTACGATGCCACTAAGGCGTTCAACGAGTACAAGATGATCAAGGGGACCTCAGTAAGTGACCACGTCATGAAAAAGAAGTGGCACATGGATCACCTGGAAAGGCTCGGCCACCCAGTTCCGTTGTAGCTAGCAACGGATACAATTCTCAACTTACTGTCAGAAGATTACAAGCCTTTTGTAATCAACTATAACATGAATAACATGGAGAAGACAATAGCTTAATTGCACTCCATGCTAAAGACTGCTGAGTTGAATATGGGGGCCAAGAACAAAACAAAAGATGTACTAATGGTGAGAGATGGAGGGGTGAAAAAGAAGCATGGGCATGGAGGCATCAATAAAGGAAAAGGTCCAGTTCAGGCCGTCCAGAGTGCACCCAAGGTTCGTGAGAATGGCAAAGGCAAGGGCAAGGGCAAGGAAGTTAAGCCTAACTGATAACACCAAAATTATACATGTTTTGGTTATACTTAATGGAATGATTTCACCCCATTTCTCACCCATTTCTGGTCTTATTACTCACACTTTGGACTTATTTTTACTTTTATAGGTTTTGGAGGCCGTGGAACGGAAAAGTACGGAAAAGGAGAGAAAACGTGAAAATTGCACAAAGTCAATCCAGTAGCCATTTCGCGTCCGAGAAGTTTCAAGTCTGGCGCCGCCAAGTTCGTCAAAGTTGAAATCCAGGGTTTGACCTAAGTGTTTCGCACCGCGAGGATGCCGCTTGGTGATCGCGAAACGGGCTCCGAGTCTCTCCTTTTAAATACTGGCCTCCTCCTTCAGTTTTCAGAGAGCCAAATTTGTGTGTAGTTCTGAGTTCTTTAGTGTTAGAGAGAGAAAGAGTATTGTGCCGATACGCTGCGGGGTTTGATTCTCGATCATCCGTCATTGTACTGTCGGTATAATGTCTGTTTCTACTCTCTTGTTTTCTGACTCTATTATGTTTAGTGAGTAGTTTTCAGTAGTGGTACTTATTATGGTTGATGAACCTTGTGGATGATGATTTTATGATTTAATGTTTATTGGTTTGTTTTTGGTTCATTGAATGTATGTTATGGTTCCGATCTGATTCTTATTGTTTGGTTATTTGAACTCGTTGGTTGGGTGTATCTGTTGGACCAAGATAGATAGACTCCGATAGGTTAATCAACCTTTCTTGACCTTCCCTTCGTAACCCGGAGAGTTGTGTTAGGTGGTTACTCGGACCGAGAGCGACCAGGTAGCAGAATACCGTGCAATAGAGATAGGATTGGGAAACTGGTACTAGATTGCCTGACAAACAGTCTATGTATTGGGACTAGGAGGACCAAAAACCTAGTTGACAGCCATAATATTCGCATGCTAGGGTGTCCCAGACTTAAATTCCTACAATAACCAAAACAACCAAACCTTTGGCCTGTTTAAATCATCCACTTGGGGAATCACTATACCATAATAAGTACTATTATTTTCATTCATATAGTTTTAAATAATCTTTTATTTGCTTTCTTAGTTTCTTAGGTAACTTAGTTGTCTTTTATTTAATTAAACCTTTTTCATAAAAACCCCCCAAAAGCTTTAGGTTAATTAAACTAGTCAAGATTAATAGTCTACGTAAACTTGACCGTTCCCAGTGGTAGATACGATACCTGGACTTTCCTACACTATATTACTCGCGATCAGGTACGCTTGCCTGTGAATGTGGTAAGACAGTGGCTAGGCATTAGAGGTTAAAACTTGTTTCGCTTTTTATATACAATAATTACCGCATCAAGTTTTTGGCGCCGTTGCCGGGGAATGGTAGTTGTTAGATTTTAGTCTTTATTAGTTTTGTTAATCGATCCTTGTGAGGGATTCTTTCCCTTGCAAGTTTTTCGCTTTCTAGTTTTTATTTATTTTATTTTTATCTCTTTGTTTCCCGCAAGTTGCCCGTAACCGTTTGTTGTGGTTTCAGTCACGACGGAACTGTTAGAGCCATTTGAGGAGCCGGAGAGAGAATTCAGAAAAAGAAACAAAAAGAAATCAAAAGCCAACAAAGTTCGCCCGAGAGCTTTGAATTTTGAAATGGGGGACGAAGCACCGATGTGGACCGCCCGGAGAGCCGCTCCAACCGTACCCACCAATCCGATCACGAAGCCGGACCTAAACAAGGAGATCCCGGGGAAGCTTCTTCACATGATCAAGGACCTTACTTTCGACGGGAAAAACGATAGCAATCCTATCGTACACATGGAGAACTTCGTGGACATATGTGATCTATTCAAAACGGAGGAGGGCCGAGATGATGCGATTCGCCTTCGAGTCTTTCCTCTTACACTTACCGGAGAAGCCAGAGCTTGGTTACGATCGTTGGAGCCAAGTTCGATCACCACTTGGGAAGGACTTCGCTCAAAGTTCCTTTCCCGATTTTTACCACCATCCAAAATTGACAAGTTACGAGCCGAGATCCGATCCTTTCAACAAGATGATGGGGAGACAATATCCGAAGCATGGGAACGTTTCAAACACCTTCTAAATTCGTGCCCGAGTCACGAATTGAGTAAGAGTAAGCAAGTCCAAACCTTCTATAGTGGGCTTGCTTATTCTTCACGAGCTACATTAGATTCATCTGCCGGAGGTGTCTTAATGTACAAAACGCCCACAGAAGGATATAAGCTTCTCGAGAACATGCTTATACACAATATAGATTAGAGGACGGACAAGCGCTTGCAAATCCCGAGAATGGCCGGAAAGATCTTAACCGACTTCGATCCATCCGATGAACTAGCCGCAATGAAAAACCAACAGGTAAAGTTTGAACGTAAAATTGAAGAACTGATGAAATCTGTTCATTCTTTGCAGGTTGGATGCGAGGAGTGCAATGGACCACACTTAACGAAAGATTGCCCGAATCGTCCAATGATGACACCCGAGGAGGTAAACTACCTCAACCGAGGCGACTATCAAGGGAGGTGGAACAACAATCGTAACTTCATTCCGAGACCTCCCGGTTTCTTTGCACCGAATCAACAAACCCAAAGAATGGATGGAGAGCCGCGCGTTTCTATCGAAGAACGACTTCTCCAATTCATGGATGCACAAAAGAAGCTCAACGATGAGGTAGGTTCGTACTTACGTAACCACCAAAGTACTATCCAGAATTTGGAATTGCAGGTTGGTCGTGTTTCGCAACTGTTAAGTGAAAGGACTCAAGGGGAGCTACCAACGCAAACCCAAGTCAACCCGAAGGTAGAGAACGCGAAACCAATGCTCATGATGACCGGAGAACCATCAAAGAAGAAGTGAACGAATATTTACACAAAGAAGTATGTGGAGAGCGATAGTGGTAGTGAACCTGATTATGCCACGGACTATGACTCGGAGGGGTTCACAATTTCGTTCGAGCATCTAGGACTCAAGGGACCCATTTCTTCAAGCGATGATGAGGAGGAAGACGGAAATCAAGGCGGATATGCGGAGTTCGTGATACCGAAAAAGGAGGATAAAGGCAAAGAGAAGGAGAAAGAGAAGGCGGTGGAAGATGAACTCATCTACATTGCACCTATCACGCATGATCCGGGAAGTTACAATTTACCTATTTCATGTTCTAAGTTTAATGGTCTTGCTTTGATAGATTTAGGTGGCGCACTTAACATGATGCATGTTGGTTATTGCAGGAAAATGGGAGTCAAAAAGATCGTACCAACGGATTATCAATACCGAGGGGTGAATGGATACATGACTAAGCCGTTAGGGATAGCGGAAGGAGTCCCGATTCGAATTGGAAACTTTGTCTACTTCACGGACTTCATCATAGCTAACCTTCCAAAGGATACGGAGATTCCGATTATTCTTGGAAGAGCTTTTCTACACACCGCCCAAGTAAATACCGACATGCGGAATCAAGTGTCAAGCTTGGGATATGGAGATAAGCAGATCTACTTTGATCCCAACGGAGAGCCGGTCACCCATCTCAATGAACCTTATGAGGATCCTTCTTAAGCCTACAAGAAGAACACGAACCGCCTATTACTCACGAACATGTAAAGAAGACGGAGGACTATCCGAACCCGATACACCAAGCGAATGAAACAACCAACGGGTCGGGACCCTCCAAGAAAGAGCATAGAAAGAAGAAGGGCTCGTCAGCCCGACATGCCAAGAAATGAGCCGAGAAAGGGGTCGAGCTCTAGACCCATTAAAAAATGAAGCGCTTCTCGGGAGGCAACCCGAGCAAATTTTTCGTTTTTCATTTTTAGTATTTCTCGAGTGTGTTTTTTTCTAATAATTTTGTTTGTTATTGCTTAGATGACCATACGGAGGAGATAGAAGCCAAAATCGAGCAAATCCGACACGCGACGAAGGTTTTCAAAAAGTGGAAACAGTGGGCTCTTCACGATCGCCAGTTTTTAAGCTTGGCAACGCGAAGTCAGCCAGCCTTGGTATCAGGTAAAATTTTCGAATCTCGCGGCGTGAAGATGTCGTCTCGCGACGCGAAGTTTTTCAAATTAGGGTAAAATTTTCGAAAACCGCCCGTTTCGCGACGCGAAACTATCTGTTTGGCGATGCGAAATCGGTGCAGACGGGTTTTTAAACCCCTTTTCTCACTTTTTTAAAGTACACAACCCTAATTCTCTCTAGGCGCCGAGAACTCTCTTCAAGCACTTGTGAAATTCGAATTTTTTGAGCTTCAATTTCATCATTCTTCATGGCAAATGTATGTTTCCTAAACTTAATTTAGTTGGATTAGCATGATTCGGTAAGATTAGATCTTGATTTGGGCATCAATGGTGTTTTGTGCTTTCATAGGTTATAGATTATTCTTGAAGCTCCATTAATTGTTTAGTGCTTATTTTTTGATGCATGCTTTATATTTTGATTGAGATTTCATTATAGCATGCTAATTATTTGTCGAATCTAGTGAATGTGCTTTGATGATAAGTGTGGGGATTTTGTACCAAAATCCCCCACTCTTGTTTAGTTAGCTAGATTGGTTTTGATGGAAGTTGGACTAAAAGTTCAAGTGTGGGGATGTTTCACACCCCCCCCCCTTTTTTGATTTGATTTTTCACGTATGCATTCGTTAGTTGAACTTGTTAGTCGTGGAAGCTTTGTTTCGTTAAGTTTTGATATGCATGAACCTTGTCTTGCGTTTATTGATCATTTGTAGCTAAGACAATGGTACTTTGGATTTTTGTAGAGACAAAGGACCCGCTCGTCAACTTCCACTACTCCTACCTTCCGTGCACAAGATGGGAGCCATGTGTTCACCTATTTCATGAACGACCCAACTTTGAACGCTCCGAAGCGTGAGGAATACCGGGATACAGTTAACCGGCTTATCGCTCGTCAAGTGTTAGTGCTGAGGAGAGTCGATTGGAACCTTCTTAGATCCATGGGAGTCGAGAACGACATCAAGGCGATACTCGAGAAGCACGCCTACGACGAAGATGGCACCGAGTATTACATATGCCGTGCATGGGAACGAGTCTTTGACATTGCCGAGACCCTCTACCGCGAGCTTATCATTGAGTTCGTGGCAACTTTTCGCTTTGACGCCGGAAAGGCTCTTCAAGAGTTCTACCAATCATGCATGACATTCCGACTCGGTGGAGTGTGGCGATCACTTTCTTTGGTGGAATTTGCCGTTGCTTTGGGGATATATACCCAAGATGAGGTCGATGCTCCCGGATTTGTGGAATACATGTGGGCGACTGCGAAAAGACAAGACGGTTTTGATCCTCGGTTGGCTTGGGCGATCTTGGGTGATGGTGACTATGGCAACAATCTCAAAGTGAAGGGTTTTATTGCTTCTTCTGACCGACTTTTGCACCGCATGCTCATTCACGCGGTAAATGCTCGTTCCTCGAGTGAGGAAAAAGTTTCTTCGTACGATCTATGGCTTCTTGAGCAGCTTTCTATGGATGACAAGTATCCGAATGCTCCGTATCTTATTGTCGTGCAACTCGCTAAGGTGGGTGGTTATCGAGAAGGGAGTCGATTGGTTGGTGGCCAGTACGTTACGCTTCTAGCCAAGCATTTCGGTATCCTAACGGATGGTGTCATTGCCTCGATGACGAACCTTGGTGAGATGGGGTTGATTGATATGGACCAACTCCGTGGCATGGGGATAGCGACGGTAGAGCACTTGATCGGTAGAGACCAAAATGTGTGGATTCACAACCCTCAAGCTTATGGGACGAGGAGAGCACCTCGAAGCACGCAAGAGACCGGTGGCACAAGTGGGGCGAACGCGGGAGAACAACCGGCGGAATGGACGGTGTATTTGGGTTACCAAGACTTGAGTAACCGACTCTCGGAGATGTCATTGTCCTATGGCCAACATCATCAACATATGGAGTACAAACACAACGGAGGCTCTCCACCAAGCAAATTGGCAAAGTGGAGTGTTGAACCAAATGGCCTCCCACTTCGGTATTCAACCAAATACCGCGTATGCTCCATCACCTTTTTGGCCGTACTCCAAGGACGCACCACCCGGTTTCCCTACTTTTGAGGATTGGCGCAACCAACCTCGTGGCCCTTATTGATCTCTATCTCTTTTACCTCCTATTCGATATGGTTGTTTAAACAATTTTTATTCTTGCTTTGTTTGTTTGGTTTGGTTGGACATCTTTTTATTTTGTTTGGTTTGTTTAGGATTTAAGATTGCTTGCTTAGTTTGGTTTATTTTCCATTGTTCGTTTTTACTTTTTCTTTTTCTTTTTGGTAATAGATACAGCGATCTATAATCTTGAACCGAGCACGATTTTGGAATACTCTCTCTCAGATCAGAACAGATTTCGTCACATAACCCGGGAAGTTTCTCTTTTTCCCAATTACTCCTTAATTGTTTTAACTGTTGCATTGAGGACACTGCAAATTTAAAGGGTGGGGAGGGGGTTATGTAGACTTATCTGTTTAAATTGGTTCACTTTTTGCTTTTTGATTTGTCGTTTTTCAAAATTTTGAAAGCTTTGAGACTTGACCCCAATTTTTTTCGAAATCTGAGATTGTTTTTGGAACTTAGTTGCTTGCGTAAGAGAGCACTGAATGAGATTAGTTGAGTAAAAGGATGCCTTGGAATACCAATTACCATGAGTGCCTCACCCAATTTCTTTGAGAGTTTGAGGCTGATTGTTTATTCATTTCGTGAGGAATACCGACTTTGACCCAAGGTAGAACTTGTCATTTGAATGCTTGTCGAGACCACATAAGAGAAGTATTTATCACCATTGCACTGATAGAGGCCTTCGTTTCTAACTCTTTTAGCCTTCGTTAGATAACCTCATCTCAAGGTTATTTAATCTGCCTAGCCGAATTCTTGAAAGTACTCACTTTTAGTACTTTATCCCTTGTAACCCTTTTGAGCCTTAGCCTTTTCGTTTCTTCACCCATATCATTTATCCTTTAGCCCATTCTTTTTATCTATCTTTTGGCCGTAGCTTAAAGTTGAGAACTTTTTATGTTTTTGGTCCATTTTATGATATCTGACAAATAGAGAAAGGGATTGTGAAAAGAGTTGAAGTTGAAAAAGAAAAAAATATATAGAGCTTGAAAAAGAAAAGAAAAGAAAGAAAAGAGAAGAAAGAAAAGAAAGATAGTAAAAGAAAAAAACGACTCATTATCGAAAAAGCAAAATCAAAAGAGTCGATGTGCTTAAAAGAAAAAAAATATCGAAACCACAAATAAGCAATATGCTTAGGTTGATATAAAAGTGATAGTGATAGAAATCCCGAGCTCTAAAAATCTCAAAAAGTCAGATGATTAATTTGGATCCTAAACTGATTAGTTTTCAGGTTTTTGCTACAACCCTTAGTCATTTATATATCCTTTATCCTACCCTTAACCCTTAGCCTAACATTACAACCCTAAAGTCCTCTTGACGGTTGACAACTTCTCAGTGGTGGAGATTTGATTTGGTGACAAGCTTATGCATGCGGGAATTAGTCGAGTATTGGTGTGATCACTTATCATATATACACTTTTACCCCCGATAGATACACTTTAAATTGTCATTCATACTACGTGAGGGTAAAAGGTTGATCTTGGTATCCAATTGCTTGATGTGTCTTGTTCTTGTGTTCGATTGTGTAAGTATTCTTTGTTCTCTTGAATGCTCTTGGGTGGAGATAATTTTGGCGTTATTTTTCTTATCTTTCAGTCTTTTGATTGAGGACAATCAAAGCTTAAGTGTGGGGATTTTGATAACACCAAAATTATACATGTTTTGGTTATACTTAATGGAATGATTTCGCCCCATTTCTCACCCATTTCTGGTCTTATTACTCACACTTTGGACTTATTCTTACTTTTATAGGTTTTGGAGGCCGTGGAACGGAAAAGTACAGAAAAAGGCGAGAAAACGTGAAAATTGCACAAAGTCAATCCAGTAGCCATTTCGCGTCCGCGAAGTTTCAAGTCTGGCGCCTCCAAGTTCGTCAAAGTTGAAATCCAGGGTTTGACCTAAGTGTTTCGCACCGCGAGGATGCCGCTTGGCGATCGCGAAACGGGCTCTGAGTCTCTCCTTTTAAATACTGGCCTCTTCCTTCAGTTTTCAGAGACCCAAATTTGTGTGTAGTTCTGAGTTCTTTAGTGTTAGAGAGAGAAAGAGTATTGTGCCGATACGCTGCGGGGTTTGATTCTCGATCATCCGTTGTTGTACTGTCGGTATAATGTCTATTTCTACTCTCTTGTTTTCTGACTCTATTATGTTTAGTGAGTAGTTTTCAGTAGTGGTACTTATTATGGTTGATGAACCTTGTGGATGATGATTTTATGATTTAATGTTTATTAGTTTTTTTTTTGTTCATTGAATGTATGTTATGGTTCCGATCTGATTCATATTGTTTGGTTATTTAAACTCGTTGGTTGGGTGTATCTGTTGGACCAAGATAGATAGACTCCGATAGGTTAATCAACCTTTCTTGACCATCCCTTCGTAACCCGGAGAGTTGTGTTAGGTAGTTACTCGGACCGAGAGCGACCAGGTAGTAGAATACCGTGCAATAGAGATAGGATTGGGAAACTGGTACTAGATTGCCTGACAAACAGTCTATGTATTGGGACTAGGAGGACCAAAAACCTAGTTGACAGCCATAATATTCGCATGCTAGGGTGTCCCAGACTTAAATTCCTACAATAACCAAAACAACCAAACCTTTGGCCTGTTTAAATCATCCACTTGGGGAATCACTATACCATAATAAGTACTACTGTTTTCATTCATATAGTTTTAAATAATCTTTTATTTGTTTTCTTAGTTTCTTAGGTAACTTAGTTGTCTTTTATTTAATTAAACCTTTTTCATCAAAACCCCCCAAAAGCTTTAGGTTAATTAAACTAGTCAAGATTAACAGTTTACGTAAACTTGACCGTTCCCAGTGGTAGATACAATACCTGGACTTTCCTACACTATATTACTCGCGATCAGGTACGCTTGCCTGTGAATGTGGTAAGACAGTGGCTAGGTATTAGAGGTTAAAACTTGTTTCGCTTTTTATATACAATAATTACCGCATCACTAACAAAGCTAGGACCGAGAATCGCTGCTTCACGTGTAATGAAGTCGTTCACTGGAGGCAGAACTGCCCAAAGCGTCATGAAGCAGGTATGTAAACCTCAGATATTTATGATTGCTTTAAATCTGTCAGTTGTACTTGTTAATTCACAAGTATACTGATACCTAGAGCAAATGACTATTGTAGGAGGTCAGAAGTGAAGAGCCCAATAGTTGCTAAGGATCTTAAGCACCAGTTCATTTCAATTCTTGTCGAGACATTTTTATTTTAAGCTTATGTTTTAAAACAGTTATTTTTTGTAGTAATTTTAAATTTACATTCTATGGTTTTAAATTTAAAAGTTATTGTCTTGACATTGAAATATTTGTTGTGCATAATAATTTGAATCTGACTGATTTAAGATCCTAGATAGTGCCTACTACACTAACAAAGTTACTTCAAATAGTTTTAATTAAAATTGAAGCAATTTATATGAAAACTGTCAAAAACATACGAAGTACTATTTTATAGGAATGTGTTTTTGAAATAAAACATTTATGAGTAAGGAATTATGAAAGCATTTTATGATCAAATTAATTACTCAAATGTTTTAAAGAGAATTTAGGATATTAATATCCGTATTTATAAAACCAAGAAAAATTCCAAGTTTTGGAGTTGGGATTTTTTAAATCCAGTTAAAGGTTTTATAAATAATAAAATTCTCAAGTATGTTACTTAAAATAAAATTGATTAATCAAAGTTCTTGACTAAATCAATAGTTAAATTTTGAGTAACAGTTGATTTTCATATAAGTCAGTGGGAGCCCAGTTAATTCTATATCTACTCTAAGATAAAGAATAGATGATATAATTATTGATTAAATATATCTAAGAATTCATAATCCAGGTAGGATATGAATTTATAAGATGTACTATATACCTTTCAGTCAAAAAGGTAAAAGAAAAGTTTCAAAGTCTTTAAAACAAATTAAGAGTCATAAATGACTTTAAGAAAAATCAATAATTAAGTTATGTTGGAATGTTTAAAGATAGGATAAACCAATGAAACTTACCAGCTTGGTGAAATGAATATCTTATCAGATTTCAGGAAGAAATCACTTGTCTACACAGCAACTAAGGAAAGTTGCAGTCTAGCTTTACATATTCAGAGAAACTGGGAGTTTTTCCAAGTCTCCGAGTTCAGGGAATATGATAAAGAAAGAGTCTAGTTTTTTTTAAGGTGTTTGCAAAAACAAAGATTAGCACAATCAAGTAGATTGTATCAAGAGATACAAACTTGAAGTGTTTTGGTTGTTACTTTGATTAATTTGGTAAACATTAATCAAAGAGTCTAAACTGAAGAAAGGTGATACTTCATTTTAGACCAGTATTTAACAAACGTTAAATAGACACCATAAAAGTAATTAAGAAATGTTATTAATTTTGTTATTATTAAAGAGTGTAATATGGACTATACAAAATTAGTTTTTTTATCGCTTTTATATTTTGCATGTTTTATTATCCAGGAATGAAACTAGTTCTCAGTTTTTCATTCAAAACTTGTCCGTGAAAACTTATCATTGTGGGAACTTGATAGGGTGTTAAAGTCATTGTGAACTTTTGGGTAGTCAATGAAATGACAGCTACAAGTGTTGTAGACCAAAAGTTGCACATATATTCGATAGAGTAGCGAATATTGGACGTGATCCGCGGTTGAGATTACTTCTTGGATTTTGTCATAAGTAAAATCTCACAGTGGTTGTCCCTATCACCTGAGATATCTGGTTTGATATCATGAGGACTGCTGGATACTTAGTATGTTCAACCGCTACGCCGTAACAGGGTGGCTATAAAGGACATAACTAGATTCAGCGGAAGCCGTGGTGTTAAATGCAGATATGCAAGATGGGATTTGCACCTCTTCTTAGAAGAGAGATATTTCTGGGCCCCTTGACTGACTGAATATACTGATGAAGTGCATGGTCATGCCCAAATGAACTGATTAGTTCTCTGTCGTTTACCTATCAGTAGAGGTCGGATAGTCAAGAAACAAAATCTTGAGTATTTAGAGTTGACTGATTCCAAGCTCATACTCAAAGATGAAATATCGTGATGCAAAGGGAAAAGCCAAGTTATACCCGTTTTTATGGACAGCAGTTTCATAAATGTTATTTCCTTATGGGAAATGTATTATCACCCATCTGGGTATAAGAGTTCTTGTAACCTGGTTAGCTTAAGTGCCTGTCTAGGGGCCTCCTTAGGTCTGTGTAATCAAGACGGTATTGCCAACTTGCACAAGTGGGAGTCTGTTAGTAATTATGTGTAGAAGTTGTTGGGGAACCGTAGGCACTAACGGTGCGCAGCGGATAACAAAACGATTCCCAAACCCGGACCCATCTTAAACCATAACAGATACAATCAAGTGGGTATGTCGGTTTACCTTTTGCGAATAAACTTCCGGAAAGCTGGCAGGGGGTACACCGCTACTGACACCACGTGAGAGGGTTGCTAGACCACCGTAACTGATCGGAAAAGAGTTCCGACCGATGTGAGAGAGAGAGAGATCGACGGTTTATGGGAGAAAGAGAGAGCGAGGGTTTTTCGTGGGATTGATCAACTGATTTTTCAAAACCTTAACCCTTTTATTTATAGGATAAAATAAGGCAGTGATTTAACCTGATCACAATTCCCTTTATGGTTATCCAGAATTAATTCCTTAATTAATTAGTTCTTCAATTAATTAATCCTTTAATTAATTCACTGATTAAATAATTATTTAACTAATAATTATTTATTTCTCTTTCTTTTCTCATCTCTTTCATACAAATTCTCAATTTAGGTGTGCAGCGGTGTGACCTACTAGTGTCTTATAACATTGGACACGGTAACCTGTTACTGTCTCGCACATAATCCTAACAGACTCCCACTTGTGCTAGACATGTAACTATGTCTGTTACCATTAGCCTAAGGAGGTCCCTAGCCAGACACTTAGGTTAACCAGGTTATAAGATCTCTTATTTCCAGAGATACAATTCTCAATTGAATTCGTACACAGGTTCATTCCTTTTGCACACGATATTTCTAAAGTGACTTAAGACATGGAGTGGAGGATTCATTTCTTAAGATCAAGTATTTCTTGACTCTGATTTCGATTGCCTGCAGTAACGGATATTACTAAATAACCCCTGTTATTCTATCCGAGCGTGGCCACGCGTTTTCTGCCAATCTTAATCGTCAAGGGGCCCGGAAATATCTCTCTTTTGAAAAGAGGTGCAAATCCCTTCTTGACTACTTGCATTTGGATCCACGGCTTCCGCTGCATCTAGTCACGTCCCGTATGGCCGCCCTGTTACGGTGCAGCGTTAGTACGTGCTAAGAATACAGTAGTCCTCGCGTTCCCAAACCAAGTATCTCAGGTCTAAGGACAACCTATCAAGTCAGTGCTTATGACTGAGGCTCCATGAAGCAGACTTGATTACTGGTCACTTCCAATACCCAAACACTCTGATGAGTATCTATAAATACTTGGTCACATCACTTTTGCTTTTATTCTCTACTTTGAATAAATCATCAAGTATTTATAATAGCGTTAAACTCCCTATTGAAATTCCCATTTCAACAAGTGGCTACGGAAATTTAGATTTCATACAAGACTTTGTAGAGTCATGGATACGTTAAATATGCAAAAAATAGTTAATTTAGAACAATCATGAAAATAAAACCTCCATTTATTTCCAACACACTGTGAAATAAAAACTTTACATGATTACATTGTTTCTAAATTAGACTATAGTAATAATTAATAAACTAAGTACTAGCTACTGGCTTCCAGGTACTGCATCCCAATGGAATTCGCATGTGCCTCATGCTTTACCCTTGCTAGTGGCTTTGTCAGCGGATCTGCGACATTGTCCTCTGTTGGAATTTTGCATATTCTTACATCTCCTCTTCCAATGATCTCTCGGATGAGGTGATACTTTCTGAGCACGTGTCTTGACTTGTGATGCTCTCTAGGTTCCTTTGCTTGCGCCACGGCTCCTGAGTTATCATAGAATATATCGATCGGTCTCGAGATACTGGCAACCACTCTGAGATCCGATAGAAAATTCCTTAGCCAGACAGCTTCCTTTGCCGCATCAGATGCTGCAATGTACTCTGCTTCTGTAGTTGAGTCTGCAATCGTGTCCTGCTTCGAGCTCTTCCATGAGATCGCACCTCCGTTTAGGGTAAAGACGTACCCTGACTGTGACCTGAAGTCATCTCTGTCGGTCTGGAAACTAGCGTCAGAGTATCCGGTGACACTAATTTCATCCTCAGTACCTCCAAAGACCAAGAACATTTCTTTCGTTCTTCTCAGATATTTAAGAATGTTCTTGACAGCCACCCAATGGGGCTCACCCGGATTCTGTTGGTATCTGCTCGTAACACTTACTGAGTAAGCAACATCGGGCCTAGTACATAGCATGGCATACATAATCGATCCAATTGCAGAAGCATATGGGACCGATTTCATTTTGTCCTGATCTTCACTAGAAACAGGACACTGTGTTTTACTTAACACTATGCCATGTTGCATTGGTATGAATCCTTTCTTGGATTCATCCATCCTGAATTTCTTCAGAACTTTGTCAATGTATGTACTCTGACTAAGTCCGATAAGCCGCTTAGATCTGTTTCTGTAGATCTTTATACCTAGTATATAAGCGGCTTCTCCAAGGTCTTTCATCTGGAAACATTTACTTAACCATTCCTTAACACTCTGTAAAGTTGGTACATCGTTTCCTATGAGTAGTATGTCATCTACATACAAGACCAGGAAGGTTACTATGCTCCCACTGAACTTAGTGTAAACACATGGCTCGAACTCACTTTTAGCAAAGCCAAACTCTTTGATTCGCTCATCAAAGTGTAAGTTCCAGCTACGAGATGCTTGCTTCAATTCATAAATAGATTTTAGCAGCTTACACACCTTATTAGGATTCTTAGGATCTTTAAACCCCTCTGGTTGTTCCATATAGACGTCTTCTGTTAACTTTCCATTTAGAAAGGCTGTCTTGACGTCCATTTGCCAAATCTCGTAATTAAAGTACGCTGAGATGGCCATAAGAATCCTAATTGACTTCAACATTGCCACTGGTGAAAAGGTTTCATCATAGTCAATCCCATGAGTTTGCGTGAATCCTTTTGCAACCAGTCTGGCTTTGAAGGTGTGTACGTTCCCATCCATGTCGGTTTTCTTCTTGAAAACCCATTTGCGTCCAACAGCCTTACTGTGTTGTGGCAAATCAGTTAACTCCCAGACTTGGTTGTCGTACATGGATTGCATCTCGGCCTTCATGGCTTCCTGCCATTGTTCAGACTCACTGCCTCACACAGCTTCTCCATAGGATGTTGGTTCATTTAAGTCTCCGCTATCTTGAGAGACTAGGAACCCAAGATACCTATCTGGTTCTTGTCTTATCCTGCTGGATCTGCGAAGGTCCTGTGTTTGCACTTCCTCAACCGGCTCTGATTGAGGTTCAACATTGTTATGTTGAATTTCTGGCTCAACAACTGGTGTAGTGCTTTCTTCGTCTACTATCTGTAGATCTACATCCTTTCTGGTGTTCTCTAAACTGAGAAACTTTTCTTCCAGAAATTTTCCATTTCGAGCAACAAACACTTTGTTCTCTTCAGGGTTGTAGAAATAATATCCCACGGTGGTCTTGGGATATCCAACGAAGAAACACTTGTCGGATTTGGGTTTGAGTTTTTCTGAGGTAGGTCGTTTGACGTAAACCTCGCAACCCCAAATTTTCAGAAAAGATATGTTGGGTTTCTTACCCTTCCATAGCTCGTATGGAGTCTTTTCTACCGACTTTGTTGGCGCTCTGTTCAGTATGTGTGCTGCTGTTTCGAGCGCATGTCCCCAGAATGATACTGGCAGCGAAGAATGACACATCATCGTTCGTACCATGTCAAGCAATGTACGATTTCTCCTTTCTGATACACCGTTCATCTGAGGTGTATACGGAGGTGTAAGTTGGGATACAATCCCACACTCCATCAGATGATTGTCAAACTCATCACTGAGATATTCGCCACCACGATCTGACCGTAAGAACTTGATCCTCTTGTCAAGTAGATTCTGTACTTCATTCTGATATTCCTTGAATTTCTCAAAGGTTTCAGATTTATGTCTCATCAAGTAGACATAACCATACCTACTGAAGTCGTCAGTGAAGGTAATGAAGTACCGGTATCCTCCTCTTGCTACATGACTGAAAGGTCCACAAACATCTGTGTGGATTATTTCAAGCAAGTCAGTAGCCCTTTCATTCTCACTGTTGAAAGGTTGCTTTGTCATTTTGCCAGATAAACAAGATTCGCAATTATCAAAAGGTTTATAGTCGAAATTGCCAAGAAAACCTCCTTTTAGGAGTAGTTCAACGCGTTTCTTGTTTATATGGCCTAAACGACAATGCCAGAGGTAAGTCTGATCCTCAATATCTTTGGATCGCTTACTTATATGATAGATTTCACAATTGTTGTCTTTAAGATTTACAGTGTATAGACCATCTACGGGTGTAGCTTTAAAATAGAAAATGTTATCTTTAAAGACTGAAATCATTTTATATGAATATTTATAATAAAAGCCTTGGTCTACCAACAAATCAAAAGACAATACATTCTTAATCATATTTGGAATATAATAACAATTATCCAGTTCCAAAACTAGACCCGAGGGTAAACTAAGACTATAAGATCCCACGGCTTCAGCAATCAACGGAGTGCCTTCGCCCACTCGTAGGTTCGAACGGTCCTTCCTCAGAGTCTTTCTTCTAGTGAATCCCTGTAAATGATTACAAATGTGGTTACCACTGCCTGTATCAATTACCCATGATTCATAAGAAGTGATTAAGCAATCTATCATAAAGATACCTGGAGTATCGGGTAAACCGATATCCATCTGGTCGATGTTCATCGAGTGCTCGCAAATATCCTCGCTGCCGCATTCTGGGCAACTCAGATCTCCCAGCTCATCAATAATGTCAGTGTCCATGAGATTCGCAGGTTCGGGTACTGGCTCTAAACTGGCCAGGATATCTTCATGAACTTTATCCACGTCGTTCTTTGGTTCCTTCATGTAGGCACTAGCTGTGTCCTGAACTTCCTTTGTGAGGGAGAACCACATGAGATACACTAACTCCTCCTGAGTCATCTTGTACCCCAGACGTGATAAACACTTAAAAAGCCTTCTCATATCAACAAGATGGTTTTTAACTGACTGGCCCTTATGTAGCTTCAGGGAGAGAATCTCTTGCATGATCAAAAGCTTGCCCGTGTGCTTGTAGAAACCTAGCTGGTTCTCTACATTCCTTACGACCTCGTGACAGAATTTCACTCTTAAGTCTCCCGTGAACTCGGGTGACATAGAGAAAACTAGAATGGACATTACATCCGACTCATCTGCCATGAATCTGAAATATTCAGCAAATTCCTCTTCTGGGGTACACCGCTACTGACACCACGTGAGAGGGTTGCTAGACCACCGTAACTGATCGGAAAAGAGTTCCGACCGATGTGAGAGAGAGAGAGATCGACGGTTTATGGGAGAAAGAGAGAGCGAGGGTTTTTCGTGGGATTGATCAACTGATTTTTCAAAACCTTAACCCTTTTATTTATAGGATAAAATAAGGCAGTGATTTAACCTGATCACAATTCCCTTTATGGTTATCCAGAATTAATTCTTTAATTAATTAATTCTTCAATTAATTAATCCTTTAATTAATTCACTGATTAAATAATTATTTAACTAATAATTATTTATTTCTCTTTCTTTTCTCATCTCTTTCATACAAATTCTCAATTTAGGTGTGCAGCGGTGTGACCTACTAGTGTCTTATAACATTGGACACGGTAACCTGTTACTGTCTCGCACATAATCCTAACAGAAGTTGACAAACCAGTGATTTCACATCCAATGTTGTAAGACACTTGAGGGTCACACCTGTGAGGATCTGTAAATCAAATAAGATAATCCCAGTTTGGAGAGATTGGGTTTGTAATAGTTAATTATAAACCAGTTGGGTATTTTATGTAAAAAACCCAAAGATAAAGGTTTGAAATGAATTATATATATTTATTAGGTAAATAAATATATATAGATTTATTAAGAAAAAAATAAATACATAATAGATTATTAATTAATAAAATATAATTATCTAGTTTAGTAGAGATTCTTTTCTTTGGGAGAAAGAAAAGATAATTACCAAAAGATAATTATAAAGTTATATGGTAACTAGGAAACTCTACCTTATAAATATAAGCTTAAGGTTTACCAGTTATCATTCATTGATTAATTAATCAAGCCACAAAAGAAAAACTCTCTCTCTCTCTCCTCTCTCTCCCAAAACCGGCGCCAAAACAGATAGTTTGGTGATCTCGGGATTAGAACCGGCTAGAAGGTTATTTGTCTGATCGTGTACGGGTGGATTTAGCTCAAGCAATCCAGGTAAATCACTCTAAACTTTTAACTGTTAAGATTAAATAAAATAAAACGATTAAGATCTACGAATGTTTTCGGGTTTTTAGTTCTTAGCTTCCGTGATAATTAAATCGGTTAGGTTTGATAAAGATTAAACCTTTTGGTCAGTTTGATCATTAGGTTTTACCGTGCATCTCTTCCAGTTAGGATTGAGATCCACAGTGATCCTCGTATCAGTTAGATGCAAGGGATCCACAAAAACCCAACAAAAAGAGCATGAAAAAGAAATAGAAATAGAAAAAGAAAAGAGAAAAATAGTTGTGACTTAAAAAGAAAAGAAAATATCAAAAGAGTCGAAAGAAAGAAAGAAAAAATGAATGATCAATAGAAAAAGAAAGAAAAGAATTTGAGCCCCAAATAAGCAATATGGTTAGGCCAATTCTAAAAATGCTCGTCCCGAAAGAAGCTCGTAATTCTCAAAGTCCGATTTTCTCAAAGAGTTTGGATCATTATTGATTAAGTTTCTCAAGTTTTTGTTGCAACCCTTTAGTCACTTATATATTCTTTTTCCTACCCTTACCATAAGCCTAACATTACAACCCTAAAGTCCTCTTGACGGTTGACAACTTCTCAGTGGTGGAGATTAGATTTGGTGACAAGCTTATGCATGCGGGAATTAGTCAAGTATTGGTGTGATCACTTCATATATACACTTTTACCCCCGAGAGATACACTTGATACATACTTTGTGAGGGTAAAAGGTTTAACTTGATATTCGGTTACTCATTGTACCTTATATTGTGTTTAAATATGCTTGCTGTCTTTGTTTTCTCGAATGATCTTGGATAGAGATAATTTTGGCGTTATTTATCTTATCTTTCAGTCTTTTGATTGAGGACAATCAAAGCTTAAGTGTGGTAATTTGATAACTCCAAAATTATACATGTTTTGGTCGTTCTGGTTTGCAAATTTTTATCCCATTTTAACCCGTTTTTCATACGTTTTACTCTCAAAAGCTACTGAATATGAGTTTTGCAGGTTTTGGAGGCCATTGAATGGAAAAGTATAAAAAGAGGCGAAAAAGCGTGAGAAATGAAGAAAATGGATTCAGAGAGGCCTTAGCGAACGCAAAGTCCTAATTCCGCGCCGCTAAGTGAGCTTATTCTAGAATATTCCTGCTTTGCACTCGTTTCGCGTTGGAGTTCACTGACTTAGCGCCGCGAAGATGATGAAGACCCTCTATGGAAGATTCCAGATTGAGCAGAAAATGAAAGAAAGGGTTTCGTAAGTGTCTCGCGCCGCGAAGGTGCCTCTAGGCGAACGCGAGATGAGCCGAACTCAGCCTTATGAATACAGGCCTCCTCCCATTATTTCAGACATCGAGTCAAATTCTAATATTTAATTATATTCAGTAGTAGTCAGTAGTTAATAGTTAGAAAGAGAGTAGTGTATAAGCCATCAACGTGAGCCGATCCTTACCCGGAGTCGTTTAGCCGGTACCCGATCATCTCCCGTTGCACGGTCGGTAAAATGTCTCTCTTTTTAGTTGTGTTTTCTGTTTTCATTATGTCTAGTGAGTAGTTTACTTTTGGTATTTATTATGGTTTGATGAATCTTGTCGGATGATTTAGTTTGGTTTTAATTTAATATTAGTTTGGTTTTGGTTTATTGAATGTTTATCTGTGATTCCGAAATTAATGTTTAAACTGTGGCTACTTGAACTCGTTGGTTGGGTGTGTTTATTTTCTGACAATAAATAGACAGACTCCGTTAGGTTAATCAACCTCCCTTGCCTTTCACTCCGGTGACGCGGAGAGATGTGGTGAGTAGTCCGCTCGGACCGAGAGTAGACTAGATTGTAAGGTCCCACGACTTAGCATTAACTAGGGTGACTTTTACTAGACTACCTGACAACAGTCCCTGTATTTGGGCTGGGAGACCAACCTGGTTTATAATCTCAGATACGCATGTTACGGTGCCTTGGCTTAAATTCTAACAATAACCAACTAAACTATACCTTTTGATAATTTAATGAGTCATCCACAAGAGGAATCTCCATAACTATAATAAGTACTAGTTTGTCTTTATAAATTAAGTTAATCTTTATTTTGTTGAGTCTTAGTTTAGTAATTTACTTTTCAGTTTTTATTTAATTAAACTCTTTTTCATAAAAACCCCCCTTTTAGATTAATTAGACTTTAAAAGGTTTTTATTAAAATAAACTTGACCGTTCCCAGTGGTAAGAACGATACATGGACTTTCCTACACTATATTACTCGCGATCAGGTACGCTTGCCTGTGAATGTGGTAATTGTAGTTGGACAATTTTAAGGTTAAAACTTGATTACATTTTTATACATATATTTTACAGCATCAGGAGGAAGGAGCAGAAGCAATAGGAACTGAATCAGAAACCAAGGCAAGAGAAGTGCTTTTGGAATCTTTAGTATCTCTTATGAGATTCTTTTCAGTTTCTTTTGTTGTTCACGGTTCAGAAGAATACCGTACAACTCACTTAGAGTGAGTGTCTTTATGTCCTTAGACATAGTTGGATAGGAGGTGCAAGTCTCCCAATATTCAAGAAGAGATTCCATGAATTTGGTGATCACCTCAGAGTTAGAGTAGACAGTACCGATAGTCTTTAGGTCGATCAGGAGACAATTGAACCTCTGATGCGTCTGGGAGAGCGTCTCATCCTTCAGATGGATGAAGCTTTTATACTGACGAACCAATAATATCTTTCTTGATTCCATGAGGACTAGAGATCAGGGATCGCGCCTTAGTGTCAATGTTGACCAGGCGTTTGTCTTCATCTGACCAGTTGGGTACTGGCTTCTCCATTTCTCTTGGAGGAATAGCAGGTTCATTTTCAGTAGTAGAGACACCGTGAACCATTTGAGTTGGAACATAGGGTCCATGTTCCAAGAAGTAAGGAATCTGAGGATCAACACCGGATAGAAAGAGTTTCATCCTGGTTTTCCAAATAGCAAAGTTGTCTTTGTTAAACCTTGGTGGTTTTCCAGTTGAACCAGTATCAAAGTAGTTATACTTAGCTTGAAGAGCCATGTATTAGAAGGAAGGGTCACAAGATTTTTCTTTGAAAGAGAAGAGTGCTTGAATCCGCTCTGATACCACTTGTTGGTCCCAAGGGGCGACCTTCAAGTAAGGAATGGTGAATGAGATTATAGAAGGGGGGGTTGAATATAATCACACAAATTTTCACTTTTAAATTATATGTTTATAAACACTTTGAATTTACAGATTGTTTGCGGAAAAGAAAAGACTATGTCTAATCTAAACAATCTAAGTTACAATCTTTCACTATGCACTAAGTGAGAAGGTTAAGAAAAGATAAGAACTAGAGGGATAAAGAAGGAAGGATTAACGTAGAAGTATGGATGATGAAGAAGTATGGAGAACATCTTCATCATGTCCATTTATACCCTTTGCATTAAATGCATGCAGACCTACTATTGTGTACGTGTCACACTTCTAGAGGTCCTTTGTACTATTTACTATAAACAATTACTTTTACATGTTGTGCAAAAGGGTGCTTATATGAACAGTTGCCTTGAGGTCTGATAAGTACGGAGGGAACAGTAAAGTGACTGTCATTGTGTACCATTTGTGTCAGTAAAGGCATGTAATCCTTTTGGGTGCGTTTGGTACGCAGACGGGACAGGACAGGACAGAACAGGACAGGACAGGACAGGACAGGTGTCCAGCGTTTGGTAAGCTAGAACAACATAGGACAGGACAAGCCAGAACATGTTAAAATGACCAGTTTACCCCTGATGAGCTGTGTACTGTTTTATTAATAAATAATCAATTTAATGTATAATAACAAAGAATTTAAAACCTTATAATACTGTTTTATTGATAAAGTCTATAAGTTGTCGCCGGAAGTAGCAGTTACAGGTCGTCGGACATCGCCGGAGAAGGAGGCGGAGGCCGCCGGACGTCGGATGTCGCCAGAGGTAGCAGCCGCAAGTCGCCGGACATCGCCGGAGAGGGAGGCGGAGGCCGCCGGACGTCGGACGTCGCCGGAGGTAGCAGCCGCAAGTCGCCGGACATCGCCGGAGAGGGAGGCGGAGGTCGCCGGACGTCGGACGTCGCCGGAGGTAGCAGCCGCAAGTCGCCGGACATCGCCGGAGAGGGAGGCGGAGGCCGCCGGACGTCGGACGTCGCCGGAGGTAGCAGCTGTAGGTCGCCGGACGTCGTCGGAGAGGGAGGCGAAGGTCGCCGGAGGTAGCAGCCACAGGTTGCCGGACATCGCCGTAGAGGGAGGCGGAGGTCGCCGGAGGTAACAGCCGCAGGTCGCCGGACATCGACGGAGAGGGAGGTAGATCTGAGGTCGTGAAATCGAAGAGGAGATGGAGTTTGGGAGAAAGCGGTTGAAGAAAAAAGAAGGGATATTTAATTAGGTTTCTTATTTTAGGGGTATTTTGGTCATTAAGTTCCTTGTTCCACTTAGTTCCATGGGTAAGGGGGTGGACACACTTGTCCCATGTCTTGTGCTACTATGTTCTACTTAGTCCAAGGTTGGGGCGCGCCAAACGCATGACAGGACTGTCCTGTCCTGTCCTGTCCCACCCTGTCCAGTGCACCAAACGCACCCTTTGTGCATTAGGTAAAGACATTTGCTAATCCTTCAGGATCAGGATACTGATCAGTGAGGAAAGCCCTAATATTGATGATGATCAGGGGTCACTGTATCCTGATGTTCTTCAGGATGTCATACGAATTTGAGCAGCTTGTTATCACTGAGTTCTGTCTTCAGATCACGAGCATGTTGTTCCTGTCATCAACTATTTCTTCGACGTCGCTAATGGTTCTTTGAGTATGATCTTGATGTCTTCAGGAGGTCATTGCTTGTGGTCAGGATCAGTAGTCTCCAGAACAGACTCTTTCAATTCCTGATCCTGATCCTGAAATTTAAAACATATGAACTACAACTTAAACAACAAGGAATAACACTGAACAAACTCAGTGATAATAGCAGGGTGTGACAATACTTATTGGTAGGGGCATAACAAGGATTTAAATTTTGAAGGGCTTAAGATCCTCAAGTTTAGTTTATTGATCAATTTTACAAACAAGAGGTTAATACAATATAAGCTGTTAATGTTATCATTAACTCTTGTGAGATTTTGACGGTAATTTTGATTTGTAATAAGTAGAATTAAAATCCAAAAATAATGAATATTGTTGCTTTTCTTGTGAAATGTTAGAAAATAAATATTTTATGTTATAGAGTAATTGAAACTTAAAACATATTTTTATCAGTAAGTTAGTCATTACTTATACTAGCTAATTTATTAATACACTATAAATAAATAACGTTAATATAAATTTCTTTATTATATATGGATGAAATGCATACTTGAAACACTCAAGAGAAAAAAAATAACATTATAAAAATCTATAGTCCTAATCCTAAATATAACTGAATAAAACCTTGATTTATATATTTATGAAATTTATATAATAATATTGATATCATTTTTCTTTTTTTTCTTTTTTTTATATCATTTATGTTGGTGGCTATAGTTTTTAGTCGCTGCACCTTCTAGATTCGATGGTCCTAGATTTTGTTTGAGATGTTTGTGGTTAGCCTTTTTGGCTTCTTGGTAATAAAAGTTTTTAGTTGTTTTAAAAAAAGAGGAATTTCTTATGTATCTTTCTAAAAGTCATAAGTTACTTTTATATTCTTCTAAACTTTTAAATTCCTAATATATTCTTTCAAACATTAAAAACTTTATTATTTACATTCTTCTAAACCTTTAAATTAAAAACTCTATTATGTCCAAATACCTATTTTAATATATATTAAATTCATTTAATATTAATAATGATTTCGTCAAATTCAATTATTTATCAAATTACTAAATTAACCTTGTATTATCTAAATATTTTTTTATTTTTATTAAATATTCATCTTCATCATCATATGAGTAAAACCCTAATAATCATGAATTAAGAACCCTAAATCTAGAACCACAAATCAACTTATATTCTAAATCGATGGAAAATATCAAATCAAAGTCATTAAAAATAAAAAAAAAATTCAATAAAAGACATTGAATCCTTCATGTGGGTGTTTTGAAGTGGGAACATTGTCCAGACTTCAATAAAAAGAAAAAAGGGTAAGTTGAGAGAGAGAGAGAGAGGGAGAGAGAGAAGTGGAATTGAAAACTTAAGAAACTTATAATTGTGAATTAGAGACCTATGCTTGAATTGGAGACCTATGCGGCCGCCGGCATCTCAAAGAAAATTCTTTTGTTTGATGTTCACAAAATGGATGGGAGAGAAGGGAACTTCATTATGTTTTTTTTTTTTTTTTGAAGGTTTACCTGGACTTTGGCCAGACTACATCCTTGACAATTTTTACCGAGAGCTAAAGCATGCTCCCCTGTGATTAGCACTCAGTGGCCCTTGGTTGCTCACCCCGGATTCGAACTTGGGTGGGTTTTTCCCCAACACCAAGCCTTAACCTGTTGGCTGCCCATTGGGGTTAACTTCATTATGTTTTTATTTAAGAATTTAAAGGTTGTTGGAGGTCATTTAAGAATTTGAATTTTGATTGATATTTGGATTTTAGAATATAGGTTGATTTATGGTTCTAGATTTAGGGTTCTTAATTCATGATTAGGGTTTTGTTCATATAATGAATATTTAAGAAAAATAAAAAAAAGATTTAGCTAAAATAAGTGTAATATACTAATTTTATAAATAACTGAATTTGATGAAATAATTATTAATATTTAAATAATTTAAAATATATTAAAATATGTATTTAAACATATAAGAGAATGTTAAAAGTTTGAAAGAATATATAAATAATTTAAAAGTTTAGAAGGATAAAGAAGTAATTTATGAGTTTTAGAAGGACATAGAAATGTTTGAGATATTAACTATTATTCATTAATCATGAGAGTGCTAATATATAATTTGATTTTTTATAATATAACATACTTATTTCACAAAACCCCAAATTCTCATAACATTTTTTTATAATATAATAAACTTATTTCACAAAACTCCAAATTTCATTCGTGGTCAAATTGAAGGAAAATAAAAATTCATTCCCTAATATTTTAATTTCCAATGTCATTTTAATTTCTCACACCTCAAATAAATCCTTAGTTTATTTTGATCTTTGATATAATAATAATATTATAAATTTTAATAAACAGAAAACAAAAAAATAAACATAAAAAATATATTACATTACTTAAATAAATATATTTTAAAAATCAAAAGAATTCAATTAATAATAATATAAAGGTTTGCTTCATTTGAACTTGGGCCTTAAATAACAACGCCCACCTCAAAGCACTTGGACAAGTAAATGTGCATATATCTGGTTTAAAAATCGATTTAGCCCAGTTTTTAACTGAACTGATTTTTTTGGCAAAACCAACAGTTTTTTTAATAACCGGTTTAGTTTATAAACGGTTTTGGATCGATTTTTAACCAGGTTTTTTTTTAAATCGGTTACAGAAAAATCGGTATCTAAAATGGGCCACTTGGCTTCAATTTTAGGTTGATTTTTAGCTTCAATATTTTTGGGCCTAAAAAATCCGAAAACTTTGAGAACCCAAGTACCAAACCCAATCTATATATATATATATATATAAAGCTCAAACATGGCATTGCCATGTGGCACTCTCTCATTTTTTCTACATTTTTTCAATTTTTAATTTTATTTTAATTTAATGTTAATCAATATTAGAGTTCATTTACATTAATTAGAAAACTTTTCATCTTATGTAACGTCATCTTCATTATTAGAGGAGAAACCACACCTTCTATATTAGAATTCATTTACATTAAATTGAAAACTTTTCATCTTATGTAACGTCATCTTCATTATTAAAGGAGAAACCACACCCTCTATATAAAGTCACCACCTTCTTGCTTGGTGATTTCTAAAATCAGGTTTTCAATAATGTAATGTGAGTTGCAACAAAAAGATAGCATCAAGTCAAGCCTTGAGTGTAAAAATCAATTCAACTATATGTTGGCTTATGGTTTTCAACTTTTATCTTCTACATTTCAATTTTTTTTACGCTTCTATGTTCCTTTCTAGAGCATGTCGGGATTGTAGTAGCCATCATCGAACAACCTACACTTGAGAGGTAAAAATCTACAAAATCTACATTTTTTCTACAAAGCGATTGTTTGGTTGGTTTATTTAGTTTCTTTTCTTTCCAATTTGGTTTTTCATCTAATATGTTTTAATCGACTTTTACAGGTTGACCACAAACTCTTAAAATGATAAACAATCAAGGGAAAATTTCATCTATGTCCTTAAAACTTTGGATATTACGCATATATCCTTGTAAACTTCAATATTACATCTATCTCCTTCTAAACTTCAATAACTCACACATATATCATTTTCCTTTATTTATATATATTTTAAATAAAAACAATTATATATAAAATCAATTTAATTTGTAAATGACCTAACTACCCTTCCCCAAAATCAAATTGAGAGAGAGAGATATGAGATATCCAGTTTCAAAATAGACTAAACCCAAATCGATTTCAAAATCTACTTGACTTTCCAAATCCACTTCCCAAATCCAGATTTTCCTAGTAGATTTTCAAAATCGACTTCCCAAATTGACTTCCCAATCAAAAATCATCTACCTGCTTGAATCGATTTCACAAAACCATGGTTGATTTGATCTAATTCCAATTTCTTAATGTCAAATAAGATTGCTTTACATTTCAAAATTGAGTCATTGATTAAAATCATAGTCTAATTTGGAAAATAAGTCAAATCCAGTGCAGCTTAATACTTAATTCCACCCTAATTCCAATTTCTACCACACAATTGAAGATCCAGATATGAACTCAAAACACTTTTGACCTAAAATGCAAAATGTGACAATTTCTAGTTTGAAAATTGAACCAGCCACTGGGTAATACTAGGTCTTAAGTGATTAAAAACACAATCTTCACATCATCAATTTGATTTCCACACTAAAACATCAATCAAAAACAATTGATTTCATTCAATACAATACAATAAATGATAGAGAAATGGAACCTTTTTGAGACAAATTGCGTGAATAGCTTCCCTATCTGAGGTCGAACTCGTAGTAGAAGCAGCGGATGACCTTCTACTCCGGCCGCCTTGTTTTGGCACGGCGGCGGAGGTGGCGGCGGCGGTGGAGGAGGAGGAAGAAGAATAGCATTGGATGAAAGTAACAAGAAGGTAGGATTTGGAAGTAAGAGGAGAAGAGGAAGCTAGGTGAAATAGATGCCTTAAAGGCCGTGAGGACCAAACCTTCAAGGCTTTGTGAAATTGATTCAAACAAATCCATTCAAGCAGGTAGATGATTTTGAATCTGCAGGTTGCTGATTTGATCGATTTTGTGAAACCGATTGGGAAATTTTCGATTTGGGAAGTGGATTTGGGAAGTCAAGTAGATTTTGAAATCGATTATGAAATTGATTTGGGTTTAGTCTATTTTGAAACTGGATATCTCTATTTTGGGGAAGGGGGTAGTTAGGTCATTTACAAATTAAATTGATTTTATATATAATTGTTTTTATTTAAAATATAAATAAATAAAGGAGAAGGATACATGTGTGAGTTATTGAAGTTTAGAAGGAGATAGATGTAATATTGAAGTTTACAAGGATATATGCGTAATATCCAAAGTTTTTAAGGACATAGATGAAATTTTCCCAACAATCAATGGTTGCTAGAATTTGAAGATATAGCCATACGTGTACATCATTGCTTTTGAGGCATTATTTATCTCAATTCGCATTCCGAATAATTGTTAGTAGAAAACGTTATTGTTATGTAGATTATGTGGATCTGTTGTTTGTAGGTTTATATAGGTTTTAGTTAGTGTTTGTTTTATCTCGAGCATGAATACATAATATTACAAACTTCTAAAATACTTCTCAGTTCAATATGTTGCATTTTGAAATTTCTATTTTATATGCATGTGTGCTGTTACTATCTCAAAGTATAGAATTGGCTAGAAACTCATATTTACAAGGTTTCTATTTGATAATTCATAGATGTAAGTACATTAGGGGTTTGACATTTTTTATAACAAAACGTCAAAATGTTGCTTGTAGAAAAACTCCATAACTCTGCTTTGTAATGAGTTCGGGAAAAAAATTATGTATATACTTCTCATTTATTATATGTGTTGTTTATTTATTATTTTTTTATGAATAGTAGTTTTTATTTGTAATTTTATTTAAAAAAAGACAATAGTCCATGTGTAAAGGGTGATAAAAATTATTAGTATTTCGTCAATGTATTTGTAGCTTATTTTGTTAGGTTAACCATCAATATACTTAAAAACTTTTTGCTTTATGTACTATTAATTTTTATTTTCACACCTAATGATACAACAACATTAGTTTTTAGTTTTTTAAGTCTATATATCACATTAATAGATGAAATATATTTCATTATTATTTTAATTATTATAAATTAATATATACCTTATTAACTAATTTAATCTTTCATATTCTTATGTTAAATGTTATTAATTGATATATACATATATGAAATACTTATGATAATTTAATATATATAAATATGTGTGATAAAAAATTAATGAGAAACTTAAATTGTTGATACTAAGAATTTAAAATAGTATTTATTATTTTCTTTGGAAATAATTTCAAAATAACATCTCATTTAGTGTATGTACCTTTCAATTTCTAAATGTTACACATTAATTACTGAATATATATTTTATTTTTTATTTACCTTATCAATATGAATAAAATTATATTGTCTTTTCTTAGTTTCACATTTAATGTTTATTTACCGTTATTTCTTATTAAAATAATCTGTATACTTAAAAATAATATTTTACCAACCGATACATTATTATCAATATATAGTATTGTAAAATGGATAAAAGAACGGGGGTTGATTTTTTGCAAACGATTGAAAGATTGTTTTATTATTTATCCATTATTTAGTTTTTTATATTTCTCTAAACAAAATTTCATTATTTTTATAATTATTATAAATTAATATAATAGCATTAATTAGCGTAACCTTTCATATTCTTCTTTATTATTATCAATTAATATACATAAATGAAAATTTTGTGACAGTTTAATACATTTAAATCTACATGATAGAACATTAATCAGAATATTAATCATATTTATATATTTGTTTCTCTCACTTTGATTTATGTTCAATCTAAAGTCAAACACATTAATTTCTTAGTATTGTTTTCTGTGTAAGGATTAATAACTGAAAATTTTCATATTAAAGGTTTTGATTGACAACAATTGAATATATAGTGTTTCAAAACTTTAATATATAGTTAAAAAAATTGTGATAATTGGTCTTTTGCGCTAATGCATGAGGTATGTTTGAGAGTAGGCTAAAAATTTATAGCAAGGAGTGCGTTTGTTCTCGAAAAAATTTGTCGATAAAAAGCAATGTTAAGTAAATTGATAATCTAAGTCACCTAATAAAAATTTATGATTTTACGTGTAGATGACTGGATTTAAAAATAAAGTGGTGTATGTTTAGAGAATTATCCAGTCAAACTATGTTTTTGAAATACATGTATTTAACTTGAGGATGCTTAGTTTTATTTTGTAATTCTCTTTTTTGTTTGAATTAAAAGAATTATATCCTTTAAGATCTTTCATCGAAACACTAATTTGTTTAATAAAAGAAATAAAAGAATTTACCAAATTTTTAATAAGATTATAATGAATGATATAAAAATTTTGTACTTATTTATATATTCTTTTAACAAACAAAGTTAATATTATGATCAAGATTAAATCCATGAACAAGGAATGTTAGTGGTTTAAACAAATAAAAAAACAATAAATTTTACATCTAAAATTTTAATCACTAAAATCACTTTATATAAAATTATTTTAGTACATTTATTCTTTTTTATATTTTATATATATATATATATATATTTCAACATATTTTTAATATAAAAATGTTGTAAATGTTGGCAATAAAAATGAGTATATAAAGGATAAGGTAGTAGCTTGAACGTTCATTCAAATTTTGATCCAATAATAGATTGAATAGTTATTGGTTATATTTAAAAAAATCATGTAATAGTTAAACCTTTTATTTTTGAACTAATTTTATTTGAAAAATCTTGAATTACTTTAATAATATGCAAACAACCAATCAATATATTAATAGAAAAAACTAAGAAAGATGACACGACGCAATAAGATTCAAGTATTGATCAAATGTTAATTTCTTGATTATCCCACATTAATGTGTAAAAGAAAAATGTTGAAATCGAAAATGAATATATAAAGAACAATGTAGTAGCTTGAATGTTCATCAAAATTTGGATACATTTTTTGTTGAATACTAAGTTTTATTTATTTGAAAAAAATATTTCATGCAGTTTCTAAACATTTTATTTTTTTTGTTTTATATAAACCAATATTATATGAAAGCATCCTGATTTTGTAACAATGGCTTAGGACAAATGTAACCAAATAACAATCTAAATATTATTACAAAGTTACTTGCACTACCGCGCAACGCGCGGTTCTGACACTAGTTATATAATAATTATATAAATACATATATATTATATAATAATACTTAATATAAATACATATAATTTTTTATTACAATATAAATACATATAATTGTTTAGTTAATGGTATTTTTTATTCAAAATTCTTAAATTTAAAACTCAAAGTTTGGCTTCAAGTACATAAATGGCAAAAGAGAATACTAGAACAGAGTTTTAGCATGGCCATCACCCCGTCTCGCAAACCCAAATATAAATTTAAAAATATTTTTGATCAAGCATCGTTGTCTTCTTTATTTGGAGGTGATATTCCTAGTTCGACTTCTTCATTGTGTATATTTTCCTCCATGTTTGGGTCGATTGCATCTTCTAGCGAGGTGATATGTTGCTTCCAAGCCCGCTTCATCCAAATAATCCTTTAAACAAATGCATGCTTCCACCAACTTAGGACTTAGTTTTGATCTTCGTTGCGATATAACCCTGCCACTAACAGAAAAAAACGGATTCCAAGGCTACCGTAGATGCTTGGACAATTAGTAAAGCATGGGCCATGATGGCTAAAGCCGGAACTTGTGTTTCCTATTCTTTTCACCAAGCTAAAATATCTATGTTTTCAAATTCTTCATAAGTCATAAATGATAGAAAATTGCTTGACATGTAATTTCTCAACTCACTACCAGGGGTGGTAATACGTGATTGTTTGGATTGAGAATTTACGACTGTGTTAAAAAGTGACATATTTATGTTAGTTGAACTTCTAATAGATGATTCTGCATACATTCTTATTTGATCATGTATTACGTTACTCGACCGTTTTTAGTTAAATAAATTTCAAACAGGTCTCGAAAACATTTGTTTAAATCAAAATCGAGGTCATTTTCCTATAGATTAAAAGCATGTGCAATTTGTTCGATCAGTGTTTCAACCTCACCAACATTTAACGTTGGGTTTAAAGCGATGGCACAAGTAAAAAACGGACGGTATCTTCTTAAAATATTTTAAAATTTTTTCTTTCATTTTGATGTCGACTTGTTGGAAAAGTTGAGTTTCAAATTAAAGTCACTTAGTTTAGTAGTCATCAAAAAGAATTTGATTAAGAACCAATAGGTTAGTAGGGTAATAAATACCTGATTAAAAAAATTATTGCATTTTTTTAAAATCACTAAGCAAATCGGTTATTTTGGCTATATTTAATTCAAAAAATGAGAAATTTGATTTTGTAAAATAAGGATAAAATGAGAAATTTTAATGATTTTTAATTCGAAAAATAATTACTTACTAAGATCAGATAAGATTCCTTATGGATGAGCTCGTTTCCAATCTCGGACAACCGGACTGGAACCGGGTTGGACCGAAAAATTTTGAAATGTTTTTCATAGAACCGAATACTGAACCGTATACTCCGACTCGGTGTCGGTTCGGTTCTGGAAAATTTTTGTGACGAGTTACCGGATGTACAAAATTTCAATGTTCATAAAAAAAGTAAAACTTCAAAAAAATAAATAAATAAGTTTTGTTAAACTAAATTTATTTCAACAAAGTAGATAAAAAGCTTTGTTAAGCTAAAATTTCAACAAAGTAGATCAAAAAGTTTAACAAAACTACAAGAGTAAAACTTCAACAAAGTAGATCAAAAAGTTTAACAAAACTAAAATTTCAACAAACTAGATCAAACTCAAAAATTCAACAAAATCAAAAGTTGGAAATTATGAGAATCATGGTTAAAAATGAATGATTACCAAAATTTTGAAAGTGCACATAAGTCTTCCAAAACCGGTACGGAACCAGGTTTTTCCGGTTCTTTCCCGATATCGAAACCGGTTGGACCGAAACCGATTTTGGCCAAATATTAGAACTCGCATACCGCACCGTATAACATATACCGGTCCCGGTCCCGGTACGGTGCCAGTTCGGTTCAGGATTTCGGTGATCCCTAAGATTTTTGGTTCATATTATTCTTAATTGGTATGATAAGTGATATCAGTAAGTGTTTACCTAATAAGTATTTACTAGACTAGCTCTTAGATAAATGTTATATAACCTTAGAAAACTTCAACTAACAATTCCTTAGAACATGTTTAAAATATTCTCTAAAAGAAAATTAATATTGTTGTCGTTTTTTATTTTATTTCAACATATTTTGTGTTCAATTTTATGAAATATAAAAAGTTAAACAAAACTTTAAAGGGATGTTTGGTTCGTTGGAATCAGCCAAAATCCTTCCTTTTGTCCATTCCTTCATGCTGTTTGGTTGCCTAAGGAATAAAGTTCAAATTCCATAAATTCTTTCACTTGCAGATTTGTCCATTCCTTTTCAAATGAGATGGAATTAAATTCCATTCATTCGTATCTTTTGTTAATGATAAAAATATCCTTATCTGACCACCATCAACCACCACCACCTCCGGCCACCACTACTGTTCAACATTATTAAATGGTATTTTATTAGTATTTTTTTTAAACATAAAAGAATATTTTGGTCATTTGTCATCATTTTATTCCAATTCCGAAGTTAGATTTTGTTATCTAAACAGACAAATTCCAATTCTTGTAACAGATTCTATTCCATTTTCTGACAACTAAAGAGTTGACCAAACCTGATAACATTTCATTCTAATTCCTTAGACAAATTTCATTCCTTCAGAAATCATTCTGCGAAGCAAACGCCCCCTAAGAATAAAGAATTCCCAAAGACTTTATATGCAATACATAAACTTATCTTTTGGTCATTCCTATCAATATTATTGAATCATTACTTATGATCAGGTGAGACCAAGCTGTTATCGTGAGACCGCATGAGACCAATACCTAACGTATGAATCTTCACAAAAAAACACCGTGAATGTACATAAAACTCGAATACGCAGACCTAAAAATCACTTTCGACGCAAAAAAATATCGAAAACAAGCTAAAAACGAAACCTTCACAGCTCAAGTTTGTTAGGATTATGCGCGAGACAGTAACAGGGATTACCGTGTCCAATATTATAAGACAGTAGTAGGTCACACCGCTGCACACCTAATTTGAGAACATATGTGTGTGAGAAATAATTAATTGTTTTTAATTATTAAAGGAGAGAAAAGAATAAATAATTAGTTAATCATTTATTAAATATAATTAATCAGTTTGATTAATTAATTAAGGAGATAATTATAAGAGGAATTATAATTGGATACAATCACTGCCTTATTTATCTTTATAAATAAATGCTTAATGTGATAAACCAGATAACTAAGAATCCTAAAAATTACTCTCTCTCTTTCTCTCTCTCCTTACCGCCGGCTTCTCACACACACGAGCGACCGGAGTCGTTTTCCGATCAGTCACGGTGGTCTAGCAACCTGTCTCACGTGGTGTCAGTAGCGGTATACCCCCTGCTCGCGTTTCAGAGAATATTCGTTAAAAGGTAAACACCATTTAAACCCCCATATTTGAATCTGTTAGGTTTAAGGTTGGATCCGATTGGGAATCGTTTTTGTTATCCGCTGCGCACGTTTTATTGCCTCCGATTCCCAACAGTGGTATCAGAGCCACTTCCTAAACCTACAGATCAGGTTTAACTGTTAATTTAGGTTTATAAAAATTCGATTTTTATCTTTTATTGTGTTAAAAATTGAATTTTGAAAAACCTAACGAATTCGAGACGATCGGTGGTGGAACGGCGGCAGTTAGCCGGCCGGACCACCGGGCCGATCGCCGGCCGTCGTCCACCGCAAAGCCACCGACGGCTCACCACAGTTGGTGGTGGCCGCCGGCTGTCCTCGAATGATGACCACCGCACCACAGATCGTGGTCGCGGCGTCGGCTACGGCCAAAATCAAACCACCGTACCACCGTTTGTGGTGGCGGTGGCGGTGGTAGTTTTAACTGCTGTTGTCATCCTGATCCCACCGAATGGTGGCTGCGGCGTCGGCCCAGTCGCAAAAAACCGTCACACCATCATTTGTGGTGGTGGCGTCCATGGTGTTGTTGTTGTTCGCCGGAAATGGCGGCGGTGGTAGCAATTTGCTGCTGCCGTTGTCGAATCCCACCAGTGGCGACGGTGGTGGCTGATTTGCTGCTGCCGTCATGGTGGCGATGGTGGTTTTTGTCGTTCGCCGAGAGTGGCGGCAGCGGTGGCGTTAGCTGCCGTTGTCGTCGCCGGTAACGACGATTGGTGGTGGCGGTGGTCGATAACCGCCGCAAAGGGGTATCGGTCACTGCCGGATTTAGTTTCCGATCAGGAGAGACGACGGCGGTGGCCCTGGGGCTGCTGTCGTCGATCACCAGCTCGTGCCGCGAGGAGCTTCGGCTCGCGCCGCGAGGAGCCTTAGCTCGCGCCGCGAGTAGACGCCAGTTGGTGGTAGCTGTTGTTTTTCCGGACACCGACCAGTACGGCGGCGATGGCGGGTGGCTGTTGCTGTTCGTGGTAGGTAACAACGGATAAGGGTTTATCTTAAACCAGATAGGTTTAAAACCCTAGAATTAATTTTTTTTTTAAATACTAAATTAATTTTTGTTTAATTAGTTTTAGAATCTAGTTAAGGTTTTAAATTTCGTTATTTGATGTCACAGTCAAACCCTTTTGACCCGTGGTTGTGCTTTAGCTTTGCATGCTTATTTTATTTATTTATCTGTTTAGATTTTAGTTACGGGAGGCATGCGTGCCATTTACAACCCATTATTATGTAATATTTGTTTAAATAAAATATCGAAGAATCAAGAACTGAAGACGGAGCACGGAGTCAATCATGGATCTTGGAGCCGGTAGGAGCGCCGAAAAGATCTTTCCTTGTGTGTTGTAGTCACTTACGATTGAGACCGTCGTTTTGTGTTGGCTCACAAAACGACAATAGTTTAAGGGTTAAGACTGTGACATGTTGTTAATTGTGTGATTCAAGGGCGGACCTAGTTAAGGGCCTACGGTGGCACGTGCCACTTTTTCATTCTTCCGTCGTAGTGTAAAAAATTTTAGGGTCGTGAAGGGTGTCATCGTATTAATTTGTTTAGTGCCACCATATATATTTTAAAACAACAATAAAAACATTAAGTTTCCTTGGTAGAGTGGTAAGTTTTATACCTTTTAAGCTTGAGGTCATGGGTTCAAGCCTAGTTAGACTCATTTTTTACTAAATTTTAAGTTTAACTTCATTTGAAAAAAAATATGCTTGCAACAAGACTCGAACTTGAGCCTTTATCATAGAAAATCAATGAACTAACTAACAGGCCAATATGGATTTTGTGAAAATATTTTTAAAGACGGTTTTATAGTTAAATTGTGCCACCGTTTGAAAAAATTTCTAGGTCCGTCCCTGGTGTGATTGTTTATATTTAAATTGCGTGGTTGAAATTAAATATAAACTAGAACAAATGTTTTAAAATAAAATAGATACAAACACAGTTTGTGTTTGGATCCAAGTTTTTGAAAACTGGCATTTTGGAACCCTTGTTTAAAATCATAGATCAGTGAGTGCAACCCACTTTAGGGACACCTCCGGTGTAAGGTACGTAGGGCGTTGTGAGTGAGCACACCTTGAGCGCCCGCGTTCAAACCGAAATTGGAGGGGATAAAAACTCTGCGAATTATCTCCGGGTGGTACCGGCCAGAGTATGTCCAGGCCCCGGGTGGTGCGATCTATAAGCATAAAGGTAAGCTTCTGATCATGAAAGAGATACTTTCACTGAAGCTAAGAAAGAACCAATCAGTTAAAGATCATTTTATCGAAATGAGAAGACTCTTTAAATGTTTGACACGTCTGGGATACAAAATGGCTCAAGAAGAGTTAATGCATCTCATGTGGTATTCACTCCCGAAGGAGATATGTGACACAGCTAGTGCCTACATGAAAGAACCAAGGAAAATCGTGGCAATGTTGCATGAGGACATTTTGGCCAGTCTAGAGCCGAAACCAGCACCTGCTGAACTCATGGACAGTGATTGGATTGATGAGTTGGGAGATCTGAGTTGCCCAGAATGCGGTAGCCAGGATATTTGCGAGCACTCGATGAATATCGACCAGATAGAGATCGGTTTACCTGATGCTCCAGTTATCTTTATGATAGATTGTTTAATCACTTCTTATGAATCATGGGTAATTGACACAGACAGTGGTAACCACATTTGTAATCATTTACAGGGATTCACTAGAAGAGAGACTTTGAGGAAGGACCGTTCGAACCTACGAGTTGGCGAAGGCACACCGCTGATAGCTGAAGTAGTAGGATCTTATAGTCTTAGTTTACCCTCGGGTCTAGTTTTGGAACTAGAAACTGTTATTATGTTCAAAAGATGATTAAGAATGTTATGTCTTTTGATTTATTGGTAGACCAAGGTTTTTATTATAAATATGATTATAAAATGCTTTCAGTCTTTAAAAACAATATTTTCTATTTTAAAGCTACACCTGTGAATGGTCTATATACAGTAAATCTACAAGATAATAATAAAGAAATCTATCATATAAGTAAATGATCCAAAGACATTGAGGATCAAACTTACCTCTGGCATTGTCGTCTAGGCCACATAAACAAGAAACGCGTTGAACTACTCCTAAAAGGAGGTTTTCTTGGTACTTTTGATTTTAAACCTTTTGACAACTGCGAATCCTGTTTATCTGGCAAGATGACAAAGGAACCTTTCAACAAAGATAATGAAAGGGCCACTGACTTATTAGAAATAGTTCACACAGATGTGTGTGGACCATTTAGTCATGAGGCAAGAGGAGGATACCGGTACTTCATCACATTTACTAACGATTTCAATAGATATGGTTATGTCTACTTGATGAGACATAAATCTGAAAGCTTTGAGAAATTCAGAGAATATCAGAATGAAGTACAGAATCAACTTGACAAAAAGATCAAGTTTTTACGGTCAGATCGAGGAGGCGAATATCTTAGTCAAGAGTTTGGCAATCATTTGATGGAATGTGGGATTGTATCACAACTCACACCTCCGTATACACCTCAGATGAATGGTGTGTCAGAAATGAGGAATCGTACATTGCTAGACATGGTACGATCGATGATGTGTCACTCTACACTACAAGTATCATTCTGGGGACATGCGCTCGAAACAGCAGCACATATACTGAACAGAGCGCCAACAAAGTTGGTGGAAAAGACGCCATACGAGTTGTGGAAGGGTAATAAACCCAAAATGTCTTTTATGAAAATTTGGGGTTGTGAGGTTTACGTCAAGCGACCTTCCTCAGAAAAACTCAAACCCAAATCCGACAAGTGTTTCTTCGTAGGATATCCCAAGACCACCGTGGGATATTACTTCTACAACCCTGAAGAGAACAAGGTTTTTGTGGCTCAAAATGGAAAATTTCTGGAAGAAAAGTTTCTCAATTCTGGGAACACTAGAGAGGATGTAGATCTACAGGTAGTAGATGAAGATAACACTGCACCGACTGTTGAGCCAGAAATTCAACATGAAAATGTTGAACCTCAATCAGAACCGATTGAGGAAGTGCAAACACAGGACCTTCGCAGATCCACTAGGGTAAGACAAGAACCAGATAGGTATCTGGGGTTTCTAGTCTCTCAGGTTGGTGGAGACTTGAATGAACCAACATCCTATGGAGAAGCTGTGTCAGGCAGTGAGTCTGAACAATGGCAAGAAGCCATGAAGGCCGAGATGCAGTCCATGTACGACAACCAAGTATGGAAGTTGACTGATTTACCCTAGCACTGTAGAGCTGTTGGACGTAAATGGGTTTTCAAGAAGAAAACTGACATGCACGGGAACGTGCACACTTTTAAGGCTAGACTGGTCGCAAAAGGATTCACGCAAACTCATGGTATTGACTATGATGAAACCTTTTCACCAGTAGCCATGTTAAAGTCAATTAGGATTCTGATGGCCATTTCAACGTACTTTAATTACGAGATCTGGCAAATGGACGTCAAGACAGCCTTTCTGAACGGAAAGTTAACAGAAGACGTCTATATGGAACAACCAGAAGGATTTGAAGATCCTGAGAATCCTAATAAAGTGTGTAAACTGCTAAAACCCATTTATGGATTAAAGCAAGCATCTCGTAGCTGGAACTTATATTTTGATGAGCGAATCAAAGAGTTTGGTTTCGCGAAAAGTGAGTTCGAGCCATGTGTTTACACTAAGTTCAGTGGGAACATAGTAACCTTCTTGGTCTTGTACGTAGACGATATTCTACTCATAGGAAACGATGTACCAACTTTACAGAGTGTAAAGAGTTGGTTAAGCAAATGTTTCCAGATGAAAGACCTTGGAGAAACCGCTTATATACTTGGCATAAAGATCTACAGAAATAGATCTAAGCGGCTTATCGGACTTAGTCAAAGTACATACATTGATAAAATCCTGAAGAAATTCAGGATGGATGAATCCAAGAAAGGGTTTATCCCGATGCAACATGGCATAGTGTTAAGTAAAACACAGTGTCCTGTTTCTAGTCAAGATCAGGAAAAAATGAAATTAGTTCCATATGCTTCGGCAATTGGATCTATCATGTATGCCATGTTATGTACTAGGCCCGATGTTGCTTACTCAGTAAGTGTTACGAGCAGATATCAACAGAATCCAGGAGAATCTCATTGGGTGGTTGTCAAGAACATTCTCAAGTACCTAAGAAGAACGAAGGAAATGTTCTTGGTCTTTGGAGGTTTTGAGGATGAAATTAGTGTCACCGGATATTCTGACACTAGTTTCCAGACCGACAGAGATGATTTTAGATCACAGTCAGGGTACGTTTTTACCCTAAACGGAGGCGCGATCTCATGGAAGAGCTCGAAGCAGGATACGATTGCAGATTCAACTACAGAAGCAGAGTACATTGCAGCATCTGATGCGGCAAAGGAAGCTGTTTGGCTGAGGAATATTCTATCGGATCTAAGAGTCGTTGCCAGTGTCTCTAGACCGATCGATATATTCTGTGACAACTCGGGAACCGTGGCGCAAGCAAAGGAACCCAGAGAGCATCACAAGTCAAGACACGTGCTCAGAAAGTATCACCTCATCCGAGAGATTATTGGAAGAGGAGATGTAAGAATATGCAAGATTCTGACGGAAGACAATGTCGCAGATCCGCTGACAAAGCCACTAGCAAGGGTGAAGCATGAGGCTCATGCAAGTTCCATTGGGATGCAGTACCTGCACACCAGTAGCTAGTTTTAGTTTATTATTATTACAGTAGTTTAATTTTGAGACATTAGATCATGTAAAGTTTTATTTCACAGTGTGATTGAAATATTGGAGGTTTTAAATTCATGATTGTTTCAAAAGTTAAACTGTTTTTGCATATTTAATGTATCCATGATTTATGCAAAGTCTTGCGATAAAATCTAAATTTCTGTAGCCACTTATTAAAATGGGAATTTTAATAGGGAGTTTAACGCTATTATAAATGCTTGATGATTTATTCAAAGTAAAGAATAAATGCACAAGTGATGTGACCAAGTATTTATAGATACTCATCAGAGTGTTTGAGTATTGGAAGTGGCCAGTTTCAAGTCTGCTTCATGGAGCCCTAGTCATAAGCATTGACTTGATGATATGTTGTCGTTAGACCTGAGATATTTGGTTTGGGAACACGAGGACTACTGTACTCTTAGCACGTTCTAACGTTGCACCGTAACAGGACGGCCATACGGGACGTGACTAGATGCAGCGGAAGCCGTGGATCCAAATGTAGATAGTCAAGAAGGGATTTGCACCTCTGCAAAAGAGAGATATTTCCGGGCCCCTTGACGATTAAGATTAGCAGAAAACGCGTGGCCACGCTCGGATAGAATAACAGTTGTTATTTAGTAATATCCGTTACTACAGGCAATCGAAATCAGAGTCAAGAAATACTTGTATTTGAGAAATGAATCCTCCACTCCATGTCTCAATATCATTTTAGAAATATCGTGTGCGAACGGAATGAACCTGTATACAAATTCAAGCGTGAATTGTATCTCTGGATATAAGAGATCTTATAACCTGGTTAACCTAAGTGTCTGGCTAGGGACCTCCTTAGGCTAATGGTAACAGTACAGTTACATGTCTGGCACAAGTGGGAGTCTGTTAGGATTATGTGCGAGACAGTAACAGGGATTACCGTGTCCAATGTTATAAGACACTAGTAGGTCACACCGCTGCACACCTAATTTGAGAACATATGTGTGTGAGAAATAATTAATTGTTTTTAATTATTAAAGGAGAGAAAAGAATAAATAATTAGTTAATTATTTATTAAATATAATTAATCAGTTTGATTAATTAATTAAGGAGATAATTATAAGAGGAATTATAATTGGATACAATCACTGCCTTATTTATCTTTATAAATAAAGGCTTAATGTGATAAACCAGATAACTAAGAATCCTAAAAATTACTCTCTCTCTTTCTCTCTCTCCTTACCGCCGGCTTCTCATGTTAGGAATTATGTGCAGAGTTGACAAACCAAGTGATTACACATCCAATGTTACAAGACACTTGAGGGTCACACCTGCGAGGACCTATAAATCGGACAAGTTAGATGAAACCCAGAAATGGAGAGTTAGGATTTATAATAGTGTATTATAAATCAATTGGGTAATTACAGTCAGAATTACCAAAGATGGAGGGTTATTAATTAATTAGGATATTATATATTTATTAGATAAATAAATATATAATAGTTAATTAATAAAGTGATATATATATATATATTAGATAAATATATATAATTATATTTATCATAGGCAAATTCTTTTCCAGTTAATAAAAGGAAAGAATTTGAGATAATTATAATATGAAAGCTGAATCTCATTCAAACTGTTTTATTCTTCCCATATAAATAAGGCTTATGGGTTAAGAAACAATTAAGCTTTCAGCTAAGAAAATCAGTTTCAGTTTCCCTCCTCCTCTCTCTCTCAAAACCGACGCTAAACCCCCCCCCCCCGGTCGGATTTCCGTTTTGGTTGTTCGGGTTTCATACAGTTCAACTAGAAGAACGTTCGTTGGTCGATCACCGGTGGACTATTCTTGAGCAATCCAGGTAAACTGATCTAATCCAAACCATTAGGATTAAAACTAGAAACGATTAAGATCAGTAGGCTTTTAAGGGTTTTAGCTTTTATCGCTTCCGCTTGATTAGATCGGAATCAGCGTGTTTCTGATCGCGTAGGTTTTATCAGTTTGATTAACCTATGAGATTTATCAAACCAGTAAGGTTCGTTAGATCTAAGTTATTCCTCGAGTCAGTTGGATCCGAGGATACCCACAAAAACCCAACAGTGGTATCAGAGCCATTGTTAAAATTGTTTTAGTTTTTATCTGTTTATCTGCTTATGTGTGATCCGTTAAAATTATTCGTTCTAGTTTTAAAGTTTTAGTTTTTATCACATCACACTAAAAACACCAAACCAATGATCGGCGGTGGAACGGCGGCAGTTAGCCGACCGGACCACCAGGCCGATCACCGGCTACGAAAAACAAACCAAGCACCAAGCCAAACCACCAGATCGGCCGCTACCGCAGACCACCAAGCCGCACCACCCGATTGGTGGTGGCGGCGTCGACCGTCGAATGTAAACCACAGGACCGAAACCACCAGCTACGGTGGTGGCGGCGATTGGTGGTGGCCACAAACCGCAACCACCAGCGAGGTGGTAGCGGTGCCTATTGGCAACCGCAGCTGCCACGTCGAAACGACGTACCACCGTGAGTGGTGGTGGTGACACAGATGGTGGTGACGGATGTCGACGTCAACCACAGCGGCAATCGGGGCCGTTTGCCTCTTCTGAACGAGGCTGTGGTGGTGATGATTTGATCGCCGAACGGTGGTGGCGTTAGCCGTTCACTCCAATCACCGGCCATATGGGGTAGATGATGGATAACGGTGTTTGCGGTGAAAACCGTGGCCAAGACAAGGCCGCACCACGGTGGCCGACGGCTGTTTAATCGATCATTGATCAGCGGCGATAAGGCGGTGGCGGCGTTTGATGTTCGCAATGAAAACGTGGCCAAGACGAGGCCACACCGCAACCACCAGATACCGCGACAGCGGTGGTGGATGGCGGTGTTCTTAACCGTCGACGCCGGTTCTCGCAATCGCCGGCCAAGCCGTGCAAAACGGTGGCGGCGGCTACCGATTAAACCATGGCTGACCAAAACCACCGTGTTGGTGGCGGCGGCAGCTGATGGTGGTTGTAATCACCCAACAGCGACCACCAGAAACCACCTTGGTGGTGGTGGTGTACGAACCGACCACCGCTGGCTGCCTCATGGCCGTGCCAAGCGGTGGCGGTAGTCAATCAACCGGCATATACGACCGCCAGAAGCCACCATGGTGGTAGTAGTGTGCGGTGTTGCACTCGAGGAAATCACGACGCAAGCCGTGCTTTCACGACACGAACCAGACTTCTGATCGACCTAGGGTTTTTCGTATTGTTGGGTCTAAATGGTACCAGGCCCAAAAGCCCAGTTCTTTGGACCAAGTTATGGCCCAAAAATAGATCTTTTGGTTTTAGGCTTTCTTATCCAAAATTATTTTTCTGTTTATTTTTATCCAATAAAATTTATTCAAACCAGTTGAGTTTCGGAATTAAATTTTTCACCGGTTTTTCAAATAGGCCTAATTTTATGTTTTTACTATTTAATTAAAACATTAAGGGCCAATATTATAAAATTGAGTCATTAAAACCCGTTTGATATATTTTTGGTAAATGGATTGTTTTTGGATAAAATGGTTTTAGCTTTGTAAAATAGAATTTATTGTTTATAAACCTCAGTTTTACATAAAAACCATATTTCAGTCTAAAGGTTTCTGATTCATAAGACAGTTTGTTTTTCGAATCAGTTATAAAACCAAGTTTAGCAATATTTGAGACAAGATAATTTTAACGGATCCAGGTTTATTTCTCGCTTTTTATTGCATATATAATTGTGCGATTGCTTGAGTTCTATGTATGCATTTCAGTTTGAGTTTACATGTATATATATATATTATAGTATTTGCCAACTTAGACCCTTGACATATTTGCGGGGAGGCCTGCGTGCCATTTACAACCCCTTATGTAATAATGACCTTAGGATAGATATTTATTCTTTCGGATGACGAGGTCAGTGGGAGCTGCTAAAATTCCTCAACTTACCGGAGTTCTAACAAAACATGGCGAGGCCAGTGGGAGCTACGCAAAGTTTTGAAGCTTTTAGAGAAATAGGTCATTATTGGTCCTTAGGAAATAAATGTTGGCAAAAACTATAATTAACTATATGTGATTAATTGTTGTTTAATTGCATAGTTAATTGATTATTTGTGATATTTGCATGTTAGTAGTTTTAAATAAAATTGTTATTTTAAAAACTAGGTTGTATCACAAAAGGTATATAGGTTTTATAAGTGATAGTTTTTGTTTTAAAACCTATAGATGATTGTTTTAGATAAAAGGCAAGTTGACAAAAACAGTTAGTTTTAATCAACTAGGTGTGCTATTAAAACAGTTAGTTTTAATTAGCAAAGTAATTTTAGAACAGTTAGTTGTAAAATTACATGTATGTTTGAAACAGTTAGTTTAAAACATAAGTAGCCTTTATTACAATCAGTTTTTCCAAAAAGCCTGGAAGTAAAGTTTTTCAAAAACCCCGAAAATCATAGATCAGTAGTGCAACCCATCTAGGGGCACCTTCGGCGTAAAGTACATAGGCGTTGTAAGTGATCACACATTCAACGTTTGTGTTCAAACTGAAGCTGGAAGGGGTTACATAACTCTGCGAATTATCTCCGGGTGGTACCGGCCAGAGTATAGTGATCAGGTCCCCAAAATGGTGAGATCTGTTTTGGTACTATAATGTTCACCGGGTGGTACCGGGCCAAAAAGCACTAAGAGGGACTAAAACATGCATAGGTAGTTGCCATAGTCCCGAAAAGATCTAGGAGTCATGTCAGCTAGACATGATTGGTAAAAGTCCTTACCTACCGAAATAAATACGGGTCTGGTGGAGCAAGAACATTACGCACATCAGGACGTATGAAATAAGGATCCTACTCCAATAAATTGATCATTTAAGGGTTTATTGATATTTTATTGGAAATTAATCTATTTACAGTTGCTAAGACCAAAAGTTTTATTTTGTGTAGATGGCAAGCACTGTTACCAGCACTAATAATCTTTCCCTCCGCTCTATCCTAGAGAAGGATAAGCTGACCGGGTCTTACTTTCTCGACTGGGAGCGCAATCTGATGATTGTGCTCAGACATGAGAGAAAATGGTATGTGCTTGAAGAGCCACTTGGGGAGGCACCTCCGGAAAACGCTCCGGCTGCTGCCAGAAATGCCCACAAGAAGCACTCGGATGATCTCCTTGATGTTGCCTGTCTGATGCTAGCAACTATGAGCCCAGATCTGCAAACAGGGCTCATAAATACAAATGCTTATGACATGATCCGCCAGCTGAGGGACATGTTCCAGACCCAGGCTCGTACAGAACGTTACGATGCCACCAAAGCATTTAATGAGTGCAAGATGGTAAAAGGGACATCAGTAAGTGACCATGTCATGAAAATGAAACGGCACTTAGATCATCTGGAGAGGCTTGGTCATCCTGTTCCGTTGCAGCTAGCAATAGACACCATACTCAATTCACTGTCAGAAGACTACAGGCCCTTCGTAGTCAATTACAATATGAATAACATGGAGAAAACAATAGCAGAGTTGCACTCCATGCTTAAGACAGCTGAACTGAATATGGGGAACAAGAACAAGACCAAGGATGTCTTGATGGTAAAAGACGGAGGGGTTAAAAAGAAGAATGGGCAAGCTAGCACCACTAAAGGAAAAGGACCAGTCCAGGCCATCCAGAGTGCACCCAAGAAAGGCAAAGGCAAGGGCAAGGGCAAGAAGGTTAAGCCAAACAAAGCTAGGACCGAGAATCGCTGCTTCATATGCAATGAGATCGGTCATTGGAGGCAAAACTGCCCTAAGCGTCATGAAGCAGGTATGTAAACCTCAGAAAATTTATGATTGCTTTATTTTGTCACTTCTTACTTGATAGTTTACAAGTATACTGATACCTGGAGCAAATGATTATTGCAGGAGGTCAGAAATGAAGTGAAGTGCCCAGGAGTTGCCGAGGATCTTAAGTACAAGATGATTTAAGTCAAGACATTTTTGAATTTATAGTTTTAAAACAGTTGTTTTTGGGGGTTTATGTTTTAAACAATTTTTGGATAATTATATTTTATAATTTCATGGTTTTATTTTCAAAAGTTATTGTCTTGACATAGAAATATCTGATTGTGCCTGGTATTTTTTTAAATCCGTATGATCCTAGTTGTTGCCTGTTATAATTACTTTAATGAAATTGAAGTAATTTGTATAAAAACTATCAAAACACACGGGATTCTATAGGAATGTGTTTTTGAGAATAAAACATTTATGAATAATAGTTTAAGTGATTAAAAGGGAGAATTTAGAATATTAACTCAGATAGCGTTAATAACAGTATTTGTAGAACTAGAAAGATTCCAAGTTCTGGAATCAGGATTTAATCAAATCCAGTTAAGTTCTATAAAAGAAGTTCTCAAGAATTAACTAATCTAGTTTGATCAAGTTTTGTTATTCAAATGTTTTAAAGAGAGAATTTAGAATATTAACTCAGATAGCGTTGATAACAGTATTTGTAGAACTAGAAAGATTCCAAGTTCTGGAATCAGGATTTAATCAAATCCAGTTAAGTTCTATAAAAGAAGTTCTCAAGAATTAACTAATCTAGTTTGATCAAGTTTTGTTATTCAAATGTTTTAAAGAGAGAATTTAGAATATTAAGTCAAATAGCATTAATAACAGTATTTATGAAACTAGAAAGATTCCAAGATCTGGAATTAGGATTTGACCAGATCCAGTTAAGTTTCATAAAAGGAAATTCTCAAAGTTCATTACTTAAAATTGGAATTGACTAATCAAAGTTTTGACTAAGTCAACAGTAAAATTTTGAGTAATAGTTAGTTTTTATAAGCAAGTGGGAGCCCAATTTATTCTCTATCTAGTCTGAGATAAAGAATAAAAGATGCAATTGTTGATATATCTCGGAATTCATAATCCAGGTAGGATAAGAATTCATAAGATATAATTTACCCTTTTAGTCAAAAGGATAAAAGTTTCAAAATCCTTGAAACAAAGGTCATGACTGATTTTGAAATCAATAATTAAAGTGTTGGATTAAAATATAGGATTCCAGTAGATTTGCCAGTATTACAAATGGAATCTGATTTCAGGTAGAAATCATTCATCTACACAGCAACTAAGGAAAGTTGCAGTCTTACATATTCAGGAACTGGAAGTTAGTCCAAGTCTCCGAGTTCATGGAATATGATATAAGTCTAGTTATTTTTTTTACAAGGTGCTTGCAGAACAATAATTAGCAGATACAAGTAGATCGTACAAACAGACTTGTATTATTTGGTTATCACTTTGATTAAAATGGTAAACTTTAATCAAAGGGTTTAAACTAAAGAAAGGTGATACTTTATTTTAGACCAGTATCTAACAAACGTTAAATAGATGTTATGAAAGTTGTTAAAGAAAAGATATTTGATTTTGTTATCATTACAGCGTGTAATGTGGACTATACAAAATTGATTTCTTTATTACTTTCACATTTTGCATGTTTTAACATATCCAGGAATGAAATCAGTCTCCGATTTTTCATTCAAAATCTGTCCGTGACAACTTATCATTGTGGGAGCATGATAAGGTGTTAAAGTCATTGTGAACTTTTAGGTAGTTATGAACAGTTGCTGAATAACAGCTACAAGTGTTGTAGACTAAAAGTTGCACAGATATTTGATAGAATAGCAAATATCGGACGTGATCCGCGGTTGAGATTACTTCTTGGAGTGAAGTCATAAGTAAATCTCACAGTGGTTGTCCCTATCACCTGAGGTATCTGATTTGATATCATGAGGACTACTGAATTCTTAGTGTACTCAACCGCTACGCCGTAACAGGGTGGCCATAAAGGGTGTAACTAGATTCAGCGGAAGCCGTGGTGTTAAAGGCAGATATGCAAGATGGGATTTGCACCTCTTCTCAGAAGAGAGATATTTCTGGGCCCATCTTGACTGACTAAGTATACTGATGAAGTGCATGGCCATGCCCAAACGAACTGATTAGTTCTTTGTCGTTTACCTATCAGTGAAAGTCAGATAATCAAGAGAACAGAATCTTGAGTATTTAGAGTTGACACTTTCCAAGCTCATACTCACAGATGAAATATCGCGATGCAAAGGGAAAAGCCAAGATATACCCAATCAATGAACAGTAGTTTCATAGATACTATTTCCTTACGGAACATTTATATCACCAGTCTGGGTATAAGAGTTCTTGTAACCTGGTCAGCCTAAGTGCCTGTCTAGGGGCCTCCTTAGATCAGTGTAATCAAAGGCGGTATTGCCAACTTGCACAAGTGGGAGTCTGTTAGGAATTATGTGCAGAGTTGACAAACCAAGTGATTACACATCCAATGTTACAAGACACTTGAGGGTCACACCTGTGAGGACCTATAAATCGGACACGTTAGATGAAACCCAGAAATGGAGAGTTAGGATTTATAATAGTGTATTATAAATCAATTGGGTAATTACAGTCAGAATTACCAAAGATGGAGGGTTATTAATTAATTAGGATATTATATATTTATTAGATAAATAAATATATAATAGTTAATTAATAAAGTGATATATATATATATATATTAGATAAATATATATAATTATATTTATCATAGGCAAATTCTTTTCCAGTTAATAAAAGGAAAGAATTTGAGATAATTATAATATGGAAGCTGAATCTCATTCAAACTGTTTTATTCTTCCCATATAAATAAGGCTTATGGGTTAAGAAACAATTAAGCTTTCAGCTAAGAAAATCAGTTTCAGTTTCCCTCCTCCTCTCTCTCTCAAAACCGACGCTAAACCCCCCCCCCCCGGTCGGATTTCCGTTTTGGTTGTTCGGGTTTCATACAGTTCAACTAGAAGAACGTTCGTTGGTCGATCACCAGTGGACTATTCTTGAGCAATCCAGGTAAACTGATCTAATCCAAACCATTAGGATTAAAACTAGAAACGATTAAGATCAATAGGCTTTTAAGGGTTTTAGCTTTTATCGCTTCCGCTTGATTAGATCGGAATCAGCGTGTTTCTGATCGCGTAGGTTTTATCAGTTTGATTAACCTATGAGATTTATCAAACCAGTAAGGTTCGTTAGATCTAAGTTATTCCTCGAGTCAGTTGGATCCGAGGATACCCACAAAAACCCAACATCTCACACACGCGAGCGACCGGAGTCGTTTTCCGATCAGTCACGCTGGTCTAGCAACCTGTCTCACGTGGTGTCAGTAGTGGTGTACCCCCTGCTCGCGTTTCAGAGAATATTCGTTAAAAGGTAAACACCGTTTAAACCCCTTTATTTGTATCTGTTAGGTTTAAGGTTGGATCCGATTGAATCGTTTTTGTTATCCGCTGCGCACGTTTTATTGCCTCCGATTCCCAACAAAGTTCTGTGAAGGTTACATATATAATGCGAACGTTCACAAAAAAAACTGTTGTGAAGGTTTCGTTTTTTAACTTTTTTTTGGAATTTTTTTCGATAGTGTTTTTTAGTATGTTTTAATGATGAATGTTCAATTTTTTTTACCTTCACAAATGTTTTGATGTGAAGTTTCAAGTAAAATATGTTGGTCTAACCGGTCTCACCAAAAAGGCTTGGTCTTACCAGTTATTAAAGCCTTTTTGGTGAAACCAACATATTTTACTTGAAACTTCACATAAAACATTTGTGAAGGTAAAAAAATTGAACATTCATCGTTAAACATACTGATAAACACTATCGAAATTTTTTTTCCAAAAAAAGGTTAAAAAACGAAACCTTCGCAGCAGTTTTTTTTGTGAAGGTTCGCATTAATATATGTAACCTTCACAGAACTTGAGCTGTGAAGGTTTCGTTTTTTAGCTTGTTTTCGATATTTTTTTGCATCGAAAGTGAAATTTAGGTCTGTGTATTCGAGTTTTATGTATATTCACGGTGTTTTTTTGTGAAGTTTCATACGTTAGGTATTGGTCTCACGCGGTCTCACGGTAATAGCTTGGTCTCACCTGATCCTAAGTCTATATATATATATATATATATATATATTTTAAGAGTAGAGATGGGCACCCAGCCTGGATCAGGCCTGAGCCCAATGAAAAGCCCGGTCCGGCCCGACCAAGGCCCGGGTACAGCCAACCAGTCCAAGCCTGGGCTGCATTTTGGAGGATTTGAAGGCCCGGCCCGGCCCGATCCGAGCCCTGTAGCCCTGAAGGCCCGGTTCAATGCCCGATCCGGTGACAAAATCGTAATTTCTTCAAAATTTTGAATTATAGCCCTTTTTTTGTTCCATTTTTTTCACCTTTGGAGCTTTTTTTATGCTATACCATGGCTATATATACTTAGTTTGAGTTAGTTGTGAGGCACCAACTTCCTAAACGCAAAAAACGCTCATAATTCTCGTATCTCGCATTCTCGCAATCTCGTTTTCTCTCTTACAATTGGGAAGTTATTCTTATGTAGAAGTTATTCTCGTTACAAAATGCAAAAAGCGTTCACCATTCTCGCAATCTTGTATTATCGTTACCATATTCGATTTTTGCAATCTCGTATTCTTGTTTTACAAAATAAATTTAATTTATAGTTTAGACTTTAGATTTATAAAGTAAAACTTAGTTTACATTGTAGATTATTAGATTTATAAAATAAATGTAGTTTTATATGTTAGAAAAAGAAAAGAAAAAAAACAGTCCTCCAAGGCCGGGCTAAGGCCTGCCCATATTATATGGGCTTTTTACATATAGGCTGATCCCGGATATAAAACTTTCTCGATCAATGTCCAGCACAGTGTGACTTTTGCCCACCTCTAATTAAGAGGTGTATTTGAATAAATCTTTTAGAATATTTTAATAATATCAAAAGTATTAAAAGTTATGGAATAAAAAGTTTGTTGAGTTCAAATATAATTTTCTTTGAGATATTTTAATTTTCTAATTTTAAAAAGTTTATACGATGGAGATGCTCTTAGTTTTTAACGATGATTAATGGGTTTGCGTACTCTTTTTGAGTCAGGAAATTGCCTGGAAACTTCGACGTGTCCAAAATGTCATTATCATATAAATTTTCTGTCAAAGGTTTCTTGTGTGATCATTTGAATTCTACTACAAAATGAATATTTAAACACAGAAAACTTCATAAAACTATATTATTTTAAATGATTAAAGTTATGTTTGGTAAATTAATGGATAAGTTAGCTTATAATTTATAAGGTAGTTGGTGACTGATAAGGTAGCTGATGAATAAGTTGTGTTTAGTAAAAACTAGTTGATAAGGTAGCTTATGACTGTGAAATAACAAAAAATGAGATGTTTCAAAATTAGGGGTATAAAACTTAGCAATGCTATATATGAAATAAATAAATAAAAAGTCCCATAATTCACCAAAAAGTTAGTGAGAGTAATTTTTCAAAAAACTAGCTTATAAGTTAACTTATGGTCATCCAAACATGTAACTCACTTATAAACTAACTTATAAGTTAGTTTATTTTTTTTCAAACAATGCCTAGGTTTTTAGCATGAAATTATTCAATAAATAAAAAACTTGTTTTTCATTTTAAATTATTTAAGATCCTTAATTAAATTCTAAAATAGAAAAATCACTGGATTGTTTTAATTTTAAATAATTAGGGTTTATAATATTTTTTAAAAATAAATAAACCATCTAATTTTTAAAAATTAATTATCTACATATTCGTAATCAAAAGTTAAAAAATCTTTACATACTATGAATACTTTTAAATTAAAAGAAACTATTTAAAAGGACGAAAGTACAAAATTTAAAAGTTTAGTATTTTTATTTAGGGTAAATAATAGTTTAACCATTAAAGTTTGAGTCTAACCGTCTAATTTCGATTTAACTATCAAGGTTTTTTTTCTTCAATTTACCATAAAGTTTGATTTAATACTCAAAATTATACCTTCTTTTTTTTAAACAATAAACTTTTTTATAAATAATTTATCCCTTCAATTTTTATTCAAAAATGATTAACTTTTAAGTTTTGTTAAGTTTCTATTAAAACTAACATGTATAATAAAGTAAGGAGGGTAAAATAAAAAATCATATAAAACTTAAGAGATTAATCATTTTCTTAACAAAACTTCAAGGCTTAACCATTTGGAAAAAAAACTTTGAAGTTTAAATCATAACAACTTCAAAACTTTATAGTAAAATCAAATAAAAAACTTTGATGGTTAAATCATAATAAATTCAACAATTTATGGTAAAATTAAATAAATAAAAACTTTGATAGTTAAACAAAAACTGAACTAAAACTTTATTGATTAAACCATTATTTACCTTTTATTTTAGGGAAAAGTCCAAAAAAACCCAACGAACTATTCCATTTTGAATGGTTAAGTCCTTAAACAATTTTTTTGAATAAAAAAAACCATTAAACTTTCTCATTTTGAATGATTAAGTCACTAAACTATTATTTTGAATGATTAAATACATGAATAAAACTTTTTAATGTTAATTCATATAACTTTTTTTTGAACGACAACAATTTTATTAAAACCAAAACCAACAAAAAACACAATCAAGCTTTTCGAGGTCGCAAGACGCAACCTCGAACACCACAAACAACACCAAGCACTACACGAACCCACAATCAACGAAACTAACGAAACAAACAAGCAACACCAAACACTACACGAACCCACAACCAACGAAACTAACAAACAACACCTCGAAAGTTACCAAAAAAGAACAAAGACCACTCAACCTACACGACCCACTAAATGAAACACGCCTCACGTGCCCATGAGCCACGAACCACGAGCCAGGAACCTACAACATTACCTTTGAGCATACACGTATACCGTACCAACGAAACAAGACTAAACGCCGAGCCTCTGAGCCTCCAAACCTCACGAGCCGACAGGTCTCAAGCCGTGAACCGCGACCACGAACCTCGAAAACGACTTTACCTTTTACCTTTTACCTTTTACCTGTTACCATACCCACAGATCTGAACGACCGCAACAAAGAACTCGGTCTACGACCCGAAGACACGAATGGTTTCGGAGGACTCGAATGGCCTGACATTTCGGTCTTCGACCTGAAAGTCGAGCATATTATACCACATCTGAATGATAACATCAAAAACTTGATCAACGACGGCAGCAAGGAGCTCGATCTCCGACCTCGACCTACAGCTGATAACTCAACTGGCTCTATTAACTTTGAACCGCACCCGAACCTCTCGTCCAGACTACCTGCGGCTGGAGACCACGACAACCGAACCAAAACTCAAACCAAAACCACAACCCTCGACCCACGAAACACGATCCAAAAATATCTGAAAACTCGAAAGGGTAACACCTTGAAACTCGAAACAAATCCAACCCATCCATGACCTCGACCTTGGACCACAATCCAAAACACACCTGAAACCCAACCTACAAACTCGAAACTCGAACGACTGGAACAAGAAATCCGACCCACGACGTTGACCTACAACTTAAAGAGAAAGAACCTATCCTATAAAGCTTGAACGGTAGCACCGACCTCTGAAAACTCACACCGAAAACCTCGAAACACACCAATAAACTCGAACGAAACTTGCGACTTTGAACCTGAACGGAACTTAAAAAGAAAAGGAAAGGATAAAAATGGAGGGGAGAGAAAAGGGGTCCAGACCGCCGGCTTGCGCCGGCGGCCGGAGAAGAAAGGGTGATGGCGGCGGTTTTAAAAATAGGGTTTTTTGGGGGAGGGTTTACAGGAGAGAGAGTTTTTCATTTGTTAATTCATATAACTAATTGATAAACATTATCAAATTCAAGATAAAAATCTTATTTTAAATAATATAAATTTTTAACAAAAACAAATATAAACGAAAAACATTATAATGCTCGAGTATACTTCTAGTTACCCTGTTCGGACTTTTTCGATCTTGAGAAAGCTTTTTTGAACTTACTTGTGAGGTTTTTCAATCTGAGGTTTTAAGGCCCGAACTTGTCTTGGTTATTTAAAAAAGGTGATCAGGCTACAAGGCTAAGGCCAGGCTTTTTAGGCTCGAAGTTTTGTGCATATCCACAGTCATACATGCTATAGTTATTCTAATACGACTTTTGGTTTAATTTTCAAAAAACCAATTCATAACAAATGATAATTATCTTTAATACATCTTGATCCTATTAATACTTGTTTATTCCTACAAATACACACTTATCCTTACTAATAATCTATAAAATGGTTTTATGAAGTGAGACATTTGTGCATATATGACATTTACAAAGCATATTGATCTAATTCTTGGAAAGATGAAGAAAGAAAGGGATCTAACTTTGAAAAAAAAAACCCAACAAAACCCATCAATAAATAAAAGCTACATCAAACTCTTTTTTTTGAGATTGCAATCCTCTTTCTCAATAATAACATGCATATAATTCTATTGATAATAACAATAAAATATACTAGTTATCAAAGATGGTCTAGCCTAGTGGGTGGAGGTAACACCCGTGTGCCTTCAGGGGATGGTATCCTCAGTTGGCCAAGGTTCAAACCCCGCAGGCGATGACTTGTTGCGGTATTTAGCTCTTGGGCTGGTCCATAGGGCCGGTTTAGGGGCGAGTTCATGGGCCGGTCCATAGGGTCGGTTCATGGGCGCGGGGGATTAGTCGGTGCCTATTTGGATCCGGATACCCCTGGAACGTGTGTGAGTTATTTGTTGTTCAAAAATAAAATAAAATATACTAGTTAATTAAAAACATTTGTGGTATAAACTCAAAAATCAAAGTTTAAAGAAACACTAAAACAACTTGATTAGTTGCATAATGGAGGAGATCTACACGTATCGGATGGTAGAAACAATTTGTTAAACGAAAAAGCTCAAAATCTAAGTGGATCCACACAAAGAGGGAGACCCTAGATCTTCCAGTCCATCTATTGAACGAACAAATAATTAACAAGGGTATTTAAACTAGATCCAAAACAAGGATTAATATGCAAGCCCGTAATGGCAGATATATGGTCTCTATGACATCGCATGGTTAAGATAGGACGATGGTGGCTACAGTGGTAAAAGTTTAGCGTATTCTAATATGGTTGAGATTCGTTTCTTTAAAGAGGGTAGGTGGTTGGGGAAGGGGTTTAGACGAACATGTAAGAGATTAGGAGAGGAAGGGTGGATAGTGTAACATCACAGTTACATAACAAACAATTACCGAATCGCCATTAAATTAATGTAGTTACTAGAACCTCAAATCACGGGATAACAATGTACAACCCAAAATACATGATTTCAAAGCTTAATATTTACAAAGCATGGTCATCGGGAACATGTCTACCCGGAATGTACAATCCCAAAAGTTAAACATACATACATACATATATATATATATATATACCTAAACCAAAAGTAGCCTTCACTTCCTAATCCCTATCGATCAACCGATCTTGTTATTACCTTTGTCAACTTGTCCTGAAAAGTTAAACCACTAAAAGGTAAGCTATAAAGCTTAGTGAGTTCATGTGAAAATATGCGGTTACAATGCATTATATAAGTGTACATGCTAGGAAACGAAGAAACCAAAAGCATGTTCATATAGTACAAGGAAACAACTTAGTTATACCGCATGAAGTCATACATAAAACGTACTTTGAACGAGGAAATCACAAAGAAAGCATCATGATTAGCCTTATCATTTTCGAAACATGCAAGCAATTACCAATTAACTTTCACACAAATCATAAGACTTGGCACCGAATCCGTCCTTCCTCTCCCGGATTGTGCCAAAGTCCTATACTCACCCCCTGACTCCCACTGGGCGGTGAGTACGGCAGCCCCTCCGATTGTCTCACCGACTCCATGGAATATCGACAATCGACGCCCAAAACATACAACAAGGATCAATACAAGAAATATGAAAATTCAAAGGGATATCCAAGATCTAACATGATGCATTGATGAATGATAAAACACATAAGCATATATAACTACAACGTAACACATATGTTCACATAAACTCACAGTGTTGCTCAATAAATTCGGTTAATTAAACAGAATGCCAAACCGAAAGGTCGAATCCCAACTCTTGTCCAGCGGTTGGAGAACACTTCCAAGGCCTTCAATCAAGCTTAAATACCACCTTCAATTTGATATTCAAATCTTCAACATTGATGTTAATCTCCTTAGAAGAAGTTAGATTTGATCTCCATAGATGAAAATCACACCTCAATTTTTTCACACACAAGGCTGTAGTTGAAATGGGTCAAAAATCGTGTTTTATAGTCAAAACCCGAGTTGGGTCGGGTTTGACCCGGTTGGGTACCCATTTTGACCCCTAAATACTAAAAATGACATAACTTTTCGCTCGGAACTCCATTTTCGATGAGGTTTTCGCATACTCGTTTGTAACGAAATTATCTACAACATCCAATTAAAATATTCCAGAAAATATCTCCCCAAAAATAAATCGGTTTTACGTCTCCATAGCTTATATGTTGAAATTTGGCCTGTTTTCTTACATTTTCTCGTTTTAGCTCCATTTGACGAGAAATTTTCTAGATCTTCTTATATACTCCGAAGAAGTATAACTCCAAATTTTTAAACCTAAACTCCCACTAAATCATAAATTTTCATAATAAACACGTAATGTCCTTTTAACATAATAATTAAACATACTTAGCAGATAATATAGGCATATTGGAAACGAGATGTTACAAATACCTCCTCCTTTTGAGGATTTCGTCCCCGAAATCAGTGTTGTGGAAAGAATGAAGGGTATTTTGCCTTCACCTCATCTTTACGCTCCCGCATCGAATTTGGTCCCCGGTGGTGTTTCCATTTGACCAATACTAATTCCACTTCCTTATTACGTAGGTTCACCTTTTTCTCATTCATAATGGATTCTAGTTCCTCAATATATCTTAATTTTTTCATCTACTTTGACTTCTAATAAGGGAACCGTTTCTTCATGTTTACCCAAACATTTACGTAAGTACCCGACATGAAACACATCGTGTATCCCCGTAAGTTCTTCCGGTAACTCTATTCGGTAAGCTTGTTTCCCGATGCGCTCTAATACTTTGAACGGGCCAATAAATCGTGGACTTAATTTACCTTGTTTCCAGAATCGAAGTGACAGGATCTAAATATCAATATCAAGATCAGAATACTTAATCAAAGAAGTTTGCGGAATAACACTTTGACTATAGAACAGAACAATGAATTTAAACAAACTGTTTATATTGATTTCAATAGCTTAATGATTACAACTACAAGCCCCAATCTGTTTGAACAGGCTCAAACAGACGTGCAACACTTCTCTATTGCAGGGATTACAAGAACAATCTTGAGGCTCTTAATTCTAACACCAAAGCTATGAAACTCGTATCTAACAAAATAAACCTATCAGCTATTTATACGAATTAACAGATTACAATAAGGAAACTAGATTTACAAGATAATCTTTAAAATATCTCCAAGTAAATCGTATCTTGTCTATATCTTCAAGTCATCGCAATCCTTTCCTTATCTTCATCTTGATAGCAGTGGTAAAACAAAAGCAGCATTAACTTTGCTCCAGCAGTGTTAACTTTTGAACCAGCAATGGTAATCTTCAAGTGCAGTGGTAATCTTGTACAGCAGTGGTAATCTTGATCTTCATTTACTCATCACATACTGGCAGTGGTAACCTTCACTTAATCAGCAGTAGTAACAACTCCAAAGCCAGCAGTGGTAATCATCAGACTTCAGCAGTGGTAATGTATCAGACTCAACAATCTCCCCCTAAACTTAACTTCTCAACATGAGGAGCTAAGTTTGTGAGTCTGATCTTCAAATAAGTCTTCATCTTCTTCACTAGCAGTCTTGCAGCTCTTGTAGGTTCACCACTGGTACTCAGATTTACCTTCATCATACACTGCAGCCTTTGTATATCCAGTGCATCAGTTTCACACTCTTCAAAATAATACTCCATTTCTTCATCATTGATTCTCAGACTGTAGACCTTGCACTTTTCAAACCATCTCCACTCCTTCACATCTTCACAGTTTGAATTCTTTACACCTAGAAGTTTGAATGGTTCAAACAACCAAAACAAACACTCTAGTGCAAACTTCCTCTTTTTAGCTTGATCAGGATTATCTCTGTCATTCACAGCTTCTTTGATCACAGTGCATCTCTGATCATACATCTCCTTCAAATTCTCTCTTGTACAATCTTCCAAGATATTCTCCCATTCAGAATCACAGAGTTCTGACCCATCATCCAACTTTACAACATACCTCAGGTTTTGATCAACTCCCCAACCTGTGATTTTCTTCTGTTTTAGTTCAATCACTTCTTCATCAAAATAATTTGCATTCAACTCCAGCAGTTGTTCTCTCAATCTTCCAATTAACTCTTTATCTAACTCAGACAAGTTTTCTGCTTTCTTTTTCACTTCCAACATACTACCCATCATGATTGGCTCAAAATCATATCTCTTGTCCATCAGAAAGAAACTCATTCTCCCTTTCTCAAAATTTACTGAAAACACCCTATTTTCATAGGTGTTCCAGGAAATAACCTTTCCTTCACCTATCCTATCATTCTGATCTCTTTTTCTGTTCTTCTTGAGCTCTGATTTTGTTTTTGAGAAAGCAAACATCATCTTCAAATCTTCTACAAGCATCCTTGCTTTCTCAAAATCTTCAATCTCCTTAGTACAAGCTATCTCTTACATCTTCTTTAGATCACCTTTGGATAATTTTCTGAAGATCCCAAGGTAATTAGCAAATACTTCATTGGTTCCATCACTTCTGAATACCTTGAAATAATCCACCTGATTATTCTCAAAGTATATCCACATAGACATATTTGAAGGTTCTTCAACCTCTTTGCTCATCTTTGGCCTTTTAGCAATAAACTTCTTTCTTTTTACCTTTGATGGTTGTGCCTCTATCTGATCAGTCACTTCAACCTCCTTTTCAACTGTTTTCTCAGCAATCTCATCTTTCTTTTCATTCTCTTTCTCCTTTTCATCCTTCTTTACTTGTTCTTCATCCTTCTCAATTACTTGGACAACTTGCTGATCAGAATCAGCCACAGTTTCCTTAATCTTTTCCACATCATGTTCAGGATTACCTTCAGTAGTAACCTGTTCTTCAATCTGATCCCTCTTTCTCTTTCTTTGAACCAATGCCACATCTTCAGTTTCAACATGTTGTTCCTCCATGGCTTCTAGATGCATAGCCTCCCTTGTGACATTGTATTTGTTTTCAACTTTTTCTAGCTCCCACTTGGCAAAATATTGAACAGGTTTTCCAAGTGCACTAGCTAGATATCTCACCATACTCCTTCTCCTTTCTTTGACATCTTTTGGAGTTGCTTTCTTTGTAATCTTTTTGACAGGCTTTTTCTTTTCAACCACCTGTTCCTCTTTATTCCACTCTTCTTGCATTCTTTCAGCCTCAATTCTGTCTTTCTCAGCAATCCTGGCCAACTCCTGCTTTCTTTTTATCTCTTCTTCAATCTGTTGAATCAGTTCATCAGAGAGAATAAGCTCAGTGACAGGGTCTATCACAGGCTTAACCCCCATCTCTTCATCACTATCAGACTCAGTTAGATTCTCTTCCACTATCTTCTCCTTTCCCTTGTCTTTTGGATCAACAGGAATTTTAATCTTCCTTTGACCTTCAGGCTCTTTGATCACTACACCCTTGATTGGTTGAACCACCTCAGGCATTTTCAGAAGTAACTGAGCAATTGTGAGCTCATCCTCATTCACTTTCACCTGTGTTTCAGCCCTTGTATCAACAACATCAACTTCTTTAGTCTCCCCCTTAGCATCTGTTTCCATCATAACCTCAGGCACCTCAACAGGCAATTCAGTTGGTTCATTCACAACATCATCCCCTTTTTCCTTTTCTGGCTCCCCCTTCACCTTAGATCTCCTCTCCCCCTTTGTGAATGCAACCAAGGTGGAGTACCTCTTCTTCAGAGCTCTAATAGTACCTTTCATAGAAGCCATAGCAGCACCTTAAGCTTGAATGATCTTGGCTTGCTTCACAATTCTTGCATCATGAACCTTGATCAAATCATGCTGTGCAGTAGCCAACTCCTCCAATGTGTTCAGCCTTTCCTCATGAGAGCCATGTTTCTCATCATGAATAAAGAAATTCCTCTCAAATGCCTTCAAATCCTTGGCAATGGTAGTGAAGTTTTCCATCAATTCCTTTTGTGAAAATCTGCCCTCACCAGGTTTAGGAGTGTTTACCTCCATTACTGGATCTTTGAGCTTTTTGACTTTAGTCTTCAGCCTTGCTGAAGCACTAGAAGCCCCCTTGGTTTCTTGGCACCTGGGTCCTCCCTGTGATTTCTCACTAGGAGTTGCCGTGGTGGGGGTCTTACTTATGTTCAAACTGTCCTGATGCACACCTTGTGCAACATTAGTAGTTTGAGCCTCACCAACCACATGCCCATCCTTCTCCTTAGAGGGCACCTTCTTTATACTTGAGTGGGGCTGCACTCCAGGGGTATCCCTTTGGGTATAATCAGAAGGAGAGTGCTCCAACTGTTGGCTTAAAGGTTCTTGGGGTTTAGAACCAGAGGAGGAAGGAGCTCCTCTGTTCTTCCTTTGATATTTTTTCAGAGTAGGGGTGGGGGTTTTATCAAGGGACTGAGGGATTGTATCTGTGATAGGTGTGGGTAGGTCATCAGAGGGAATGCTTGGTTGTGTAGGCTGCAAGCCTGATGCCTCACCTTGGGGGTGGTTCACTCTCATCATTGTAGAGAATAATGGAGTGAATTGGTCATTTGAGCCTTCTGCAGGTCTCTTCATATTGGCAAACACCTTATGACCAAGAGCAGAGCTCTTATAGATGTCACCATTCATTGGTACAGCCGTCAATTCTCTTGTTATAACTTCTTGGACAAATCTTGGGAACATATAAAAAGTTTTTACCTTTGAATTGTGGATGTTCTCAAGATTGTACACAAGATCATCAAAGATCATTTGAGAAAAGTTAAAAACCTGATTTGTGGCTAAACAGACCAAAGCAGAAGCCATGGTACTGCTAAACTCACCAAAACCAGTGGTTTTCTTTGAAAAACAGTGCAATAGGGTATGCACAAAAAATCTCCATTGAGGACACAGCTTACCCTTAAGGTATTTCAAAGAGGTTTTGGAGCCTGTATACCCCATTCTTAAAAGATTTTCCATGAGAGTTTTAGTAGAGAGCATTGATATACCTCTTTCGTCATGGAACTGCAGATGAAGTCTGATATTCTCAGGGGTAATGGTTAGAGAATGACCACAGATGGTGGTCTGAATAGCTTTGACCCCTTGTTCCTCCTGAATGACCGCATTCAACCAAAAATCTTGTTGATGTTGAATGTAGATGGTAGGATTGATGGTTGCGGCATATGCAATGTGAGATGATGCAAGAAAGTCAAGAATGTCTTCAAAACCTTCAGAATGGACATCCTTCTTGAAGTATCCCACCTTGTTGTGATCTTTGATAAAACACATAGACTCCATTATCGATTTGACACAATAAACCCTAAAATCAAACGAAAATCAGTAGTTTAAGAACAAAGATGAAGAACAGATGCAGAATCGCAATCGTTTTTGAAGAAAAAGTGTAGAATAGCCGTTAATGAAAAAGGCGGTCAAGTTAGGGCTTATATACTACACTTTTGAGCAGGGGTAACTACCATTAGCAGTGTTAACGAACACACAAAGTGGGCTAGGTCAAATAAGCAGTGGTAATGAACATTAGCAGTGGTATTCGTCAAACAAAATTAAAAAGCAGTGGTAACAGATACCCTCAGTGTTAATGACACGCATTGAATTAAAAGCAGTGGTAATTACACAGGCTAGTTAAAAGCAGTGGTAAAACCTTAGGCATGTTTCAGAATAACTAGCAGTGTTAACATGCGTGTGTGTGAGCAGGGGTAAAGCACAAATGCATAAGCAGTGGTAGAATGTGAATGTGAGAGCAGTGGTAGTGTGCGATTGTGCTAGCAGTGGTATTGTGCGATTGTGCTAGCAGTGGTATGGTGCGAATGACTAGCAGTGTTAATGGGCGAATGACTAGCAGTGTTAATGGGCGAATGACTAGCAGTGTTAATGGGCAAATGACTAGCAGTGTTAATGGGCGAATGACTAGCAGGCAGTGGTAATAGGCACTTGTGCGAGCAGTGGTAGAAGCTTAGTAAAATAATCATTTCACTTCAGAGACTGCTGCACTGAGATTGATATATTAGCAATGAGAACTCCAGCCTACTACTTGTGCGATTTCTGAAACTCCATCTGCCACATGAATAAACTTATCAACATTTACAAAAGAGTAAAAGGAAGGAAAGATATACAGAGATAGTACAAGAATAATTGTAACAAGAAGAAGGGTTATTCACAGTTCATCATTCCAACACTTGTGACCAAGAATATGAACCTGCCTACATCAAAGGCTTTTGTGAATAGGTCTGCATATTGATCATCAGTGTGGACTTTTAGAACTTGAATTAGCTTCTTTTCATTACAATCTCTGATAAGATGGTACTTGATCTCTATATGCTTGGTCTTGGAATGTTTGACAGGATTATTCACAATGCTAATAGCACTGTTGTTGTCAATATATATAAGTGTCTGCAAGAAAGAAAGACCATAGTCCTGCATCTGATTCTGAATCCATAATACTTGTGAGCAGCATTGAGAAGCAGCTATGTATTCAGCCTCAGTTGTTGATTGAGAAACAGTGGTCTGTTTCTTGCATTGCCAAGAAACCAATCTTCCTCCTAAGAACTGACATCCTCCTGATGTTGATTTTCTATCCAGGTTTGCTCTTCCATAATCACTATCTGTGTAGGCCACCAAGTCAAAAGAAGTGTCATTTGGATACCAAAGTCCCAATCTTGGTTGACCCTTGAGATATTTGAAAATCCTCTTGACTACATGTAAATGTGACTCCTTTGGCCTAACCTGAAACCTAGCACACACACAAACAGCAAACATAATATCAGGTCTAGAAGCTGTAAGATACATCAATGATCCAATCATGGATCTATATTGATGAACATCAACTTCCTCCCCCTCAACATCAGCAGTGAGGTGTTTTTGAGTTTCCATTGGTGTGCTTGCTGGTTTTGCATCATTCATTCCAAACTGTTGAAGCATTGTAGCAACATATTTGGATTGATTGATGAATATACCATCACTCTTCTGCTTGACCTGCAAACCAAGAAAGAAAGTTAGTTCTCCCATAGAGCTCATTTTAAACTTCTTGTGCATTAGTTCTTCAAACTCCTTGCACATGTCTGCCTTTGTAGAACCAAAGATGATATCATCTACATAGATCTGCACTATCAGCATATCAGTCTTTGTTCTTTTGATGAATAGAGTCTTATCAATGACACCCCTCTCAAATTTGTTTTCCAACAAATAAGAGGACAAGGTATCATACCAAGCCCTAGGTGCTTGATGAAGGCCATACAGTGCCTTCCTCAACTTACAAACCCTATCAGGATATTTAGGGTCTTCAAACCCTGGTGGTTGACAGACATAAACTTCCTCATCAATAGTGCCATACAGAAATGCACTTTTCACATCCATCTGATAGACTTTGAATCCTTTGTAAGATGCAAAAGCCAAGAATAGCCTGATGGCTTCAATTCTAGCTATAGGTGCAAATACATCATCATAGTCTATTCCTTCTTCCTGAGTGTACCCCTGTGCCACTAATCTGGCCTTATTCTTGATCACAATTCCTCTCTCATCTGTCTTGTTTCTGAAGATCCATTTAGTGCCAATTACTCTGTGTCCTTTTGGGAGATCCACCAAATCCCAAACATGTTGTAGGACAAACTGTAGTAATTCCTCTTGCATAGCTTCTATCCATCTTGGATCCTTCATGGCATCTAACACTTTCTTTGGTTCATTCTGGGAAAGAAAGCATGACATCATCCCAGAATGAGTATTCACATATCCTGCTTCTCTGCTTTGCTTCCTTGTAATCATAGGAGAGGCCACATCTCCAATCACTTGGGAAGCAGGGTGATTCTTTTGAGTACTTGTCAGATGTAGGGGTTCTTCAGATAAGATGTCCCCTAAATTTGAATCATCTGGATCAAATTCTGAGGGACCTGGTTGAGTGATTTCACTTGTATCTACAAACTCATTTTCCACATTGCTTTCTAGCTGTGGAGTCTCTTCAGTCTCTTTATCTCCTTCTTGGTGCTCTGAAGCATCCTCTTGTACTTCAGTCTCTAATTCTTTCTCTTCTGAACTGATGGTAGATGGAGGGAACAGAACAAAAGGTGTATCTGTCTTCTTCTCTTTGATAATAGGACCTGTATCAACTGCATTGCTCATGTTCAAAGAGTTAGTGAGTGAATCAATGTCAGAAAGCCAATCTGGACCAGTCCCATGCACATTGGGAGTGTGTTCATTGAATTTGACATTGTCACTTTCCTCAATTGTTCTAGAAACAGTATTAAATACTCTAACTGCTTTGCTCTGTATTGAGTATCCCACAAAGAAACCATCATCAGCTTTGCTGTCAAATTTCCCTAGGTGAGTTTTAGTATTTAAGATAGAACAAGGACACCCAAAAGGTACAAAGAAACCTATGAAAGGCTTTTTGTTTTTGAAAAGTTCATATGGTGTTTTTCCCTTGGACTTGACAACATGAACCCTGTTTTGTACATAGCAGGCAGTGTTAACTGCTTCTGCCCAAAAAGTTATTGGTAATTTAGAATCTGCCAACATGGTTCTTGCAGCCTCAATCAGTGTCCTATTTCTCCTCTCAGCAACTCCATTCTGTTGAGGAGTTTTAGGAGCACTGAATTGTCTTTCAATACCTTTTTCCTCACAAAAGGAATTCAGATCAGCATTTTTGAACTCAGTCCCATTGTCTGATCTAATGACTTTCACTCTAAGGTTCACCTGATTCTCAACTCTCTTCACAAAGGGTTTGATCAGTCCACTTGTCTCATCCTTTGTTCTTAGAAAGAAAACCCAAGTAAATCTAGAATAATCATCTATTATCACAAGACAGTATGATTTCTTGCCTAACTCTTTTGAGGGAAGACCTCTGACTAATTGATTTTTAACAAGTAAGTTCATGGTCTTAATGTTCATATGACCCATCCTTCTATGCCAGAGAGAGGATTCAGTCATTGAAGCTTTTGAAAATAGACAGTTCACAACTTCTAATGACATACCATTTAAGTCCAGACAATAAACATTATCTTTTCTAGGTGTTCTCAATAAAATTAAGCTCTCATCAACTACAAACTTTGGAGAAAGAATCATGCACTCTGTTTCACTGAACAGAGTGAAAAACTTTTTATCACACACCTGAGACACACTCATCAGGTTGTATCTGAGTTGATCCACATAGTATACATCTTCTAAGGTTAACTTACCTCTTGTAACCTTACCTTTCCTTGAAACCTTACCTCCTTTTGGATTATCTCCAAAGGCAACATATCCTCCATTGAATCTAGTGAAATCTTCAAGAAAGGATCTATTGCCTGTCATGTGCCTTGAGCAACCACTGTCCACATGCCATAAGTTCTCATTCGTGTCTGGGTTGCTCTGCACATAAAGGAAATAGGTTAGTTTTTTGAGGGAACCCAAGCCAAAATGGTCTTGGGTTCTCCTTTATCATTAATATAATTGACCTCTGTCAATCTGTTGAGTTTCATAAGATAGTCTGTGTTTGGAATCTCATGACTTGAATACTTGGTTACAATGGGTTGTCTCAGAGAAGAACTTGTAGTGGCAACAGAGTTTGAGATACCACTGCTGCTATTGCTATCAGCAGTGTTAACCTCTATATCTTTTTGATTGTTACCACTGCTTTCAGAAGCAACACTTTCATTACCACTGCTTTTGGAAGCAGTAGTATTGCTTAGTGAGGCTTTTGGTACCCATTTAGTAACCATTTTCACAGTCTTCTTTTCAACCTTTTTCTCTTGAACATTGACTTTCTTTTTAGGTTGATTTTTCCTTTTCTGAACCATTTGCTTTTTACCAACAGGTTTTGGAACAGACCATCTGCTATTATACTCTGTCCTTCTAGTTTGGAACTGTTTTTGATTTTGAAAATTGACCCTTTGATTTTGAAAAGTCATTCTTTGATTAAAAGGGTTATAGTAGCAGTCCTTAGCCAGATGGTTGAGTTTACAGCATATAAAGCAGGGTTTTGGTTTGTTAATCTTATTCAGATCAACACCATGAGTTTGAGCCCATTGGTTGTTCCAATTCCTTTTGTTTCCTCTTGGTTTGGCACTTGTTTGAGGCTGTTTAGAAGTACCAAGATCACTGTCATTCCTATGAGTGTGTTTACCACCTTTTGCAGGTTGTGAAGTTGCAGGTTCCTGGTCAACTATCTTTTCTTTCCCTTTCCTAGAGGCTGTGGTATTCTTACTAGGCACAAAGGGTATACCTCCCTTTTCATTAGTGAGGATGTTATTTTCCTCAGGGACAGTCTCTTGGGATTTGTTCTCAGTCTTACCCTTTTGTTCTTCCTCATCATTACTGCTTGAGGGATCTATATCACACACTCCTTCTTTTAGTTCCTCTCTGTTTAGTCTATCTAAGATATCTGTGGTAGGAGGAATGTAGGTGTGGTTGCGGGGTGGAGGAGTATTGTGATATCCTATCCCTCTTTTGAGTTCATCATGAACTTGAGCCTTTAGAATTTCTTCCAAGGCTTTAGAGGACTTGGAGAATTTGTCAAGATCTTTCTTAGCTTTTTCCAATTCCTTCTTGACAGATTCTAATTCCTCACCAGACTTTACCAGTTTCTTTTCAAACTCCTTTTTCTCCCACTTCCAGTAATTGTAGTCATACTCAAACTGGAGTTCATTCTCTTTGTAGGACTTGATTTGGTCCTCTAGATTCTCAATGACTATCCTATACTCTCTCCTATCAACTTCCATGCTCTTGATGGTATCACTCATAGTCTGATTGTGATCCCTATACTTTTTAACAGTTTCAACACAAGAGTCAGAACATAATTTAGAGGATACCTCTGCTGGAAGTTCAGGTTCAGTGATTTTGGCCATCAAAGCATGATTCTGGATGGCTTCTTCAGCTTGATCACTCCAATCAAATCCCATGCCTTCTTGTGATACCAAGGCTTGAGAGGAGTTGGAATTGTTGCCTCTGTTGGGTCTTGGAGCATATGCTTGTCCTCCATTGTTGGCTTGTTGATGAGTGCCACTTCCTTTGCATTCTCTGGCAAAGTGGCCAGGCTCATTGCACTTGTAGCATCTCACCTTTGATTTGTCAAAGCCAGCAAGGTCTTCTCTCTTGGCATCAAAGTTGTTCCTGCCAGTCCTCCTTATAAACCTCTTCATCCTCATGGTTAACATGGCCATCTGCCACTTGATGTCCATCTCCTCCAAATCATCAGCATTGATTTGTTCAAGATCATCATTGATCAAAGGAGATCTTACATGATTGGCAAGGAATGCTTCCAAGACTGCATCTCCACTAGCATCCTGTGATAAAGAAGGTTTATCATTAGTATTATCATAGTTATTACTAGCAGGGTTAATATTAGCAGTACTAGCAGTATTAATATTTGAAGAAGGATTTTCAGAAGAATAGAGGGCAATTGTATGTGAATATCCAGTTGGTCTTCTTTTTGCCTCCACTTCAGCTTCAAAAATCCTGAGATCATTGTACAGATCTTCAAGCTCCTTATCCTCCAAGTCATCTCCTTGTCTGAATGATACAGTATACATAGTCCATTCCTCACTCAGAGATCTGAGGAATTTTCGATTGACTTCATCCTTCTCCATCTTCACATCTACATTGGCAAGTTCTCCAATCAGTTTGTTGAACCTGTCAAAAGTTTGAGTCATGGACTCATTCTTTGTAGAAGTGAAGTTTTCATATTGCTGCTTCAACAGGGCTTTTTGATTTCTCTTGGAACTTTTGGTTCCAGAAAATCTCTTCTCCAGGGCATTCCACAGTGATTTAGCATCTGGACAGGTACAGAACTGGTGTTGGTATTCATTGGGAATAGCCAACAGCAGGGTGCTTAAGGCTTTCATCTCAGTTTGCTTCCTCTTTTTGTCTGCATCAGATTTTGGGGGTGCTCCAGCAACAGCAGGTTCAGGAACACTAGGTCCATGTTCAACTACCTCCCATAAGGCATAATCAGTAAGAAGCATGTATTGCTTGATTCTAATTTTCCACATCTCAAACTCATTGGGTTTGAGCATGGGGACTTTGGACACAAGAACAGAATCCTGGGAATCCATTGATCTAAGAGTATTCTGAAAAACACAAGCTCTGATACCACTTGACAGGATCTAAATATCAATATCAAGATCAGAATACTTAATCAAAGAAGTTTGCGGAATAACACTTTGACTATAGAACAGAACAATGAATTTAAACAAACTGTATATATTGATTTCAATAGCTTAATGATTACAACTACAAGCCCCAATCTGTTTGAACAGGCTCAAACAGACGTGCAACACTTCTCTATTGCAGGGATTACAAGAACAATCTTGAGGCTCTTAATTCTAACACCAAAGCTATGAAACTCGTATCTAACAAAATAAACCTATCAGCTATTTATACGAATTAACAGATTACAATAAGGAAACTAGATTTACAAGATAATCTCTAAAATATCTCCAAGTAAATCGTATCTTGTCTATATCTTCAAGTCATCGCAATCCTTTCCTTATCTTCATCTTGATAGCAGTGGTAAAACAAAAGCAGCATTAACTTTGCTCCAGCAGTGTTAACTTTTGAACCAGCAATGGTAATCTTCAAGTGCAGTGGTAATCTTGTACAGCAGTGGTAATCTTGATCTTCATTTACTCATCACATACTGGTAGTGGTAACCTTCACTTAATCAGCAGTAGTAACAACTCCAAAGCCAGCAGTGGTAATCATCAGACTTCAGCAGTGGTAATGCATCACACTCAACACGAAGCACGCCTCGCCAAGGAGAAACTTTTAACATTACCATATCACCTATCGAGAATTCGATTGGCCTTTTGCGACGATCTACATAAGACTTTTGGCGATCTTGGGCAGCTTTCATTCTTTCGCGAATAATCTAAATCTTGTCCTGAGTGATCTGAATAAGCTCGGGACCAGCTAAAATTCTTTCTCTCGTCTCTCGCCAACACAAGGGTGTACGACACTTTCGCCCGTATAAAGCCTCATAGGGAGCCATTCCAATCGTCGAATGGTAGCTATTGTTGTAAGAAAACTCAACTAAAGATAGGTGAGTATCCCAACTCCCACCAAAATCTAAGACACATGCACGTAGCATATCCTCGAGGGTCTGAATAGTCATTCCGATTGACCATCCGTCTAAGGATGATAGGCCGTACTAAATGCATGATGTGTCTCCAACTCTCGTTGAAATGCACTCCAGAATTTAGAAGTGAATCAGAAGTCGCGATTAGAGATAATCTTTACTGGTACACCGTGTCGCGAGACAACTTCATTGATGTATAACTGTGCCCATCGATCCATAGAATAAGACTCTCGGACGGGTAAGAATAGTGCAGATTTGGTCAGCCGATCTACTATAACCCAAATACTATTGTGTTGATGTTGGGTTTTTGGTAGTTTAGTAACCAGATCCATGGTTAACTCTTCCCATTTCCACATCGGTACCTCTGGAGGTTGCAAACTACCATACGGTTTCTGGTGTTTGGCTTTTACTTGTAAGCATGTGGTACACTTCTCGACATATCGTCCAATATCAGTCTTCATCCCAGGCCATCTAAATGTAGATCTTGGTACATTTTGGTACTCCCTGGGTGTATCGATAATCGCGACTTATGTGCTTTCGTTAAGACTACATCCCGCATACCGCCAAGTCTAGGGACCCAGATTCGGGACTTAAAGATCTTTAAGCCACGTCCGTCCTCAGAAAGAGAATCGACACGTCCGTCCTCAGAAAGAGAATCGACGTATCCCACCATTCGTTCTGCTTTGACGTTATCAGGCTTTAAAACCTCAATCTGCCACTTCCGAATATCATCGAATAGATTAGATTCAACCAAATTGTGAGTGATAACATAGCATAGAAATCTAGCATGCGTCTTCCTACTCAAAGCATCTGCCACTACATTGGCTTTACCCGGATGATATAGTATCTCACAATCGTAATCTTTGATGAGTTCCATAGCACGTTGCTGACACATGTTCAGGGTCTGTTGATCAAATAGATACTTTAAGCTCTTGTGGTCAGTATAGAGTTGACACTTCGTACCATAGAGATAGTGTAGCCAAAGTTTCAAAGCAAAGACCACCGCTGCTAGCTCAAGATCATGGGTTGGATACTTCTTCTCATATTCTTTCAGTTGTCGTGAGGCATATGCGATTACCTTGCCTCGTTGCATCAAGACACATCCAAGGCCAAGTAAAGATGCATCGCTATACACTACAAAGTCTTCATTACCGTCGGGTAAGGCTAGTATAGGTGCATTTTTCAAACAATTTTTAAGAGTCTGAAATGCATTATCTTGAGCTTCTGTCCATTCAAACTTAACATCCTTGCGAGTCAAGGATGTAAGTGGCACAGTGATAACACCAAAATTATTCATGTTTTGGTTGAACTTAATTGTATGACTTTACCCTATTTCTCACCCGTTTCTGATCATTTCACTCACCAAATGAGCTTATTATTGCTTTTGTAGGATTTGGAGGCCGTAGAACGGAAAAGTACGGAAAAAGGCGAGAAAACGTGAAAAATGCACAACATCAATCCAGTAGCCATCTGGTGATCACGAGTTTTCAAGTTTGGCGCCGCCAGGTTCGATAACGATGAAATCCAGAGTTTGACCTAAGTGGCTCGCGCCGCGAGACAGCCGTCTGGCGAACGCGAAATGGCCTCTAGACGCCTTCTTTTAAATACCAGCCTCCTCCTTCAGTTCAAAACACGAAGCAGAGACGAGGGGAACGATAGAGTAGAGAGTGAAAGTCTGAGTGGTGCCGATACGCTGCGGGGTTCGATCTTCGATCATCCGTCGTTGTACTGTCGGTATCATGTCTGTGTCTACTATCGTTTTTTCTGTTTTCATTATGATTAGTGAGTAGTTTTTTAATAGTGGTACTTGTCGTGGTCGATGAACCATTGTGGATGATGATTTCGTAATTTAATGTTTATTGGTTTGTTTTTGGTTAATTGAATGTGTGTTATGGTTCCGATTTGATTCCTATTGTTTGGCTATTTGAACTCGTTGATTGGGTGTATCTGTTTTGACCTAAATAGATAGACTCCGATAGGATAATCAATCTCCCTTGACATACCCTTCATTCTGGAGAGTTGTGTTAAGTGGTTACTCAGACCAAGAGCGACCGGATAGTAGAATACCATGCAATAGAGATAGGATTGGGTTACCGGTGCTAGATTGTCTGACAAATAATCTATGTATTGGGACTAGGAGGATCAAGACTTAGTTAATAGCCATAGTCATCATATGTTAGGGTGTCCTAGACTTAAATTCCTACAATAACCAAAACAACCAAACCTTTGGTCTATTTAAATCATCCACTTGGGGATTCAATATACCATGATAAGTACTACTGTTTTCCTTCATATAATTTTAATTCATCTTTTAATCGCTTTCTTAGTTCATAATTAATTTAGTTGTCTTTTTAGGATTAAAACCTTTTTCATAAAAACCCCCCAAAAAGCTTTAGGTTAATTAAACTGATTTAGATTAATAATCTACGATAACTTGACCGTTCCTAGTGGTAGATACGATACCTGGACTTTCCTACGCTATATTACTCACGATCAGGTACGCTTGCCTGCATATGTGGTAAGACAGTGGCTAGGCATTAGAGGTTAAAACTTGTTTCGCTTTTTATATACAATAATTACCGCATCACACAGCGATCTTCGAAAAGTCACGGATAAACCGTCGGTAATATCCCGCTAGACCCAGGAAACTTCTGACTTCAGATGCATTCTTTGGTTGCTCCGACTTCTTGATCGCCTCAATTTTAGTCGAATCAACAGAAACTCCGTCACCTGATATTACATGTCCTAGAAATTGCACCTGACGAAGCCAGAACTCACATTTCAAGAACTTTGCGTATAAATGTTCTTTCCTGAGTAGCTCAAGTATCTCACGTAAATGCATAGCATGTTCTTCTTCGGACTTTGAGTACACTAGAATGTCATCAATAAATACTATGACAGACTTGTCAAGCATGGGACGACATACTCTATTCATTAAGTCCATAAAGGCTACAGGTACGTTTGTAAGTCCGAATGGCATTACAAGGAATTCTAATGCCCATAACGGGTCCGAATGGCATTAAGTCCACTAGAATTCATGATAGCCGGACCTAAGATCAATCTTTGAGAAATAACTTGCACCTTGGAGCTGATCAAACAAGTCATGGATACGAGGTAATGGATATTTATTCTTAATCGTTACCTTGTTCAATTCCCTGTAATCGATGCACATCCGGAATGGACCGTCTTTCTTCTTTACAAACAGTACTGGTGCACCCCAAGGTGAAGCACTCGGTCGAATGAAACCCTTGTCCAACAACTCTTGTAACTGGATCATCATTTCTTTCATTTCTGCTGGTGCAAGTCGATAAGGCGTCTTAGCAATAGGAGCAGCACCGGGTACCAAATCGATCCGGAATTCTACTTGCCTATCTGGTGGTAACCCAGGCAAGTCATCGGGGAATACATCCGGATACTCACATACGATTGGCACATCGTTCACTATCCTCTTTAATTCTTTGGTTGCATCAAAGACATATGCCATGAAAGAAGTGCAACCCTTGGTTATACAACGCAGTGTTTTAAGCAAAGATATTATCTTCACGTCACCAGTACGTCTTTCCCCGTAAATATACAAGTAGTCTCTATTCTTAACTGGTACCTGAACCATCCTTTCATAACAAATGATAACCGCGCGGTTCTTTATCAACCAATCCATACCAATCATGACATCGAAGCCACGAATATCAATAGGAATCAAGTCTACCAAAAAATCATGATTGTCTAACACTAAGAGAGCAATGTCTAAATACTCAATCAGCTACTAAAGTGACTCCATTAGCAGTATCAACAGTAAATGAAATAGGAAGCATAAAGAGAACATATTTCATGTAGCGAACATAATCATGCGACACAAAAGAATTTGTATCTCCAGAATCGAATAAAATACGAGCGGGTTGGGAGTTAACTAGGAAAATACCGGTAACGACATCTGGCTCATCACGAGCCTCCTTCGCGGTAATCTGAAAAGCTCGAGCTCGTGCTTTGGGTACCTCCTCCTTTTGACTTAAGGCACCACCCATCGCCGGTCGTTGGATCGACGCCTTACTTTCTTCCCGTTTCATACGGGGGCATTCAAGTTGTCGATGACCAAATACTCCACAAGAATAACATGCTCGATCTCTTTTTGGGCATCTTTTACGAACGTGGCCCATTTCGCCACAACAGAAACATTTCAAGCTTGTTGATTCAATAAGGCATCGCCCTTGGTGAGTTTTTCCGCATCTTTGGCAAGGACGTGATGCATTCGACTGAACTGAATAGGCTTAGGATTGAGCACGTAGAATGTTTTGTGATTGACTTCACCTCGGAGTGAAAGATCGAGATTGTTGTTGAGTAGGTACAGAGAGCGTTCTTTCAGCCCGTTGCTTTTTCGACTCAGAATTTGGTTCATCAAGTATAGTTAAATCGTACTCACGACGACGAGCATACTCCACAGCTTTATTGAAACTTGGAATATCACGATTAGCAACAAACTCCCATATTTCTCTCTTTAAACCATCAACACAGTGTTCTATTCGTTCATGTTCGGAAGATAAGAATTGTAAGGTAAAACGTGCCTTTCGGTTAAATTGAGTCTCCTACTCAATCATAGACATGTTCCCTTGCTTGAGTTCCAAGAATTCTTTCTTAAGTCTCCGTTGCAAGTCGATCGGACAGAGTTGCTCAAAGAAACGAGTCTTGAAAGACTCCGAGGACAAGCTTTCTCGTTCATTTTCAGTTAGGGATTCAAAAGTTGCATCCCACCAAGTTAGTGCATGCTCTGTCAACATTGCACTAGCATAATTCACTTTATCCTCATTCAACACTCGGGAAATCCGAAACACCTTTTCAGTGTTTTGAATCCATTGCACTGCGATTACCGGATCAGAGAGTCCGTTGAATTCAGTAGCACTGCTACTATGAAAGTTTTTAAACGAGATCCGTTCAGATTTGGATTTTGTGGAATCACCCAATACTTTCTCTTTACCCTTTCCCGTGTCATGTTTAAACTGTTCAAAAGTTTGTTGAACGAATGTTGTGAGTCGTTTCATTAGTCGTTCTCCACGGGGTGACAAAGGAGTATCATCCTCATCCAAGTTGAGGTCCCGATCATTTTCTCCACCATCGGGGTTTGGTGGACTGTGGCTAGCAGCATCGCCTTCAGACATTGTCCTAAAAGGTGTATGCATAAGGAGAGTATTAAAACAACATCCTATTCATGGTCCCTTACCCAACTTTAGTCTCACTTAATGGTCTATATCCCGTATTAATCATTGCTTAGTTACTACATAACATCAATGCCTAGTTTAAGTCTAGATACCTTTATAGATACCTAGTTCACTTAAACCACCGCTCTGATACCATATTTGTAACATCACAGTTACATAACAAACAATTACCGAATCGCCATTAAATTAATGTAGTTACTAGTGTTGGGTTTTTCTGTGATCCCCGAACCAAACTGATCCGGTGAACACTGATAAAAAATATGCGGAAGCTTAAAAGATAAAACCCGAAAAACCTACGATCATCGTTTTAATAATTTTACTCGTAATAATGATTTCTATATGAGAAGGTTTACCTGGATTGCTTGAGATGATTTAGTCCACCGGTGATTGACCACACGAGCGTTCCTCTAGCAGAACTTCTAAGACCCCGGAAACAACAAAAAAAACCGAACTGGTTGTGTGTTGTATGTAGATCGACGCCAAAAGAGAGAGAAAAGTGAGAGGGAAAAACTGGAAATTTTTAGGCTTAGACTGATCATAAATTCAAGACCCTAAGGCCTTTATTTATAGCCTATCAGATGATTGAATAATCATCTGATACAGTTTCCTTATAATTATCTTAGAATTTTCCTAGATAATTATCAGATTTAATTTCCTTAATTATCTAATCTCTTCTTTTTGCCTAAGAAAAGTTTTTCTAGATAATTGTCATAATTAATCTAGATTATTTATTATATATTTATTTTCATAAATATATAATTATCTCAATTAATTATATCAACCCTCTAACTTTGGGATTTCTGACTGAAATCACCCCTCTGATTTATAATTGACTATTATAAATCCTAACTCTCTATTTCTGGGTTTTATTTAACTTGCTCGATTTATAGGCCCTCACAGGTGTGACCCTCAAGTGTCTTGTAACATTGGATGTGTAATCACTTGGTTTGTCAACTCTACACATAATTTCTAACAGACTCCCACTTGTGCAAGTTGGCAATACCGTCCTTGATTACACAGACCTAAGGAGGCCCCTAGACAGGCACTTAGGCTGACCAGGTTACAAGAACTCTTATACCCAGACTGGTGATATAAATGTTCCGTAAGGAAATAGTATCTATGAAGCTGCTGTTCATTGATTGGGTATATCTTGGCTTTTCCCTTCGCATCGCGATATTTCATCTGTAAGTATGAGCTTGGAAAGTGTCAACTCTAAATACTCAAGATTCTGTTTTCTTGATTATCTGACTCTTACTGATAGGTAAACGACAAAGAACTAATCAGTTCGTTTGGGCATGGCCATGCACTTCATCAGTATACTTAGTCAGTCAAGATGGGCCCAGAAATATCTCTCTTCTGAGAAGAGGTGCAAATCCCATCTTGCATATCTGCCTTTAACACCACGGCTTCCGCTGAATCTAGTTACACCCTTTATAGCCACCCTGTTACGGCGTAGCGGTTGAGTGCACTAAGAATTCAGTAGTCCTCATGATATCAAATCAGATACCTCAGGTGATAGGGACAACCACTGTGAGATTCACTTATGACTTCATTCCAAGAAGTAATCTCAACCGCGGATCACATCCGATATTTGCTACTCTATCAAATATCTGTGCAACTTTTAGTCTACAACACTTGTAGCTGTTATTCAGCAACTGATCATAACTACCTAAAAGTTCACAATGACTTTAACACCTTATCATGCTCCCATAGTGATAAGTTGTCACGGACAGATTTTGAATGAAAAATCGGAGACTGATTTCATTCCTGGATATATTAAAACATGCAAAATGTGAAAGTAATAAAGAAATCAATTTTGTATAATCCACATTACACGCTGTAATGATAACAAAATCAAATATCTTTTCCTTAATAACTTTCATAACATCTATTTAACGTTTGTTAGATACTGGTTTAAAATAAAGTATCACCTATCTTTAGTTTAAACCCTTTGATTAAAGTTTACCATTTTAATCAAAGTGATAACCAAATAATACAAGTCTGTTTGTACGATCCACTTGTATCTGCTATTTATTGTTCTGCAAACACCTTATAAAAACAATAACTAGACTTTTATCATATTCCATGAACTTGGAGACCTGGACTAACTTCCAGTTCCTGAATATGTAAAACTGCAACTTTCCTTAGTTGCTGTGTAGATGAATGATTTCTACCTGAAATCTGGTTCTATTTGCAATACTGGCAAATCCACTGGAATCCTATATTTTAATCCAACACTTTAATTATTGATTTTAAAGTCAGTCACGACCTTTGTTTCAAGGGTCTTGAAACTTTTATCCTTTTATCCTTTTGACTAAAAGGGTGAATTATATCTTATGAATTCTTATCCTACCTGGATTTATGAATTCCGAGATACATCAATAATTGTATCTTTTTGTTGATCCAGCTCTCCTAAGACCTGATGAAATGATAATGATCCTGAATCTTTACTTAGTGAATAGGTTTTTACTTCTGTTATAGCTTGAGGAATTATCACTGAGTCTGTTCAGTGTTATTCCATGTTACTTATGCTGTAACTTATTTTTATAGTAATCAGGATCAGGATCAGGAGACGAACGAGTCTGTTCTGCAGTCTACTGATCCTATCCACTGAAGTGAAGACCTCCTGAAGACATTAAGATCATACTCAAAGAACCATCAGCGACGTCGAGAGAAATAGCTGATGACAGGAACAGCATGCTCGTGATCTGAAGACGGAACTCAGTGATAGCAGGCTGCTCAATATCGTATGACATCCTGAAGACTCAACAGGATACAAGTGACCCTGAACAGCATCAGCTTCAGGACTCTAGTCACTGATCAGTATCCTGATCCTGAAAGGATCAGTATAATGTCTTAGTCTAATGCACAAAAGGATTATCCGCCTTTACTGACACAAAAGTACATAAGGACAGTCTCTTTACTGTTCCCTCCGTACTTATCAGACCTCAAGGCAACTGTTTACACACTTCCTCTTTTGCACACCATGCAAAGAGTAATTGTTTATAGTAAATAGTACAACAGACCAACTACAACGTGACACGTCACAAAAGTAGGTCTGCATGCATTTAATGCATGGAGTATAAATTGGACGTGGAGAAGATTTTCTCCATACCCTTTCTGCATCCAAAAAAAAATACTCAAGTCCTTTCTTTCTTATTCCCTTCTATCTTTCTTTCTTACATCTTCTCACTTAGTGCATAGTGAAAGAACTTAGATTGTTTAGTTTAGACTATTTGTCTTTTCTATTTCCGCAACAATCTGTAAATTCATATTGTTAATATAACAAGAATTTAAAAGTGAAAAATTGTGTGATTATATTCAACCCCCCCCCCCCTTCTATAATCCCAAACACTATCCTAGCTTGAAGGTCACCTACTTGGGACCAACAAGTGGTATCAGAGCAGATACAAGCTCTCATTTTCTTCTTAGAAAAATCTTGTGATCCTCTCTTCTTATTCTATGGCTCTTCAAGCTAAGGATAACTACTTTGATACCGGCTCTGCTGGAAAGCCTCCTCGGTTCAACAAAGACAACTTCTCTCTTTGGAAAACCAGGATGGAACTCTTTCTCTCTGGTTCTGATCCCCAGATTCCATACTTTCTGGAAAATGGACCACATGTGCCTACACAAACCGTCCACCCCATTCCTGCTGCTGCTGGTTAACCAGCTGTTCCTGAAAGGCAGCTGGTGAAACCCGTAACTGACTGGAATGATGAAGACAGACGCCTGGTCAACATTGACACCAAGGCTAGGTCTCTCATCGCCATGTCACTCCCTGACGATGTATTCCACTCTGTCTGTCACCTTCGCTCTGCTAAGGAGATATGGGACACTCTTTGTGTTCAATATGAAGGTACTGCTGTTCTCATGGAATCAAGAAAGATTTTCTTGGTTCGACAGTATGAAAGCTTCATTCATCAAAAGGATGAAACCCTCTCCCAGCTACATCAGAGATTCAACTGTCTTCTGATTGATCTGAAGACTATCGGTACTACCTACTCTAACTCTGAGGTGGTTACCAAGTTCATGGAAGCTCTTCCTGAACATTGGGAAATTTACACCTCCTGCTTAACTATGTCAAAGGACATAAAGACACTCACACTAAGTGAGCTGTACGATATTCTTCTTAACCGAGAACAACAGAAGAAACTGAAAAAGAATCTCATAAGAGACTCTAAAGACACCAAAAGCAACTCTGTTGCATTGGTCTCTGACTCAGTTCCTACTGTTGCCACTTCTTCTTCAGTAACTATTACTGAATTAGAATCTTCTGACTCTGACATGTCAGAAGATCCTGAATTCAATGAATCTCTTGCTCTTTTAACCAGATCTTTCAAGAAGTTTGCCAAAAAGGGAAACTTCCACAAAAAGAAACATCTTACTATTACTGACAAGCCTAAATCAGACCCTGTTGATAAGGCTACTGCTATCTGCTACAATTGTCAGGGCAAAGGACACTTTGCTAATGATTGCAGGTACAGGAAAAGTCAGTTTGCTCCCTCCTCTGCTAAATCTTCTTCTAAGAATCCCATACCAGCGCTTGAAAGAAAAATACAAAAAGATGAAAACTCAGCGCAAAGGCAAAGGTTTAATCGCAGAAGACTGCGACTGGGATGATGTCTCCTCTGATGACTCATCTGATGAGGAAGACACTCAAGTGGCACTGATGGCCATTATTGAGGAACCTACCTTAGCCCTCATGGCTAAGATAGAAGAGGTTCCTGAAGAGATTCCTCATCAGGATCCTGAAGCTTCTTCTTCCACAACTCCTGAAGCTTCCACCTCTGCGACTGATTCTTCCAGTCAGGTACCTATTCCTCTCATCCCTCTTGAAAGCTTAACTCAGCTGGACCTGGTCACTCTCGATCTTTACAAAGCCCTTAATGGTAAAACCTCTGCTGAAAAAATGAATATTGATCTTAGAGGACAACTCAAAGAATGTCAAGAAAAAATAAAACAGCTTACCATTTTGGAAGAAAATTATAAGGACCAGGTCACTGTAAATAAAACTCTCTGTATTGAAAGAGAAATGGCTCTTGCTGCCAAAGAAAAAGCCCTTGCTCAATTAAATGCTGAAAAAGTCACCATCAAAGGATGGAGTGACGCCTCTGAAAAAGTTGATGAAATATTAGCTTCAGGGAGGTCTGACAAAAGCAAAAGAGGTCTTGGATTCACTCATAGATATAAATATGAAGAACCTAAATATGAAAGTTCCATGCTCAAATTTGGAAAATTTGTTTCTTCTATTCCCATTCCTAATGATTCTGAAAACATTCCTTCTTCTTCTAACACACACTCTGAAGGTGCTCCTAAGAGCAAAAAGAACACAGTCAAGGAAAAATCTAAGACTGTAACACCTTCAAAGACCAAGAGTCCTAAACCCAAGAACAAAGTCCTGGGTGGTGGTCCTTCAGTCTCAGGATCAAAATCTTTCTCTCAAAATCCTGCTCCCAGACTGAAGATTGACCTGAAGCAAAAGACTCAGGAGAAGAAACCAATTCCTCCAATGTCCAATGCTAAAGGCATACTTGGTGCTGGTCCTGCTCACCTAAAGTTCAAAAACTTTCTGGACTACACTAAACGCTTTCAATATCGCAAATGTTATCACTGTGGATTGAATGACCATATTGCGAGTAAGTGTCCTGATGCTACCAAAGCTGAAAAATCAGCTAAGGTAAAGAAGATTCCCATGACTGAGAAATCAGTCAAAGGAAAGAAGGTTGTCAAGACTGTTCCTTCAGTCAAGACTCCAGCCTCCTGTACTGATACTTCAGTAAAGGCTGACACTGACTCAACCAGTCCTACTGATACTTCTGGATCCATAGTTCTATGGGTACCAAAGAAAACTTAAACTCTAATCTTTACAGGATAAGGGCATCTGGTACTTGGACAGTGGATGCTCTCGACATATGACTGGTTCGAAATCTGTCCTCTCTAACTACCGTGAAGAAAGAGGTCCTGCTGTGACCTTTGGCGGAAACGGTAAAGGCCAAACCCGAGGGTATGGCACACTGACCAACGGAGTAACTACTTTCAAAAGAGTTGCTTATTTTGAAGGCCTGATGCATAATCTTCTGAGCATCAGTCAACTGTGTGATAAGAATCACAAAGTTTCTTTCTCCAAGAAAAAGTGCAAAGTCAAGAACAAAAGAAAGGAAGTTATTCTCACTGGAGTGAGACATGCTGATATATACATCATCAACATGAATACTTCCACTGACAACTTCTGCTTTGTATCTCGTGCTTCATCTGATACAAATTGGCTTTGGCACAAGCGTCTTTCTCATCTCAACTTCAAGACGCTGAATCAACTCTGCATCAACAACCTGGTCATTGGTCTTCCTGACTTTCGCTACACAAAGGTGTCTCTTTGTTCAGCATGTGAAAAAGGAAAGCAGACCAGGGCTAGCTTCAAGTCCAAGCAGATTTCCTCCATCAGTTCTCCTCTACAACTTCTCCACATGGATCTCTTTGGACCAGTCAACGTCCAATCCATTGCTGGAAAGAAATACACTCTGGTAATAGTTGATGAATATTCCAGATACACTTGGGTATTCTTTCTTCGTGCCAAGAGTGATGCTCCTGAGGAAATCATCCTGTTCGTCAGGAAGATGGAAAGACTCAACAACCTTACTGTTCGATCAATCAGGAGTGACCACGGAACTGAATTCAAAAACAGTACCCTGGAAACTTTCTTCGATCAGAAAGGTATCTCTCAGAACTTCTCATCTGTGAGAACTCCTCAGCAAAATGGTGTTGCTGAAAGACGAAACAGAACCCTGATTGAAGCTGCTCGATCAATGTTGAGTGAAGCCAACCTTGCCACTCAATTCTGGGCAGAAGCTGTTAACACAGCATGTTATACCCAGAACCGATCCCTGATAGTAAAGCGCTTCAGAAGAACCCCTTACGAACTCTTTCGTAACAGGAAACCCTCTATCGAACATCTCCATATCTTTGGTTGTGTCTGCTACATCCTGAACAACAAAGATAACCTTGGAAAGTTCGATTCTAAGTCTGATGATGGAATTTTCCTTGGATACTCTTCCATTTCTAAAACCTACCGTGTGTTCAACAAACGAAGACAAGCCATAGAGGAAACGATTCATGTCAAGTTTGATGAATCGGGTCCTACTTTCTCTCATCCAAATGATAATTCTGAAATCAATCAGTGGGCTGCTTCTTTCTTTCAAATCCCTGAACCTCCTATTGCTGATCCATCTCCTCAGAACCTTCCTGATGGTTTTAAAGAAGATCCTCCTATTCCACCCACTGAAACATCCTCTCCACCTCTGATTAATGCCACTCCAATTACCCAAATCACACCTTCTGAACCTGATCAACCCACTAACAGTGAAGACTTTTCTCAAACCACTGTTAGTGAGCCTACTCCCACTAATCTTCTCCCTGATCCATCAGTAAATGAAACTTCCACTTCAGGACAGGTGTATCAGCCACCTGCTCTCCGATGGACCAAGGATCATCCATTGATCAAGTTCTTGGTAATCCCTCCTCTGGCATTAAAACTCGACGCCAATCTGGTAACGTCTGTCTTTATGTAAATTTTATCTCTGAAAATGAACCTAAAGAAATAGATGATGCTTTGCGTGATCCTGCCTGGGTCTCAGCCATGCAGGAAGAGCTAGCAGAGTTCATCAGAAACAATGTCTGGCTTCTCGTCCCTAGGCCTCGAAAACGTACTATCATTGGTTCCAAGTGGATTTTTCGAAATAAACTTGATGAGATTGGTACGATTATTCGAAACAAGGCTCGCCTTGTGGCTCAGGGATACAGGCAGGAAGAAGGCATTGATTACGATGAAACCTTTGCTCCTGTTGCTAGGCTCGAAGCAATTCGACTCTTCCTAGCTTTTGCAGCACATATGAACTTCAAAGTTTATCAGATGGACATTAAAAATGCCTTTCTGAATGGAAAACTTAATGAAGAGGTCTATGTGGCTCAGCCTCCTGGCTTTGTAGATCCTAAGTTCCCTGATCACGTCTACAAGTTAAACAAGGCTCTCTATGGGTTAAAACAGGCTCCTCGTGCCTGGTATGATACCCTCTCAACCTTTCTTCTCTCTAAAGGTTTTGTGCGTGGAAAGATCGATAGCACTTTATTTCTAAAGAAATGTCCTAAGCATATCCTTCTTGTCCAGATATATGTCGATGACATTATCTTTGGATCCACAAATCCCAAACTCTGCGAAAAGTTTGAGTTGCTCATGAAATCTGAATATAAAATGTCTATGATGGGCGAACTAACATTCTTTTTAGGACTTCAGATCAAGCAATCTGAAAAAGGAATTTTCATCAATCAAGGTAAATACGTACAGGAGATGCTGAAGAAATTTGATCTCACATCTTGTACACCGATGAAGACTCCAATGGCTCCTCCTCTGACACTTGACAAGGATTCCAAAGGGAAATCTGTCGATGTGACTCTCTACAGAGGAATGATCGGCTCTCTGCTGTATCTCACAGCTAGCCGCCCTGATATCATGTATTCTACATGTCTCTGTGCTCGTTATCAGGCTGAACCCAAAGAATCCCATCTGACCGCTGTAAAGCGGATCTTCAGATATCTGAAGGGAACTCCTAATCTGGGTCTTTGGTACTCCAAGGACTCAGGGTTCGATCTAACAGCTTATTCTGATAGTGACTTTGCAGGATGTAAGATTGACAGGAAAAGCACCACTGGTGGTTGTCACCTACTAGGTGGCAAGTTGGTGAGCTGGACTAGCAAAAAGCAGAACTCTGTGTCCACATCAACTGCTGAAGCTGAATATGTTGCAGCAGGAATCTGTTGTGCTCAAGTCCTGTGGCTGAGAAATCAACTTCAGGACTATGACATACAACTTTCTAGAATTCCTATCTACTGTGACAATACTTCAGCGATAGCCATCGCCAACAATCCTGTCTTACACTCCAAGACAAAGCACATTGAAGTGAGATATCACTTCATCAGGGATCATGTGATGAATGGTGATATTGAACTCCATTTTCTCCCTACTGAATATCAGCTTGCTGACCTCTTTACCAAACCACTGGATGTGACGCGTTTTAATATGCTCATCAGTGAGCTTGGGATGTTAAATCCTGATGATTGAAGTTTATCAGGACAAACAGTTGTTAAATCCTATAGAATAATCATTCTCAGGACTCTTTCTTTAAACAACTCCTGAATTAACTCTCATCAGAGGATGACTCTATTCAGTACTTACAAAATCTTTGTTCAAATATCCGAATACTGATGATTCTCAGGTAAGTATTTCTTCCCTCTGCTACTGAAACCTTATCGCATTAAATGTGATAAGAGGATTTTCCCAAAACAGTACTTATCTGATAAGTACTCTGATTCCTATAAAACATATCTTTCACCAAAATGGAATCCTCCCCTGAAAAGGCGGTTTTTTTTTCTTTTCAAATAAAACAAACTTTTCATCTGCACTGACACGTAATGGGACGTTTCCTGTTCCCCACTACGTGTGTCAGGCGCGTGAACGCGCGTAGAACCTCCTTTATTCATCATTACGTTTGAATTTAGCCGCTCTTTTCTCTCTCATCCATTTTCTCTCTCCTACCACGAGGTATAAAAACCTCACTCGTAATCTTTTACACTCTTTACGCTCACAAATTCTCTCCAAGCATTCTAGCAAGAAAAAGCAAGAACAAGTTTTCTCTCAAGAACACACTCACCACTTCTCTTAACAAGATCATCGTAAGTGTGTCTTTAATCCTGTTCTTTCTACATTGTAAGTTGGCATTCTTCACCTAAACAGCTTATTTTGTTAATCGTTTTTCCAAAAACCCTAAGATCACTCCGTTTGATCTTAGCTTTTCCAAAATCTTCTAAGATTTTTGTTAAAACAGTTTATATGGTGTTCTTATATCTTTTCATCAAAATAAAAGTTTCTTTTTAATACCAAAACACATTCCTTTTGTGTATTTTGGTATCTAATCCATTCCAAGTATAAAGGATTTCACCACTTTTATGAACATATTCTGTGTTCATTGAAAAGTGAAGAAAAATGCATATTTTGGATTCTTAATCATCCACATATGTTGTTTTTATGTGTTAACAGAATGGCTGCTACTACATCCACTTCCTTGGACGCCCAGCTCTCCTCTGAGGCAACGACGCTGATGACTGCTACTGGGAACCTACCAATCATCATTCCCCAACATGACCTGCAGTTCAAACACAACAACTTGATTGGGATATTTGATCTCCCTACAAACAAGGCTTTTCTCAAGCCTGCCAGGGACTTCCTTCTGTCATGTCCCCTGAAGACGGCGTTTACCATCAACCCAGCACCCAACAAACCCCTGCTCCTGCAGCTGTGGTCCACTGCTACCACTGCCCAGGAGAGGAACTCACGGGGCAAGATGCATGAGGTGATTAAGTTCCAGATCAAGGACGACATCATCTCATTTGGCATAGGGACTCTAAGGAACGTCCTAAACTTTCCCAAGAAGCAGACGTTTCCTCCTGCTCCTTCCTCCGACGAAGTCATCGCGTTCCTTGATGACATCGGCTACAAATGGCCTATACGTGAAGGCCAACCTCTGACAAAGACTGCTGCCACTGTCTACAAGACAGGGCTAAACGCGACGTTCTATTATATATGGAACACGTTTGGTCTCTGTCTGACAGGGAAGACGGGGAGCACAGAACAATTCCCCACCGTCATACAGAACATGGTCTACTCTGCGATCAAAAATCGCAAGTTTGACTATGCCCGCTGTATCTGGGACGACATGATCAAGAAGATCAAGAACCGCACCAGGGTGGTGAACGTCCCCTACACCCGGTTCTTCTCTGCAGTTCTGGCACTGCACATGGGTGACAACTACCCAACAGAGGGAAACTTCAACAATTACGCCCTAAGCGTAAAGTTTCTGGAGCAGCTGTCTCAAAAAGCAGATGATATCCCTCTGTCTACAGTCCTGGTTGTCCCTGAACCACAACCAGACGCAGAGGAACAACCTATCTCTGCTCCTGCTCAAGGTATGTTTTCTCTCTTCTCTTCCAAACCACCCTCTTCTTCTTCTCTGCATGCTATGTCAGTAGCTAACCCAATACTGACTTCCCCAGCTGCAACCTCTTCGGCGCCTCTGAAGCGCCCTCCTCCCTCTGGCTCCTCTCCTCCACCACAGCCCAAACGCGCCAAATCCAAGGCGTCAAAGAAAAAGAAGGCAGCAGCTGGTAAGAAATACTATATTACCCTGCCTCAAATATTTAATAAACCATCTCCTTTATCTAAAACTTCTTTACCTGCAGATGCTTCCATCTCTGCTCCTGTCCAACAAGAACCTGAGGTTGTTCACCTCGAACACTCAGAGAACATGGGGGGTAATCGCTCTGATACCCTCCTAGCCTCAGGTAATACTTTTAAGCAAAATATTACTGTCTCTTCTTTTATGAAAGCTAATGAGTCTTCTAGTACTCACTTAGCTACTCTGTCTACAGGTTCTTTAGGAACAGCAGTTGAAGGGCCGTCCCAACTTCATCAGGATGACCCCTTCAACGATTTCATCTTCACGGATGCCGATCGACAGCTGAGCGCAACTGAGCTACGACGACAGTCCGCTGAAAGGCAATTGCAGGAGGTCCGCACGGCACTCCAGCAACAAGAGGACGCCCACAAGGCCCAGCTTCAGGCCTTGGAACTTGAGCTTGCAGCAGCCAAGGCCGCTGCCTCTGCCGCCGAAGCCGCCGCAGCCTCTGCCACTGCTGCCGCAGCCGCTGCCGCCCCTGCTCCTACTGGTGTCACCATCACCATACCCTGTCTGGATGTCATCCATGACAAGGTATCTCAGGTGGCTACCTCCTCCTCCTCTCTTCAGGCGTCCGTAGACGACCTGAAGACCACGGCGTTACCCGCTCTCTCCACAGCGGTCGACAACAACTCCACCTCCACCACCAACTTCCAACAAATAGTGGTGCAGAGGTTGGACGCACAGGAGACTGGCCTTAGAGCCCTCCAGGAGAAAGTGGCCGAGCTTGCCACTGCAGTGAACTCGCTGACCACTGCTCCTCCTCCGCCGCCATCGTTCACCGCGGCCGACAGGGAACTTCTCCAGTCTCTCCTCTCATCTTCCTTCATCAACAGGAAGCTGAACGCCAATATGGCCTCTCTCCTCCAGCGGAGTATTTCAACAGCTGCCTTACAACAGGCACCTGTTGAGGGGGAGAGACAGCCGAGAGACCATTCCGTTTATTCCCCCTCCACCAACTGGAGAACCAACGAACAGGGGGGAACAAACGAGGAAGAGGATGATGATGAAGATGATGATGGTGAAGACGACGATTTCTTCGTCGAGAAGGTTCCAACCTCAACGCCCACTCCAGGGCCTGCACACTCTCAGGGGGAGAACCCCGGTGCACCTGGTACGTTACTACTACCATCCTCTCCCTCATCTTCTGATAACCAACCAATCTCTACTCTCCTTAAAACTAAACCTACACCTGAAACCATCACCCTTGACACTTCCTCTGAAGACTCTCAAATAAACAACCTACAAATGGTTGTCTACCAACCACCCAAACAACCTACCCCTGAACCAACACCCCATTCTTCTCCTAAACAAACCTCTGAACCTGAAAACCAAGAAAACTCTGACTTTCAGGATGTGAACTTTGGCTCTGTCACTGGTGAGATTATTCGCCTCATGGAGAATAGTCCATCAGAACAGACAAGAGCTGAATTAAGCAGAATGACTTTCAGAGTAACTCCCCTTAACCCTGAAACCATTCCTTCTAGACCAACCCGCTTTAATCCTGAAGCATCCTCTTCTAGAACCCCTGAAATCCGAGCCCCTCCTGAAACCATTTGCCTCTCATCAGATGATGAATTCATCTCTGATGACTTCTCTACCCCTGCTTCTTCTCCCAGATCTCCTCCCTCTAACTCTCCTAGATCTGAAGGTGAGAATTACCCTGACAACTCTGCTATTGTCAACAGGGATGGGCGTTTAGACGCCGTGATAGAGCGACTCGAGAGTACAAGAGTAAAAATTCCTCTTCGTACCTCTTGGGACTCTGAGTTCGCCTATCTATCACAAGAGGAATACAACGCTGCTGTACAGGCTCAGGAGGAGCATAATAAGAAGCAGAAGGAAGCCTTCCTCTCCGCTCAAGCCGCTCGAAGGCTTGCATCGGATTTTGTTGAAGAGGACACTGAAATAAGTGCTGACCCTGTTCTAGCACAGAAGGCCGCGCTGAAGGTCTTCAACAGGAATGATGAAGCTCGGTCTGAAGAAGTTAACACAGAGCTTGACTGGTGCAGAGACCGCCTTCACCTAAGAAAACATGGTGCTGCTATCTCTGGAATCCATCTCAGCCGAACTCGCGGCAAGAGAGCAAAAACATGGATCACAGTCAAACGCTCTGGAGTCAAGGACGTGCAACACACTCTGGACAAGTTAGATCGTTACAACTTGTCAGGGTGGAACGAGATCAGATCCCTACTTCCTAAAGCCAACAAGAACTATCGGGCTGAAGTAGAAGAAGTCATAGAAGGACTTATTGCACGCATCAGAAGGACAACGGAAATTCCTGATGACCTTCTCCAGCCTTCTTCAGCACTGCCTCAGCCACCTGTTCGAAGATCAGCCGGTGCTTCAACAAGGAGACCAACTCCTTGCATGCCCAGGATGGTTGTCAAGCCACTGGACCTCTCGATGCTTGATCTTTCACTCCCTCCAGGAGTCTCTCTCTCTGAAGGACAAGTCATCAGAGAACCTGTTCATGGTATTTGTGTAAGCGACAACTCCAAGATACTACGCTTTCAGCGTTTCAGCGAGCTACACAAAGCACCATATGAACACTTGGTTTCTGTTCTCTTCACTGCTCAAAGAGACAAGAAAAACCAAGATAATAAAGAGATTATTCGCACTATCAGAGCTATACTCGATCATCGACTCGCCTTCAGCAACACTCCAGTTCCAATCGTAGTCAAGACTGAAGAATTTAGCGAAGACTCTGATAGTTAGAATATTTTTCTGTAATTTTACTTTCAGTACTTCACTTATGTACTCTTGTATTTTCTTTACTCTTGTAACCTGATTGAGATTAATGAAAATGCAATTCAGTGCATTGTACTTTATTCCATCATAGTACTGAAAAAGATCCCTCAAAACAGTAAATGGGACATGTACCTTTATGAGTTCTATTTCCTACTGTTTTATCTAGACTTAGAAATTTTTTTTCTTTCTAGACTTAGACAATTTCTCTGTTGTCTTATCATTATCATTTAGGGGGAGATTGTTGATCCAGCTCTCCTAAGACCTGATGAAATGATAATGATCCTGAATCTTACTTAGTGAATAGGTTTTTACTTCTGTTATAGCTTGAGGAATTATCACTGAGTCTGTTCAGTGTTATTCCATGTTACTTATGCTGTAACTTATTTTTATAGTAATCAGGATCAGGATCAGGAGACGAACGAGTCTGTTCTGCAGTCTACTGATCCTATCCACTGAAGTGAAGACCTCCTGAAGACATTAAGATCATACTCAAAGAACCATCAGCGACGTCGAAGAAATAGCTGATGACAGGAACAGCATGCTCGTGATCTGAAGACGGAACTCAGTGATAGCAGGCTGCTCAATATCGTATGACATCCTGAAGACTCAACAGGATACAAGTGACCCTGAACAGCATCAGCTTCAGGACTCTAGTCACTGATCAGTATCCTGATCCTGAAAGGATCAGTATAATGTCTTAGTCTAATGCACAAAAGGATTATCCGCCTTTACTGACACAAAAGTACATAAGGACAGTCTCTTTACTGTTCCCTCCGTACTTATCAGACCTCAAGGCAACTGTTTACACACTTCCTCTTTTGCACACCATGCAAAGAGTAATTGTTTATAGTAAATAGTACAACAGACCAACTACAACGTGACACGTCACAAAAGTAGGTCTGCATGCATTTAATGCATGGAGTATAAATTGGACGTGGAGAAGATTTTCTCCATACCCTTTCTGCATCCAAAAAAAAAATACTCAAGTCCTTTCTTTCTTATTCCCTTCTATCTTTCTTTCTTACATCTTCTCACTTAGTGCATAGTGAAAGAACTTAGATTGTTTAGTTTAGACTATTTGTCTTTTCTATTTCCGCAACAATCTGTAATTCATATTGTTAATATAACAAGAATTTAAAAGTGAAAAATTGTGTGATTATATTCAACCCCCCCCCCCCCCTTCTATAATCCCAAACACTATCCTAGCTTGAAGGTCACCTACTTGGGACCAACACTTTTATTCTTTTATCTCAGACTAGATAGAGAATAAATTGGGCTCCCACTTACTTATAAAAACTAACTATTACTCAAAATTTACTATTGACTTAGCCAAAACTTTGATTAGTCAATCCTAATTTCAAGTAATGAACTTTGAGAATTTCCCTTTATGAAACTTAACTGGATTTGGTCAAATCCTAATTCCAGATCTTGGAATCTTTCTAGTTTCATAAATACTGTTATTAACGCTATCTGAGTTAATATTCTAAATTCTCTCTTTAAAACATTTGAATAACTTGATCAAACTAGATTAGTTAATTCTTGAGAATTTCTTTTATAAAACTTAACTGGATTTAACTAAATCCTGATTCCAGAACTTGGAATCTTTCTAGTTTTACAAATACTGTTATTAACGCTATCTGAGTTAATATCTTAAATTCTCCCTCAAAATTTTATCACAAAACAATTATTCATAAATGTCTTATTCTTAAAACACATTTATATAGGATTTCGTGTGTTTTTGATAGTTTTTATATAAATTACTTTAATTGCGTTAAAGTAATTATAACAGGCAACAACTAGGATCATACAGATTTAAGAATATCAGGCATAATCAGATATTTCAATGCCAAGACAATAACTTTTGAAAATAAAACCATGAAATTATAAAATATAATTATCCAAAAATTGTTTAAAACATAAACCCCCAAAAACAACTGTTTTAAAATTCAAAAATGTCTTGACTTAAATCATCTTGTACTTAAGATCCTCAGCAACTCTTGGGCACTTCACATCATTTCTGACCTCCTGCAATAATCATTTGCTCTAGGTATCAGTATACTTGTAAACCAACAAGTAAGAAGTGACAAAAACAAAGCAATCATAAATTTTCTGAGGTTTACATACATGCTTCATGACGCTTAGGGCAGTTTTGCCTCCAGTGACCGATCTCATTGCATATGAAGCAGCGGTTCTCGGTCCTAGCTTTGTTTGGCTTAACCTTCTTGCCCTTGCCCTTGCCTTTGCCTTTCTTGGGTGCACTCTGGATGGCCTGGACTGGTCCTTTTCCTTTACTGGTGCTAGCATGCCCATTCTTTCTTTTTCACCCCTCCGTCTTTCACCATCAAGACATCCTTGGTCTTGTTCTTGTTACCCATATTCAGTTCAGCTGTCTTAAGCATGGAGTGCAATTCTGCTATTTTTTTCTCCATGTTATTCATATTGTAATTGACTACAAAGGGCCTGTAGTCTTCTGACAGTGAATTGAGTATGGTGTCTGTTGCTAGCTGCAACGGAACAGGATGACCAAGCCTTTCCAGATGATCTAAGTGCCGTTTCATTTTCATGACATGGTCACTTACTGATGTCCCTTTTACCATCTTGCACTCATTGAATGCTTTGGTGGCATCGTAGCGTTCTGTACGAGCCTGGGTCTGGAACATGTCCCTTAACTTGCGGATCATGTCATAAGCATTTGTATTTATGAGCCCTGCTTGCAGATCTGGGCTCATAGTTGCTAGCATCAGACAGGCGACATCAAGGAGATCATCCGAGTGCTTCTTGTGGGCATTTCTGGCAGCAGCCGGAGCGTTTGCCGGAGGTGCCTCCCCAAGTGGCTCTTCAAGCACATACCATTTTCTCTCATGTCTGAGCACAATCATCAGATTGCGCTCCCAGTCGAGAAAGTTAGAGCCGGTCAGCTTATCCTTCTCTAGGATAGAGCGGAGGGAAAGATTATTAGTGCTGGTAACAGTGCTTGCCATCTACACAAAATAAAACTTTTGGTCTTAGCAACTTTAAATAGATTAATTTCCAACAAAATATCAATAAACCCTTAAATGATCAATTTATTGGACTAGGATCCTTATTTCATACGTCCTGATGTGCGTAATGTTCTTGCTCCACCAGACCCGTATTTATTTCGGTAGGTAAGGACTTTTACCAATCATATCTAACTGATATGACTCCTAGATCTTTTCGGAACCACGGTAACTTTCCGTACATGTTTTGGTTCCTCTTAGTGTTTTTTGGCCCGGTACCTCCCGGTGAACTTTACAGTACCAAAATAGATCTCACCATTTTGGGACCTGACCACTGTACTCTGGCCTGTACCACCCGGAGATAATTCGCAGAGTTATGTAACCCCTTCAGCTTCAGTTTGAACAGGACATTGAATGTGTGATCACTTACAATGCCTATGTACTTTACGCCGAAGGTGCCCCTGGATGGGTCGCACTACTGATCTATGATTTTCGGGGTTTTGAAAAACTTTTACTTCCAGGATTTTATAAAAGGTTTTGAGGAAAAAAAAACTGATTGTTATAAAGAGCAATTGATATTCTAAATTAACTGTTTTAAATATTCATGTTATTTTAAACTAACTGTTTAAAATATCGGCTAATTGAAATCAACTGATTTAAAGCGTACTGGTTGATCGAAACTACCTGTTTCGATAACCTTTCCAGCTGACCAAAACTAACTGTTCTGTCAACTTTGCTCTTTTTAACAATACACTAGGTTTTATTAAAAAGCTTCACTTTAAAGGTTTTCGATTGAAAAGTTAATAAAACCTAATTTCTTCTTGTTTTAAAAAAAAAACTATTTTAAAACATATCTAATAAGCTAACAGTTATTAGTATCAACTACGCAGTTAATCATGCACACAGATAATTATAACAACTACGCAATTGTAAAACAGTTAATTATAGGTTTTGCCAACTTTGTTCCTAGGGACCAATAATGACCTAGTTTTTCTACAACTTTAAAACTTCGCGTAGCTCCCACTGGCTTCACCGCCTTCGTCAGAACTCCGAAAAATTGGATCTCCAGTCTTTTACATAGCTCCCACTGGCTTCGGCATCTTTGATGAACACTTGGAAAAGAAAAAAAAATATTTTCTATCCTAAGGTCATTATTACAAAGGGGTTGCAAGTGGCACGCAGGCCTCCCCAGAAACAAGTCAAGGGTCTAAGTTGGCAAAACACTATAATATATTTATAATTGTATATATGCTCAAACTAGCATATAAAATTCAAGCAATCACGCAATTATTCAATGAAAGCAAGAAATAAAACTAGATCCGTTAAAATTATTTCGTCTTAGTTGTCGTAAAACTTGGTTTTGTAACTGATTCGTAAAACAAACTGTTTTATGAACCGAGTAATATTTTAAACTGAAAATAAATCCCATTCTACTAAACCATTCAGTTAAAATATTAACCTTTTACCCAAAAGTACCGAAAAACAGGTATTTCGAACTAACTGGTCGAGATACACAATACTGGCCTTAAAACTGTATCTAGGTTCGATCAAAACTGACCAACCGCAACACCAGGCCTATTCGATTATTTAAGGAGTTAACTTATTTGGTTTTCAAAAATTTCGAAAAATTTAGAATAATAAGTTAATTTGGGTAAATGGGTCTAAAAATCAATAAAACTTATTTGTGCTATAAGCTTGATTTCAAAAACTGAGCTTACGGGCTTATTATCAAACTGTAATTTTCGGGCCCGTTAGGGTTTTTATGATTTGTCCGAAAAACGATCGGGATCGAGAAACCCTAATCGTTTCGTGTTTTTACAAACGATCATCATCGATCGTTACCAACTTGTAAACGATTGATGACGGCAACAACCGAGTCACTATTACTAAAACAACCACCATCGTCACATCGACGACAATGGCGATCGGCCACCATCGTCGATCGGCGATTCTGTTAGGATTATGTGCGAGACAGTAACAGGGTTATCGTATCCAATGTTATAGGACACTAGTAGGTCACACTGCTGCACACCAAAATGAGAACGTTTGGATTACATGAGAAATAATTAATTGATTATTAATTATTTAATGAGAGAGTTAATATATAAATAGTTAGTTAAACTATTTATTTGTAATTAATTAATTAGATAAATTAATTAGTTATTTATGGAAATTATTTGGAGATAATTACCAAAGAGTTTTATATGGAATAAAACTCTTATTAAGTTTTATCCATATAAATATGGGGTTAGGGGTGTCAGTTTATTTGATTCATTCAGTCCTAAAAACCCAGAAAAAAACTCTCTCTCTCTCCCCTAAAACCGGCGCCGAATCCAAGAGAAAGGAGGTTCGTATTCGTTTTTCGGGTAATCCTCGGTGGTGGTCTAGCAACCTTCTCGCGTGGTGTCAGTAGCAGTGTAACCCCTGCCAGCTTTCCGGAAGTTTACTAGCAAAAGGTAAAATTGCTAAACCTTCTTTGATTGTGTCTGTTTGTGTTTGGGATTGGATCCTCGATTGGGAATTTGGGTTTTTGTTTATTCCGCTGTGCTTGTTTTGTAGCCCTAATTCCCAACAGTGGTATCAGAGCCACTTCCTAAACCTAACAGATCAGGTTTAAACTGCTTGTTGGTAATTTAGGTTTTGTAAAAATCGTTACTTTTTCACGTTTAAAATCTGATTGTTAGTAAAACCTAATGTAACGACGATCGGCGGTGGAACGGCGGCAGTTAGCCGGCCGGACCTCCAGGCCGATCGCCGGAGAACTAAAACCATCGCAAATCGTCGGCCACACCACCCGCTTGGTGGTTGTGGCATCGGCCAGCACCGATGGAAGAAGGGAACCACCACCGTGCCACCGATTGTGGTGGTGGTGGTATCGATTGAACGTGAAATCGCCGGCCGCACCACCCGCTTGGTGGCTGTGGCGTCGGGCAGTGGCATCGATCGACGAGAGCCACCATCGCACCACCGTTTGTGGTGGCGGTGGTGTCAATCGAAGGACAAAAGCCGACAACAGTCGGCGATCGATGGTGATCGACCACCACGACGGTGGCGATCGAACGAGTGGCGACAGGCGGTGGTGGCGGTAGTAGTAACTGCTGCTGCCGTCGAATCCTTAATCCGCCGCACCACCAGTCGCGTTGGTGGCGGCAATCGATTGTTGCTCTCGTCCGAGGTGCGACCACGGCGGCGGTGGTGGGGCGATCCACTGCTGTCGCCGGTGGTGATGATAATTGTTTAATGCACCGACGGGCGGCGGTGGTGGCTCACGAGCCGCTGCTGTCGCCGGAGAAGATCGACATGACGGACGGCGGTGGTGGTGGCTTTCTAGCTGCTGCGGCCGCCGGTGTTTGATGGTGGTACGGGCGGCGGCGGTGGCGGTCGTGTCATCGTCGTCGCCGACGATGGAGAAACCGCCGATCAACGGCCACGTTTTGGCGGATCGGTGGTAATTCGAGGTCGTAGTTTGTTTCGATTGTTTATCATTAACGAGTCTCAGTTGGGATTTGTTTCCGGATAAACTTCGAGTTAGGGATCGTTTTTAATCAGATAAGGTTAATACGATTCAGGATATTATTTAATTGATTTGTTTTAAATTAATTTTTTGGTTTTATAATTATCAAATTAAAATTCAGTTGTATTTTAATTTATTTAATTATATCAAGTCATGGCTAAACCCTTTCTAGACCCGTGGTTGTGTTTTATTTATTTCGTTTAGACTAGTTGGGAGGCCTGCGTGCCATTTACAACCCTTTTGTAATTTTAATTATTTTTATTAGACTAGTTGGGAGGCCTGCGTGCCATTTAAGCCCATTTGTAATAATTATTTTAATTACATCGAGACGGAGACAAGACGACGGGCATGGATCTCGGAGCCAGTGGGAGTGCCAGAAGTTGAAGACTTTTTTCACTTAGGGATGAGACCGTTGTTTTGTGTTGGCTCACAAAACAACATTAGTTTAAGGGTTTAGGCTATGACTATGCTTTTTATATTTAAATTGCGTGGTTGTTTATTTTACGTAATTGCTATTAAATATAAATTGCCTTTTTGAACGGATTCTTTTAAAAAGATAAAAGGATACAAATACAGTTAGTTTTGGATCCAATTTTTTCAAGGTTTTTGAAAAAAGGAAACTGGCAATTTTGACCCTTGTTGAAATCATAGATTAGCAAGTGCAACCCACCTTAGGGACACTTCCGGTGTAAGGTACATAGGGCGTTGTAAGTGCACACACTATGAACGCCCGTGTTCAAACCGAAACTGGAAGGTGATAAAACTCTGCGAATTATCTCCGGGTGGTACCAGCCAGAGTTCGTCCAGGTCCCGGGTGGTGCAATCTATTTTGGTAATTATTTATTCACTGGGTGGTACCAGGCCAAAATGCACTAGAGGGACTAAATATGCACAGACTATTAATATCCGATGTCCCGACGATCTAGAAGTCGTATTTTCAGATAGGAATACGATTGGTATAGTTTTACCTACCATAGATCGCATGAGTCGGTTTGACATGATCACATGCTTCCCGACACATGTGAAATATGGATTCTAGTCTAATAAATTTATTTTAAGGGTAATAATTTATTAGAATTATATAATTATAAACTAAATTGGAATTTATATTCTTCTGTAGATGTCTCCAATTAGCATTCCGTTTTATTCACCTGAGGAATCACTTCGCCTTATTACGGGCAAGTGGAAGCTTACGAGCCAGAACTTTCCAGTTTGGAAGTTACACTTACAAAATGTTTTGAGTGCCCAGGGTAAGCTTTATGTGATCAATAAGCCCATGTCACGACCTAAAAGCAATGCCCCAGAAGAGGACTTTGCAGAATATTTCAGATTCATGGCAGATGAATCGGATGTAATGTCCATTCTAGTTTTCTCTATGTCACCCGAGTTCACGGGAGACTTAAGAGTAAAATTTTGTCACGAGGTTGTGAGAAATGTAGAAAACCAGTTAGGTTTCTACAAGCATACGGGCAAGCTTTTGATCATGCAAGAGATTCTCTCCCTAAAGCTACAAGAGGGTCAGTCAGTTAAAAACCATCTTATTGAAATGAGAAGGCTTTTTAAATGTTTATCACGTCTGGGGTACAAGATGACTCAGGAGGAGTTAGTGTACCTCATGTGGTTCTCCCTCACAAAGGAAGTTCAGGACACAGCTATTGCCTACATGAAGGAACCAAAGAATGACGTGGATAAAGTTCATGAAGATATCCTGGCCAGTCTAGAGCCAGCACCCGATCCTGCGAATCTCATGGACACTGATATAATTGATGAGCTGGGAGATCTGAGTTGCCCAGAGTGCGGCAGCGAGGATATTTGCGAGCACTCGATGAATATCGACCAAATAGAGATCGGTTTACCCGATGCTCCAGGTATCTTTATGATAGATTGCTTAATCACTTCTTATGAATCATGGATAATTGATACAGGCAGTGGTAACCACATTTGTAATCATTTACAGGGATTCACTAGAAGAAAGACTCTGAGGAAGGACCGTTCGAACCTACGAGTTGGCGAAGGCACTCCGTTGATTGCTGAAGCCGTGGGATCTTATAGTCTTAGTTTACCCTCGAGTCTAGTTTTGGAACTAAATAATTGTTATTATATTCCAAATATGATTAAGAATGTTTTGTCTTTTGATTTATTAGTAGACCAAGGTTTTTATTATAAATATACTTATAAAATGATTTCAGTTTTTAAAGACAACATTTTCTATTTTAAAGCTACACCCGTAGATGGTCTATACACTGTAAATCTGAAAGACAGCAATAGTGAAATCTATCATATAAGTAAGCGATCCAAAGATATTGAGGATCAGACTTACCTCTGGCATTGTCGTTTGGGCCATAAACAAGAAACGCGTTGAACTACTCCTAAAAGGAGGTTTTCTTGGCAATTTCGACTATAAACCTTTTGATAATTGCGAATCTTGTTTATCTGGCAAAATGACAAAGCAACCTTTCAACAATGAAAATGAAAGGGCTACTGACTTGCTTGAAATAATTCACACAGATGTGTGTGGACCTTTCAGTCATGTAGCAAGAGGAGGATACCGGTACTTCATTACCTTTACTGACGACTTTAGTAGGTATGGTTATGTCTACTTGATGAGACATAAATCTGAAACCTTTGAGAAATTCAAGGAATATCATAATGAAGTACAGAATCTACTTGACAAGAAGATCAAGTTCTTACGATCAGATCGTGGTGGCGAATATCTCAGTGACGAGTTTGACAATCATCTAATGGAGTGTGGGATTGTATCCCAACTCACACCTCCGTATACACCTCAGATGAATGGTGTATCAGAAAGGAGAAATCGTACTCTACTTGATATGGTACGAACGATGATGTGTCATTCTTCGCTGCCAATATCATTCTGGGGACATGCGCTCGAAACAGCAGCACACATACTGAACAGAGCGCAAACAAAGTCAGTAGAAAAGACTCCATACGAGTTGTGGAAGGGTAAGAAACCCAACATATCTTTTCTGAAAATTTGGGGTTGTGAGGTTTACGTCAAACGACCTACCTCAGAAAAACTCAAACCCAAATCCGACAAGTGTTTCTTCGTTGGATATCCCAAGACCACCGTGGGATATTACTTCTACAACCCTGAAGAGAACAAAGTTTTTGTTGCTCGAAATGGAAAATTTCTGGAAGAAAAGTTTCTCAGTCTAGAGAACACCAGAAAGGATGTAGATCTACAGGTAGTAGACGAAGAAAGCACTACACCAATTGTTGTGCCAGAAATTCAACATAACAATGTTGAACCTCAATCAGAGCCGATTGAGGAAGTGCAAACACAGGACCTTCGCAGATCCAGCAGGGTAAGACAAGAACCAGATAGGTATCTTGGGTTCCTAGTCTCTCAAGACAGCGGAGACTTAAATGAACCAACATCCTATGGAGAAGCTGTGTCAGGCAGTGAGTCTGAACAATGGCAGGAAGCCATGAAGGCCGAGATGCAATCCATGTACGACAACCAAGTTTGGGAGTTAACTGATTTGCCACAACATTGTAAGGCTGTTGGGCGCAAATGGGTTTTCAAGAAGAAAACCGACATGGATGGAAATGTACACACCTTCAAGGCCAGACTGGTCGCAAAATGATTCACGCAAACTCATGGTATTTACTATGATGAAACCTTTTCACCAGTGGCCATGTTAAAATCAATTAGGATTCTTATGGCCATCTCAGCGTACTTTAACTACGAGATTTGGCAAATGGACGTCAAGACAGCCTTTCTGAATGGAAAGTTAACAGAAGACGTCTATATGGAACAACCAGAAGGATTTGAAGATCCTAAGAATCCTAATAAGGTGTGTAAGTTGCTAAAACCCATTTATGGATTGAAGCAAGCATCTCGAAGCTGGAACTTACACTTTGATGAGCGAATCAAAGAGTTTGGTTTTACCAAAAGTGAGTTCGAGCCGTGTGTCTACACTAAGTTCAGTGGGAGCATAGTAACCTTCTTGGTCTTATACGTAGATGACATTCTACTCATAGGAAACGATGTACCAACTTTACAGAGTGTTAAGAGTTGGTTAAGCAAATGTTTCCAGATGAAAGACCTAGGAGAAGCCGCTTATATACTTGGTATAAAGATCTACAGAAATAGATCCAAGCGGCTTATCGGACTTAGTCAGAGTACGTATATCGATAAAGTTCTGAAGAAATTCAGGATGGATGAATCCAAGAAAGGATTTATCCCGATGCAACATGGCATAATGTTAAGTAAAACACAGTGTCCTGTCTCTAGTCAAGATCAGGACAAGATGAAATCGGTCCCATATGCTTCTGCAATTGGATCGATTATGTATGCCATGCTATGTACTAGGCCGATGTTGCTTACTCAGTAATTGTTACGAGCAGATACCAACAGAATTCGGGTGAACCCCACTGGGTGGCTGTCAAGAACATTCTTAAATATCTGAGAAGAACGAAAGAAATGTTCTTGGTCTTTGGAGGTACTGAGGATGAAATTAGTGTCACCGGATACTCTGACGCTAGTTTCCAGACCGACAGAGATGACTTCAGGTCACAGTCAGGGTACGTCTTTACCCTAAACGGAGGTGCGATCTCATGGAAGAGCTCGAAGCAGGACACGATTGCAGACTCAACTACAGAAGCAGAGTACATTGCAGCATCTGATGCGGCAAAGGAAGCTGTCTGGCTAAGGAATTTTCTATCGGATCTCAGAGTGGTTGCCAGTATCTCGAGACCGATCGATATATTCTGTGATAACTCAGGAGCCGTGGCGCAAGCAAAGGAACCTAGAGAGCATCACAAGTCAAGACACGTGCTCAGAAAGTATCACCTCATCCGAGAGATCATTGGAAGAGGAGATGTGAGAATATGCAAGATTCCAACAGAAGACAATGTCGCAGATCCGCTGACAAAGCCACTAGCAAGGGCAAAGCATGAGGCACATGCCAATTCCATTGGGATGCAGTACCTGGAAGCCAGTAGCTAGTTCTTAGTTTATTAATTATTACTATAGTTTAATTTAGAAACAATGTAATCATGTAAAGTTTTTTTATTTCACAGTGTGTTGGAAATAAATGGAGGTTTTATTTTCATGATTATTCTAAATTGACTATTTTTGCATATTTAACGTATCCATGATTTTACAAAGTCTTGTATGAAATCTAAATTTCCGTAGCCACTTGTTGAAATGGGAATTTCAATAGGGAGTTTAACGCTATTATAAATACTTGATGATTTATTCAAAGTAGAGAATAAAAGCACAAGTGATGTGACCAAGTATTTATAGATACTCATCAGAGTGTTTGGGTATTGGAAGTGACCAGTAATCAAGTCTGCTTCATGGAGCCTCAGTCATAAGCACTGACTTGATTGGTTGTCCTTAGACCTGAGATACTTGGTTTGGGAACGCGAGGACTACTGTATTCTTAGCACGTACTAACGTTGCACCGTAACAGGGCGGCCATACGGGACGTGACTAGATGCAGCGGAAACCGTGGATCCAAATGCAAATAGTCAAGAAGGGATTTGCACCTCTTTCAAAAGAGAGATATTTCCGGGCCCCTTGACGATTAAGATTGGCAGAAAACGCGTGGCCACGCTCGGATAGAATAACAAGGGTTATTTAGTAATATCCGTTACTGCAGGCAATCGAAATCAGAGTCAAGAAATACTTGATTTTAAGAAATGAACCCTCCACTCCATGTCTTAAATCACTTTAGAAATATCGTGTGCAAAAGGAATGAACCTGTGTACAAGTTCAAGCGTGAATTGTATCTCTGGATATAAGAGATCTTATAACCTGGTTAACCTAAGTGTCTGGCTAGGGACCTCCTTAGGCTAATGGTAACAGTACAGTTACATGTCTAGCACAAGTGGGAGTCTGTTAGGATTATGTGCGAGACAGTAACAGGGTTATCGTATCCAATGTTATAGGACACTAGTAGGTCACACTGCTGCACGCCAAAATGAGAACGTTTGGATTACATGAGAAATAATTAATTGATTATTAATTATTTAATGAGAGAGTTAATATATAAATAGTTAGTTAAACTATTTATTTGTAATTAATTAATTAGATAAATTAATTAGTTATTTATGGAAATTATTTGGAGATAATTACCAAAGAGTTTTATATGGAATAAAACTCTTATTAAGTTTTATCCATATAAATAAGGGGTTAGGGGTGTCAGTTTATTTGATTCATTCAGTCCTAAAAACCCAGAAAAAAACTCTCTCTCTCTCCCCTAAAACCAGCGCCGAATCCAAGAGAAAGGAGGTTCGTATTCGTTTTTCGGGTAATCCTCGGTGGTGGTCTAGCAACCTTCTCGCGTGGTGTCAGTAGCAGTGTAACCCCTGCCAGCTTTCCGGAAGTTTACTAGCAAAAGGTAAAATTGCTAAACCTTCTTTGATTGTGTCTGTTTGTGTTTGGGATTGGATCCTCGATTGGGAATTTGGGTTTTTGTTTATTCCGCTGTGCTTGTTTTGTAGCCCAAATTCCCAACAGATTCAATCGTCACCATCAACACCGGTTTGAATGCGATCGGAGACACTAGCTTAACGAGCCACCATCGCCTCCGTAATCATCGGCCGTTGACAGTAGCGGCCACCACCGACACCGCCTTGTGCGGTCTGGCCGGTCGATTAAACAATCATGCCATCGCCGCCATCACCACAAACAGTGGTGTGGCGGTTGACGATGGCAGCAGTGTGACGCCACCACCACCGCCGCCACTTGCAGCGGTTTGTCGATCGCAACCACCACCACCACGTGCGGTGGTGTGGTGGTTTGTGTTTACCGCCGCCGCTAGGCTAATCGGCAACAACGGCAGCCGTGGCCACCATCGCTGCCATGCCCGGCGGCATTATCAACAGCAATCGCCGCCACCACCGTACTGTGGTGCGGCTTTCATTCGCGAAGGACAAACAGCCGCTTCCCTCGCCTTGGCTCGGCCTTAGGGCAGCCGGCGGTCGAATGACCGTCGCCACCATCGTGACTGGCGGTCTGGCTTGGCGGTTACGGAAACGCCGCCACCACCTCTCTGGTGGTTTGGCCGGGCGTTTGCCACCGCTGTGTGTGGCGGCTATCGCCGTTTCACGTTGCCGTGAACACCGCTGTCCACCACCGTTACTTCGGTTTTCTGGTGGTTGCGGTTCTCGAATCAATCTAGGTCGGAGGTGGAACCCGGCCATAGCCGAGTGGTGTTTTACGATTTCCACCATTCGCCACCTGGCCACCACCGAACTGGTGGTTCGGCCTTGTGGTTTTCGTTGCTGTTCACGGCCAGAGCCGTGGCTAAGGTCGTTCGCCCACCACCACGCTGGTGGTTTGGCTACGGCCACCGCCGGGCTTGGTGGTTTGTGGTTCGGTGATCAAACGATGAACAGAGTTTAAAAATCAAAAATTTATATAAACCAATTATCATGATAAAAAATCAGATTTTTATAACGATTAAAACTCGACACACGAGAAATAATTTTATACGGATCTTAACGAGTTAAAAAGATTAAAACGAACAAACCGTGGCTCTGATACCACTGTTGGGTTTTTCTGTGATCCCCGAACCAAACTGATCCGGTGAACACTGATAAAAATATGCGGAAGCTTAAAAGATAAAACCCGAAAAACCTACGATCATCGTTTTAATAATTTTACTCGTAATAATGATTTCTATATGAGAAGGTTTACCTGGATTGCTTGAGATGATTTAGTCCACCGGTGATTGACCACACGAGCGTTCCTCTAGCAGAACTTCTAAGACCCCGGAAACAACGAAAAAACCGAACTGGTTGTGTGTTGTATGTAGATCGACGCCAAAAGAGAGAGAAAAGTGAGAGGGAAAAACTGGAAATTTTTAGGCTTAGACTGATCATAAATTCAAGATCCTAAGGCCTTTATTTATAGCCTATCAGATGATTGAATAATCATCTGATACAGTTTCCTTATAATTATCTTAGAATTTTCCTAAATAATTATCAGATTTAATTTCCTTAATTATCTAATCTCTTCTTTTTGCCTAAGAAAAGTTTTTCTAGATAATTGTCATAATTAATCTAGATTATTTATTATATATTTATTTTCATAAATATATAATTATCTCAATTAATTATATCAACCCTCTAACTTTGGGATTTCTGACTGAAATCACCCCTCTGATTTATAATTGACTATTATAAATCCTAACTCTCTATTTCTGGGTTTTATTTAACTTGCTCGATTTATAGGCCCTCACAGGTGTGACCCTCAAGTGTCTTGTAACATTGGATGTGTAATCACTTGGTTTGTCAACTCTGCACATAATTTCTAACAACTAGAACCTTAAATCACGGGATAACAATGTACAACCCAAAATACATGATTTCAAAGCTTAATATTTACAAAGCATGGTCATCGAGAACATGTCTACCTGGAATGTACAATCCCAAAAGTTAAACATACATACATACATATATATACCTAAACCAAAAGTAGCCTTCACTTGCTAATTCCTATCGATCAACCGACCTTGTTCTTACCTTTGTCAACTTGTCCTGAAAAGTTAAACCACTAAAAGGTAAGCTATAAAGCTTATTGAGTTCATGTGAAAACATGCGGTTACAATGCATTATATAAGTGTACATGCTAGGAAACGAAGAAACCAAAAGCAAGTTCATATAGTACAAGGAAACAACTTAGTTATACCGCTTGAAGTCATACATAACACCTACTTTGAACGAGGAAATCACAAAGAAAGCATCATGATTAGCCTTATCATTTTCGAAACATGCAAGTTCAATTACCAATTAACTTTCACACAAATCATAAGACTTGGCACCGAATCCGTCCTTCCTATCCCAGATTGTGCCAAAGTCCTATACTCACCCCTGACTCCCACTGGGCGGTGAGTACGGCAGCCCCTCCGATTGTCTCACCGGACTCCATGGAATATCGACAATCAACGCCCAAAACATACAACAAGGATAAATACAAGAAATATGACAATTCAAAGGGATATCCAAGATCTAACATGATGCATTGATGAATGATAAAACACATAAGCATATATAACTACAACGTAACACATATGTTCACATAAACTCACAGTGTTGCTCAATAAATTCGGTTAATTAAACCGAATGCCAAACCGAAAGGTCGAATCCCAACTCTTGTCCAGCGGTTGGAGAACACCTCCAAGGCCTTCAATTAAGCTTAAATACCACCTTCAATTTGATGTTCAAATCTTCAACATTGATGTTAATCTCCTTAGAAGAAGTTGGATTTGATCTCCATAGATGAAAATCACACCTCAATTTTTTCACACACAAGGCTGTAGTTGAAATGGGTCAAAAATCGTGTTTTATAGTCAAAACCCGAGTTGGGTCGGGTTTGACCCGGTTGGGTACCCATTTTGACCCCTAAACACTAAAAATGGCATAACTTTTCGCTCGGAACTCCGTTTTTGATGAGGTTTTCGCCTATGCGTTCGTAACGAAATAATCTACAACCTCCAATTAAAATATTCCAGAAAATATCTCCCCAAAAATAAATCGGTTTTACGTCTCCGTAGCTTAGATGTTGAAATTTGGCCCGTTTTCTTACATTTTCTCGTTTTAGCTCCATTTGACGAGAAATTTTCTAGATCTTCTTATATACTCCGAAGAAGTATAACTCTAAATTTTCAAACATAAACTCCCACTAAATCAAAAATTTTCATAATAAACACGTAATGTCCTTTTAACATAATAATTAAACACACTTAGCAGATAATATAGGCATATTGGAAATGGGATGTTATAGATAGGTGGGATTTTCTTGTATTCCAACGATAAAGAGAAAGGGAAGAGGTAGGTTAATATTTGGTTTTTTGGTATCTTCACAATGAAACAAACATAAAAGAAGTTATGGTTAAGTGGTTATTTGTGTACAAATATACTACTAATATATATTAATATAATAATAATATATTTGATATAATATATCTTATTTTAAAATTAAAATTGAAGAAAATAATTAAAAGAGTAAAACACATATGATTTAACCAACCTTTTCAAACAACAATTGGTTACAGGGATCAAAATCGAGAATAAGAAGTTAGGTGAGAGGTTTAAGCAGCTTTTCTGTCTAAAAACAAATAAGGAAGGGTCAATAGCCGAGAAGGGGGAATGGGTGGAAGGTAGTTGGAGTCGGAGAAGAGAGTTGAGAGGTAGGGAAATTGGTGAATGAGATTGTCTAAATGAGGTACTTCAAGGATGAGAGCCAAGGAAAGGAGTCCAACATCAAATAAAATGCGTAGAAGGAGGGGATGGAAAGTTCTCAGTACAAGAGGTGAAGGAATTGATCAAGGAGAGACTAGCGGTACTTGAGGAAACTCAAAAAAAAAATGGGGTGGTCAAAAGTAACACCGAAAACGGTATATATCTTCCTTTGGAAAGCAAAAGAAGGAAGGTTACCATGTCGATTGGTTCTAGAAAAGATGGGAGTGGATTTTAACTCAACGTTGTGTTCAACATGCGAGATAGAGCCGGAGTCGGTAGACAATACTTTGGTAAAGTGAGATAAAAAGGTTATGGAAATAAGTTCTTTGATGGTGGAATCATAGGGATGAAGACATAAACACGTTACAAGAGCTTTTGGAAATCAACCTCCCTAGGTCGGGTACGACCTCACAACCAAAACTATGGCGAAAACGACATGGTGTTTCTCTATCTTATATGGTCTCATCACTATGCTTCAAGTGATTCTCAAATAGAGTAAAAGGGAAGATTTGGATGGTCGGAGTGGCTAAAGGATCCAAAGGCAGTGTTGTAAGCGAAATAGAGAAGCGGGTTGAGGTCTGATCACATGTAGCTAGGGTCCGCGGAAAATTTTGTTCTCTATAAGTCTACTGTTTTTCTCTTTCTCTCGTGTGGGTTGATCGTTTTTAGCCGTTGCTGGCTAGTTATAACTGCAGTTATGACCCGTTAAAGCCTGATGTCTCTAGGAGGTTGGTGATGCTGTATAGATTTAGCTGCAACTTATTTAAGTTTTTTTTCTATTGTTCGGGTGGGTCTTGTACTTTCTTTGTATTGCTCGGGTGTATTTGCCTCCGTAGGGCTGAGTTGTGGGTTATGTTGCTTCAGTTTGCTCCTGGCAAACCTGTGCAATTCTCTTGCTCGTTCCTGTTTTGGTTCGACCATCTTTGGCTATTGAAAGTTGTTGTTTTGGTTGATTTGATAATTCATACATGCTTAAAAAATCACAATAATAATAGTAAAAAATGTAATTGCTTAAAGAAGAACTTGTAGTAACCATAAAGCCATGCATTTTCGTCTTGTCGAATAGCTCGACTCTTCTTCGACTTCTTCGGGTTGGTTCTGGAACACCACCACGCCTTTATCGGCTTGGTGGTGTTCGACTCCCACATACCGAGCGCCAAACCCACCCCTCCCCCACCCCCAACAGTTATATAGACGACTCCTTTTTTATTTTTTTATTTTTTTCCTTTTTTTCTTATTAATTTATTCTATATATATATATCCTATCCCATTTCATCCACTCTCATCTCATTCTCCATCCCATTCTATAGCATTCTCTCTACCTCTTTCTCTCTACAAAAAATGGCATCATCATCATCATCATCATCATCATCATCATCTTTGTTGATCCAAGCTCTCCTAGACTTGATGAAATAATGATGACTCTGATCTTACTTAGTGTAGATACTTTATTTATACTCAAGCTTGAGGAATTATCATTGAGATAATTCTCTTTGATTATTTTATTATCAAGCATTTGATCTGTAATAGTTTGTATCTATATAAGGGACTTTCTGAGTCTGTTCAATATCCCTAATCTATGATATACAAAAATGAAGTATCAATCCTTAAGACAAAGAAGTCAAGCTTAAAGAATCATCAACGATGTTGAAGAATAGTTGATGATAGAGTCAAGGCAGCTCGTGATCTGAAGACGGATTTCAGTGATAGCTACCTGACCACAACATGCTGACACTCAACAGAGAGTTCACCTCAGTGATTCATTGATGTCTCCAAAGACCAGCGACTCTTTGCCACTGATCAGAGGCGAATACCTGATAAACAAATTTGTCTTATTATCTTTAATGCACATAAAGGTTATCCATGCTTTTACTAACATAGTACAAAAGGGACGTTCTATTACTGTTCTTTCCATACTTATCAACCCATAAAGCAACTATTTGCTTTTTACCCACTATGCTTTCTTACACATGGGTATATTTCAATAGCAAATAGTACACTTGGTCCACTAGATACACAACACGTGTAAAAGTGACCATGCCATGCATTTAATGCATGCAGTATAAATAGAGACCTTGGGTTGATCTTCAAACACACCTCTATCTCTATTCTATACTGAAACCTCTCTTCAGTTTCTATCCTTGGTTTCTCATTTGTGCATTAGTGAAAGGTTAGTGTAACTCTAGATTGTTTGGATTAGGTTAATCCCTTATCTATTTCTGCAACAATCTTGTAAATTCAGTTTGTTTAATACAACGAATTTAAAAGTGAATTATCTTGTGTCGATTGTATTCAACTCCCTTCTACAATTATTTATCATTTGAAGGCTAACCTTTGGGACCAACAAGTGGTATTAGAGCGTGTTCAAGCTCTTTCTTTCTTTCTTGAAATTCCTTGTGATCCTACTCATCTCCTTAGATGGCTATTCAAGATGGTAAGGATAACTACTTTGACACATGGTCTCTTGCCAAACCTCCTAGGTTCACAAGGACAACTTCCCCTTTTGGAAAAGCAGAATAGAACTTTTCCTCATTGGATCTAATCCTCAAATACCATACTTCTTGGTAAATGGACCTTACGTCCCCACTCAAACAGTACATGTTGTCCTCCTACTGATACTGAACCTGTTGGGTTTTTCTGTGATCCCCGAACCAAACTGATCCGGTGAACACTGATAAAAATATGCGGAAGCTTAAAAGATAAAACCCGAAAAAAACTACGATCATCGTTTTAATAATTTTACTCGTAATAATGATTTCTATATGAGAAGGTTTACCTGAATTGCTTGAGATGATTTAGTCCACCGGTGATTGACCACACGAGCGTTCCTCTAGCAGAACTTCTAAGATCCCGAAAACAACGAAAAAAACGAACTGGTTGTGTGTTGTATGTAGATCGACGCCAAAAGAGAGAGAAAAGTGAGAGGGAAAAACTGGAAATTTTTAGGCTTAGACTGATCATAAATTCAAGACCCTAAGGCCTTTATTTATAGCCTATCAGATGATTGAATAATCATCTGATACAGTTTCCTTATAATTATCTTAGAATTTTCCTAGATAATTATCAGATTTAATTTCCTTAATTATCTAATCTCTTCTTTTTGCCTAAGAAAAGTTTTTCTAGATAATTGTCATAATTAATCTAGATTATTTATTATATATTTATTTTCATAAATATATAATTATCTCAATTAATTATATCAACCCTCTAACTTTGGGATTTCTGACTGAAATCACCCCTCTGATTTATAATTGACTATTTAAAATCCTAACTCTCTATTTCTGGGTTTTATTTAACTTGCTCGATTTATAGGCCCTCACAGGTGTGACCCTCAAGTGTCTTGTAACATTGGATGTGTAATCACTTGGTTTGTCAACTCTGCACATAATTTCTAACAGACTCCCACTTGTGCAAGTTGGCAATACCGTCCTTGATTACACAGACCTAAGGAGGCCCCTAGACAGGCACTTAGGCTGACCAGGTTACAAGAACTCTTATACCCAGACTGGTGATATAAATGTTCCGTAAGGAAATAGTATCTATGAAGCTGTTGTTCATTGATTGGGTATATCTTGGCTTTTCCCTTCGCATCGCGATATTTCATCTGTAAGTATGAGCTTGGAAAGTGTCAACTCTAAATACTCAAGATTCTGTTTTCTTGATTATCTGACTCTTACTGATAGGTAAACGACAAAGAACTAATCAGTTCGTTTGGGCATGGCCATGCACTTCATCAGTATACTTAGTCAGTCAAGATGGGCCCAGAAATATCTCTCTTCTGAGAAGAGGTGCAAATCCCATCTTGCATATCTGCCTTTAACACCACGGCTTCCGCTGAATCTAGTTACACCCTTTATAGCCACCCTGTTACGGCGTAGCGGTTGAGTGCACTAAGAATTCAGTAGTCCTCATGATATCAAATCAGATACCTCAGGTGATAGGGACAACCACTGTGAGATTCACTTATGACTTCATTCCAAGAAGTAATCTCAACCGCGGATCACATCCGATATTTGCTACTCTATCAAATATCTGTGCAACTTTTAGTCTACAACACTTGTAGCTGTTATTCAGCAACTGATCATAACTACCTAAAAGTTCACAATGACTTTAACACTTATCATGCTCCCATAGTGATAAGTTGTCACGGACAGATTTTGAATGAAAAATCGGAGACTGATTTCATTCCTGGATATATTAAAACATGCAAAATGTGAAAGTAATAAAGAAATCAATTTTGTATAATCCACATTACACGCTGTAATGATAACAAAATCAAATATCTTTTCCTTAATAACTTTCATAACATCTATTTAACGTTTGTTAGATACTGGTTTAAAATAAAGTATCACCTATCTTTAGTTTAAACCCTTTGATTAAAGTTTACCATTTTAATCAAAGTGATAACCAAATAATACAAGTCTGTTTGTACGATCCACTTGTATCTGCTATTTATTGTTCTGCAAACACCTTATAAAAACAATAACTAGACTTTTATCATATTCCATGAACTTGGAGACCTGGACTAACTTCCAGTTCCTGAATATGTAAAACTGCAACTTTCCTTAGTTGCTGTGTAGATGAATGATTTCTACCTGAAATCTGGTTCTATTTGCAATACTGGAAAATCCACTGGAATCCTATATTTTAATCCAACACTTTAATTATTGATTTTAAAGTCAGTCACGACCTTTGTTTCAAGGGTCTTGAAACTTTTATCCTTTTATCCTTTTGACTAAAAGGGTGAATTATATCTTATGAATTCTTATCCTACCTGGATTTATGAATTCCGAGATACATCAATAATTGTATCTTTTATTCTTTTATCTCAGACTAGATAGAGAATAAATTGGGCTCCCACTTACTTATAAAAACTAACTATTACTCAAAATTTACTATTGACTTAGCCAAAAGTTTGATTAGTCAATCCTAATTTCAAGTAATGAACTTTGAGAATTTCTCTTTATGAAACTTAACTGGATTTGGTCAAATCCTAATTCCAGATCTTGGAATCTTTCTAGTTTATAAATACTGTTATTAACGCTATCTGAGTTAATATTCTAAATTCTCTCTTTAAAACATTTGAATAACTTGATCAAACTAGATTAGTTAATTCTTGAGAATTTCTTTTATAAAACTTAACTGGATTTAACTAAATCCTGATTCCAGAACTTGGAATCTTTCTAGTTTTACAAATACTGTTATTAACGCTATCTGAGTTAATATCTTAAATTCTCCCTTAAAATTTGATCACAAAACAATTATTCATAAATGTCTTATTCTTAAAACACATTTATATAGGATTTCGTGTGTTTTTGATAGTTTTTATATAAATTACTTTAATTGCGTTAAAGTAATTATAACAGGCAACAACTAGGATCATACAGATTTAAGAATATCAGGCATAATCAGATATTTCAATGTCAAGACAATAACTTTTGAAAATAAAACCATGAAATTATAAAATATAATTATCCAAAAATTGTTTAAAACATAAACCCCCAAAAACAACTGTTTTAAAATTCAAAAATGTCTTGACTTAAATCATCTTGTACTTAAGATCCTCAGCAACTCCTGGGCACTTCACTTCATTTCTGACCTCCTGCAATAATCATTTGCTCTAGGTATCAGTATACTTGTAAACCAACAAGTAAGAAGTGACAAAAACAAAGCAATCATAAATTTTCTGAGGTTTACATACCTGCTTCATGACGCTTAGGGCAGTTTTGCCTCTAGTGACCGATCTCATTGCATATGAAGCAGCGGTTCTCGGTCCTAGCTTTGTTTGGCTTAACCTTCTTGCCCTTGCCCTTGCCTTTGCCTTTCTTGGGTGCACTCTGGATGGCCTGGACTGGTCCTTTTCCTTTACTGGTGCTAGCATGCCCATTCTTCTTTTTCACCCCTTCGTCTTTCACCATCAAGACATCCTTGGTCTTGTTCTTGTTCCCCATATTCAGTTCAGCTGTCTTAAGCATGGAGTGCAATTCTGCTATTGTTTTCTCCATGTTATTCATATTTTAATTGACTACAAAGGGCCTGTAGTCTTCTGACAGTGAATTGAGTATGGTGTCTGTTGCTAGCTACAACGGAACAGGATGACCAAGCCTTTCCAGATGATCTAAGTGCCGTTTCATTTTCATGACATGGTCACTTACTGATGTCCCTTTTACCATCTTGCACTCATTGAATGCTTTGGTGGCATCGTAGCGTTCTGTACGAGCCTGGGTCTGGAACATGTCCCTCAACTGGCGGATCATGTCATAAGCATTTGTATTTATGAGCCCTGCTTGCAGATCTGGGCTCATAGTTGCTAGCATCAGACAGGCGACATCAAGGAGATCATCCGAGTGCTTCTTGTGGGCATTTCTGGCAGCAGCCGGAGCGTTTGCCGGAGGTGCCTCCCCAAGTGGCTCTTCAAGCACATACCATTTTCTCTCATGTCTGAGCACAATCATCAGATTGCGCTCCCAGTCGAGAAAGTTAGAGCCGGTCAGCTTATCCTTCTCTAGGATAGAGCGGAGGGAAAGATTATTAGTGCTGGTAACAGTGCTTGCCATCTACACAAAATAAAACTTTTGGTCTTAGCAACTGTAAATAGATTAATTTCCAATAAAATATCAATAAACCCTTAAATGATCAATTTATTGGACTAGGATCCTTATTTCATACGTCTTGATGTGCGTAATGTTCTTGCTCCACCAGACCCGTATTTATTTCGGTAGGTAAGGACTTTTACCAATCATATCTAACTGATATGACTCCTAGATCTTTTCGGAACCACGGTAACTTTCCGTACATGTTTTGGTTCCTCTTAGTGCTTTTTGGCCCGGTACCTCCCGGTGAACTTTACAGTACCAAAATAGATCTCACCATTTTGGGACCTGATCACTGTACTCTGGCCGGTACCACCCGGAGATAATTCGCAGAGTTATGTAACCCCTTCAGCTTCAATTTGAACACGGACATTGAATGTGTGATCACTTACAATGCCTATGTACTTTACGCCGAAGGTGCCCCTAGATGGGTCGCACTACTGATCTATGATTTTCGGGGTTTTGAAAAACTTTTACTTCCAGGATTTTATAAAAGGTTTTGAGAAAAAAAAAACTGATTGTTATAAAGAGCAATTGATATTCTAAATTAACTGTTTTAAATATTCATGTTATTTTAAACTAACTGTTTAAAATATCGGCTAATTGAAATCAACTGATTTAAAGCGTACTGGTTGATCGAAACTACCTGTTTCGATAACCTTTCCAGCTGACCAAAACTAACTGTTCTGTCAACTTTGCTCTTTTTAACAATACACTAGGTTTTATTAAAAAGCTTCACTTTAAAGGTTTTCGATTGAAAAGTTAATAAAACCTAATTTCTTCTTGTTTTAAAAAAAAAACTATTTTAAAACATATCTAATAAGCTAACAGTTATTAGTATCAACTACGCAGTTAATCATGCACACAGATAATTATAACAACTACGCAATTGTAAAACAGTTAATTATAGGTTTTGCCAACTTTGTTCCTAGGGACCAATAATGACCTAGTTTTTCTACAACTTTAAAACTTCGCGTAGCTCCCACTGGCTTCACCGCCTTCGTCAGAACTCCGAAAAATTGGATCTCCACTCTTTTACATAGCTCCCACTGGCTTCGGCATCTTTGATGAACACTTGGAAAAGAAAAAAAAATATTTTCTATCATAAGGTCATTATTACAAAGGGGTTGCAAGTGGCACGCAGGCCTCCCCAGAAACAAGTCAAGGGTCTAAGTTGGCAAAGCACTATAATATATTTATAATTGTATATATGCTCAAACTAGCATATAAAATTCAAGCAATTATTCAATGAAAGCAAGAAATAAAACTAGATCCGTTAAAATTATTTTGTCTTAGTTGTCGTAAAACTTGGTTTTGTAACTGATTCGTAAAACAAACTGTTTTATGAACCGAGTAATATTTTAAACTGAAAATAAATCCCATTCTACTAAACCATTCAGTTAAAATATTAACCTTTTACCCAAAAGTACCGAAAAACAGGTATTTCGAACTAACTGGTCGAGATACACAATACTGGCCTTAAAACTGTATCTAGGTTCGATCAAAACTGACCAACCACAACACCAGGCCTATTCGATTATTTAAGGAGTTGACTTATTTGGTTTTCAAAAATTTCGAAAAATTTAGAATAATAAGTTAATTTGGGTAAATGGGTCTAAAATCAATAAAACTTATTTGTGCTATAAGCTTGATTTCAAAAACTGAGCTTACGGGCTTATTATCAAACTGTAATTTTCGGGCCCGTTAGGGTTTTTATGATTTGTCCGAAAAACGATCGGGATCGAGAAACCCTAATCGTTTCGTGTTTTTACAAACAATCATCATCGATCGTTACCAACTTGTAAACGATTGATGACGGCAACAACCGAGTCACTATTACTAAAACAACCACCATCGTCACATCGACGACAATGGCGATCGGCCACCATCGTCGATCGGAGATTCTGTTAGGATTATGTGCGAGACAGTAACAGGGTTATCGTATCCAATGTTATAGGACACTAGTAGGTCACACTGCTGCACGCCAAAATGAGAACGTTTGGATTACATGAGAAATAATTAATTGATTATTAATTATTTAATGAGAGAGTTAATATATAAATAGTTAGTTAAACTATTTATTTGTAATTAATTAATTAGATAAATTAATTAGTTATTTATGGAAATTATTTGGAGATAATTACCAAAGAGTTTTATATGGAATAAAACTCTTATTAAGTTTTATCCATATAAATAAGGGGTTAGGGGTGTCAGTTTATTTGATTCATTCAGTCCTAAAAACCCAGAAAAAAACTCTCTCTCTCCCCTAAAATCGGCGCCGAATCCAAGAGAAAGGAGGTTCGTATTCGTTTTTCGGGTAATCCTCGGTGGTGGTCTAGCAACCTTCTCGCGTGGTGTAAGTATCGTGACTGGCGGTCTGGCTTGGCGGTTACGGAAACGCCGCCACCACCTCTCTGGTGGTTTGGCCGGGCGTTTGCCACCGCTGTGTGCGGCGGTTATCGCCGTTTCACGTTGCCGTGAACACCGCTTTCCACCACCGTTACTTCGGTTTTCTGGTGGTTGCGGTTCTCGAATCAATCTAGGTCGGAGGTGGAACCCGGCCATAGCCGAGTGGTGTTTTACGATTTCCACCATTCGCCACCTGGCCACCACCGAACTGGTGGTTCGGCCTTGTGGTTTTCGTTGCTGTTCACGGCCACAGCCGTGGCTAAGGTCGTTCGCCTACCACCACGCTGGTGGTTTGGCTACGGCCACCGCCGGGCTTGGTGGTTTGTGGTTCGGTGATCAAACGATGAACAGAGTTTAAAAATCAAAAATTTATATAAACCAATTATCATGATAAAAAATCAGATTTTTATAACGATTAAAACTCGACACACGAGAAATAATTTTATACGGATCTTAACGAGTTAAAAAGATTAAAACGAACAAACCGTGGCTCTGATACCACTGTTGGGTTTTTCTGTGATCCCCGAACCAAACTGATCCGGTGAACACTGATAAAAATATGCGGAAGCTTAAAAGATAAAACCCGAAAAAACTACGATCATCGTTTTAATAATTTTACTCGTAATAATGATTTCTATATGAGAAGGTTTACCTGGATTGCTTGAGATGATTTAGTCCACCGGTGATTGACCACACGAGCGTTCCTCTAGCAGAACTTCTAAGATCCCGAAAACAACGAAAAAAACGAACTGGTTGTGTGTTGTATGTAGATCGATGCCAAAAGAGAGAGAGAAGTGAGAGGGAAAAACTGGAAATTTTTAGGCTTAGACTGATCATAAATTCAAGACCCTAAGGCCTTTATTTATAGCCTATCAGATGATTGAATAATCATCTGATACAGTTTCCTTATAATTATCTTAGAATTTTTTTAGATAATTATCAGATTTAATTTCCTTAATTATCTAATCTCTTCTTTTTGCCTAAGAAAAGTTTTTCTAGATAATTGTCATAATTAATCTAGATTATTTATTATATATTTATTTTCATAAATATATAATTATCTCAATTAATTATATCAACCCTCTAACTTTGGGATTTCTGACTGAAATCACCCCTCTGATTTATAATTGACTATTATAAATCCTAACTCTCTATTTCTGGGTTTTATTTAACTTGCTCGATTTATAGGCCCTCACAGGTGTGACCCTCAAGTGTCTTGTAACATTGGATGTGTAATCACTTGGTTTGTCAACTCTGCACATAATTTCTAACAGAACCAGGAATCCCTGCTAGGGAAATTGTAAAGCCTATTCCAAATTGGTCTGATGAAGACAGATGTCTTGTCAACAAGGACACTAAAGCAAGGTTTCTCATTTCCATGTCTCTATCTAATGACGTCTTCAATTCTATATGTCATCTTAGGACTTCTAGAGAGATATGGAACACACTGTGTGTTCAATATGAGGGCAATTCTATTCTCATTGAATCAAGCAAAATATTCTTGGTACGCCAGTATGAAAATTTCATCCATATCAAGGGTGAAACTCTCTCTCAGAAGCATTAGAGGTTCAACTGTTTGCTAATCGACCTAAAAACTATTGGGCAAAGGACACTTTGCAACTGATTACAAGTACAAGAAGAATCAGTTCGCTCATTCTACTTCTACTACTACTACTTCTTCTAAAGACTCAAAGTACCAAAGGCTGAAAGAAAAATACAAGAAGATCAAATCTCAGTGTAAAGGTCATGGTCTTATAGCTAAAGAGCATGATTGGGATGATGACTCCTTTGATGATTCATCTGATGAAGAAGATACTGAAACTGCCCTGATGGCCATTATCGAAGAACCTAATGTAGCCCTGATGGCTATGTTAAAAGAGGTACCTGATGATGTACCTAATCCTTCTTCTCATCCAGCGACTGCGTCTTCTAGTCAGGTACCTCCCTCCTATAGTCCTTTAAAAAGTCTAACTCAACTAGACTTGCTGACTCTCGATCTCTACAATGCCTTGAATGGTAAGACTTTTGCTGAAAAACTTAACATTGATCTTCGTGATCAACTTAAGGCTTGTCACGAAAAAAAATCAAGCAGCTTACCATTCTTGAAAAGAACTTCAGAGATCAACTTACAGTGAATCAGGTTCTCTGTGTTGAAAGAGAACAAGCTATCGCTGCCAGAGAAAAGGCACTAGCTGAGTTGAGTGTTGAAAAGGTCACCATCAAAGGATGGAGTGACGCTTCTGAAAAAGTTGATGAAAATCTTGCATCAGGTTAATCAGGAAAGATCAAAACAGGCCTTGGTTTTTCTAGAGTTTGTCCAAAACCTGGTCGTTCCATGCTTAAGTTTGGAATGTTTGTTTGTAGCATCCCTGATCCCTCTGATCCTCACTGCTCATATTCTGTCACACACACTGAAGGAGCTCCTAAGAGCAAAAATGCTTCAGCTAAAGGAAAATCCATAACTGAACGTCCTTAAAAAAATTTACTCCCAAACATAAGAACACCAAGGTTCTGGGAGGTGGACCATCTGTCTCAGGTACTAAAAAGAATCTTCAAAATCCTACACCTAGACTGAAGGTAGACCTCAAATCCAAACCTCAGAAAAAAGTTAATTATTCCTTCGCGTTCTGATGACAATGGAATACTTGGCTCTGGTCCCTCTCACTTAAAGTTCAAAGACTTTCTAGACCCCAGAAAACACTTTCTTTATCGCAAATGTTATCACTGTGGATTAAATGATCATATTGCGAGTAAGTGTCATGATGCTACTAAAGCTGAAAAATCAGCTAAGGTAAAGAAATTCCTAATACTGTTAAACCAGTAAAAGGAAAGAAGGTTGTCAAGACTAAATCTTCAGTCAAGACTTCAGCCACTATATCTGATACTTCAGAAAAGGTTGTCACTGATTCCCCCTCACCTACTAACACTGTTGGATCCATAGTTATATGGGTACCAAAGAAAACTTAACTCTTGTTTCTTACAGGATAAGGGAATCTGGTATCTGAACAGTGGATGCTTACGACATATGACGGGTTTCAAATCTGTCCTTTCTGACTATCATGATGAAAAAGGCCCCTCAGTGACTTTTGGCGGAAATGATAAAGGCCAAACCCATGGGTATGGCACTCTCACCAACGGTGTAACTACGTTCAAGTGTGTTGCATATGCACAATCTTCTTAGCATCAGTCAGCTGTGCGACAAAGACCATAAGGTCTCCTCTAAGAAGCACTGCAAAGTCAAGAACAAGCACAAGAAAGTAATTCTCACTGGTGCCAGAAGATTCGATGTCTATACTATAGATATGATTACTACATCAGAAAACGTGTGTTTTGTCTCTCGTGCCTCATCTGATATGAATTGGTTGTGGCATAAGTGTCTCTCTCATCTCAACATCAAAATGTTGAGTTAACTCTCTATCAACAAGCTGGTTACTGGTCTTCCTGATCATCGCTTTACTAAGGTCTCTCTTTGTTCAGCGTGTGAAAAAGGAAAATAGACCAGGGCTAGTTTTAAGTCCAAGAAAATTTCTTCTATAAGCTCTCCTCTTCAACTCATCCATATGGATCTATTTGGACCTATTAATGTCCAATCTATCTCTGGAAAGAAGTATACACTTGTCATCGTTGATGAGTATTCTAGGTATACTTAGGTCTTCTTTCTTCGATCCAAAAGTGATGCCCCGGAAGAAATCATTATGTTTGTCAAAAAGATGGAAAAGCTAAACAACCTTACTGTTCGTTCAATAAGAAGTGATCATGGTACTGAAGTCAAAAATAGCACCCTGGAAACTTTCTTTGAAGACAAGGGGATCTCTCAAAACTTCTCTTTCGTCAGAACTCCTTAGCAAAATGGAGTCGTCGAACAAAGAAACGGAACCTTGATTGAAGCTGCAAGATTTATGCTAAGTGAAGCCAACTTGACTACACAATTCTGGGATGAAGCTATAAATACAGCGCGCTACACTCAGAACAGATCCCTGATCATAAAGCGATTCAAGAAGACAACTTATGAACTCTTCAGAAATCAAAAGCCTTCAATCAAACATCTTCATATCTTTGGTTGTGTCTGCTACATCTGGAACAACAAAGATAATCTTGGGAAATTTGATTCCAAATCTGATGACGGAATTTTCCTTGGATACTCTTCTATCTCTAGAGCATATCGTGTGTTCAACAAAAGAAGACAGACCATTGAAGAAACCATTGATGTTCGCTTTGATGAATCTGGTCCATCATTCTCTCATGGTCACGATAATGAGGAAACAAATCAGTAGGTTGATTCCCACTTTGAAGTCCCTAATCCTCAAACTTTTGATCCATCCGCTTTGAAGAACCTTCTTGATGCGGTAAATTATATATATAAATAATAAACCAAGTTTTACCCTTAAATTCAACCCAACTAATATTACCACATTTACAGGCAAGCGTACCAGATCGGTAATAATATAATGTAGGCAAGTCCAGAGATCGTTCTTACCACATGGAACAGTGAAGCTACTTAATTTTTATCTAAGAAATTAAATTAATTAATCTAAAACAACTAGCACTTTGGGGGGTTTTTATGAAAAACATAAACTAACTAAGAAAGCAATAAAGTTTGAAAATTTTTATAACAATGAGGAAAACTAGTACTTACTATGGATACATAATCACTTTTCCGTATGATTTGATATAAAACCGAAAAGATATAGTTTTATGGTTATTCTAAGAATTTAAGCATAAAGCACCCTAACATGAATATCTATGATTTAAAACCAGGTTGGTCTCCCGGCCCAAGTACAAGGATTATGAAATCTAGTACAAGTCACCCTATTTATTGCCAGGTTGTGGGACCCTACTATCCAACCTACTCTCGGTCTGATGGGTTGCTTACCACGTCACAAAAGTGAAAGGTAAGGGAGATTGATTAACCGATAGGAGTCTGTTTATTAATTGTTAGATAACAAACACACCCAATCAACGAATTCAAGTGGCCACAGTCAAAACAATAAATAGGAATCACAAGATAAACATTCAATAAATCATGAAACTATTAATTAAACCATAAATCAAATCATCTTTTCAAGTTCATCCAACCATAGTAAGAACTAAAGTAAATTAGCCACTAAACATAACTACTACTAAGGAAAGAAATAAATATGAGCACATTATGCAGATCGTGCGACAGTTGATGATCGGGCACCAGCAAGACGACTCCGGGTAAGCACCGGCGAAGTTTCACCGTGTTTAAGTACCGCTCTCCACTGTTGGCTCATACACTCCTCCTCCAATGGCTAATTCTGAACTCCCCAAGCTTTTCTGAATATTTTCTAGGTTTTTCTTGATGATCTCAAACTGCTGGCTTGAAGGCTGTATTTATACAGAAAGAGTCGTGCTACCTCGCGATTGCGAGGCGGCAGCTTCACGACGCGAGGCACGTGATACGCCATAAAAATCAGATCTTGAATCTTCTGGAATCTTCCAATTAGGGTTGACTTTCATTTCACGAAACCAGAAATAGCTTTCGCGACGCCAAGTGAGCAGCATAAAGGAATGTTCTAGAAATTGATCAACCTCGCATCGCTAGACTCAGGTCTCGCGATCGCGAAATCTTTCTGTCTTCAAGTTTTCTCCAAATTCATGCTTTTCCGTCTCTTTTTTTTACTTTTACGCTCACGAGCCTCCAAACCTACAAAACCAAAAAGTAAACACTTTCAGGAGTGAATTGAACCAAGATAGGGCTAAAATGGGATGAGACAATGCAAAACATAATGACCAAAACATGTATAATTTTGGGGTTATCACTCCTCATCCACCTTATGATCCAATTCCATTAGTGATTGATGTTGTTCCTACTTATCACGTCACAAAAGTGAAAGGTAAGGGAGATTGATTAACCGATACGAGTCTGTTTATTAATTGTCAGATAACAAACACACCTAATCAACGAATTCAAGTGGCCACAGTCAAAACAATAAATAGGAATCACAAGATAAACATTCAATAAATCATGAAACTATTAATTAAACCACAAATCAAATCATCTTTCCAAGTTCATCCTACCATAGTAAGAACTAAAGTAATTTAACCACTAAACATAACTACTACTAAGGAAAGCAATAAATATGGGCACATTATGCAGATCGTTCGATAGTTGATGATCGGGCACTAGCAAGATGACTCCAGGTAAGCACCGACGAAGTTTCACCGCTCTCCACTGTTGGCTCATACAACTCCTCCTCCAATGGCTAATTCTGAACTCCCCAAGCTTTTATGAATATTTTATAGGTTTTTCTTGATGATCTCAAACTGCTGGCTTGAAGGTTGTATTTATACAGAAAGAGTCGTGCTACCTCGCGATCGCGAGGCGACAGCTTCACGACACGAGGCACTTGATACGCCTTAAAATCAGATCTTGAATCTTCTGGAATCTTCCAATTAGGGTTGACTTTCATTTCACGAAACCAGAAATAGCTTTCGCAACGCTAAGTGAGCAGCATGAAGGAATGTTCTAGAAATTGATCAACCTCGCGTCGCTAGACTCAGGTCTCGCGATCGCGAAATCTCTCTGTCTTCAAGTTTTCTCTAAATTCATGCTTTTCCGTCTTTTTTTTACTTTTACGCTCACGAGCCTCCAAAACCTGCAAAACCAAAAAGCAAGCACTTTCGGGAGTGAGTTGAACCAAGATAGGGCTAAATGGGATGAAACAATGGAAAACGTAATGACCAAAACATGTATAATTTTGGGGTTATCACTCCCCATCCACCTCCTGATCCAATTCCATCAGTGATTGATGTTGTTCCTATTTCTCAGGTTGCTCCTTCAACTTTTGAAATAGGAAGCCCTTCAAACAGTGAAGATTCTCCTTTTCAACAACCGGAATCCTCTACACAACAAGATCGCATTATTGATCAATCAATACCTGAAGCTTCTTCATTAGTGATTGAGCCTCATCTAGCTGATCCTCAGCCCCCTACTCTTCGCTAGACCAGAAGTCATCTCATTGACCAAGTTCTTGGAAATCTTGGCTCAGGTGTTAAGACTCGACATCAATCTGCTAACTTCTGCCTATTTGTTGGGTTCATTTCTGATATTGAACCTAAGAAAATAAAAGACATTATTCTTCATCCCAACTGGGTCACTGCCATGCAAGAAGAACTCGCTGAGTTCATCAGAAACAATGTCTGGGAACTAACTTCTAGGCGACGCAAACGATCTGTTATTGGAACCAAGTGGATCTTTCGTAACAAATTTGATGAACATGGCAATGTTACTCGCAACAAGGCTAGGCTTGTTGCTCAGGGATATCGACAGGAAAAAGGCATAGACTATGATGAAACTTTGCTCCAGTAGCTAGACTCGAAGCAATTCGACTCTTTCTAGCTTATGCTGCTCATAAAAACTTCAAAGTCTTTCAGATGGATGTCAATAGTGCATTTCTCAATGGAAGACTTACTGAAGAAGTCTATGTCGCTCAACCTCCAGGTTTCAGTGATCCTATATTCAGATTATCAGTTTTAATATAATTTCTCTTTGAGATTGTTTTTAAACTTTATTTCTTGTTTCTTTGAGTTTTACGCTTGTAATTCTCATTATCTTTTAAAGTTTACGATTGTCGATCTTATTCCGTGTTTCCCACTGTGTCAGTAAACCATTGTAGATGCATTAGGTTAGATTGGGTAAAATAGTGGAAAGCTGGTGTGGCACTGATGTGGCCATTTGGCTTATTGGGTAGATGGTCTACCATTAAGGATGGTCTAAGGCCATGCGTTATACTTGCCATGCAACCAAACCAACCCAATGCCACATTAGCTTTCTACTACCTTACCCAAAGCTATCCAAAACATAAGTTATACCCAACTCAATCTTATCCACACTTTTATTTCATTAAATAAAAAAAACGAGATAGAGAGAAAGAAGAAAGAGAGAAGATGGGGGGCGTTGGGGGTTGCCGATGAAACCGAAGGGTACCCAAACTCTTTGATAAAGGCATAACACATGGCCTAACTAATAATTTAGGTTGGTTTGGATACGATAGTAAAAAGCTAATGTAACGCTGATATAATATTTGGTTAGTTTGGGTTCCATGACAAGTATAACGCATGGCGCTAAGGCCAAGGGACCAAACATATAAATTAGTGTTTTAAAAATTAACGAAGAGTTTGAATGACACGACAGTCAAGTTTCGAGCCTTATTTTATATCGAGTCGTAACTTATCCGTTCGTCACGTGTTTTGCACATGCCACTCCACATGGATCCTTCCGTCAAATTATCTCCTCAAACCTTCCATCCTTATTTAATTGATTGCCTTCTTCATTTCACCCAAAACCAGGTATCAACCCCCTCTTCTTCACTACTTTTTGGTAGGTAGGTACTCCAATAAACTGCTTTTCATTCCTTTTTCAAATTTTCTTCAACAAAAAAAAAAATTAAAATTAAAAGCTGTTACTTATGCTGCTTATGTTCTATTTATTGCTAATTTCCAGTAATCTAATCAATTAGATCATGATTTTATCCTGGTTTGTATTTAACTGCTTCGATTGACTTTGATTATTCTTTTTTATATTTTTTTCTTTTGTGGTAATTCATCTGTTCATTAGTTTACTTTTGCTTGATCTTCATTTTGGAGGTAGTTTTTATTGGTTATATCTGCTTTACTACTTATATGTTTGACTTTTATCTATTTGATTCAATTTTTATGGCTTTAATCTAAGTGAATCCTTTGATTTTTTGTTTTATGTTCTTGAAATCGTAATCTGTAACACTGCATGAAGTATTATATAGCTGAAAATCGTTTGTATTGTTTAGATCACCATGGATTGTTTACGTTGACTTTATTTTTCTATTTTTATCAAGGGTTTCTTTAGGTTTAGTTCAAGCCCTTTTTTTTTTTTTTTTTTTTTTTTTATGGTGGTTGTTGTTTCGTATACGCTTGATGGTTTATACCGACTTTTTCAACTCCAAAATTATGTGGATTCTTTTGAGTTTATAGTTAGATACTTGATTACTTCGTTTAAAGTCTATTATGAGTTAGAAGCTGTTTTGTTTCTTTTTTTCTTTTTTTCCTTTTCAATTTTTTACAAAATCCATACCAATTTTTATCATAAAATTTAGTCTGTTCGACCAAAAAGGGGAAGGGTTATCTCTACCTGTCCTTGTAATCTGGTAACTGATTCCAGCAGGAAATCGGGTTTCATATAAGACTTGTACAAATATAAGCATTGTGTTGGTAGTTTATTTCCTTTATGAATATGTGAAACCCATTAGATCCTCCAAGGTTTCTTTAAAAAAAAATAGAATCAAAAGTCAAATTCTTCAAAAACAAATATACAAAAACAAAGTCCCATTATTTTAATGAGTTCTTTTGGTGGAATTTGGACATAAAGAACAAATTATTTCTCTTCATGGGCCATTTGGGCCATTTACCCAAAGACCTACCGATAAGCGCTTATCGGTTAAGCGCTTATCCGGTTAGATTTGATGCTATTACTTATTTTATAGTCCATCAAAACAATATGCATCAAAAATTTACCTGTTACCGTCACTTACATGGTAAGACTTCCCATTTTGAAAAGAAAAAAAAAAAGTTTTCGAGATTCTTTTGAAGCAAAAAGGTAGCATTAAATTCCCAAAATTACCAATTCTTTGATTTTGGAGATCAAAGGATCCAATTTATTCTAGTAGATGCATGACTCCACCATACTTGAGCATACCTTTTGATTTCAAAATCTTGATTTTTGTCAGGAAATTATCGAACATGGGGAATCGATATGTTTGGTTGGCGGTGTGTTTATGTGCTCTCTTAGCCTCTATGCTTGATGCTTCCTCTGATGGGTTACTGAGAATCAACATGAAGAAACGGCCTTTAGATGTTAACAGCATTAAAGCTGCTAGAAAAGACGGAAAATATGGAAACGGTCTTAAGACCATGCCACATGGTTACGGTGATTCTAGTGCTGATCTTGTCCCCTTAACCAACTACTTGGATGCCCAATACTATGGAGAGATCGGTATCGGTTCTCCACCTCAGACATTCACTGTCATATTTGACACCGGCAGTTCGAATCTTTGGGTTCCATCGTCCAAATGCATATTCTCTGTAAGTCGATATATCTTATTTACATTCTATGAGACTGACTTCATCACGATTGGTTTACTTAACATTTAATTATGTGCAGATTGCTTGCTACTTCCATCACCGTTTTAAGGGAACAAAATCAAGCACTTACACGAAAATTGGTAAAGATATGACCATTCTCGATGATGTATCTTTAACTTACATTGTATCTTATACAAGTTTTTGTTTCCAAAAACATTTTGCTTATCTATACTATATTATAGAGCATTTTAACTTTTGTTTTTTAAAAACTCTTAGTTTTTCAAAGATACAACAATTAAAACATTAGTATGCATAAAAAAAAATACATGCAAATCCTTTTGGTTTTTATGGTAGGAATTATTTCTATTTTGCCAATGTATAACCAATAAAAAGGGGTTTGGGAACCCATATTATCTTTCACAAATGAAAGAATCAAGTTTTGGAAACCACCCAAATCAACCCTGGGAAAGGAGACACTCCATATATTTATCTCGATTTTTTAAAGTCTAAGCAAAATATATTAAAGAACAAGTATTTCATTCTCTTTAACTTCATATTGATATTCATATACATATGTACAGATACATACATTCATAAATAGAGGGCTAATCAAATGCGAACCTTGTAAATGTTACAAACCAACAAACTAATATTTATGGTAATGAAGATGGTTTATTTATTCATGATTTGAATATTTATGGAAAATGATTAGAGTTTATTAGTCATGAAATGACAAACGTTTTATATTTGGAAACAAACGATATATGTATGAAATCAAATATTTGTTAGAGTGATGAACTGTTGAGATTGGTTTGTATAGTTTGTAAGCTTTACAAGGTTTGAATTTGATTGAGTATATATATAGATAGATTCTACTTCGTTGGGACTCACTGCCTTACTGGGTTTGCGTGGTTTAGTTTTGATTATTGTAGTGCTAAATAGTATATGACTCATGTTTTTATCTTTTTCTTGTGTAACGATTAGGGGATTCTTTGCAAATAAGCTACGGATCTGGTTCTATTTCTGGATTCTCCAGTAAAGATGCTGTTCAGGTTGGAGATCTTTGTGTCGAAGATCAAGTGAGTCTTCTTACATCTGCAACTTCATACCCACTCCGATTCTTTCTTGTTCATCATTTATAACTTGCATTGCATTTCAGGATTTCATCGAAGTTACTAAAGAAGGAAGCCTTTCCTTTGTATTGGGCAAATTTGATGGAATTTTCGGACTCGGGTTCAAGGAAATTTCAGTCGGAGGCTTGCAGCCAGTCTGGTACTACTAATTCATCTGAAACCTATACTAATTGTATTCTTTATTGTTCCTCCAAATGGCTTTACATTTTTCCTCCATTTCTCTCTTTCTTAAATCACAGGTATAATATGATAGAGCAAGGCCTTGTAAAAGAACAAGTGTTCTCTTTTTGGCTTAACCGTAATGAAGAGGATGAAGAGGGTGGTGAGCTTGTCTTTGGTGGTGTTGACCCAAATCACTTCATAGGGGAGCACTCGTACGTTCCTGTGACCAAAAAGGGTTACTGGCAGGTATGTGTCTCTATAATTTAAATCACCCAATTTTCTCGGCTACCATGGTTAAAAACCAATAATTAACCGACGTTTTTCTTAATCTTGCAGTTTGATATGGGGGATTTCTTTATTGGCAATCAATCTACAGGTAACTTGTACCATTCAGTTCTTTGTTTTGCAACACTTATTTTATCGTAGTTTTGTTTCTTAAAAGCGTTTCTTTGTTTGTTTGTTATCGTTTAGGATTCTGCGAGGGTGGTTGTGCTGCTATTGTGGATTCTGGAACATCATTGCTTGCTGGTCCAACCGTATGCATTTCACTTCTGCTTCTATCACAACAACAATTCTCACAGTTGTTTTATCGTTCTTATATCTAACTAGTTTGTAAATTGCAGACTATCGTGACAGAGATCAACTACGCAATTGGGGCTGAAGGAGTTCTGAGCAGTGAATGCAAAACACTTGTTACAGAATATGGGGATATGATTTGGGATCTCCTAGTATCTGGGGTTTGTATTCATCCATTTAACTAACCTCTTCTATTATTGTTCTTGAATTACAAGTTAGAGAATAACTTTTACACCAATAATACGACTTCCAGGTGACACCCGGAAAAGTTTGTGCACAGGCGGGTTTATGTTTCTCTAACGGAGCTCAGTCTGTCAGGTAGGAACACATATACCTGATGAAGCTTAATTCAACAAATTAATTGAATTAATGTATAATTCCTATTAAGCGGCCTTAACTAATCAAAGTGGCCTTAACCAAAAAAATATTGTTTTGGTTTGCCAAAAAAATGCATTCAACAACTTGAGGAAAAGGTAAGTGAAGATGGTTAATTTTTGCGCCTATTGCAGTTCAAACATTAAAACAGTGGTTGAAAAAGAGAATGGGGGACTTGAGGATACCGTGTTTTGTGAAGTGTGTGAAATGGCTGTTGTTTGGATGCAAAACCAGCTCCGACAAGACGAGACCAAGGAAGTAGTGCTAGATTACGTGAATAAGGTGATTCTTACAACACCCATTTATATAAATATATATATATATATATATATGTATAGAGAAAGGTTCAAATGAGAAGTGCTAAAAAATGAGAAGTAGAGAAGTGATCTCCACCATTCATCCAGTCAATAAAGGCGGCTTTGACCGGTTACGGTGGATGCTATCACGGAGGATTGATGTGATTCCTGGGAGGGAGGAGATTTTTAAAGGAGAGGACCCGGTCAAAGCCGCCTTTGTCTACCCTCCCATAAATTGCATCAATCCTCCGTGATCACGTACACCGTAACCGAAGATGAGTGGCTGAGATTACTCCTCACGTTTTCTTAAATTGATATGCTTCTCGCATGAACCTTCCTCTATATATATATACACACACACACACATATACCCTTTCTTTTCTTTTGCTAAAAAACATATACATATATGATATATAAATCAACATGTTGAATAGCTTTGCGAGAGCATACCAAGCCCAGCTGGAGAATCAGTGATCGATTGCAACAGCCTCTCAAAGATGCCGAATGTTTCATTCACCATTGGCGAAAAGCTCTACACCCTCACTCCAGAACAGGTACAAACTCTTCAACTTCATGAATTATACCGTCTCCTTTAAGGAAATAAATGAACTTTGACTTCTAAAAATCGTTCTGAATTTAAGTTGAAAAGTAGTTGAGTTGACCCTAGTCAATTGCTTAGTTTTGATGTCATATAAATAATAATGTTCACCATCTTCCATCATCAGTATATTCTGAAAACCGGAGAAGGGATTGCTGCTGTCTGCATTAGTGGTTTCATGGCGTTGGATGTTCCACCTCCAGCTGGTCCTCTATGGTATGTATAGTTTTCACCAACTCAACTTGGACCATTTACAAATAGAGACAAACATCCCAAAAGACCCTTTTTGTTCAAATGGGGGTCGCTTTGATTTTAACTTGATATATACATGTATGCTTATTGGCTTATGACATGGGGTGCAGGATTCTTGGAGATGTGTTCATGGGTGTTTACCACACGGTGTTTGACTACGGCAATCTGCAGCTGGGGTTTGCTAAAGCGGCGTGATTTGGTAGCTGATTGCCACCAAAACTGAAGAGGACCCCGTGTAAATAAGCAAATCGATGGATGGATGTATGTTTACTATGTTTGAACTGTGTACTGGTATCGGACACGCTGTTAGGGGGTTGTATGTTATTTGCTGGACTTGCGATCCTCCGTGGTATCATACAGGTAAATTAGTAGTATCATAAACGTGCACTTGAGAAGAATGGTCTTGGTTCTTTTGTTTGTCCTCGACCAATATTTGCTAGCAGGTGCATATACAAAGCAAGTTATGATATCTTTGCATAGATTACGTTCTTGGCCATTTGGTACTTAAGATATACGGCCTAGTGAGACTAAGCCTAACCATAGGATGAGCAATTTGGTACTTCAGATATACGGTTGTCTGAGGCTAAGCCTAACCATAGGATGCTAGAATTCGGGTAGATGGAACATTCCACAACATTGAATCGGGGGTAAATGGAATAGTCCACTACATTCTCCCTGGGCTTTTTTGGTCGGTAGGTCACCTCCAATCCAAAATAATGTCTTAAATGGATTTCTTTATATAGACAATTAACACTATTTATATATGACTTAAAATACGGATGGATGGGCTTGTGGGGTATTTTGGGCTTGGATATGGTTGATATGGGTCATTTGGATGATGATGAGTATCTAAAGCTTTTGTTCACGACATAGGCTTATCCGTGATATATCCTATTATTTAGTTTGACAAATTGGGCTTTGACGTTTATTATTGGTTTTAGAGTGTCGTTATTTAATGTTTTCTCAAAATATTTTATGGGATTTGTTATGCCATTCTTAGACTTGTAATCCTATGTTTGGCTGATAACCTAGCCTATGAACAAATTATGTTTTATAAAAACTAGCTTATAAGTATGTAAAATGACCAAAAGGGCATTTTTGAATTTAATAATTAATATTAATAAGGGTATAATTGAAAAAGATTACAAAAAGCTTTCAAAAAGCTACTCAAAGTAGCGTTTAATTTTTTTTTTTGGATGAGCTAACTTATTTTTGTCAAATATAGTTGTAGTCGATCTTTCTATTCTTGAATAAATTTTTCTTAGGGGGTCCCATCTTCTTTCCTGAAAAATGAAAACCTCTAGTACATCTTTTGATCTCTGAGTTACTCTCGATAAATGCAATTATCATGGCTTTCCATCAAAACCATCCAAACCATATTATATAAACTATTAACGTTGCATTTGATTGTGGAAAACTGATTTTATTTTTTAGAAAAAGTTTTTAAAATGAGTTTTAATTTTAGTTTTCTATTAAAATTATAAAAAACACGTTTGGTTGAAATGATAGAGTTTTTATTTTACATTTCAGAAAAATAGAAATCGCGTTTAAAATTTTTGAAGAACTGCTAAAATCAGTTTTCTAATTTACATAAAAGCGTGAATATACCTAACAGGATTTCTGGATTTCTATTTTTCATAATTTCTTTCAATAAACTAGAAATTTTTTTTACAAAAACACATCCTAATTTTTTACTTGGTAGAAATAGGAAACTTTCGATAAAAGACAAGTAAAGAAAAACCTAATATCAAATGTGAGCATTTCAAATGAATGATGCTCAACTTTACTATATTTGATTTATCGTTGACCTTTCCAAAGGAAAGGCTGCTTTCTTTCTTTTTTCAAAAAAAGAAAAGAAGAAAGGTAAACATAGAAATAAGATCGGATGATAATATTTAACATCCAAAGCTATGTTTGATAGATCAAAAACTAGCTTATAACTAATAAGGTAGTTGATGATGATTAATAACGTATCTGATGCCTGAATGTCTGATAAACTAACTGATGAATAATATGTATTTGGCAAAAACTAGCTGATTAAGTAGCTTATGATTGTAAAATGATAACAAAAAACCATGTTTAAAAATTGGTACTGTAAAACTTAGTAGGGGTACATTTGGAATAAAAAGTTATAAGTTCCATAAGTCACTATAAGCTAGCTTTTTAAAAAGCTACTCTCACTAGCATTTTAGTGATTTATGGGACTTATTATTCTATTATTTCAAATATACCCCTGCTAAGTTTTATACTACCAATTTTTAAACATACATTTTTTTGTCATTTTAAAGTCATAAGCTACCTTACCAGCTAGTTTTTTACGCATCTTATTCATCAACTAACTTATTAGTCATCAACTAATTTATCAGCTAGTTTGCCGAATATAGCTTAAAGCTGTGTTTGGCAGGAAAAAAAACTAGCTTATAAGCTAGTCCATCCAAACATGTACATACGCTAGCTTTTTGGAAGCTTATTGTAGCTTTTTCCAATTATACCTTGTTAATATTAATTATTTATTTTAAAGATACATTTTTTGTCATTTTACATACACATAAGATAATTTTTGTCTAACATAATTTATTCATAAGCTAACTTATCAGCTACTAGCTAGCTTGTCAATCAACAGTTGATTTTATCAGCTAGTATACATAGGCTATGTTTGGCAAATTAGATGATAAAATAGTTAAAGCATCAACAACTTCTCCAAAATGGGAAAAATTGAGATTTTAGGCAATATTTTGTTCAAATAGCTTCTCCAAAACTAGCCTAGTGGTAAGGCTTGGGCACTACATAGTGGTGAACCCGAGTTCGAGTCCTGGGGGACACATTCTGGAGGTACGGGGGCTTCGACCCCGGGCTGCATGCTTTAGCAGTCGGGCTTCGGCCCAAAATTGCCGAGGATTAGTCTGGGCCCAATGTGGTCTGGGATACCTCTTCCAAAAAAAAGAAAAAAACTTTCTCATCATCCTTTGTGTGCTATAATCTTTACATTTTTTCTAAATCTGTATCATGCCGCATCATACAAATACACGACTAGTATTTCATTATGAAAAGGGACTCAGAAAACTTAAGTATTTGCATACCACAAATACCGAACTTGCAAGTCCGTTCTTAAGCCTATTAAATCTACTCATTTGAATAGGCCTCCTAAAAATATGAGGACCAATTTCACTTTTTTTGGAGGGCATGATCTATCGTTCAAACTTAAAAAATGGACCCGAAATTCCAATCTAAAAGAAAGTGCATGCAGTTTGGTTGCAAATCAGACTTATTGTTCAATCTCCTTCGCATTCTTGATTCACCCAATGGACGATTGTAATTCCCAAGGATGGAGGACAATGGGTTAGTTCCAAGCGAATTGTTCTTCTTCCTCTGTATAATACAACAAGTATTCTCGTTTTTAATCTCAGATTCTTTTTTTTGGAAGAGGTATCCCAGACCACATTGGACCCAGACTAATCCTCGGCAATTTTGGGCCGAAGCTTGACTGCTAAAGCATGCAGCCCGGGGTCGAAGCCCCCGTACCTCTAGAATGCGTCCCCCAGGGCTCAAACTCGAGTTCACCACTATGTAGTACCCAAGCCTTACCACTAGGCTAACACTCCTTTGGTTTAATCTCATATTCTTCATCCTCACATAAAATCCAAACATGCAGTACACTCGTCAACAATTCTTACTTCTTAGCATCAACAATTGGTTTAGATTCTAGGCACTTGGTTCTTACTTCTTAATACAACAGAGGTTTTAGACTATTTGTTTTTTGATAAATCAGAGGACCAAACAGTGAATATGTAAATTTCATTTCTAGTTTCTTAAATTCTATTTTTTTTTTTTTTTTGTATTTTCTCATAAACAGAGGTTATTGTCTATTTGCAATTTACATTTTAATTGTCATTTCTTTTGGCTTAGCTTTATGTTCGTTGATTTTATGATTTATATTCTTAATTACTTTTCTTATAAACAAGAGCTATTGTTTTATGTGAATTAGATTCAGCTTGTTGTTTATTTAGGTTTAGGTTTATTGATTCAGTTTTTTAATTATTTAGATTATGTTCATAAATGAACGAAAAGTAGGGTGTTGATTGCTAGTATTGTTTAGGTTAGGAAATCAAAATTAACATAATGTTTAGGACTTAAGCTCATAAACCAAAATGCTAATTGGTCATATTGTTTAATGTATAGCCCAAAATTTTAATTATTTAGATTTAGGTTCAAAGAGCTCAACGTTCATTGTTAAGATTAATTTTAGATTGTTTGTAAAATATAATTGTGTTTAACCCTTTCTTATCTTTTGACATATTGTATCTTTGATGTCTTATTTTGATGTGTAGTCAAAAGCTTTGTATGATGTCCTTACTCCTTAAGCTTAGGTTGTTTTGTTTATTTGTTGCTTTTTACTTGTTTAGATAAGTTTGCTACTAAAGAATCAAAATGACTTTTATGAGGATTTTGTTACTAATATTGATGAGGGTGATATGTGGGATGATATTAATGTCAATTCTAATGCTTCTAATGATGCTCTTGATGTTGATGATATTATTTATGTAATGACCAGAGTTTAGAAGTTAGATCTAAAGTTAGCCACTCGTTAAAGATGACCAATTTTGAAAAGAATTTGAACCTTAGGGGTGAATTGTGACAATTTGGGTAAAATTTGATAGTTGGGCTTATACCATAAATGGTATGGGCTTAGCCTTTTAGCCCACACTATTTATAGTATTAAGCTAGGGTTTTTACCTTTTTGGGGGAAAACTCTTAGTGTGTGTTTAGTGTGTGTTGCTTGGAGATCAAGTTTGAGTCATTACCATCTTCGAGGTCCGGATTTCTTCACCAAGGTAAGATTACGATGTTATTTTGCGTAAAATTTATCTAGGTTGATATAGGATTGGTTTGGTAACATTCTAGAATTGCTTTGGATCCAATTGGGTCAGTTTTCACCAAGATTTAGATCATTTTTTCGAATCTGGTCGTGTTTCCCGAATTGGGAAATCATAAAACCCGAATCGGGATTTATGATTCCCGAGTCGGGGAATCATGTAATCCGAACCGGGACTTATGATTCCCGAGTCGGGAAGTTATGTTTCCCGAATTGGGATTTGTGTTGCGTTTTGTTTCCCTTATGCCTTTCCCGAATTGGAAACTTATGTTTCCCGAATCGGGAATTTCGCTAGTTGAGTCGTTATTTTGACCTCGTTTCCTTTTTAGTCGGATTAGGGGATCTAACTTAGAAATTTTTTCCAAGGATCGAGTGTGATCTTCCCCGAATCGGGAATTGGCATTTCCCGAACCGGGAATTACCTTTACCCGAATCGGGTTTTAGTATGTTGGTTTTGAGGCCTGCGTTGTAGAGTTAGTTTTTCGGAAGAGGTTTTTCTATAGGAATCTGAACCCCCGTGCTGGGTCTGCCTAGGGATATTCTAGTTGTGGGTTTTTCTAAGTGCGAATCACTAATGCCTTAGGAATTTATACAGATACCGGGAGTTAGAGTAAGCAGCGAGTTAAGCTCAGGTGAGTTCCCTTGCCTGAAAATGAATGGATTGCTTTTACTGTTTTTAAACATATCCATTCGATTTGCAGATGTTTGATGTGATATTAATGTGAATTTGTAAAATTATAAATGGTTGTGAATGCTATATTGATGATCATCATATACATGCTATTTTAACATTTCGGGATTGCAACGTGAGTAATGAGTACCATAGGACCGTACATCCCTGGGAAGTTTAGTGGTGTGAGGCACGGACTACGTCCGTCACTCCTTAAATGGGAATCGGGGAGATCCGGCCACGTAAGGTTGATTGTGGGATGGTGCGAGGCACGGACTATGTCCGTCACTCCTTAAATTGTGTATCCGGGGGATCCGGCCATCCGATTTGTTGTATTGTGATTTTATTACTCATGATGCTTTCCTGTTTATTTGAGATATCTGATTTTACGGCCAGCGGGCCGGAACTGTGTTTTAAACTGTTTTTGAGGGAATTCACTAGACCTTTCGGTCTAACCCTCGTTTTCAAAATCTCAAACCTTTTCAGGGAAAGATCGTGTGGTGAGAGGCAAGGAGAAGGTAGACCTCTAGAGTAGCTCTACCGGTAGAAGTTTAGTAGTTTATCCTAAATTTAGAATCTCAGTTGTGGAGGGTTTGTTCCGCATGCACTCTTAACTATTGTACCTTTTGAGAAAAAGATTTTTATGTTATTGCGAATTAGATCACTGGGATTTATTATTGTTATGTTGGTTTTTATTGCCTGGGTTTCGGGGCGTTACAATTTAAGTCAACTTTCACATGCTACTTTGCTGCTTAAAACACTTTTATTATATAAAATTATATAGTTTGTCTTATTGTTTGTTTGTTACTCAAATATGCTACAAGGCATGTAAAAAGATTAGAACCACCTTGCAAACGTATATTAAACACATTTATGGATGTTTCGGATTGGTTACTTGAAATGCTTATTAACTTATTTTATTTTGGGGAAAACGATAGATTATTTTGAATGTTTGAATAGGATAAAAATAAAAGTGCTTATGGATTTTTCAAGAAGGAGATAAGTCATTTTTAGAAATCATTCCATTTTAACTTAGGGGCTGTTTGTTTACCTCTTAACGACCCGTTATACGGCCCTACCTCACCCCAACCCACCGCCCCCCTCCAACGGTCATCTAACGGATATTTTATAAATATATATATATAGTCCCCTTCCTTTGTTAACCAAGGTTTTTGTGTTAACTTTGTTAACCAATCTCAACCATTGATTATTTTGATCTACGGTCAAGATCAAATCCTTATAATTAGGGAATTTTGATGAATTCAAATTTTAAAAAACTAAGAAACACACATGCACAAGGGTATTTTGGGAAAAACCAATAAATTAAAAAATCAAACAAAATAAATTCAATATACATTCAAATTTCAAAACCCTATGCATCCCGACATAACACTAGTGTACTCCGACGGACTCCGGTACATTCTAGCGAAACACATGTGCGCTCCGCAACAATGGTGTTAGACGTTGGGGAAACCGGCGATACACATGTGTTCTCGTCGTTTACACACATGTGTTGACGGTGGAGGGAAGCGGCTACGTTTGCGTAGACGAAGGAGGAAGCCGACGATACACATGTGATCTCACACTGTACACACATGTGTTCAGACGACGGAGTAAGGCGGCAACCGCCATGTAGATGGAGGAGTAACGCTGTGAAACACATGTGCACCGACGTACACACATGTGTTCCACGGCCTCTCTGCCATCGACGTCTCCGGCAACGATGTCAGAACCACGATGGAGGATGAAGGCGGTGGCTCCGACGGACTCCGGTACATTTCGGCAAAACACATATGTGCTTCGGTAGCAATGGTGTTAGACGTTGGGGGAAGCCGGTGATACACATGTGTTCTCGTCGTTTACACATGTGTTTAGACGGCGGAGGGAAGCGGCTATGTCGGCGTAGACGGCAAAGGGAAGCGACTACGTCGGTATAGATGGAGGAGGAAGTCGATGATACACATGTGATCTCACACTGTACACACATGTGTTCAGACGACGGAGTAAGGCGGCAACCGCCGTGTGGACGGAGGAGTAAGGCTGTGAAACACATGTGCACCGACGTATACACATGTGTTCCACGGCCTCTCCGATGTCGACGTCTCCGGCAACGGTGTCAGAACCACGATGGAGGATGAAGGCGGTGGCAGAAACCACGGCGGCGCAGAAGGTTTAGCCGGTGGGTAGTGGTGGTAGAGACGACGTGCGGCGACGTTGTACAACGACAGGCGGTGGTGGTGGGCGAGTGGCGGAGGATGTAGGCCGTCGACGGAGCGGCGGTGGGTAGTGGTGGAAGAGAGGATTGATTGGACAACGACGGTAGAAGCGGTGGGTAAGCGACAATGGTAGGAGCGGTGGATTGGAGCAGTGGCGGAGCAGACAATGGAAAAGGAATACAGTGGTGGTGGCGATAATGAAGGAAGAAGATTGATATTCAGTTAGCATATATGAATTCAATTACATTTAATTATCTCCTTAATTTTAGGCAACAAATCCATATTTAAAACCAATTGGAAAATTCTCAAATTGCCCTTTAATTAATATAAACGGGAATCACTAAACCAAATGGGAATCTCCATTCCTATTGGCTAATCCAAGGTTAACAAAGTTAACACAAAAACCTTGGTTAACAACCGAAGGCCACTATATATATATATATATATCTCTTTTCTTTTTAAACTCCTATATATATATATATCATTCTCAACCTCTTCTATATACCAATCTCTTCATTTTTTTCCAAAAAATGTCATCGTCTTCTTCATTTTCTGAATTATTATGAGAGGATGCGAGTGAAAGCGAGATCGATAAACACTTTTGGCTTGCCCGTGCTGTTGCGAGCGAAGCGGTCCGTCTAGTTCTCGAAAATGAGATCAAAGGAACGTCAAATCCACGACCGAGAGGGCCGAATAAAAATAGAGGTCGAGTAGAGGCACATGATAAACTTGTGGCTGACTACTTTTATGATAACCCGATATACAACGACGGCCACTTCCAACGGCAGTTTCGTATGACCTGACGACTATGCGTTAGGATAGTTGTCGATCTTGAGAGGGAGTTTGATTATTTCAAGCAATCGTGGGATGCAAGAGGCGTTAAGAGGTTTTCTCCGCTACAAAAATGTACATTCCGCTATCCGACAATTGGCGTATAGGTCTACTGCAGATTCTATCGACGAGTACTTGAGGATGGGCGAAACGATAGCAAAGGATTGCCTAGACAATTTTTTCCAAGGTATTATTCACATCTATAGGCGAAAATATTTTACGAAAGCCTACTGCTAACGATGTTCAGGCTATTTACGTAATGCATGAAGAAAGGCATGGCTTATCTGACATGCTTGGTAGCATAGATTGTATGCACTGTATTGGAAGAATTGTCCCGTCACATGGAGGGGTTAATACTATAGAAGTGATCATCCTTGACCATCAGTAATTCTAGAGGCAGTCGCATCATATGATCTATGGATCTGGCACGCATTCTTCGGGTTCCGGGTGCCACAAACGACATAGTCGTTGTAAATCAGTCACCAATGTTCAACGATCTATTCGAAGATAAAGCACCCGATAGTTCGTTTTATGTGAATGGCACACACTACAAATATGGATACTATCTCGCCGACGAGATTTATCCGGAGTGGGCGACTTTCGTCAAAGCATTTAAGTACCCAACGAACGAGAGACGGGTCGAGTTTAAGAAACGCCAAGAATCGGCTAGGAAAGACATTGAATGAGCATTCACCACCCTTCAAGAAAAATGGCACATTGTTACTAGACCGGCACAAGCATGGACACATAAGAAATTAAGGGATATTATATACACCTACGTAATTTTACACAACATGATTCGTGAAGACGAAGGTTTTTCACATTATAATTTTTATAAAACAGAGGTTTTAACGGAAAATATTGAAACAACTATCTTCGAAGAAGACCGAACAATAAACATCAACCAAGTAAAAGCTAAGAGACGCACGCCAACCTTCGTGCCGATTTATCCCAACACGTGTGGAACTCCATTGTGAACGCCCAAAATTAATTTTAGTGTATTTTTTTTATCATTTTAATGTAATTTTTTTAATCTTAATGTAATTTTTTATTATTAAAATATTTAGTATTATTTTTAATTTAATTTAAAATTAATTGTTTTAATTATTTATTTTAGTATTTAAAAAAATAAAAATAAAAATGTTTTTGGCAAGGGAGTCGTTACCACTGTGGTTGAATTGGTAAGGATTAGTAAGATAGTGGAAAGCTGATGTGGCGACTGGTACCATTGGCAAGAGTCGTTACCACTGTGGATGGTTTTAATGGCTCCAAAACCCTCTAAATGATTTTGTATCATGGGGGGTGTCTTAATTATTCAGAGCCCTAATTTCATTATCAACAATTACCAAACCATCATATTTCATTTTCACTATATCATTAGAGCCTCCTAATCGTTCTGACCACTTAATCATTCAACACCAAACCATTCAGTAACCGTCAGACAACCCCTTAGTGACTTACATAACCAACTTATCAACTTTTTAAATATTTTACAAGTATAAACAATCCGAAAGAGTCTCTAAACACAACTTATCAACTTATTACATTTTGGTACCATCATAAGCTAATCTAAACACTTTTTTAAAGAAATTTCTTTTTGACAACACATAAGTTGATACACACTTTGATTAAAAAGAAAAAACACAGGTTGTTTTAAATAAGCAATCCAAACACCAACTTAAAAGGTAAGGGGTCGTTTACTTAAACACTTACCACGTAACCACTTACTGATAAAATTGAACACTATCGCTGCCTACCATATCGAAAAATATTTTAGTTTTTCAAAACAGTATCATATGCAATAATTTACCCAACAAATGCTTAACATGTAAGATTTGTAAATGTCACTTACCGGGTAAGACTCTTAGTTCATGCCATCACTTTTATCGGGTTAAATTTCAATCCTTGGTATATTCATCTCGTAAGATAAACTTATACGAGCATTTACCAGATAAATAACCTTACTAATAAAAGACAAGAACCAGAAATGTAAATTCATTCAAAGGTATCCAAGTGGGCCGGTAATGGCGAGATGCCTGCCTTTCTTCCTCTTCATGAATCACCCCCACTTCTCCTCCACTCTCCACTCTCTCTCAACAATATTAAACATGGCATCCAATAACCTCCTCCATCACGGCGAAGAAAACGGTGCTATCGATACTCATAATAACCACCACAGCCACAAACCCTCCTCTGACATCGATATCCAGTCGGAGTTCTCCCACCACGACCATGACGTCGCCCGTATCAACAATGGCAGCTTCGGCTCCTGCCCTTCCTCCGTCATCCAAGCCCAGCAGCGTTACCAGCTCCGTTTCCTCCAGCAGCCAGACGACTTCTACTTCAACCACCTCAAGCCTTCCATCCTCCGCTCCCGCCACGCCATCAAAACCCTAATCAACGCCGACCGCGTCGACCAGATCTCCATCGTCGACAACGCCACCACCGCCGCCGCCGTCGTCCTCCAGCACGTCAAGTGGTCCTTCTTCGAGTCCAGGTTCCACCCTGGCGACGCCGCCGTCATGCTCCACTACGCATACGGCGCCGTCAAGAAGTCCGTCGAGGCTTACGTCACCCGAGCCGGCGGCCGCGTCATCGAGGTCAAGATGCCGTTTCCCGTCGCCTCCGATGACGAAATCATCGCGGCCTTCAAAGACGCCTTGGAATTGGGGAAGTCTAACGATCGAAAGGTCCGATTGGCGGTCATCGATCACATCACTTCGATGCCCCATGTTGTAATTCCGGTGAAACAGTTGGTGAATCTGTGCAGAGAATCGGGCGTTGACTGCATCTTTGTCGATGCCGCCCACGCGATCGGATCGATCGAGGTCGATGTGAAGGACATCGGGGCCGATTTCTATACCAGCAATCTGCATAAATGGCTATTTTGTCCGCCTTCTATTGCGTTTTTGCACTGTAGGAATCCGGAGGTATCCAATTTGCACCATCCTGTGGTGTCCCATGAGTACGGAAATGGGCTCGCCATCGAGAGCTCGTGGATCGGGACACGGGACTATAGCGCGCAATTGGTGGTACCCGAGGCTTTGGAGTTTGTAAATCGGTTTGAAGGCGGGCTTGATGGGATAAGGAAGTGGAATCATGAAAAGGTTGTGGAAATGGCTGAAATGTTGGTGAGAAGTTGGGGGACTAATCTCGGGTCGCCTCCCGAGATGTGTTCGAGTATGGCGATGGTTGGGTTGCCCCCTTGTTTGGGGATTTCGAGCGACTCCGACGCGTTAAAGCTGAGGTCCCATTTGAGGAGTCGGTTTAAGGTTGAGGTGCCGATTTATTATCGACAGCCCAAGGATGGGGAGGTGGATCCGGTAACGGGGTATGCTAGGATTTCTCATCAGATTTATAACACGGTTGATGATTACTATAGATTTCGGGATGCCATTAGCAATCTTGTGGATTGCGGCTTCACATGTAAGCTTTTGCAAGATTGAAGGTGGTATGAAGCATTGGTGTGTTTTAGTTTTGATTTCAATGTTGTTAGCCTAAAAGTGAAAGCTTGAACATTTTCTATCTATATTTGGTGAAGATAAATTTAACCATGGTTAGATTGCTCTTCAACCAATTGGGTAGTCACAACCTGCTTAGATAACTTTCCTCTTATGAGTTACATTCATGGTAAGATGATGAATGAGAGCTGAATAATTAAGGGAGGGAGGGGATTTGTTGTTAGAAATAATATTAGAAAGGTAGCAAGGAGTGTTGATTTTGTTACAATTGAAAAGATATGGTCTCTCAAGAATGGATAAATAAGTTATTAATCAATTGGTTTATGTAGTTGCTGTATGCTGATGTATCATTTTCACTGTGCATCTTATAATGATTGCATTTGCAGCATGAAATTGTCTAGTTGGAGTTGATAAATCTTTTTCTTTTTGTGGCTGGGGAGAACAGCTTTTTATCTATTGTGACTGTGAAAATTGCTGATTCAGAAAATGAGGAATTGTTTACCATGAAATTGTTCCTTTTTCTAATAATAGGTGTGGTAATGTCATGATGGACTAGTTTCATGCCCGCACACGATGCAGCGCGATAATCTTGATTTTGAAGCATGAACTCGAAATGACAATCTTCTTATGTTTTCTTCTATTATTTGTCCTTCCAGATACTAATTTTATAAATTTAAATCACAAATATAGTATATAAATTAAAGATCATTCTGATCGATTGGTAAAAGATTTTGAAAATGCTAGAAGTTATGACCTTTAAACACTGATATGTTTTTGTAGGTTTTACAGACCAATTTTTGCATTAATGGTCTATACTTTTTGCAACTTACAATTGAAAACAAAATTAAAGAACATATGTTTGAACAAGTCTTTGGGCTGGTCCAGTCAAAGACTGTGACAGCGGCGGATTAGTGGGCTACTCATGGATGTTCGATACTGCGGGAAGGCGTGCATGCGTGTGTGTTTGTGATAGTCGTTCGTTGGTTCAATGTCGCTATGCCTTCCAAAAAAGTTGTAACAAATATGGTAAAAATACCCAAAGTAAATTGATTGATGAAACGACAATATAAAATATGAATGTATATTCATAGAAACTAAAAAAAATATTCATTACCTTATCTAAAAAAAGAACAATCTTAATTAACAATTCAAATTCTATTACAAATGTATACTATATTATAAAAAAAAATAGCATTGTTGAACAATTTTGCTTCTAAATGACAAATCTGCCCTCTTATTACCACACATTAAAATCATCGTCCAAAACCAACAAGAACAAAACGCTTTGCACCTACAAATATTGAGAAGCATAACATTAGATGGAGGGTAAGGCATCAGCAAAACATCATAGAAAAAAATCAAACTACCAATTAAAGCTAGAAAGCAATTAATCATTATTCATCAACAAATGCTATATAACTTCAATAAAATTCATGTCATCTTAAGGCACACAAAGCAATTTGACAAATGGTATGCAATTTTAGCAATTTTCTCAGATACCAAGTACGATGGTTAGAACTTGAGGGGAAGCAGCTCCAAAAAAAGTGAATACATGAAATAGTTAACGCAGATCATCGACATAAAAGATCACAATAGAACCAAATTTAAATACGTGGATAAAATGGAAGCATCCTCTATGTATTTATTTGACTTCAAAGTATGGTAACCTCATAGTTGGCACTTGGATATTGAACATCAGAATATATTTCATAAGAAATCAGAAACATCTAACAAATGATGAATATAGCAATTCAACAACCAAACTGGGAGAATTAACCTGAGATTGCCTAACAACTCACAAACGGACAACAACATTTCTGTTTCGCCTAGCAAAACTAATCATGCTTACTGAAAATAATTAAACAATAGACAGCACATTACTCGAAATTACAAGCCTTGGATGTGGTCTTCCTTTTGCATGCCTCCTTGCACAGCATGATTAACATCATCATAGAATAATCAGTCAGTTGACAGACCTCCCTAGTCCCTACATATTCATGAGCAAACCTATTACTGCTTTTGTTCTATACAGAATCCTGTCTAACAACATCTGTTTTGGACAATTCGCTGCGGGAAACAGCCATGAGTCTAATTTCCTCATTTTATCTAACCTTTTTACACCCTCGTTGCAATTTAACCTACCAAGTCGTGTCATCTCCTCACTTGCAGAGGGATAAGGACAACTACTAAATCTATCAGAATTTTTCATACTCTGAGATGAGTTTTTGCTATAACTACTCAAACAAGTTCCATCCCCATTGCCATCTACTTCCGATGTAATCGTCAACTCATCTTCACCCGAACGTGATGATATAAAGTGTATGCTTGTTATACCAGAAGAGAATGACTAATTGATGTACTCGGATATGATGCTAAGAATTTCATCCAACTGCTTTCTCTATGACATGAAAGAGGATGTTTCTTATGTTTATCAGCAGGCCAGCAGCCAGACAACATTTCCTTAATGTGGCATTTTCCAATGGCCTTGTTTGCTGAATAAGAGCAATATCAACCTACACGAAGAAAATAAGGTACATTCATTTTTAAAGATCGATATTTTCTTAAAGGTAACATCCATCAATAATGAAATATACTGTTGACTGTTCAGCCACCTATCTTATAAGATCTATCGAAATAGTGCAAGCCAAAAGAGCTTACCAGTAGAATTGAAAAGCCAATAACAATGCATGATCATGTTGAAATATAATTGGCACATCAGATCAAACATATCATAACTATAGTCTATCTAATATATTGAGCAGTAAACGAACCTTTAAATGTAAATGACTTAAATATTGTTTATCAGAAGAACGCATACACAAAAAAATGATTGAACAAAGAATTTCATATAAAGAACACCATGATGGCCTTGCTTCATTTCATTTAGTCAGGAATAGATAGATATTGCTGGTAAGTGAATATAAAATATAATACGTCTTCTCTTTTGAGATAAACAAAGATTATATATATTCTTTTTTTTCAATTAAAGCACTACAATTAAGAAAATAATAATGATAAATTAGTAATAAAGGTGATAAGGATTATGTTTTTTTTTGTAACAATAATAGTTTTGACATCAGAAGATAAAATGTAAACTGCCATCATCAAAATGTGGAATACTTGCAAGTTGCAACTAAAAAAACTAAAGAGCACTTGTAAAACATACCCCAAGGTTTAGATACATACATGAAGCATTTCCTTGCTATCAACCTATCGCCTTTTGGCAATGAAATCCAATGATTCATCCGCCTTAACCTCACAAGGAGCAGGAGGAACTGATTTGGCATCTGCAAGAGGTTCTCATTTGGTGAAAACATTGTTAGTGTTCGAGCCCATATCGTTATTTTGAGTGCTACTACCATTAGACGCTGGTTCGGGACTCCTTTTGAGTTAGATTGTATATTTACAGATTTTGCTGCTTATGAGCTAATAGTGACATCTAACGGCGAGCAGCTGCCTACATTCCGGATTGTAGCTTGTTGGTGAACTAAAAGCTTACTCGATAAGTCGATGATTCAATAAAGCAATCGTTAGTACTGTCTTGATTTCATCTATGTCACATTTGCAAACATATGAAAACTTGATATGAAGGCAAAGCTACAACGTAAAAAGGAAGATTAGAATAGGCATGGCTGAGCTTTACTCAGAAAACAATTTTGAACAAAAAACATCAGTCTTTCTTGCATGCATTGTACATTTAACAAATGGAAAATTATATGCCCCTTCTTATTATGTCTTATTGAGTAAGATACGCACTTGCACAAATCATTAATCCATATGCAGTGATACTCCGATGATAAGCCTCTTTGTCACATTTAGCGAATTTATAACACTCTGCAAGTTCATCCACATTATAATAGTTTAACCTGAGTAAAGCCACCAAAATGTGCCAAGAACTAAAATGAGAAAAAAGAAAAAGGAAAAAAAATGAGCTGTATAGATCAGCCAAACATAAGAAAGTAAGCATATATTGATACAGAAGATATAGATTTGATACAGTCATGATAGTGAAAACAGAAAAAAAGATTTAGAGGGTGTTTGGGAGTCCATTATAAAGCTCCTTTTTAACTTATTAACTTTTCCAAGAAATTAATAAGTTAAAAAGTTGTTTGGCAATCTAAAAGGACTTTTTGAAGCTCCATTTTGATAAGGAAGGAAATGAGATTTTTAAAAAGTAGCAAGATCCTAACTTTTTAATTTGAAAACTCCTTTTCCAATGCTAAAAGACATTTATGCCCTCCTCATATGTAAGCATGTCCATTTTGGTCATTTTACACATATAAGCAAAGCCAAACACTTTTTTGAAAACAACTTATTGACTTATTAGCTTCACTATCTCAAAAAGCTAATCCAAACACCTTTTTAAAAACTCATTTTCCCCAACACCATAAGTTAATAAGGACTTTTGGTAAAAAAGCACTTTTGCCCTCAAAATGGAATCCCAAACACCCTCTTAGTTGAAGCCACTTTGAATCTTCTTCCCTACTAATAGTTGAAGCCAAAAACCAATAGTTGAAGCCAAATCAAGCCCTAAATTCGAAATTGTAACAACAATTAAACCCAAACTAGTTAATGTACCCGCGCGATGCGGCGGGTGAAAAAGATTTTGAAGGTGTTTTATTTGCTTGAATTAAGAATTTTTTAAACTTTTGTGGTACTAAAAAAGAGTTAGTTTGTGAATGTAAAAGGACACAAGATATAAAAAGATAAAATATACCTTGCTTGACTCATGTACTCATAACTCATAAGTGATACATTTAGTGTATTACATGTTCCTATTTGTGAATGGATTTGTTCATGAGACAAACTCTAATAGTTATGTCTTTAGGGTTACGACCCAATGGGCTATTGGTCTTAGAAATGGAGTCATTTATTTGTATAAATATTGTGAGGTATTAAATTTATAAAAACACGTCCATTAGAGTTGAAACATTGAAATAAATCTTAAATACAAAACAAGTATTGTCATTATGTCATAACATATTCAATATAGTTGGATGTTTTTAGAAATCAAAAGTTCGTTGTCATTTGATTAGGATCTATGTATATTTCATTTTATTTATCTAATATTGTTATTATATGGATTTTATTTATATGAAGTAATCTACTAACGTCAAAAAAACCTATAATTTTTTATTCAACTTAATAATGGATAGAAGAGGACTCGAATTAATATTTATATTCTATTATATTTTGTCATCTTTGACGTTAACTTATAAAGAGGGCCTGGCATCGTTTGCTTAGTCCACAGCACATACATGTAAATCATGCATTTGAAGTATTTCAATTGACATATTGGCCGATTATCATCCCAAAGGTAATCCAAAAATATCATTAGAAGTTTTGATGTTTGATAAAAGAAATTGTGACGCCTTAAAACAAAAGAAATTATTTTCTTTATGTTATTTCAAATGCAAACATGGAACTAACTATTTTTTGGTAAATCCTAACAATTACGAAATATTTAATTGAAGTTCCTAGATGCATTATCTTTTTCTTAATCCCATTACATTTCAACTTTAGATGGTAAAAAATTAATCCATAACAAATGAATAAACATGTATGGATTTTGGACAAAAAAGTTGATACCGACAACCCCAATGACCCACAATTGTTGCCAATTCCATAACGTGGGGGAAATACATGACTCACTCAACGGTTGTGGCTATGGGGGTGCCTTGGGCTCAAACCCAGGACCAATTCGATTTTGAAGAAACTATTCCCCACCCATTACCAACTGAGCTAAACATGTATAGATTTATATAACTAATTACCCACATCCGTAATTAAATAAGAACATAACATCTAGTGTCATAAACAAAGCATATTGTGATATATGTTGATATATGTTGTCAATACCCTTTAGCATTTAGCATATTGTTTTTCTCATTTTAAAAATTCCCTTTAGCATATAGCTTATTGTTTTTCTCAATTTGAAAAATTCCCTTTAGCTTATAATTCAGTTGGTAAAATCCACCTGGAACAAAACTCGCACCATTGTATTAAAAAAACAGAACCACAGGGAGGACGACTATACCCAGCTATGCAGGAATAAGCCAACCGCAAAATCTAATTGCTAAGTGACTATCAAGCATCTAAAACTCTTTCCAACTAAAGCATTACCACAGTCGGGTTTTATGATCCCACAAGTGCAGCTTGCATCAAACATTGAAGCCCTACACCCCACTACCGATATAGAACTCTAATGTCTCCTTGTTCACTCGAATACGCCGTACTTGACGCTGCACCAGCAGCGCCGACAATATGGGAATGACCACAATAGCCGAAGCTGTTGTTTTTGCCTACGCGGCATTTTGGACATCACCCTTTTGAAGTCGTACCGAGAGCATCCAAAAAAGTGCACTGGCAGCTCCATTATTGGCAAAAAAAACAGCAACGAACAACAGCGAGTTGCTCCAAGGAATCACAGTACCCGCCGCCTTTGGTAATCGACTTTTCACGGTGATCCTGCCAGCCATGAGAAACACTAAGTGTCAATCCTTTACCCTTGCACTTATCCATTCAAAAGAGATTCTTTGCCATTTGAAAAAAAAAAACCTCATTTAAATGCACAGCAAATAAGGATACAAGAAAACAATTTAACATCCATTAAAACAACAAACTTTATGGCAATTACCATTGGACATCAAAGTTCAGTAGCCATTCATGTTCCAAATGAAAATTAGTTGAGATTCGGAAGAAAAAAGAATTTGACTACATACATGATACATGCAAAATCCCATAGCTTTAATGCCTTTAAATACATCTTCATCATCAACATAACTATTTCAGTCTTCTTTCTTTCTCAACCACCTATGTCCTCCTACCTCCCTTCTTCACCTCCTTCTTCCTACATACACAAGACACATCCTTTTTAAAAAGTATATAATATTTATATACAACAAAACTCACGCACACTCATCACGTTTAGTGAGTCTTGATCCCTTGACCCTCAAGAAGGTTGGGAACCACCGGTAATCATAACCTGAGTGCCGCTAGGGCATTGACACAAAACATGCGTTCCATGGTTTAATCTCACCATCATAGTTTTTAACAAAAAGATAAGATTTCAGACCTTTGGATGTGATCAAGAATAAGCAGTCTAGGTCCATGAGGGATTTTCACATCTTGCAGTGCTCTTATTCATATCATATATATCACAACAAGTATTGTGATATGAAATTGACAAAACGTAAACATCGAAAGCTTTTGAATTATGACACTTATATAAAACATTCGGGGAAAAGAAAAGTTGACATCAAGAATACAGCAAATATACCTGAATATTGTAGCCTCTAAGAGCAAAAACTCCTCTTACTATATTGAGGACTCCAGGAGCGTTGTTCACAACCATTGATCAAGTGTGTGAGTGAAGCCCGCTTGTCTGAAAACATAAAATTTTAATAATTAGTGATAGCTCTTTTCCAGTATTAGAATTACTGAAATACTTCATATGCCTTCAATAATGCTCGTGGAGATTACTAACCGTAACTAATTTCTTACATCATCTTCATTAAGCACACCCCAATGTGCATCAAGAACTTAATTCAATGGCTAGTCATCAGTGGATAAACATCGTTTACAATTACTTAATAATAGCAATACAATATTTGGCTAAAATAAACTTCAATAGATACAATTACTGAAGGAATGCACAATAAAAAGGCTCAAAGTCTGAGCTGCAGAAAGTGCAGAGAAAGTATCAGCCAAAAAAATTGAGACTTACTTCAACTGATGTATCAGGTTCCACATATTCTGTTTTCTTTTTGGCCTGAAGAGAAGTGTTCTTGTTCGTTCCGTCATGGTCCAGATACGAAGCTGCTAAAAATCTCCAGAAAGGAGCAGAGTCGCCCATTTTTTCTCTTCGCATGGCAGTCTAAGGCATCAAAGACAACAACATACGGCATTTCTTCTAAAGAGGAAATGCTAGAAAGATTAGATCAATCCACTGATTATTTACCTTTCCCGTACTAACAACTTCTTGGATGCTGAACTTGCTTAAATTTCTTTCCACCGCAACCATTATCCCTGGGTCACCAGTTACCTGGATTCCAATGTAGGAAAAGAATGGTCAAGACTTCTATTCAGCCCTTCATGAACACACAATGCAATACGAGGTGCTAGACCTAATTTATCATAAGAAATAATTTTGTAAAGGAAATTATGGTATTGATGAACTCTCAAACATGATTAGCTCATGCAACAATCAAGAGATTTTCTATTAACATACACTAAAAGGAGGAGAAGTTATACAATATTTGGATGTTGGCTATAGAATTTGCACTATTCTTGGAAAAGAAAACCTTTAAGCATCCACAATGGTAACTTTTTTATTGGAGCTCTTTCTATGAGTGAATCAATTGAACGTAATAATTCCGAGTTAGCCATAAAAAATCAGATAACACCCTCATAAGCTAAGTTACCCAGATATTTGTTTAGGTAACCAGGCTACAACAGTGGACGTGGCTGCAACAACGGACGTATTACAAATTAAGAATAAGCTCAAAAACAACAATCATTGTTTTTTTATTTCCTCCCTTCTTCTTGGGTACTTCACTGCCATCAGTCTCTATAAAAGAAGATTGCTTTTGATTAGAAATTGGCCAATTGGGTGTAAATTGATGGTTAGTTGGTGAGATTATTTTTGTACCCTTTTGTTGTTATCAACTGCTTCTTTTTGTGCATTGGCGAGTAATTGTGCATAGAAACTTCTTGTCATCCAGCGGGTTACCACCGGTGGAGGTTTGCCGTCAAGTGGCCGGAGAGTTACCAGATTTCCGATGTCACCGAGTGCACGACGCTTGTCCGGCCCAGCCATGTTCTTCTGGTTAGTAACACCAACTGCTTCACCTTTATTAGATAAAAAAATTTCAAGATTTAATCTTTACATCAAGAAACTTTAAAAAGAATAAAACCCATCAAGGGAAGAACAAGAAAAGACCCAAAATCAAGAATTTGAGTGTGGATCTATTGGATTTTGGATCAAACTATTCACATGTGAACAAAACGTCATCGATAGAAAAACAGGGAGAGATTACTCTGGACTTGGGAGTATAACGCTATAATCAAGTAATCAACTGGTCTATACGAGGAACAACTATACAAAATTGATAAATAAGAAACCAAATTAAACCATAATTATGAGTACTAACAAATAAACCATTGTGAAACCCCAGTAACTCCACCATAAATCCAGATACAAGAGTTGCCATATAATGTATAAAAGTCACTACCTGCCACACACAAAAACACACAGTTATTTATATAATCTCTTAATTAAGTCCACATATAATCCAACAACAAAAACTCAAATCTTTTCTCTAGCCTTTTCACTAATGGCATATTGAGCCATAACACTACAACAATCAATATTGATAGCAAATACAACATCTGAAGTTCTGACTTGTGTGTCAAAGAACTTAATGTCTTTACTCAATGCTGCTTCTAAGTATTTGATACTCATATGAATAAATCGTTGAAAGCTTACAGTAAAGATAGAAGCCAGGAAAAAAAATGCCCACTATAAAGAACCCCAAATTAAACGAAGATGCAAATTTTCGGACTTTTAAAAAGGATCGAGTATGTGTAAATTACTGAAGATGCAAAATGAAACCATAAATTGGAAAAATTAAGCCCTAATTTTTGAAATTGAAGAACCTGTCAAGCAGATTAAAACCTAATTTCAGAAATTGAAGAGTGTACGTTTCCGAAATTGAAGAAGTGTACCAAGCAGAATTAAGCAATAATTTCCAAAATTTAAAGTTATCAGCAATTATTTTGTAGGTTCTGCAAGTTATCAGCAATCGAATAGGGTTATAATTCGGTGGGAGATTCTGGTCTAGGTCCATCACCATTCAAACGATCCCTAAAGAAATCAAACACCACCTTATGTAATGTATAATCAAAATTCCCACAATTTCATAATGTATTAATACAAAAGGTCCAATTTTTACATATGAAACAATAAAAAGAACCAAAACCATAATCATGTTGGGTTTTATTGGGATCCCTCGTATCGATCTGACACGAGGATCACTGTGGATCTCAATCCTAACTGGAAGAGATACACAGTTAAACCTAATGATCAAACTGACCCAAAAGGTTTATACTAAATCAAACCTAACTGGTTTAATTATTGCGGAAGCTAAGAATTAAAACCCTAAAATTCACAGATCTTAATCGTTCAGTTTTATTTAACAACTAAAGGTTTAGGTTTGTTACCTGGATTGCTCGAGCTTGATCCACCCGTAAACGATCAGACAAATTGCCCTCTAGCTGGCTAAAATCCCGAGATCACGAAACAGGCTGTCACGTGTGAACTTCGCGGCGCGAGTACCACCTTCGCGGCGCGAGCTGGTTGCGGTGCTGGTGGTTGACGCCGGAATTTAGGAGAGAGAGAGAGAGAGAGTTTTTCTGGTTTGATGGCTTAATTGAATGAATGAATAACTGATAAGCCCTAGGCCTATATTTATATGGAGAAGTTTCCATATAACCAGTTTCCTTATAATTATCTTATGGAAATAATCTTTTCTTTTTCCCAAAGAAAAGAATCTCCATTAAATCTGATAATTATCTTTTATTAATTAATAATCTATTATATATTTAATCTCAATAAATACATAATTTATTAATCAATAAATCTATATATATTTATTCCCCTAATAAATATATATAGTTCATTTCAAACCTTTATCTTTGGGTTTTCTTACATAAAATACCCAACTGGTTTATAACTAACTATTATAAACCCAATCTCTCAAAACTGGGATTTTATCTTATTTGATTTACAGATCCTCACAGGTGTGACCCTCAAGTGTCTTATAACATTGGATGCATAATCACTGGTTTGTCAACTTTTGCACATAATTACTAACAGACTCCCACTTGTGCAAGTTGGCAATACCGTCTTGATCACACGGACCTAAGGAGGCCCCTAGACAGGCACTTAGGCTAACCAGGTTACAAGAACTCTTATACCCAGATAGGTGATAATACATTTCCCACAAGGAAATAACATTTATGAAACTACTGTCCATAAAACGGGTATATCTTGGCTTTTCCCTTTGCATCGCGACATTTCATCTTTGAGTATGAGCTTGGAATCAGTCAACTCTAAATACTCAAGATTATGTTTCTTGATTATCCGACCTCTACTGATAGGTAAACGACAAAGAACTAATCAGTTCGTTTGGGCATGGCCATGCACTTCATCAGTATATTCAGTCAGTCAAGGGGCCCAGAAATATCTCTCTTCAGAGAAGAGGCGCAAATCCCATCTTGCATATCTGCATTTAACACCATGGCTTCCGCTGAATCTAGTGACGCCCTTTATAGCCACCCTGTTACGGCGTAGCGGTTGAACGCACTAAGTATCCAGCAGTCCTCATGATATCAAGCCAAATACCTCAGGTGATAAGGACAACCACTGTGAGATTTACTTATGACAGAATCCAAGAAGTAAATCTCAACCACGGATCACGTCCGATATTTGCTACTCTATCAAATATCTGTGCAACTCCTGGTCTACAACGCTTGTAGCTGTTATTCAACCACTGATCATAACTACCCAGAGGCTCACAATGACTTTAACGCCCTAACGGGTTCCCACCACGATAAGTTGTCACGGACAAATTCGAATGAAAGACTGGAAACTAGTCTCATTCCTGGATTATAAAACATGCAAAATATAAAAGCTATAAAGAAACTAATTTTGTATAGTCCATATTACACGCTGTAATAATAACAAAATTAATGGCATTTCTTAATTACTTTTACGGTGTCTATTCAACGTTTACTAAAAACTGATTTAAACGAAGCATCACCTAACTTCATTTTAAACCCTTTGATTAATGTTTACCGTATTAATCAAAGTAACAACCAAAACAATACAAGTTTGTATCGTTTGATACAATCTTCTTGATTCTGCTAATCTTTGTTTTGCAAATACTTTTAAACAAGGATTAGACTTTTCTTTACCATATTCCCTGAACTTGGAGATACTGGAATAACTCCTAGTTTCCCTGAATATGTAAAGTTTAAACTGCAACCTCCCTTAGTTGCTGTGTAGATGAATGATTTCTACCTGAAATCAGATAAAATTTCCATTTACCAAGCTGGCAAATTTCAGGAAATTTATTCTAGTGTTTACGACACTTTTAAAAGATAATTAATATCTTTAATAATTATTCCAACACACTTTAATTATTGATTTCTCTCAAAGTCAATTATGACTTTAGTTTCAAAGACTTTGAAACTTTCGTTCTACCCTTTTGACTAAAAGATAGATTCGTATATCTTATGAATTTACATCCTACCTGGATCATGAATTCCGAGATATATACTAAATCAATAATCTTATCTTTTATTCTTTATCATAGACTAGATAGAGAATAAACTGGGCTCCCACTAACCTATATGAAAACCAACTATTACTTAAAATTAACTATTGACTTAGTCAAAACTTGATTACTTAGTCAATTCTATTTTAAGTAATAAACACGAGAATTTTGACATTTATAAAACTTAACTGGATTTTATTAAATCCTAATTCCGAAACTTGGAATTTTTCCTAGCTTTATAAATACTGATATTATCAACAATATCTGAGATAATATCCTAAATTCTTCTTTAAAAACATATGAGTAATAAATTTTGATCATAAAATACTTTCATAATCTTTTACTCATAAATGCTCAAAAACACATTCCTATAGTTATAGTACTTCGTGTGTTTTTGACAGTTTTCATATATATTACTTCAAATTATTTTGATTGAAGTAATACTGTTAGTGTAATAGGCAACATCTAGGATCTAATTTTGAATCAGATTCAAAATACCATGCATAAAGATATTTAAATCAAGACAATAATTTTAAATTTTAAAACCAATGAACAAATATCCAAAAATCCAAATTTTGGAAAAACAAGATTGTTTTAAATCATGAAAGTTTAAAATTGTCTTTGATAATATCTACTTGCATGCTGATCTTTGCAATCTGGGCACTTCACTTTTAATGACCACCTGCAATTAAACTTTTGCTTCTAGGTGTCAACACACTCGTAAACTTAACAAGCGAAAGTGATAAACTGAAGCAGTCACGAACACCTGAGGTGTTTATACCTGCTTCGTAACGCTTCGGGCAGTTATGCCTTCAATGACCGACTTCATGGCACTTGAAGTATTGATTCTCGGTTATTACTCTGTTAGGCTTAACCTTTTTTTTACCCTTGCCTTTGCCTATATCATGAACACTGGGTGCACTCAGGGTAGCCAGAACTTGGCCCTTTCCCTTACTGGTGTTCCCATGCCCACGCTTCTTCTTTACTTCACCATTCTTGACCATAAGCACATCTTTGGTCTTGGTCCCCATTCTCAACTCAATTACTTATAATCTTCAGACATTGAGTTGAGTATCATATATGTTGCTAACTGCAACGAAACTGGGCGACCGAGCTTCTCTAGGTGATCAATGTGCCTCTTTATTTTCATGATCACTAACTGAGGTCCCCTTTGCCATCTTGCACGCGTTCAGTGCTCTACTGGCATCATAACGCTCTGTGCGTGCTTGCGTCTTGAAACATGTCCCTCAACTGGCGGATCATGTTATAGGCATTTGTGTTTATGAGCCTCGTACGAAAATCTGGGCTCATAGTCGCAAGCATAAGATAGCCTACGTCCAGCAAGTAATCGGAATGCTTTCTATAAGCGTTCCTGACAGTGACAGTGGCTTTTGCTGGAGGGGCCTTCACCTAGAGGCTTTTCTAGGACATACTACTTTCTCTCGTGTCTGAGCACAATCAGATTGCGCTCCCATACGAGAAAATTATACCTAGTAAATTTGTCCTTTTCTAGAATGGAACGAACAGGGAGTTTATCAGTGTTGGTAATAGTGTTTGCTATCTACACATTTTAAAAACTTTGGTTTTAGTAACTGTGAAAGACTATTTCCAATAAATATCAATAAACCCTTAAATGATCAATTATTGGACCAGGATCCTAATTACATACGCCCTGATGACCGGTGTGTTCACGTCTCACCAGGCCCACGTACTAACTAGGTAGGTAAGGACTTTTACCAATCATATCTAACTGAGATGACTCCTAGATCTTTTCGGGACAACGGTAATTATCCGTACATGTTTCAGTCCCTCTAAGTGCTTTTTGGCCCGGTACCACCCGGTAAACTTAACAGAACCAAAACAGATCTCACCATTTTGGGACTTGGACACTTTACTCTGGCCGGTACCACCCGGAGATAATTCGCAGAGTCTTGTTAATCCCCTCTAGCTTCGGTTTGAACGCGGACGCTCAAGGTGTGTTCACTTACAACGCTCGCGTACCTTACGCCGGAGGTGCCCCTAGATGGGTTGCACTACTGATCTATGAATTTCGGGGTTTTTAATTGATTTTGAAAAACCTTTTAGTTCCAGTATCTTGAAAAACTGACTGATTGTTCAAAAGGCAACTGATGTTTTTAAACCAACTGTTTAAACATGCCTACTATTAAAACTAACTGTTTTATAGTACTTGCTAATTAAAACTAACTGTTTTATACTTGCTAATTAAGACTAACTGTCTCGATATCATATCTGTGACCAAAACTAACTGTTTTTGTCAACCTGCCTTTTTCATATGAAAAACAATCTTATTACCGAGGTTTTAAATAAAATCTACCGTTTAAAAAGGTTTATAAAAACTGGTAATTTTAATTGTAAAACCTACATACACTCGTGATTTTATCTAGTTTTAAAATTATCTTTATTTTAAAACAATCACAGAATAATTATCACAAGCTAAAAATCACAACCACGCAGTTTATATATCTATAACCACGCAGTTAAAATAAAACTAATTATAGATTTGCCAACTAGTTCCTAAGAGACCAATAATGACCTAACATCTATAGTTCTTCAGTCTTCTCGTGTAGCTCCCACTGGCCTCGGCATCTTTGATGGATCTCCAAAATAAAAAACTATCCTATGGTCATTATACATTACAAGGGGTTGTAAATGGCACGCAGGCCTCCCAAAAATTAAATCAAGGGTCTAAGTTGGCAAATTCTATAATAAACATTATATATACGCACACAGGTATATAAATAAAACTATCTACGCAATTCATATATAAAGCAATAGCAATAAATATAGAAAGCGTAAAAAATAATCCTAGATCCGTTAAATATTATCTCGTTCTGTTTATCGCAACGCTTGGTTTTAACTGATTTATAAAAACAAACTGTTTTATAAACCTAAACAATATTTTAATCTGAAATTAGTTTTTACCTGATTTATAAAATCATCTAGACTTATAAATTATAAATCTTATTTTATAAATCAAAAACCAATTTTCTAAAATATTTACAATATATCCAAAAACATATCGAACCTGATATTTCGGACTAACTAGTCGAAACATCAATTACTGGCCCATAAACTGTGTCGTGGTTCAACAGACTAGTCAAACATGACACCAGACCTATCTGATCAACCGGATCAGATAACTGGTTTGATAAACACAATTTTATTTAGGGATAATCAAAAATCCCATTAAAATTGATTTTATAAGATATTCTAATTATTAAAAATATCCTATAATAAATTTAATTTGGATAAAAAACCATTAAAACCCTTTTGGGCCTCAAACTGGGTCCAAAATTCTGGGCTTTGGGCCCGTTATCACTTAGGCCTAATAAAACGAAAAAACCCAAAATGCGACCCGTGATCTATCGACAACTCGTCGCCGATCACTCAGTCGCCACCAACGATATACCGTCACCACCAGCGACAACAACAACAATCGGCCGCCATTGTCGCCGCGGCCGTACGGTACCGGCGACGACAACAGCGGCAAATACGCCACCACCGTCGCCGCTCGTCAGCTTTCGCAAACAACCACCACCGTTGCTGCCGCCATGTGGCCGGCGGTAGCGACAGCTAACGGCCATCGCCACCGGCGACGACAATAGCAAGGAAACCGCCACCGTCGCCGCCGATCAGCACCATCGACCTCCACCATTCTGGTGGGGATTGATTACCGCCACTGCCACCGTCTAGATCAACGCCGTCATCGACCACCACCGGACTGGTGGCGATCGATCCCTACCGCGATCCGGCCACGGCTATCACGACGAACAACCATCGCACGCCACTGTCGAGATTGGCGGTCGAGAAACGCCGGCCACCACCGATCTGGTGGTTCGGCCCTGGTGTCGATGTGGCCTGGCCACCGCTCAACCACCATCGACCATCGCCACCACCGATCTGGTGGTGTGGCTTAGGTCGCCGTTGAATGCGGCCACCACCGAGCCGGTGGTAAGGCCTCGGCGGTTTCGGCTTGGTGGCAATCGGCCACCGCCTGGTGGTTCGGTCGGCCACTGCCGTCGTTCCGCCACCGTGATGGTTGATTCGCCCGATGATCGGTGCGTTGGTTCGGTCGCGAGTAGCATCCGTTCCCCACCGATCCGGTTACCGTATGTGCTTTTCGTGTTTTGCGAGATAAACAAACAGATAAAGATTTGAAACTTAATAAAATCAAAAAGTAGCTAAACAGATTTTATTTGAAACTGATAAATATCAAATCTTTAAACAAACTGATAAAGATTTAATTTTATACAAACTAATAAAATTAAATCCTTACACAAACTGATAAAGATTCAATTTTATACAAACTGATAAAATCAAATCTTTAAACAAACTGATAAAGATTTAATTTTATACAAACTGATAAAATTAAATCTTTACACAAACTGATAAAGATTCAATTTTATACAAACTGATAAAATCAAATCTTTACACAAACTGATAAAGATTCAATTTTATAAAATCAAATCTTTACACAAACTGATAAAGATTCAATTTTATACAAAACAAATCTTTATACAACAAAACAATATTTTAACGGATCTGTTAAATAAAATAAGCGATTAAACCTGTGGCTCTGATACCACTGTTGGGTTTTATTGGGATCCCTCGTATCGATCTGACACGAGGATCACTGTGGATCTCAATCCTAACTGGAAGAGATACACAGTTAAACCTAATGATCAAACTGACCCAAAAGGTTTATACTAAATCAAACCTAACTGGTTTAATTATTGCGGAAGCTAAGAATTAAAACCCTAAAATTCACAGATCTTAATCGTTCAGTTTTATTTAACAACTAAAGGTTTAGGTTTGTTACCTGGATTGCTCGAGCTTGATCCACCCGTAAACGATCAGACAAATTGCCCTCTAGCTGGCTAAAATCCCGAGATCACGAAACAGGCTGTCACGTGTGAACTTCGCGGCGCGAGTACCACCTTCGCGGCGCGAGCTGGTTGCGGTGCTGGTGGTTGACGCCGGAATTTAGGAGAGAGAGAGAGAGAGAGTTTTTCTGGTTTGATGGCTTAATTGAATGAATGAATAACTGATAAGCCCTAGGCCTATATTTATATGGAGAAGTTTCCATATAACCAGTTTCCTTATAATTATCTTATGGAAATAATCTTTTCTTTTTCCCAAAGAAAAGAATCTCCATTAAATCTGATAATTATCTTTTATTAATTAATAATCTATTATATATTTAATCTCAATAAATACATAATTTATTAATCAATAAATCTATATATATTTATTCCCCTAATAAATATATATAGTTCATTTCAAACCTTTATCTTTGGGTTTTCTTACATAAAATACCCAACTGGTTTATAACTAACTATTATAAACCCAATCTCTCCAAACTGGGATTTTATCTTATTTGATTTACAGATCCTCACAGGTGTGACCCTCAAGTGTCTTATAACATTGGATGCATAATCACTGGTTTGTCAACTTTTGCACATAATTACTAACAAATCAAACCTCAATCGCTTACCTGGATGGAAGATGGAAGATGAGAAAAATGTTGGCGTTCGTATAAACGGCTGGAGATGTAGGAGAGAAATCAGGATTTGGAGCAATTTGGGAAGGAAGACATGGATTTGTGACAAGGAACTGGTAATTTGAACAAAGACATCGAAGAAGAAGACGTGGGTGGCAGTTGTGAGAAGTTTTAGGGTTTAGAAGTTATCTTGAAAATCAGTTTCTTGAAAAACAGTTGGCCAATTTCTTTTAATATATAGTAAAGATACGAAAATTGAAAGCCTTAAACTCGATGCAATTGAATGAAAATTGATGAAACTGAATGCTCTATGGAGTCGTTCACTTCTGGGACGTGGGTAGAGAGGAGAACGTGGGGGGGAGAGCCGAGGAGTTTGGGAGAAGGTTTATGATGTTGTACAAATGGTTTCAAAATTAATACTCCTTCTTCCCAAAATTTTGTCCAATTTTGACTTTTCAAAGTCTGTCTTTCTTGACTTTGACCTTAAATATTTTTATTTGTGTTATATAATACTTGATGCAAAATATATGAATGACTTGTGTTTTTAATGTATTTTCATTGATATAATTTTCATTAAGTATTATATAACATAAATCAAAATATTTAAGGTCAAAGTCAACAAAGAAAGACTTTCAAAAGTAAAAACTGGACAATAATTTTGGGACGGATATAGTAGTAAACATAGATAAGATAGATATAGATATAGATAATAGTAAATAAATATGGGTTTTTAATGAGAAAATGAGAATGTTGAGTAACATAAAACTAATTATTTCATATATTTGTGATATTTAACACTATAATTAAATCAAAAAATACTCGATATTGGGCTCATTTCAAAGGTATTGACGAGACATATACAATGATATAATTTGTAAAAAAAATAAATGTGTTTTTTAATTCGATTTACTTAGTATTCTATTATTTGTGTTAATATGATAAAAGTTAAAAATGAAAAATGAAAAACTGAAGGATTAAAAGTAAACCAAAAAATTAATTACAAGGATAGTAAGTGTAAATGTTGAAAAATGGTTTTCTTGATTAAAAAAGTGAATTTTTGAGTTATTCTTTTTATATAATAGTATAGATATAGAAAAACGTTTAGGTTAGTATATATATATATATGTTATATGGGACTGCATAGAATGGGACATGAGAAAACTCTTTGCCCCACGTTTGGCACAATATATGTTATGGTACAAATTTTTGCTCCCTGTTTGGCTTGAGATGGGATGGGGACAAGGACTAGGGTTGGGTTGGACGGAGTGGGAATCACAAGAATTAGGCGTAAACTAAATATTATTAACCTATCTTCATTCGATTAACCCTAACATGTTAGTATTTGGTTAAAGGACACCACCGTCTATAGCTGCCACCTCCACCACCAATGACCACCTTCGGTCAAATCCACCTCCTTCACTAGCTACATAGCCACTATCGACCACCTCTTCCTCCTCTATTATGAAAACCTCCATTAAGTTCACAACTACCATCGATAGACAACCACCGCTTCTACCTTCACCTCCACCATAACTACCACCAGCTACCACTACCACCTTTACTGCCAACATCTTGGCCACAACCACCTCTTCCACCAATGAAGGTCGTCATTACCATCATTGTCCACCATTTTCATGTCTTCCATAGTCATCAACATTCCACCACTGGCCCACCACCTCTGCATCCACCACCACAATTACCGCTTCCCTCGGTTTTCTCCACAATCACCACCACCAATGATAACTACCTTATTATCTGAAGGATCCTTATGCTCAAGATTCATTGTGTAATGATATTTACTGATAACATATGATCCTATAGGGTCACACCGAAAAACGAGTAGACACTAATTGATTATTTATTAGAATTTGATTACTAATAAATATTATCAACTCTTGTATATAATTGGAGAGTTATTATTTTAGGGAAATAATAACATCTAGAGAGAAATCAACTAATAACACATAAGATATGTTTTATATGTTGTGTATATACTATCAATTCTTGTATTAAAGTAGAGATATATTATTTTATGAAAATAATATTTTAGAGAATATAACTAGTTATTTAATCATATAGTATGATTAAATAGTTATGTATTAATTATATAAAGAGTACAAATCACAAAATTGGCTTTGTAATTTTACTTTCTATATATCTTAATTAGTTGAGGAAGAAAAGGTAGAGTTGGTGGATATCTTATGACAAGTCCATACTTCTCTTACACTAAGTATGCATACAAGACATGGTAGTTGTAAGAAAGTATGGAGCATGACATACTTAAGTGAATACACATAAAAGTGTGTAATGACTCCTTTTAGACTACACTTGATCATCCAAAAATCACTAGTTTCATCTTCTTTTTCCTCTCATCTTTGTTCTTGTGAAGAACATCAAATTTTGAAGAAAATACAAGTATATCTCCTTAAGAACTAATTGAGATTTGTTCTTAATGGCAACTTGTTTACAAGAGAGGACTAGCATCCAAGGTGTCTAAAACTTGTTGGTGGATACATATAGAGGAATTCTATTTTGGATTCTTGCCATCTATATCAAAACCCCAAAACCGAGAGGGTTCAAAGTCTACAAAGGTTGTATCTCTTTATATCTCATTTAGATGTTTTAATGTTTCCATAGTTTTGCAATATGATCCTTGGTGGGAAATAAAATGTTTATTGTTGTACATTATTTATAAAATGCTTCCGTTGTCTAATTTAAGTTTTTGGAAACTTATTTTGTATAAAATCCCAACAATTGGTATCAAAGCCATCTTGCAAGCTTGGTTAGATTTTTAGATTATTTGGATAATCTTTGTTTTTGGAAAACATGGGTGGTTTTCTTTTATAAGAAAATATCATACATATTTTCTTTGACAACTTTGTTTTTGTTTATAATGGTTATTTTATGTGTGACAAAAGTTTACATGCATTTTTGTCACAAAAGTTGTCTTAGAAAAACAATGTGTTGTTTTATATGTATATATGTTTTTAGTGCATAAACTAGCCATGGACCATTTGTGATGTTGTGTTGATTTAATTAAAATAGTTGTAATATTTATTTATTCATATGGTATGTAATATTTAAATAGATAGTTTTTTTCATCTTGTTTATTTTGTAAGTAATAGATTAGTTTATTCTCATAAAAATTGTAACAAGATTGAAGATGGTGGCCATTTTGAAGATCAACATTCATGTACATGATTTTGGAGAAATCAAACTTGTTACAAGGTGTTGGAGCAAGTGGGAGCATGAAGAACGACATGAAGTTTTTTTGGTCAACCTTGTCCCTTAGGAATGGACTTGATATTTTTGTGATGGCTCACAAAATGTCACTAGATCATGGTTGGTTTATGCACATATATTTTATGCATGTGATGGTTGTTTTATGTTTATATTAGCTTGTATGTTGAATAGGATTTTATATACTAAATAATGTTTCAAACATAAAATGATCCCATGAGGTTTGGTTTTATGAAATTTGTCTTTTAAACATAAGATGTGTAAAACCGTTTTACATAAAATGAGTTTTTTCGTATAAAACTCTATTACGACAAATTTTGACAACTAAAATTTATAAGTTAAAATTGGGAATTTAGAAACTTGTCCAAACTTCAAACCTTATATTATAAAAGAGTGTTTTATTAAAAGGTTTGCTAAATGGTTCTTTAGTGCTCAAACGACAAATTTTAATATAAGATATAAAATTTGAATGCGTCGAGATATAAAATAAGATTTTATATAAGAATCATACCATAAAATGAGATTTTAAAAGGGTACCATGGTTTATTAGATGCATGCAATAACCATGAGATCATATTATCATATGTTTTAAAACTAGAATATCAAAACATTTAAAAGACCCTTCTTCAAAACACAAGTCTATGCCGTCCAACTATAGAAACATTCGCACTTCATTTGCATAAACTTGTTGGTTATGATGAGTCACCTAACTACTAGTGTTATCTTTTGTTGGCCGAAGTGTATTCGCGATTCCTATAATAGTTATAAGCCGATTATACAAGTTTCTCTAATTGGATGACTTGATCGGAACTCTTTTCGTTGCATGGTGAGTCACCCAACCAAGAGAGGTCCGAGGCATAGATGAGATCGAATCATGTCTATTAACAAAAGTTGTTAGCGATCTCATAATGCTAAGAATTATATATTAGAATATAATTGATAATCGTTATCTACCTTGTTGGATTAAATAAATTGGATAATAGTGAGTCACTGGTCATTTATTTGTTTCGCAACTTGGATCTTAGACTTTAATAATTAATGTTATAGAAACATAAAGGGTATTAATTATTAAAGATATAAATATTGAAAATGCTAAATTAATTTTGTTAATATTTTGTAGATGAAATCAAAACGCAACCTCATTCCTATTCACTATCTATCCCTTCACGATTTACGAGAAACCGTGACATTCGATGGAATTAATTTCCACGATTGGAATCATGCTTTGAAAGCTTTTCTCAAGAACGATGAGAAATTATATGTCTTAAAAGTTCCTGTTCCTGAACAACCTCCACTGACCAGTCGGACTGATCATGATGTTTGGTGGAAGCATAAATATGATGCTGAAGATGTATCTGAAATCATAATGGGAACTGTCATCCCTGATCTTCAGAAGATCTTTGATACTGATGATGCATATAAGTTGTATCGTCAAATGACTCAGATATACCAACAACTCATTATTAAATGCTTCAAACCTGTTGAAACATTGGATGCTGACAAGGTCGATGGGAGTTACTCTGTGTGCTCTAAAAGACCCATGGTTCAGAACAAGGAAAAGTACAAAAGACGAAAAACCAAGAAAGCACCTAAAAATGGTTTTTGTTTCTATTGCGGAGAAACAGGACATTGGAAGAGGAATTGCTCCTCTTATCTCACTGAGTTGAGAAAGTCTGGTCAAACCAACAATCCAGGTATCTATCTGATAGAACTTATACTTTTCATATAACACTCGAGTACTTGATAGTAAGTGTTAAATTGATATTTGTAAATTTCTTACAGATGTTCAAGAAGAGTAAACGACTGAGAACAAACAAGTTGTAATGCTACACGAGCAAGGAAGCAAGAGTTGCGAACTAGCACTTTTGGAAATTATTATTTATGTTTTGAACATAATGACTTGTATTATAAAACTATAATTGTTTTGAACAATGTAATGTTTTAATTTAGTTTGACTAATTATATATCTCAGTTGTATGATTAGATAATTGATTATTACTTAATCGTTTTTCATAACGATCATATGCATATCATGAAATGATTATTCATATTTCGAGAATTAGATCTCTTAATAAGATTATAAAGTAAATATCAATATTCGTCTAAACAACAGTTCTATAAGCAAAATCTTTAGACTCAAAATGTTTTGAATCTAAAATTATATATGACATTATTATTTTTGTTATGCAAATAAGATAAACATATTCCAACTTCAAGGAATGGATCCTTGAGGGCAAATAATTATAGTTTATTTGACATATGTGAATCTTATTTATAATAGATAATTAATACTATTTTCTCTAATTGGTAGAGAAAAAGAATTTTGTTAGAAATAATACATAGCGATGTATTATGTTGTTACAAAAGTAATGTCTAGATATAATACGAGATACCAATTGAATTTCATTAACAACTATAGTCGTTGTAATTATATTTTATATGATAAAAGTGAAACTGTTGAAATGTTCAAAGTTATTTCAATATGAAGTTAAGAAATTTTCCAGTAGGACCATCAAAAGACTTGGAAATAATAAAGGATGAACTGAAATCTTATTAGATATGATTTGTTTTCAAATAATTAAGAATGATCCTCCTTTATCATTTTCGGATTATGCTCTTATCAACATCGCCTGTATTTTGAATACAACACCAACTAAAAGTACATATTTGTAGAATACCCTAAAAGGTTGTTTAGGTTATTGCTTATACAAACTCACTAAGGATAATATCTTTTATTACTCTGAATGCCAAGTTATTAGAAAGAAAGTTTCTAATAGATAAAGCCAGTGGGAGGCATATGGAACTTGAAATAGATCAAGAACCACAGCTTGATGTAGCAAAAGTTGGCACTAGTTATCAACAAGAGATTGTTGAACATGAATAATAGTTATTCAAAAACACAAATTGTTAGCTAATCTGGTAAATTTGTCAAACCCGAGAAATATGGATTTAAAGTTGAGAAATGTTTTCTGATCGTTTCTCATGAAAACCCATCAGTTACCTGAACGCTATGTCAGATTTCGAATCGACAAATGACTTGGAGTCATGAATAGTGAGATGAATCCATGTATGATAATCAAGTATGGGCTTGATTGATCTTCCTCCATACAGGAAGACTTGAAGGAGTAAGTAATTCTTTCAGAATGAATATAAACATGGATAGAAATCAATACACACATGATTAGATCAAGTGGGATATAATTTACCATAACTGCATATTATGATTATGAGATATGACAAATAGATTTCAAGAAAACCGCTTCTCTTAATAGACACCTTCTTGAAGTTGTCTATACAGTTTAGCCTGGAGGTTTTCTTAATCTAAGATATCCTAATAAAAGTGTATAAGCTTTAGTAATCCATTTATCGATTAAAAGCAAACATCTTAAATAGAACTTTCATTTTTCATAAGTAAATCACATTGTATGATTTTATTGAAAACTGGGAATGACAATTGTGTTTACAAGAAACAAGTGGGAGCATGGTGACATTCCTAATCTTGTATGTATGAGACATACTTAATCATAAGGAATCACATTTCGACTATGCAAGATTTTTGATCTTGACTCGAAAAGTAATTCTAAAATGAAAGACTTAGGAAATACAAAGCACATTCTTGGAAAGTAAAATCTGTAGAGATAGATCAAATCGAATGTTAAGTCTTAATACATATTATAACTAGATCTTGAAAGAGATCAAGATACAAGACTCTTAGAGAATATTCTTGTTAAAGTCAAATGGCATTATTTTGAGCTTGTCTCAAAATCCTAGCAAAAAGTTTAAGCTAATAAGAATGGTTGATATTCTATTCACCTCGCAAATAGAATCCATTAAGCCATGATATGCATAAGACTAGATGTATTATAATACTTCAAGCGTTAGCAATGACACCAGTAGTGAATATGTGAAGGTCATTAGATGACTATGAAGAACATTACAAAAGTACTTATGAAGAACTAGATAATGATAAGATAATTATAAATTAAATTTTTGTTGTGACTTCATTATGAATGAAGAATAAGTTTTATTGAAAGGAGCTCCAAGTAAAACACAATTATACAATCTACAAAGTAAGAATACATTGCTACTTTGGAAGACTGCAATTTAATATGATTGAATGAATGAGTTCATTATATATTAGGTTAAGTCCTTCCATTCAAGGATCACCTAGAAATTTTATGTGACATCTAGAGTATACTTACGCTAGCTAAGGACTCTAAGTCGCATCTGTAAGACAATCATATCATCTAGAAATTTATCTATACTTGGAATAAAGATAAATGTATTCGTAAAATTCATACAAATCAGAATTAAGTTGAAACCATTCTCGAAGCCCTTCCGGAGGCTTAATATGAATGGTCGTACTTGAGCAATAGGACTTCGATATTCTAGAAATGGGATTTGATTTGGATTTAGTATTTGGATATTAGAACATTATAGCAACAACTATTATATGGTTTAGATATATTGGGATATGATCTATTCAATAATACTTGTTGTGTTCTATATTAACATGTTTAATCCATGAATAATCAAATTATTCTAAAAGGTTCATAGTCGGTCATATTTGTGGGAACAAATATGAAGTAAGACTAATGTGAATTGGATTGGTTGACTATCATAAGATGATAGTAGGCAAAAGGTTGCAACCAAGATTCATAGGTACTTGCTAAGGAACAAGTATTGGACATGACCCGCTTCAAGATCATTGCATGGATCGCTATCATGAATGATACTTGATAAAAGGTACTATCTCTGTATGCTTAGACCTTAGATACATATTTGGGACTTGAGGATGGGGAATGCTATACTTTGATATGGTCTAACGTTGTTCTTTGACCAGGCAGTTATAAGGACCATTATTGGGTGTAGTGTAAACTATCCAAGAGGCGTATGTAGTCTGAAGGGATTTGTTCCTCTTATTCGTTGAGAGTTAGACATTTAAGGCCTGAACAAAAGTTGAACACTGAATGAGATTGATTGTGATCCGTATCTCATGTTCAACATGATGTCTGAAACAAAGAGATAACTGATAACTTACCTTATACATCAATTGTAGCTTTGAGCTAAAGGGAATTGGATGTTGATGAATGGCACCTCGTCGTGTGTTATTAGGGGCAGTAATGTGTTGCTAGACGTTGACCACTGTCTATATCAATACACAATGAGCCTTGTGCAAGTGGGAGATTGAAGGATCCTTATGCTCAAGATTCATTGTGTAATGATATTTACTGATAACATATGATCCTATAGGGTCACACCGAAAAACGAGTAGACACTAATTGATTATTTATTAGAATTTGATTACTAATAAATATTATCAACTCTTGTATATAATTGGAGAGTTATTATTTTATGGAAATAATAACATCTAGAGAGAAATCAACTAATAACACATAAGATATGTTTTATATGTTGTGTATATACTATCAATTCTTGTATTAAAGTAGAGATATATTATTTTTGAAAATATATTTTAGAGAATATAACTTAGTTATTTAATCATATAGTATGATTAAATGGTTATGTATTAATTATATAAAGAGTACAAATCACAAAATTGGCTTTGTAATTTTACTTTCTATATATCTTAATTAGTTGAGGAAGAAAAGGTAGAGTTGGTGGATATCTTATGACAAGTCCATTACTTCTCTTACACTAAGTATGCATACAAGACATGGTAGTTGTAAGAAAGTATGGAGCATGACATACTTAAGTGAATACACATAAAAGTGTGTAATGACTCCTTTTTAGACTACACTTGATCATCCAAAAATCACTAGTTCATCTTCTTTTTCCTCTCATCTTGTTCTTGTGAAGAACATCAAATTTTGAAGAAAATACAAGTATATCTCCTTAAGAACTAATTGAGATTTGTTCTTAATGGTTGCTTGTTTACAAGAGAGGACTAGCATCCAAGGTGTCTAAAACTTGTTGGTGGATTCATATAAAGGAATTCTATTTTGGATTCTTGCCATCTACATCAACACCCCAAAACCGAGAGGGTTCAAAGTCTACAAAGGTTGTATCTCTTTATATCTCATTTAGATGTTTTAATCTTTCCATAGTTTTGCAAGATGATCCTTGGTGAGAAATAAAATGTTTATTGTTGTACATTATTTATAAAATGCTTCCGTTATGCTAGTCAGGAAATGCCAATATTTAAATGGTAAAAAGATAGGGTCTTGGGCCTTTTGGGCTCTAAAGCCATAATTCGAAAGAGAGAGGATTGCCAGTTCCAAGCAACCGAAGTCGGCCCGTACCAGCATTAGATTCTTTTTGGTATTGAAATAGTGTCTTAGGCGGCTTCCATACGGGTCACCCACATCAAGGTCACGTTGGTCTCTGTTTTTTTTTGAAGAAACAATGTCGTAAGCGAGTTCCACATGGATAGACCCGCATGGGTCTTTAAAACTATAGTTTTGTAGTTAATTTAAGTTGAATATGAAAAGGTATAAATACCACACCTTTCCAAACATTAACAGAAAAAAACTCTCTCAATATCGATTAGAACGTATTATGGATTCGATGGAATTGTTTGATGTGTATCGATCCAATTAGATAGTTGTATCCTCAAGGAGATGTCCTATTACTACACACAATTGGGGGCAAATTTCGTTTTAGGGCGCTGCACGAGCACGCCTCTATTTGACAAGTTATTCAAAGAATTCGATTTCATCGTTAAGGTTCATTTTTGTTGCCTTGTATGGTTCTAAGTGTTGGGTTTTTGAGGATCCCTCGTATCGATCTGACACGAGAATCACTGTGGATCTCAAACCTAACTGGAAGAGACACACGGTAAAACCTAATAGTCAAACAGACCAAAAGGTTTAAAACCTTATCAAAACCTAACTGGTTTGATTATCGCGGAAGCATAGAATTAAAACCCAAAAATATTCTAATGATCTTTAATCGTTTAAGTTATTAATCTTATAAGGAGGTTTTGATTTGTTTACCTGGATAGCTTGAGCTTAATCCACCCGTGAACGATCAGGACAAATCGCCTTCTAGTTGGCTGAAATCCGATATCCCGAAACAAGCTGTTTTGCGAGACTTTAACCGAAAAACCGAACTCCTTGTGGATGGGGTGCTTGGCGCCGGTTTTGGGGGAGAGGAGAGAGGGGATTTTTCTGATAGTTGGTTGAATGAATCAAAATCGAACGAATAACTGATAAACCTTAAGCCTTTATTTATAAGGTAAGGTATCCTAGTTACCATATAACACTTATAATTATGTATGGTAATTATCTTTTCTTTTTCCTAAAGAAAAGAATTTCCATTAAACTAGATAATTATCTTTTATCTATTATGTATTTATTTTTCTTAATAGACACATAATTTACCAACTAATAAATCTATAATATATTTATTTACCTAATAAATATATATGAACCATTTCAAACCTCTATCTTTGGGTTTTCTTACATAAAATACCCAACTGGTTTATAATTAACTATTGTAAACCCAATCTCCCCAAACTGGGATTTATCTTATTTGATTTACAGATCTCACAGGTGTGACCCTCAAGTGTCTTATAACATTGGATGTGAGATCACTGGTTTGTCAACTTCTGCACATAATTACTAACAGACTCCCACTTGTGCAAGTTGGCAATACCGTCTTGATCACACGGACCTAAGGAGGCCCCTAGACAGGCACTTAGGCTAACCAGGTTACAAGAACTCTTATACCCAGATAGGTGATAACACATTTCCCACAAGGAAATCTCATTTATGAAACTACTGTCCATAAAACGGGTATTTCTTGGCTTTTCCCTTTGCATCACGACATTTCATCTATGAGTATGAGCTTGGAATTAGTCAACTCTAAAATACTCAAGATTCTGTTTCTTGACTATCCGACCTCTACTGATAGGTAAACGACAAAGAACTAATCAGTTCGTTTGGGCATGGCCATGCACTTCATCAGTATATTCAGTCCGTCAAGGGGCCCAGAAATATCTCTTTCTGAGAAGAGGTGCAAATCCCATCTTGCATATCTGCATTTAACACCACGGCTTCCGCTGAATCTAGTCACATCCTTTATAGCCACCTGTTACGGCGTAGCGGTTGAACGCACTAAGTATCCAGTAGTCCTCATGATATTAAACCAAATACCTCAGGTGATTGTTGGGTTTTTCTGTGATCACCGAACCAAACTGATCAGATGAACACCAAAGATGCGGAAGCGATTTATGATTAAAACCCTAAAAACCACGATCTTTCCGTTCTAATTATTTACACAATAAAAGACGTTTACCTGGATTGCTTGAGTAATAATCCACCGGTGATCGATCCTACGAGCGTTCCTCTAGTAGAACTCAAAAACCCGAGCAACCGGAAAAACAAACATGATTTTGGGTGTGTGGCTGGCGGCGATCAAAGGGAGAGAGAGTGAGAGGAATTTTTCTGGAAACTTTTCTAGGAAAAATCAATGAATAAAACCATAACCCTTAAGGCTTATTTATAGCTTATCAGTGGTAAAAATCCTTATCTGATTCAGTTTCCTTAATTATCTAATCTTTTTTTTTTTTAAGAAAAGATTTTCTAGATAATTATCAGATTATCTATTATATATTTATTTCACTAATAAATTATAATTATCTTAATTAATTAATCAACCCTCTAATTTGGGATTTCTGACTGAATATTACCCAATGATTTATAATTAAACTATTATAAATACAAATTCTCCATTTCTGGGTTTATTTATCTTACTCGATTTATTAGATCTCACAGGTGTGACCTCAAGTATCTTGTAACATTGGATGTGTGATTACTGGTTTGTCAACTTCTGCACATAATTACTAACAGACTCCCACTTGTGCAAGTTGGCATACGCCTTGTTCACACGGACCTAAGGAGGCCCCTAGACAGGTTACTTAGGCTAACCAGGTTACAAGAACTCTTATACCAGATAGGTGATTTAATCTTTTCCGTAAGGAAATAATATTTACGAAACAACTGTTCATAAATTAGGTATAACTTGGCTTTTCCCTTTGCATCACGATATTCCATCTATGAGTATGAGCCTAGATTAAGTCAACTCTTAATACTCATGATTCTGTTTCTAGACTATCCGACTTCTACTGATAGGTAAACGACAAAGAACTAATCAGTTCGTTTGGGCATGGCCATGCACTTCATCAGTTTATTCAGTCAGTCAAGGGGCCCAGAATATCTCTCTTCAGAGAAGAGGTGCAAATCCCATCTTGCATATCTGCATTTAACACCACGGCTTCCGCTGAATCTAGTTACGCCCTTTATAGCCACCCTGTTATCGGCGTAGCGGTTGAACGTACTAAGTATCCAGCAGTCCTCATCAACGCGGATCACGTCCAATATTCGCTACTCTATCGAATATCTGTGCAACTTTTTGGTCTACAACACTTGTAGCTGTTATTCAACGACTGATCATAACTGCCCAAAAGTCCACAATGACTTTAACACCCTATCAAGTTCCCACAATGATAAGTTGTCACGGACAAGTTTTGAATTAAAACTGAAAAATAGTTTCATTCCTGGATAAATAAAACATGCAAATATAAAAGCGATAAAGAAAATAATTTTGTATAGTCCATATTACACTCTGTAATAATAACAAAACTATATTTCTTAATTACTTTTTGGTGTCTATTTAACGTTTGTTAAATACTGATCTAAAATGAAGTATCACCTTTCTTCAGTTTAGATTCTTTGATTAATGTTTACCAAATTAATCAAAACATCAACCAAAAACAATTCAAGTTTGTATCTTTTGATACAATCTACTTGATTGTGCTAATCCTTGTTTTGCAAACACTTTAAACAAGATTAGACTTCTTCACTTACCATTTTCCCTTAACTTGGAGACCTGTAAAAACTCCTAGTTACCCTGAACATGTAAGGCTAAACTGCAACTTTCCTTAGTTGCTGTGTAGATAAGTGATTTCTTCCTGAAATCTGATAAGATATTCATTTTACCAAGCTGGTAAGTTTCACTGGTTTTATCCTATCTTTAAAATATTCCAACATAAATTAATTATTGATTTTCTTAAATTTGTTTCAAAGACTTTGAAACTATTCTTTTACCTTTTTGACTGAAAGGTATATTATACATCTCATAAATTCACATCCTACCTGGATTATGAATTCCTAGATATGTTTAATCAATAATTATATCATCTATTCTTTATCTCAAATTAGATAGAGAATTAACTGGGCTCCCACTGACTTATATGAAAACCAACTGTCACTCAAAATTTAACTATTGATTTGGTAAAAAGCTTTGATTAATCAATTCTATTTTAAGTAATACACCTGAGAATTTTTTATCTTTATAAAACCTTTAACTGGAATTTAAAAACCCTAATTCCAGAACTTTGGAATTATTTCTTGGTTTTATGAATACTGATATTAATATCCTAAATTCTCTTTTGAACATTTGAGTATTTTTGATTATAGAATGCTTTTATAATCCTTTACTCATAAATGTCTTATTTCAAAAAACACATTCCTATGAAATAGTACTTCGCGTGTTTTCGATAGTTTTCATATAAATTACTTTATTTAAAAACTATTAAAGTAACTTTCTCAGTGCGATAGGTAATATCTAGGATCTTCAATCAGATTTAAATTATCATGCACAACAGATATTTCAATGTCAAGACAATAACTTTTAATTTAAAAAAAAAACATAGAATGTAAATTTAAAACTATAACCATCCAAAAGTAACATAAGTCTAAAATAAAAAGTCTTGACTAGAATTGAAATAATCTGGTATTAGGATCCTCAGCAACTCCTGGGCACTTCACTTCTGACCACCTGCAATAGACATTTGCTTCTAGGTATCAGTATACTTGTAAGTCAACAAAGTAAAGTGACAAATTTAAAAGCAATCATAAATATCTGAGGTTTCCATACTGCTTCATGACGCTTTGGGCAGTTCTGCCTCCAGTGACCGACTTCATTACATGTGAAGCAGCGATTCTCGGTCCTAGCTTGTTAGGCTTAACCTTTTTACCCTTGCCCTTGCCTTTACCGTTCTCACGAACCTTGGGTGCATTCTGGACGGCCTAAACTGGACCCTTTCCTTTACTGATGCCTCCATGACCATGCTTCTTCTTCACCCCTCCATCTCTCACCAACAGTAGTCTTTTGTTTTGTTCTTGGCGCCCATATTCAACTCAGTAGTCTTTAGCATGGAGTGCAATTCACGTATTGTCTTCTCCATGTTATTCATATTATAGTTGATCACAAAGGGCTTGTAATCATCTGACAGTGAGTTGAGAATTGTATCCGTTGCCAGCTGCAACGGAACTGGGTGCCCGAGCCGTTCTAGGTGATCCAAGTGCCGTTTCATTTTTCATGACATGGTCACTTACTGAGGTCCCCTTGATCATCTTGCACCGTTGAATGCCATAGTGGCATCGTAACGTTTTGTGCGTGCTTGTGTCTGGAACATGTCCCTCAACTGGCGGATATGTCATAAGCATTCGTATTTATGACCCCGTTTGCAAATCTGGGCTCATAGGTTGCAAGCATAAGACAAACCAACATCCAGCAAATCATCGGAATGCTTCTTATGAACGTTCCTGACAGCAGTCGTTGCATTTGCCGGAGGGGCCTCTCCTAGAGGCTCTTCCAAGACGTACCATTTCCTTTCATGCCTGAGCACAATCATCAGATTGCGCTTCCAATCAAGGAATTGAGGACCAGTGAGCTTATCTTTCTCGAGGATGGAGCGGGAGAGAAAGATTGTTTCTGTTGGTTACTGTGTTTGCCATCTACACATTTAAAAAATTGGTTTTTAACAACTGTAAATAGACTATCTCCAATAATATCAATAAACCCTTAAATGATCATTTTATTGGACTAGGATCCTTCTTTCATACGGCCTGATGTGTGTAGTGTTCTTGCTCCACCAGGTCGTATTATTTCGGTAGGTAAGGACTTTTACCAGTCATATCTAACTGATATGACTCCTAGATCTTTTCGGGACAACGATAATTATCTGTACATGTTTCAGTCCTCTAAGTGCATTTTGGCCCGGTACACCCGGTGAACTTAACAGAACCAAAATAGATCTCACCATTTTGGACTTGGACACTTTACTCTGGCCGGTACCACCACGGAAATAATGCGCAGAGTCATGTAATCCCCTCCCACCTTCGGTTTAAACGCGGACGTTCAAGGTGTACTCACTTCCAACCGCCGCGTACCTTACGCCGGAGGTGCCCAAAGTGGGTTGCACTACTGATCTATGATTTTTCGGGGTTTTGATTTAATTTTTGAAAAACCTTTTGAAATCCAGTGTTTTGAAAAACTATGATGTTTGAAAGGTAACTTGTGTTTTTAAACTAACTGTTTTAAACACACACTTCTTTTAAAACTAACTGTTTTAAGATCACTGCTAATTCAAAACTAACTGTTTTGATAGCACACTAGTTGATTAAAAAACTGTTTTTGTCAACTTAAGAAAACAATCATTTTATATATAAGGTTTTTAAATAAAACTACCGTTTAAAAAGGTTTTGAAAAATTGGCAATCTTTAATTATAAAACCTATATATATATATATATATTGTGACATAATCTAGGCATTATACGATATCACAAGGCAATAACCACACAGTTAATAAATCTTATAACTACACGATTAATACAGATTATAGTTTTGCCAACTGTATTCCTAAGGACCAATTATGATCTATAGTATTTCTATTTTCTTCGCGAACCTCCCACTGGCTTTGGCATCTCCGATGGAACTCCGAAACGAATACTCTATCTTCTCGCGTGCTCCCACTGGCTCGGCACCCTTGATGGAAGTCCGAATAAAATAACTATCCTAAGGTCATTATTACAAAAGGGGTTGTAAATGGCACGCATGCCTCCCCGCAATAAGTCAAGGGTCTAAGTTGGCAAAAACGCTATAATCTTAACATATATATACACACATACAGGTATATAACAACCACGCATTTATATATGGATATAATCAAGCAACATATAATAAATCGTTAAACGAATCTAGATCCGTTAAAATTATCTTATTTCACTTTTCGTAGATTCTGGTTTTAATTTATTCATAAAACTACTGTTTTATAAATCCAAAATTATTTTTATAAAAATAGTTTTATAAACGATTAATTTATTTTATAAAGTGAGAAAACAATTTTATAAAATATTCATCAAACGGAATATACTAAATCAACTGTTTTGTATATTAAAAACACTAGCCCGTAAACTGTGTTGTGATTTGACCAACCGGTCAAAACACAACACAAGGCTCATTTGACCAATCGGGTCAAATTTTATTAGATAATAAAATTTCCAAATAAAAATTATTTAAGCAAAATATATTTTTGATAAAAAAGCTTTAAACCAAAAGAACCCCTTTTGGGCCATAACTTGGTCCACATTACTTGACCTTGGGGCCTGACACGAACTTGGCCCGAACGAAAAATCCTAGCTGGATTTGGAGCCTGGCTCGCGCCGCGAAGGCATGGCTCGAGTCGCGAAGACACGGCTCGCGCCGCGAGGATCTCTTCTCTGATCTGCTACGCGCCGCGAGGGCTCACCTGGTGCGTTTTGATACTGCTGGTGGTAACGACGGCAAAGAGGACACCTTTATCGCCGCCACCGTGGCCCGAAAACGCTGCCACCACCACGCTGGTGGTGCAGCCGCAGAAGATCCGCAACCCGGCCAAAGCCAGGTGTCTATTCGATTTATTCGGCCGACGATTGATAAAAAAAACATAATCATCACCACCGTTCGACCATCGCCACCGTTCGACCATCACCACCATTCTTCGCCGTTATCGCCTTCGATCACCACCAATCTAGTGGCGATCGGAAACAATCAGCGCCGCCACCACCATTACGGTGGTTTTGGCCACGGCTGCCAGCAACAGCAGCAGGGAGAATCGCCTCCCGCCACCGCCGCGGTTATCGCAAAACGCCACCACCACCACCCGCTTGGTGGTATAGCCACCGTGATCGCCGCCTTAGGCCGTCGCCTCGATCGAAATACCAAAACGCCGCCGCCATCGCCTTCCGATGACAGCAGCCATCGTGATCGCCGCTACCATCAGTTGGCGACAACGCTACCGTTGCCACCGCTGTGGTCTGGAACCACCGGCCACCACCGATCGGCGATCATATCATCACCACCACAGCCGTGTTTAGAAGAGGCAAACGGCCCCGATCGCCGCTGTGGTCGACGGCGACATCCGCCACCATCACGATCATAGCCACCACCACAAGCGGTGGTGAAGCCGTGATCGCGATTCGATCCAACCGCCGGTCACGACCATAGCCGCCATCACAAGCGGTGGTTGCAGCCACGGTGGTTTGGAAGAACAACCAACTCCACCATCCTCCATCGGCGGCGATACCGACTACGGCACTCGCCACCACCACCGATCTGTGGTGTGGTTGCGGTGGTCGAGCCACCACGGACTGGGTGGTGCGGTCTTGGTGGCAAACGGTCACTAGCCACGTTCCAATCAATTGGTGATTTCGGGGTTTTTCGAACGTTAAATAAAAATCGAATTTTTTTATGTAAACCATTAAACTTAATAAAAATCAGATTTTTAAAACTTGATATGCAAGAAACAAGAATTTTATTTTAATGGATCACATAAACTGATAAATAACTTAAACGATTAAAACCAATGCTCTGATACCATTGTTGGGTTTTTGAGGATCCCTCGAATCGATCTGACACGGAGAATCACTGTGGATCTCAAACCTAACTGGAAGAGACACACGGTAAAACCTAATAGTCAAACAGACCAAAAGGTTTAAACCTTATCAAACCTAACTGGTTTGATTATCGCGGAAGCATAGAATTAAAACCCAAATATTCTAATGATCTTTAATCGTTTAAGTTATTAATCTTATAAGGAGGTTTTGATTTGTTTACCTGGATAGCTTGAGCTTAATCCACCCGTGTGAACGATCAGACAAATCGCCTTCTAGTTGGCTGAAAATCCCGATATCCCGAAACAAGTGTTTTTGCGAGACTTTAACCGAAAAACCGAACTCCTTGTGGATGGGGTGCTTGGCGCCGGTTTTGGGAGAGAGGAGAGAGGGGATTTTTCTGATAGTGGTTGAATGAATCAAAATCGAACGAATAACTGATAAACCTTAAGCCTTTATTTATAAGGTAAGGTATCCTAGTTACCATATAACACTTATAATTATCTATGGTAATTATCTTTTTCTTTTTCCTAAAGAAAAGAATTTCCATTAAACTAGATAATTATCTTTTATCTATTATGTATTTATTTTTCTTAATAAACACATAATTTACCAACTAATAAATCTATATATATTTATTTACCTAATAAATATATATGAACCATTCAAACTCTATCTTTGGGTTTTCTTACATAAAATACCCAACTAGTTTATAATTAATATTATAAACCAATCTCCCCAAACTGGGATTTATCTTATTTGATTTACAGATCCTCACGATGTGACCCTCAAGTGTCTTATAACACTGGATGTGAGATCACTGGTTTGTCAACTTCTGCACATAATTACTAACACTAGTTCTAACACTACTAGGTGAATCATTCAGCAGACCTCTTGTCTAGTCTTTTAAGTCTATCCAATCGAATCATGTAGAGTATACAAATCATTGTATGTGTACCATAAGTTTCATTGGATTGGACTGAAAAATCCAGGCCAAAGTCCGACTAATCCCGACTTTTCCCTTTAAGTTTGTAGAGTATACAAATAAGAATTTGTATACAATGTTCTTTTGTTAGTAATAGATTTTTGTGTAGATTAGTGTTCGTATATAAGCAAGTTTTTGGTTAATAATTTAAGGTTGTTTTATTGATTTTAAAACTACGTTATTTTTGTTGTTGTGTTCTGGTTAGGTTTCTTTCATTATTAAGATTTTGAGATGAATTTGGGTTTTAGATTAAGAACTTGGAGGTGAAGGATCAGGATGGAGATGGGAGTTATTGGATGGAGAAGGAGGTTCCTAGCCAAAGAAGAATTTTTTGGACGAAGATAATGACGTGTGTGTCTGTGTGAGAGAGAGAGAGAGGGAGAGGAGGGAGAGAGGGAGGGAGGAGGGAAAGAGAGAGAGAGAGGGAGAGAGAGAACGTTAAATTCTAGGTCCTGTAGTTTTAATATAAAATAGAGTAAATCATATTATTGGTCCATGTTATTTTAATAGCAAGTAATAAATAAATTAAAAGACCAAAACACCCCTATACTAACTGAATTAATAGAAATCTTTGGATGGAGTTTATTTAGGGATCCAATATGTTATAAAATGCAAACAAAAAAGATGTAATCCACAAATATATCTAAATAGAAAACCAAGGTGTTAAAACACATAAACCACAAGGATCAAGAATGTAATTTACTATTTTTTGAATTTAATTCATTCTGTATCAGCAATGATAAAGACATACATGCATGTTTGATTACATTGGTTACATCTGCTACACACATGAAAGAAATCAAAATGAAATTGGTATTGATTTTGAATGATTAAGTTTTCGGTAATTTGAGAAGTTGGGGGTCTCCTCAAAGGCTCAACAAAATTAGAATCAAGTTACAAATCATATATCATTCTCTTACACCCTTACAACAATTTAACATTCGGCTCAACGTTTAGAGATTTATCAAATCTTTGCGCTAAAATCCTGAGTAACTTATTCAAATGTCTTACTCATGAGGAAGCCGACTCTATCGAGGCTAAGTTCGTGGAGGAGAAGCGTGTAATGCAATAAATCTTTGTGGTGGTTGAGTGAGGATAAGGTTCATGTAGGCTTCACCTAGACTACATTCTTGTCATTTTGGAACTGAAATTCGGCCATTTGAGACTAAGTCTGGCCACAAGATACACACGAAGAGATTCAAACCTGGGATGGATCGGATACCATCCATATCCCCCACAGGTCTTACCGCTAAGCCACAAGCCTTGTGGTTGAGGATGGTGACTTTTCGGTCCAATGCTTGAGGATCTTGATTGATGATCATTTTTTTGCAGATTTTGTAAAATACAATTTACACACAAGGTGCTTAATTGTTCCATGGAAAGTCTGTATATTTATTTGGCGTCTTAGATGAAGGTGACTAGCGGTTCGAGGGATTCTTCACAACAAAGGCATTGATCTTGATTCAAAACTTTGCCCATTCTGAACCACAAGGCTGTGGCATACTGGTTAAGGTTTGTGGGAGAAGTGGCTAGTTAACCCTTTTACTCCAGGTTCGAATCCAGACGCTTACAGAATGTGGCCACTGGGGATTAACTCAGGACAGCATGCTTTAGCTGTTGGTGAACCTTGCCGGGATTAGTCGGGGCAAAGCCTCGGATACCTTTCAAAAAAAAAAACTTTGTCCATTCTGTAAGGAAGAGGCAGAATCTCTCAAGCATTACTTCGCCAAGTGTCCAAGGCACTTTCAGTTATGGGAGAACGTCTTCAAATGGTGGGATTTGGCATCTTGCCTATTAGACTTTATAGTTTATTGTGCTTAGTTATGGGAGAAAGGTTGGTTGCCCTTTACTCGATTTGGGTTCAATGGGACAATTGGACTTGTAAAGTGATTGCAAATCAACAAATCCATAGGTTTTTCCAACTTCAACTTCTCTTGTTCATATAGGTCTTTAAGTTGCAAAAGTTTTTAGACCCTCTTGGTTGGATTGGTGTAGGGGCCAAGGCTTTGATGGTTAACCCCTTCTATTCCCCTTTGTTGTTCGGGTCTTGGCTTGACTTCAACTTAGAGTGTTTGGTTTTATTTTTGGTGTTGGTCTCTTCTTCTAGGTTCGGTGCACTTCTTTGTGTATCTTCTTTTTCTGTTTGGCTTGTTTTTTTTAACAATCTCTAAAAAGTTCTTTTGTATTTTCATTTGTTTAACAATGTTTGTTGCTGAGGAACAAAAAATAATGATGAACCTTAGGAGATCTATAAAATATTAATAAAAATTATAGTTCTTGTAACAATGTTTTTTTATCAACTTATAACAACTATTAGTATTTGAACAAAACTGCTTAAATACTTTTGATTGGTCAGGTAATTTTTAATTTGTGACTTCATCATTATCTGTAATACATAAACATGTTGTATTTTGATGCAAATGCATTGTTATTTACTTAGAGAGTGTTTCATATTGTTTAGCTATGATCCCTATTGAGTATTGACTTATTGTATTATGGAAAAGAAGATAAATATTTTTTAGTGTTTGGACGGAAGAAAAAAGGCTTACACCTTTGCCAAAAAGAAGTAAAAAAAGTTTTTGAAAAGTCGTTCTACTCTAAGGGGGTGCTTGGTTCATTTTAGGGAATGGGAATGAGAATGAAAATGGGAATGCAGGAGAATGGGAATGAAAATGAGCATTGTATTGTTGCTGCTCGGTTAACCCACTATAATCAATGAAAAATTGTTTCATATCAAAAAAAATATTTTTCTCCACTTTGAAAATACAAAAGATGCTTCATTTAACATCAAAAGATGGAATGACATATGGAAAAAAGAACTGAGTTGAAAGAAAATTTCCATTCCCCCCAATTTGGTCAGGAATGGAAATTAATGAATCTGCAGGAATGATTCCATTATATAATATCAGACCAAGCAGCAGTATTCATTGTCATTCCCATTCCTTACCCTGCAATACCCCCAACCAAGCACCCCTAACTTATTAACTTATTTAAAAACGACTATCAACCTTTTAGTTATTTTACATGTATAAGCAATCTCAAACACTCTTTAAAAATCAATTTATTAACTTAATGTGTTTTGATACTATCATAAGTTATTTAAAAACACTTTTCATAATTTTTTTACACTATATATAAGTTAATAAACCCTTTTCCAGGTCAATAGTCCGCCACAAAAATTGTACCCTTTTGGGTTTTGAGGCATAATCGACGGAGATTAATTGGATGGCACCCCGGAGCCGTATGTGTTAACTTCCCGTTAAAAAAATAAAACACTTAAAAAAAAAAAACATAAAGTGTTATTTTTAAACAATCAAATCTGAAACATCCTGTTATTGTGGTCTAATTATTTTTTAACTAAAAATAAATAAATAATTCTTATGAAAACAAAAACATAATGAAGATATAAACCAATCGGATTGCTCCAAAATTCATTCTGAATGACGATGGAAGAAAAAAGACAAGGACAGTGTGTGATAGTAAACAAACGTTGATGCCCCTGACTACTTATAAATGAATACTCCAATTAGTTGGATGCTTTTGAATAAAAGAAAAAGTGGTAGACTTTAAAAGAAAAAATAAGCAAACATTAGTTTTATTATTTGCGTCTATGGGGAACAAACAGAATTATGCAATGAGGGGAATGATTAGAAGGCCAAGACATGGTAAACTTTCTCCAAAAATACTTTTTTAAGGTAATCTTTTACTAAATTTAACAAATTTTTTGCCACTTGATTTCTGGGTTTCAAATGCAATTTCCAATTGGTGGATATGATATGCTGTATTGAAGGATTGAAAAGCTATGTGAGTTTTAGTATCATTCAATCCTGATTATACATTATGATGTCACTTGATTTGATAGTGACTTTGTTTTAAATGAACTAAATGGTGCAATCCATATACCCTTCCCGGATGACCGTGGGATCGTGCAGTGGGGGGTTTTTCTACAATTTGACTATAACGCCTTTTTGCAATAGGAAAGTTTCCTTAAAGTTTGTAGCTCTGCCGTTATGAGTCGCTCCTTTGATTTCAAAGAAAACTAATTTGGGAAACAAATGCACTTGATATACCTTTTTATGCTTAAAAACCATTGGGCCCAATTAAATAGATTTTTAGCAGAGACCCTTTTTTTGCCAAAACATTTATGTATGTACACATTTGTTACATTCAACACATCTACCAAAACTACAAGAGATGATTTAAAAAGTATAAAGTTTATCATAAGTGGGTCTACAATAAAGTTGCAGAAATTGTTTTAAGGCACATTTGATTGTTTATCTTGTTGGATTAAAGTAGTCAATTTCCCAAAGGGCCCTAAATTGGGGGGGAGCTATTGCAAGTAAAATCATGCTCACAAGTATTTAAGATTTAGACTTCATGTATTATCTATTATGTTATGACAAATCCAATGTATTATCTATTATGTTATCTATTATGTTATTATGTTAACCCGGTAAAGAATATGTTGATGGGATTTTAAACCATTTTTGGAGTTTACAGTAATAAGAAAGTTAAAAGATATGGGCGTGTCTAGAATGACCTTATTAGGTCAATTTAATAAAAAGTACATCCTAGTATCCTACTAAACATCCGACCCTCTAACTAAATGATCCAACGGCACTTGTCCATTCGCCCCTCTTCCGCTACTATATAATCACATAAACCCTAGGTTCTCTGTTCATCATCCCAATTTCATGCCCTAGCTCACACAATACACCAAATTTTATGATTTAGGGATTACGATCGTTCTGCATCTCTCTTTCTCACATTCGATCACTTGACGAACATTTCTTCTCTAGAAGATGAGTCAGATATTCACCCCCAACTCAAAGATAACTTGTGCAACAAATGTGGTCGTCAAGAGATGTGTTTCCTTCACCTTGTCTGGTATGAAGACAAAATCCAGAGTCTCTGTACATCATGTGTCCTTCATTCGTACAAACAGTCTTTTTGCCCCACTTGTTTTAACGTTCACGATTTCAGTGTAGGGGGCACGTTCATCCGTTGTGCTAAATGTTTATCTTTCTCTCATCCTAGTTGTTTCGCCTCTAATGGCAGTTCCTCCTCTAGACCACCTTTAATGTGCTCATCCTGCATAAACCCTAACAGACTAGCTTCCAGTCTAGGCAAAATTAAAGCCATGGGAGATAACGGAAGTCTTAAGGGAATGGATAAGGATTCGGCAGATCTACTCTTGATTGCTGCAAAGATAGCGATAGCATCGATATCTAAGGCCGCTGAAGCATCAAAAGATTCGGCTAACGCTCTAGCAACAAAGTCCGTTTTGGCAAAGAAAAAGGCGATTGCTGCAATAAATCATGTTGTGGAATATGTTGATAGGGAAAATAGACGCCAAAACGGTGGCATGGGAAATGATGACGATGGGCCATCGCTGCTTGATTTTAGTAGTGATGATGGTAGTTCTACTGAAACAGATGAAGGTATACCCTATGCAGCTGACTATGATTTTGAAAACCCATCAGAGGATGATGCTATTTAGAATATCTTGAAGGTGAGTGATATAGGGCTGAAATAATTTATCTTATGAAATTTAGAAACTGAAATTACATTGTATGTGAAAGTTTTCAGATATTCTCTTTTGGAAGTCAATGATTTTCTTTCTGATGAATATTACCTTTGGAAACCAATATTTAATACCCTATGTGGTCATACATTTTGAATCAATGTTTTTGCTATCTTTTTTTTGGATAAGGATTTTTCTTTTGCTATCTTTTTCCTGCAATGTTATCTACTTGATTGCAGGAGTTATATATTTATCTAATTGGGACTGTACTATCTGAAAATAGTCTCACTGTAAGGGTGAATGGTCATATTCTATATGAGATTGAGAGAAATTTAATCTTTTGTAGGCAAGGCAAACATGTGTGTTACTTTAATATGATTTTTGAAGTTTCTATATATTGAGGGGATAATGATTTTAAGAAATATCATATTAAAGGTTCATCTAATGATTAATCTCTTATGTTGGGAGAGATGAGAACAGAGTAATAACATACACAGTTGATGCCTATGTTTGAAGTCCATGATGCCACTTTGATTTATGGGTGATGTTAGACATGCTTCTATTTTGTAAGAATGATCTACAGGTAGTCGTATGAGTCAAGAATGTAGGATTCTCTTAAAAGGGCATTTGATCATCTTTGTCAAATAGGCTTACAACTTATGGTTATCGGTCTCTGCTTTGCGGTTCTACTTATATGATTTCAATATCATGTGCCCTCTTCTTAGTTGTTCATATCATGGACTGGTTTATGTAGTTTTTTAGTAGTATCTAACTTGCTGTGGAAGTCCATCTACATGTACTTTTGGTCTCACTAGTTAAATTTTACAAGGTGAGGGCGGCATCAGATGTGAATGTATGCCAAAGTAAATACAAGTTCTGTTGGACTAGTGAACTGATTTAGCATAAAAGCAATTTATGTTGATCCATATGGTATGTGCCCTTTGTGATTCATATAGGAGTTACCACTTAATGGGTTTGTTCTCGAGTTTGAATATTCGCACTTGCATTGTCCATTTTTAACAACTCTTATTTTTTTTTGGCATGGCGGTATCGAACCAACGAACGACTGCCACGAATACGCACACACACACCACACACACGCCTCCCCGGCTGTATCGTATCGGGCATCCACGGGCAGCCCCTTAAGCTGCCGTTGTCCTAGCTCAGCTTACGCTGGACCTAGAGCCCAACCACAGTCCCCCTAGCCCAGTCATAGACTGGACCAACCCAAGGATTGGGTACTACTCATGCCCTCAATTGACCCCCCTTGGGATCGAACTCGGGTAGACTGAGATACCATCCATAGCCCCCCGTAGAATGTGACCGCTCTTAGGAAGACCAACTGAGCTAGACATGATTTGTATTATTTTTAACAACTCTCTTGTCCGTCTCATATTATGTATAGGTTCACCTTGTTACATTCTACCATGTTAGCACAAAATTCTTTTTGTTGAAAAACTTGAGCAACCGTTAAGAAGCTTATTGATCTGAATACATGCATGCAATTAGAACCTAATGGAAACCTTAGTCTAGGATACAACATAAAACTTTGTAATACCCTAAAACATTCATAACACTTTTATTGGTTGGTTACAGGATTATATGAAAAAATTTCTGCTAAAGAGTGGTCTCCTTTTGTATAAACTTGTGATTAGAGATGGATGTATAAGACAACCAATGACTCTGAGACATTCTTCTCATTTCTTGTGTTCCTTTCAAGGCTTACTTGGCTAGATTTGGTTGTTAACTTTTGACAAGTTTGTGGGCTTTGGCATTTGAGGATGGAGTTGTTGCTTTGGACAATCAAAATAAAACTGTTCCAATTGAGAAATCTCATGATTCTCCATAAGTCATAAATGAGATGTCTATTAGTCACAAATGGCAGATCTCTAGGAGCCCCTCTGGACCAAAATGGTCACATGGCCATCACCTTCACGGAATCGGACAAGCGATAACTAAGGGATGGTTTGTTTAAAAAAAAATACCTCTTAAAACCTCTTAAATCTGAAAATTACAAGATTTGTAGACTTAAAACTGTTTATTTTGTTTTAAGAAAATATCTGAAATCCTTTTTACTATTGTCTGAAATTTTAGAAGTTGCATCATCCGTCTCTTACTTTTAGATGTAAAAATAGAGTTCAAACCTCTTAAAAAATAAACACATGTTTAATCTTTCTACTTAGACTCGTTTAATCTTTCTATTTAGGGAAACGATCAGGTGTGAAAGTATGATGATGGGTTTATGTGTTGTCTTGTTGTATTTGCTAGAAATATTGCCTGCATCTGACGATATTATATTTTTAATAAACTGACTTAGTTATACTACATCAATTACGCCATTTCATCCCCTATGTAACAAATTAACCTATATAGTTAATTAGGAGAAAAATAACTTAATAGAGAAAATCTTTTTCGGTTTAATTGTCGTTGAGGATTACAATGTAATGTTTAAAGGTTGCATGAAATTAATCTTTTTCCTGTTTGAATACATAATTGAATATAATTGAATACGTGATTGATAAATGTTGTTGATAATCTTGACACAATGATCAAATTTATGTTCTCCAAAATAGGAACGAAAATGCTGGTCTCGAATGGGATAACAATGGTTGTCCGCATTTGTAGAAAGGATGGGCGAGGTTGAAGAGTGAATACACACAAGTTTTTTGTAAAGCTTTTGACTCCAATTGATTATAAATCAATTAGTCAAAGTATTACAGATTGTTTATGGAATAAGAATAAGAAAAAAATAAATATAAATGCAAATGGAACTTGGTATGGCTTGGACTCATAGAAATTGCGGTTAGACAAAGTATCACAGAATGGTTTTGTGGTTTTACATTCACATCAACATCACGTCAGCTTTCTACTATCCTACTCTTAAAACATCAACCTCTTTTAAATCTCGTAACACAATCTTTCATATCCATTACATTTTTTAATTATTTTATATATAAATAAAGGGAGGGAGGGAGGGAGGGAGGGAGGGAGGGAGGGAGGCGCTGCCCAACCCGTTCATCTAAACCACTGCCGAGCCCGCTGGCTAACCACGGCCAAGCCGCTGCCGTGGTACGCTCGGCCTTAAACCCTAGAGACATCTTTGATTCCGATTAGCTCCACCAACCTAAGTAGACTTTTATTATTCGTTTACAAATTCTTTAAATAAATACTACAATTCTAGGATAAATCATCTAACCTATCTATTAAATCACGAATAGAAATGAAAGATATGTACATCAAACCAAAAACATAACCCAAACAGCTATTACATTTTAATTTTCAAAAACAAAAGCAATCACGACATGGGTCAAATGGCGGGTACCAAGGCATTGTTTGGCAAAATTAAGCTAGCTTATAAGTTAGTACATGTTTGGATGGACCATAAGCTAGCTTTTTCAAACGTTAAGGAGATTAGCATTTAACTTATGAGACTTTTTTCTTATTCCAAATATACCCTTCTACTTTTTACATTACAAATTTTTAAACATGTTTTTTTTAATCATTTACAATCATAAGCTACCTTATTAACTAGTTTTGTCAAAAGCATCTTATTCATCAACTAACTTATCAGTTATTAACTAACTTATTAGCTAGTTTGTCAAACATAGCCCAACTCCACAAAACACAAACTAATAATGGGCTTGGTTTGGATTTAGATTTTGATCAATGAACTCAAGCTTTTCCAAAGAAACTAGCTTAAAAGGATGGAAAATCTAAATTCTCAAAAGGAATTCTTAACAAACTTATTTTAATTAAAATCAGATTCCTTATATATCTATCTGCTCTGATTCCTTATATAATTAAAATCAGATTCCTTATATATCTATCTGCTCTGATTTTTTTAGATGTGTTAAAAATAAAAACTTCTCTAAAGTAAATGAAGAAGAACTCTAGATAGAACACATAAATGTATCAAGTCTATTTCTCAATAAGAAAAGCAATAAAGTTCATTCCTTCTTAGTAAGAGGAAAAGCAATCTTAATTAAAAAACCTAAAGCAGTTCTTTAGCGCTAAGAAAAGAAGAAATATGGAGAATGAAGACTTCAAATCTGGCTGAGAAAGCCAAAGAAACAAAGAATAAATCTCTGGAAATAGATAGGAAGATTCTAGAACCTTCTAGTTCTAGTTCAAATTGTTAGTTTTTTTCTACTAAAATATATAAATGTTCATGAATAAATCATCCCACCATCATCCAAATTGCAAGCGTTCAGAACTTTTATTTTCTTTTAAGATATTCTTTTCCGTTGCCGCTATTTCGATATTCTTTTCTTAGAGCTAATACCTTCCTATCCAACCACTTTCATGCTGTAATATCATCGGCCCTTTTCTTCATCCCTCATTTTGTAGACCACAAATGTACACACCTATATGATGAACAAGGCAAAAATCTCTTAACGTGCATTTGGTACACATGCAGAATAGAACAGGACATGACAAGACAATTGTTCAGCGTTTGGTAAGACTGGAAAGAACGGGACAGAAAAAGATAGTTAAATGACTAATTTACCTCTAGTGAGATTTTTAATGTTTTTTAAACCAAATAATCAATCCAATAAAAAACCAAAAAGAAAAAAAAAAAGAGTCTTGCATCAATAAACAATCATGTATCAAAATGCTATACAAAAACATGTATAAAAAACATGTTTTAAATTGGTTTGTGTCTATGTATAGGAAGATGGAGAATTATTGAAGGTTTGATATTGAATATATAATGTTACATGTTGGAGGCATTTCTTCCATTTCATCATGATGGGTTGTTTTTGGAATCATAATACAAACCTGAAAATCATGCCAAGAAGAACATGATTTACATTAAACCAAGGAATCAAGGATTAGTAACATGGTTTGCTATTGCAACATGCTTCTCTTCCCAATAACAAGAATTTTGTAATTGCCTTACATGGTTAACACTTCAACACACAAAAATCAGTAACCAAAAAATGACCGAAATATCAAGGTTTCACTATTTCATTAAAATCAAATTCAACTGGATACAGACCAAAATTTGATGGATGTAGAAGAGAGTCAATTAGCATATTGAGGAGGGAGACGTATCTAGTGAGAGGCGTATCTGATGAAAGTCAATTTCGATTTCTGTAGGAGAGGGTCAAATCGATTTGATTTCTGTAGAAGACGTTGGAATTGATTTCGATTTATGTAGGAGAGGGTCGAATCGATTTCGATTTTTGTAGGAAAGGGTCGAAATGGATTTCGATTTCTGTAGGAGATAGTCGTCAAAGAAGTAGCCTTGAAGATCTAGGGTTTCAAGATTCTAATTTCAAGCCCGATAAGACGATTGTGATGAGAGCATGGATAATTCTAGCTTCTGATTTCAAGCACCAGTGATCGATTCCAGAAGGCGCTACATGGGAAGTTTTCGATTCCAGGAAGGGTGTCACGAGGTTGAAAGAGCGACGAGGGTATAATGAACGGTTTACAAGGGCTTGTTCCACTTAGTTCCATAGGGTAAGAGGAGGACAAACGTGTTTCACATGGGTCCAAGTTAGTTTCCACTTAGTTCCATCTCTGATCACACCAAACATGGGACATGCGTGTTCTTTCTTGTCCTGTCCCACCATACCAAAGTAGCGTTTGGTATGCAGACATATTTGGACATGACTGGATAAGACAGAACTGGACAGTACTTGACAAGACAAGAGAGTAGGACAAGAGTAGATGGGATGGGACATGACAGGACTAGACAGAACAAATGTTTGTTTTGCGTTTGGTTTTGGTACGCCTAGGACTGGACTGGACAAAACTAGACAAGTTTCTAAAAAAAATATTTGATGATTTTATATATAAAATAATAGTTATAATTAACACAAGTAAGTAAACTATACAGTTTATAAAAAAATTACACAATTTTCATAAACATAAACACACACACACGCACACACACACATACACACACACACACACACACACACACATATATATATATATATATATATATAGTATTAAGTTCAAATGAGAAGTGCTAAAAAAATGAGAAGTAGAGAAGTTATCTCCACCACTCATCCGGTGAATAAAAGCAGCTTTGACCGGGTCCCCTCCTTTAATAATCTCTACCCTCCTATGAATCGCGTCAATCCCCCGTGATCACGTTCATCGTAACCGGTCAAAGCCACCTTTATTGACCAGATGAGTGGTGGAGATCATTTCCCTACTTCGTATTTTTTAGCACTTCTCATTTGAACCTTTCTCTAGATGTAACTAATGTTGGTGTCTATGGAAGAGGTGGAAGTGGTGACCGACGGTAATACTAGTAGTGACGATGGTTGTGGTGGTCAGTGGTTATGGAGAATGTGAAGATGGTGGATAGTGGTGGTGGTGGTGGTGTTGACCAACGGTGGTGGTGGTGGTTGTGTGGTGCAATGGACAATTGTAGAGGTGGTAGACGGTGGTGGTAGGTAATCGATGGTAGTTGTAGAGGTGGTGGAAGAGGTTGTAGTGGAAGAAGAGGTGGAGGTGGCCGATGGTGGCTACCGGTGGCCACGGCGGCCGCGACTAGTAGTGGTAAACACTAAAATAAATATCATATTAAAGTTATATATCAAACGAGTGTTAATTAATAATATATTGATTAGTTCCTGCCTTATTTTTGTCCCATGTTGTTCCACCTATTTTGGTGGAACAAAAAAAGTCATTTTTGTCCCATACTATCCCACCTTGTCCTAGTAAGACAGTGAATTCCTGTTTTGTTTCATGCTACGGTAAACGTGAGACAGTGAGTTCTGTCCCGTCCTACCATGTCTTGTCGCACGTACCAAAGCGTCCTAAGGTGCAAATTCGCTAACCTAAAGATGAAGGAAACAGAAACAATAGAAGAATATTACACCAAAGTGATGACCCTACTCAATTAAATGCGCTTGAATGGAGAAATCATTGATGACAGAAGGATTGTTGAGAAGATACTTCGTAGTCTCACCAAGCCACTAGGAAATTTGAATATCTGGTTGTTGCTAACTTGCTATTGAGGAATCCAAAGATGTATATGATTTTTTTAAGGTTGTGTTTAACTTGTACATGTGTACGTGTTTATATTAAAAATTATCCGTATATACAAGTGCATTAGCGGGTTTCTCGATTTTTCGGATATTTGAGGTTTTTCGTGGAACATGACCCTGTATATATATATAGGGGAGAGATCATTTGCAAACTATATATATATATATATATATAGAGAGAGAGAGAGAGAGAGAGAGAGAGGTTCAAATGAGAAGTGTTAAAAATTATGAAATAGAGAAAACGATCTCAATCTTTGATACGGTTGAGATCAAAACTGACTAGTTAAAGATTGCGGTTTTGACCGGCCAAAGCCGCAATCTTTGACTATCCAAAATTCTCATGGACGCGCATGAACGAGGGACATTTTTGTAAATGTTACAAATAGTCGACAAACAGATTCATCAATGAATCTTTACATTTGAACGCGCTGATCATCAATGAATCTTCATATGAACATGTTCATATATGAAAATTCATTGCTGAATCTGTGTAATTCAAATGAAGATTCATTGATGAATCATTGTAATTCGTCAAAGTCGTAAATCTTTGACTAGTCAAAATTCGCATGGACACACATAAACGAGACGAATTTTCGTAAATGTTACAAATAGTTGACAAACAGATTCATCAACGAATATTCATATAATGAATCTACGTAATTCTTATGAAGATTCATTGATGAATATGTGTAATTCATATAAAGATTCATTGATGAATCTTCATATATGACTGCGTTCATATATGTTTGCGTATATGAATTACACAAATTCATATATAAATCTTCATATATGAATCTGTGTAATTCATATGAAGATTCATCAATGAATCTTCATATACGAACGCGTTCATTCATATATGAATATGTGTAATTCACGTGAAGATTCATCAATGAAGATTCATATATGTTTGCATATATGAAATTCACAAATTCATATATAAATCTTCGTATATGTGTGATGGAAAATTTTTATCCTAAATGACATAAAGAAATTTTTTATCCTAAACGACTTAGGGTGGAAAAATTCATATATAACTAAACAAAGAGATTGGGTTATCGGAGATACCACTAGCCAGTGGCCCTTTTTGGTCTATTAAGTAATGTTTCTAGCAAAGGATTCCACTTTGTAGTATTGCATAGTAATGAGGTTGCTTTGAAGTACTTTATGCAATTTTAATGGCAACAATGGACTCAAAAAGAAAAAAAGTAAGTATCCAAGTCTTTCTTTTGGACTAGGTGTTAAATTTGTCTACTGCTCTATTATAAATGATGACCCTTTATGATGTTGTGGAGGATGATTTGGTTGCAACCAGACTCTTTTACTTATATGGATACATTTGTGTGATTGATTTTCATCATGTTTTGCATTTATAATTAGGGAAAAGTGAAGGTATTGCTGTCATGTACCCAAGCTTGGGTACAAAACACCCCAAAACTATGTAGTTTTGATTAAATGGCATTAAAAAAATAAGTAAGAAAATCAGCACAAGAATACGGCCTCCACTCCAGTACTCCAATCGACATTCATCCCAACATCCCAAAATCGATTTCTTTTCAATCGAATTCATTCAATCAATCGATTTCATTCCACAACATTCAAAAATCGTCCAATTTGGATTCCGAAATTGGATTTCGAATTAACCCACAGTCGGCGAATTTGGCATGCTCTTATAGATTTAGAATCCAATTTGTAATCTGTTTGTGTTTGAATGAGATATGTGTAGAGGCAAAGACTAACTTGTCTTTTTTTTTTTTTTTTGTTGGTAAAAGTACTTTTTATTTGGATGCAAGTGGGACTTGCTGAATGAGATATGCTTTTGGTTGTGACTAGTTTATTTGTTTTTCTATATCTATTTATGTCTTCTATTTTTGGAGTGACTACAAAAAGTCAGTTGGTTGAAGCTATAAGTTGCTAGGAAGACAACAAAAAGTCAGTTGTAGCCCTCATAAGTTATGCCTCTGACATATGCATACGTTGTACATCATTTCATTTTAATCACCATTCAGATGAAATCTATATCATTAACAAGGTGGGTAGTAATTGTGCATCTAAATAAGCCTAATAATGCTGGTAGGCCATCTGATTTGAACTGCAGATGCTCCTGCTGGAGTTGGATTTTTTATAGTCTTCTTATTGATGGCTAGAAATGCAATGAAGAAACATGATGGTAAGTGGTAGGTAATAATATTGATTCTTGTGTTATATTGTATCAATTTTGTGTATTCAATTTCACTTTGGTTTTATTTTTAAAGTGAGTTTTGTTCAAGAACCAAAGATCCAATTTTGGAGGTGTGTTCTTTCCTTGGTCTTTTTCAAATCCATGAGGCAAACAAGTTCTGTTGGTGTAGAAGAATAAGCATTTGTTTTTGGTAGATTTAGAGAGAATGAATGTTTGTTAATGGTGGAAAAGATGGGTCAAATTCGATTGTACTGGAGGCCGTATTCTAAATCTATAAGAGCAAATTCGCATTCTAAATCTATAAGAGCAAATTCGCCAACTATGGATTAATTCGAAATCCAAATTTGTTTTTGAATGTTTTGGAATGAAATCAATTGCTTGAATGAAATCGATTGAGAGGAATTTCTTAATCCAAATTGGTTGAATGAAATCGATTTGCCAATTGCTTGAATGAATTCGCCCGATCCTAGGTTAATTCGAAATCCAAATTCGATTCTGGGTTTGGAAATCCAAATTCGAAACACAAATTCGCCGATTTGTGAATGCTTTCGATTTTGATTTGGAATGAAATCGATTGAAAGGAATTTGGATTGCAAAGAAATCGATTTTGGATTGCAAAGAGGAATGTCGATCGGATTGGAGTACTAGAAGCCGTATTTTTGGAATGGAGACTGATTTTTTTTTTAATTCCATTTAATCAAAACTACGTAATTTTGGGGTGTTTTGTACCGTGTACATGATAGCAATACCTTCACTTTTCCCTATTGTTTTTTTTTTTTTTGTTTATTCTTTTGCTAAATGAGCTTAGATTTTTGAGGATTAAAATAAAAGAATTTCTAATTCAAATTTAAATATGTGAAGCCTTTTGATCTTATTGTAATTTTGTGCTAAATAGAATTTGTTACTTTTTTTTGTGTTATCATGTTGTGGGTTATCAATATATATTTTATTTAGATATGTGAATCCTTTTTATCTTATCGTAATTTTGTCCTAAATACAGTTTATTACTTTTTTGTTTATTATCGTGTTGTGGGTTATCAATATATTTTCTTTAATGTAGTCGACGAGGTATCCAGAATCTATATAGGTATCCGACTAATTTTCAGCGACCTAGTTTTATTTTATGTAATTACTTGCTAATGACCTGATCATCTTAGAATCTGTGACCCACTTATTATCTCCTTTGTAGGTTTCAATTTGTTTGATTATTTTTGGGGTCAACTTGGTTTCTGTATAAAATATGATTCAGCACTTATCGCATTTTTCTTAAGTTGGCCGACCCCTAGCATGGTCTCTTCTCTCTCTCTCTCTCTCTCTCTCTCTCTCTCTCTCTCTCTCTCTCTCTCTCTCTCTCTCTCTCTCTCTCTCTCTATCTATCTATCTCTCTCTCTCTCTTTCTAGGACCAATAAATTCTTAAAGACTTGAGAACTAATTTAAGGCTTTGATTTGAAAAGGGCATGATCATCATTTGGCAAAAAAAAACATTTACAGTTCACTCACCATATGAATCTTCAGATTCAGTAAATGAAACATCATATTCACCATATAAATCTTCAAATTCACTAGATGGAACATATAAATTCATCCACCAGATAGAAATCAGATTCATCCTATGAAACTTTATATTCATTTTATGAATCTTCAGATTCGATTCACTAGATGAATATTATATTCACTATATGAATCTTCAAATTCACTAGATGAAATTTCATATTCACCTTATGAATTTTCAGATTTACTATAGATTCACGTAATTAATACAAACATAAATTCATCTTATTAATATGAAACAAAATGTTCATTTACATTTATAGTCATCTAATGAATACAAAACAAAATGTCCATTTATATTTAAATTCACCTAATGAATACAAACAAAATTTACATTTACATTTAAATTCACCTAATGAATACAAACATAATGTCCAATTATAAATAAATTCACCTAATGAATTCAGATATAATATCCATTTATATCTAATCCACCTAATGAATCTCACATCATCATCCACTTCAGCCTTCAAGAACAAGTGATGAACTTTCAAGAACAAAAATGATGAACCTTCAAGAACAAAAATGATGAACACTCAAAAACACATAATGAACCTTCAAGAACACAACTTCAAAAACTCTAACTTTTTAGGAATGATTTTCTAAAATCTTCATAAAAATTGTTAAAATTCAGATATGTTGCTCAAATCAAGATTACAAACAACTTTTGTAAAGCAACAATCTCCAAATTTGAATCAAACTAACCTATTTTAAAAAAATCTCAAGAAGTTCTAAAAATTGGGTTTTTTAGTTAAAAATACAAATTACTAGATCTGGTGATGAACGACCAATGGTGGAGGACGAAGATGGTGGTGGAGCCACGACGACGATGATTGATGGTGTTAATGGATAGCGGCGGAGCCACGACGGCGATATTGTGGTATGTGTCACCGACGACGCAATTGATGGCCATGAAGATGCCGCAAATGATACCAGAGAAGCTAAAAACAAGAAGAGAGACGGCGAGAGAGATCTCTTTGATTGGAGGTAGACGGTGGTGGTTCTGGTGGTGGCGGCGGCGGTGGTGGTGGTGGCGACGAGGGTTGCGGCGGCAGTAGTAACCAGAGAACTAAAGGTGTGAGAGATGAGATGTAGATATAGATGGTGGTTAGTTTATGGGTGCAAATAATAGAGAAGAAGAAGAAGACTAGGTTTCAAAATTTCCAAAATACCCATTGGGTTTATAATCAGGTGTGGCACATAAAAAATCAAAAGAAATGTTACCATGGTCATCCTTGTATTATAAACCATTGATTAAAATTGATTGATGATCTAAGATGGTTCTCAAGTTCACCAAATATATAAACAATTTTTGAAAGAGATATATAAGGGTTTATATGTCCTTACATTATATCAAAATCATGATCCACCACGCTAAGAGACTCGACACAATCAAAAAATGATTGGCAATCTTGCAGAAAATAAAGTTGAAACAAAGGATCACCTTTATTGAAAATTCTGACTCTGCCCTTCCTCATGAATTGCGAAATGTGAGAAGTACTTTTAAATCGTTGATCACTTTTAATCAAATACTCTCTCATGAATTGCGGCTTAAAAGGGAATTGATATGGTACATCTTGATGCATCTTATCTCGGTGCATCTCATCCTAATGTTTGTCTATTTTTCATACAACGGTTATAACCACTTTTCACGCTTCTCAGCTAATTTAGCACTTCTCATTGTAACTCAACCCTATATATATATATATGTGTGTGTGTGTGTGTGTGTGTGTGTGTGCGTGTGTCTGTGTGTGTGTGTGTGTGTTCGTGTGTGTGTGTTCGTGTGTGTGTGTATGTGTGGAGGTACAAATATAAAGTGTTAAGTATATGATACATGTATCACAAGGGTCCAATGTGAATCGAGTAAGATAGTACATGTGTGAATTACACGGGTTCACATATGAGCCCGTTTGTGGGATATTTTTTAGAAGTTATGAACTATTCCTTTGTTTTTGGCATTGCCACCGGTCAAATCTAATATCAACCATATGAAGGGCTAGAATTACTTAGCTACTTCCCATGTGTGTGTGTGTGTGTATCATTTTCAATATTTTTGTGGAAAATTAAATTACCGTTGTCTAAGACTAATGGCTACAGGATGCTAGCGTGTAGACTCGAATTCGAGGTAAATGGAATATTCCATCACATCCCCTAGGCCATTGAATTCGATATTCGAGGTAAATGGAATATGCCATCATTTTCAATATTCCATCGAATTCGAGGCAATTTATCGATAATTAAATTAAGAGTAAACTAGTGGCAAAACTGCGCGTTGCGCGGTATCGTGACTAACTCTTTAGAAATATGTAGATTGTCACTATCGTTTGTTGCACTCGCCAAACATTAAACTTTATCATTAAACTTGGGTTTGGTTATAACTTTCAAAAACACCATCAACTTTGAGTTTTTCAAACACATAACAAACCTTTATTATACACATTTTCATTTCCAATTCACTCTTTGCGATCAATGTGGAACAAACTTACACAACACTAATACTCCATCATTCACAAAAACCAATATTTGAAGACTAAGAAAATTAATAAATATCAATGGAGGCTTCTCATTGATTTTATGGTTCTACATTTATATATTTATATTGATTGATTTTTGATTATTTCATATAAATTTAGTTTAGATAAAACAAAAATGAAATGTTTAATTATATACATAACATGTTGTCATGTAAATAGAATAAGCATTAAACCCATATCTTAATTATATTATTTATATACTCAATTACACTTCTAATTTTTTACATTTGTGACTGATGTAGAAAAAAATCTCACATTTGATGGATATTTCTTCTCATTATTATACATATATATTGACTAATTTTGATTCATTCCTATAAATTTAGTTTATAAAAAACTAAAATGAAATATTTAAAATATGACATGTTTTGTCATTTAAATAAAATTGAACTATTTATAATCCAAAAATGGATCAAAATTAAGATGAATATGTTTAACTTATATCTTATCATTTATATAATCACCTACAATTCCAACTTTTCACATTTGTGACCGATGTGGGACAAACAAAAAAATCACCACAATCCAACATTTGATGAAATACTTGCTTCTTATTATGCCAACACTCGCTTTTATATATATAAAGATATATTGATGACATGGGTGGGTTCAAATGTGAACCACTTTTTGGTTGTGAACGTGAGGACAACCGAGAGCGCGACATGTGGTGCATGACTAGGTGCCACGTCAGGTCCACGGCGGGTGACTAGGCGCGATTCATGGAAGGGCATTGAATTAAAGGGGGACCACACTCAAAGCCGCCACGTGCCGCGCTCTCGGCTGTCCTCACGTTCACAACAAAAAAATTGGTTCACATTTGAACTTTCTCTTGATGACATTCTCTTACTAAAAAAAAATAAAAAACAAATACACGTATTTAATCATAGTTTTGATTTATAAGCATTGTTGACTTAAATAAAACAAAAACAATCATATATATATATATTAATTGTTTGATTATCATTAAAATAATTCAATAAATGTTTGTATTTATAACCATTGTTAAGTTATAAAAAAATAGATTTATATGTTGATTATTTAATTATATTGATATTAAAATCATTAAACATTACTTGTAATCATTTAAATAAACAAAAAACAAATATAACACTATTTTATTTACTTAAATATTACACTTCGATCTAGCTATGGCTAGCCAACATCATTTCACATTTTTTTCAACCACCCCAATCAACCCTTTATATACATAACTTTATTTTTCAAAAATATATCTTTCTATCAATGTAGGACACCAAAACAACTTCAATCTTTTCACTAAACTTAACCTTGGATTTGGTTAGGTTAGAAATTGCTAAACATCCATCAACTTTGGGTTTTCCAAGCACAGTAATCATATTATATATACACATGTTCATCTTTGGCTTTCCCTTTTGTATCAATGTGGGACAACCTACATGTTCTTTGCATTTATCAAGGCACACATTTTAAAATAATCAAAATTATAAGAAAAAAGATAAATAGGTATATTCATAATCCATGGAATAATTAAAATGACACAACCCATAAAGTAACTTGAACATGAAAAACCATTGTAACAAAATCGAGATACTTTCATATAATATTGGTTTATATAAAACGAAAAAAATGTTTAAGAATTGCATTAAATATTTTCTCAATTAAGAATTGCACTAATTTTCTATCTTTTACCCCAATCCTTTATAAATAAATCAAAATTAAAAAATTAAAAAAATAGAAATGAAGCTCTCTCATTATACCATGTCATACCTTAAGGTTTCTCTTTTTGTATATAAAAAGATGATATAAATGATAAATGATGATTGTTAGCTTATAAATAATGGGTTTATATGTTGATTATTTATATGTTTAATTTATATATTTGAGACTACAATCAATAGAAAATTACTTAAATCCGTTTAAAAAAACGAAAAGACGAATATAAAATTAACTTATTTATTTAACTATTAAACTTGGGTTTAGCTACAATTAACCAAACCATTTCACATTTTTCAACAACACCAATCAAACCTTAAAATACACATCTTTAGGTTTCAAATTTTCATTTTCCTACAAATATGGATAAACAAAACTACACTAACTTCTTCACCAATTACAACTCTTTATAAAAAAAATCAAAATTAAAAAAAAAGTTAGAAAAATAGCAATGAAGTTCTCTTATTGTGCAAAGTCATTCTATAGGGTTCTTCCGTGTGTGTATATATATATATATATATCAACATTAGCTCACGAAGATCATACAGTAAATAATAAAAAAGTGTTACTTTTTGTAAAACATTTATGGAGAATGAGTAATGGTACCAATGAACAATACACACACACACACACACACACACATATATAGATAGAGATAGGAGAGTTCAACTACAAACCTCTCTTTATATATATATATATTGAATAAACCATAAGCAAAGATAATGTTAGGATTATGTGCAAGACAGTAACAGGGATTACCGTATCCAATGTTATATGACACTAGTGGGTCACACCGCTGTACACCCAATTAGAGACCAATAAGATTTACCAGTTCGGTGGAATAATTAATTAAGTATAAAGTTAATTATTGAGGGAGGTAAACAATAAATAGTCATTTATTATTTATAGAGTAATAAAATATCAGCTTGCATATTTTATTAAGTTAAATTGATTAATAGTGAATTAATTAATTATAAGGGTTTATATTTAATTAATAATTTAATTAAATATAAGAGTTTGAGTCTAATTAAAATAGGCCTAATGGGCTTTTTAATTAGATGGGTTTTTCTAAATGGGTATTATCATATTTAAGTATATAAATATGGTAAAACCCTTACAGATCATTCATTCTATTCATTCAACTGAAAAACCAGAGAAAAGCCCTAACCCTTTATGAAGGATCATTATGCTCAAGATTCATTATGTAATGATATTTGCTAATAACATATGATCCTATTGGGTCATACCTAATAGCAAGTTGACACTTATTGATTATTTATTAAATAATTTGATTATTAATAAATATAATCAACTCTTGTATTTAATTGGATAATCATTATTTTACGAAAATAATATTTAACCGGAAAATTATTATTTATGGAAATAATATTTTTTTTCTAAGAGAGAAATAACAATTTGTAGATATATATGGTATGTTTATAAGTTGTGTACATATATTTGGACTTCTAGAAGTTCATTATATAATATGGACATATATGTATTTAACTTGTGTAAAATCACTCAAATTTGTCTTCTTTATTCTATTGTAAAACAAAGAAAAGACAAGAGAGTATGGATATGGCTTGTATGACTAGTTTTGGTTTCCCATACTCTCTTACAAGAAATCTTTCATTTCCTCCCATACCCCTTACAAGTTACCATACCTTGATGATGGTAAAAGTATGGTGCATTGTACTTATGTGGAAGTATAAAGAAAAGGATGATAAAAACTAGTTGAGTTAGTTTTTGGAAGTTAGTTTTTTGGAAGACTTCTTCTCTTATTCTCTCAAACTATGGCTTCTCCTCATCTCTCCTTGTTTTCTTTAGAAGAACACTTGGGGATATGGCGTGGTTAAATGAGCTACTCTCCTTAAGGCTTATTTTGGAATAAGTGCTTAATGGCTTAAGAAGCTTATAATACAAGTGAAGACTAGCATCTTGAAGTGCCTTACTCTTGCTTGGTGGATACTTGTAGAGGATTCCTAGTTTGGGATCTTGCCATCTTCATCAAACATCTAGCCTCCCCTTGAGGATCCAAAGTCTACAAAGGTTGTATTTCTTTTATATCTCATTAGATGTTTTAATCTTTCCAATGTATTGCAAGATGATCCTTGGTGGGAAATAAAATGGTTTATTGTTATACGTTTATAAAATGCTTCCGTTGTCTATTTTAAGTTTTTGGAAACTTTTTTCGTATAAAACCCAACAATTGGTATCAGAGCCATCTTGCAAGCTTGGTTAGATTTTTAGATTATTTGGATAATCTCTGTTTTTGGAAAACATGGATGGTTTTCTTTTATAATAAAATATCATACATATTTTCTTTGACAACTTTGTTTTGTTTATAATGGTTATTTTATGTGTGACAAAAGTTTACATGCATTTTTGTCACAAAAGTTGTCTTAGAAAAACAAAGTGTTGTTTTATATGTATATATGTTTTTAGTGCATAAACTAGACATGGACCATTTGTGATGTTGTGTTGATTTGATTGAAATGGTTGTAATATTTATTTATTCACATGGTATGTAATATTTAAATAGATAGTTTTCATCTTGTTTATTTTGTAAGTAATAGATTAGTTTATTTTCATAAAAATTGTAACAAGATTGAAGATGGTGGCCATTTTGAAGATCAACATTCATGTATATGATTTTGGAGAAATCAAACTTGTTACAAGGTGTTGGAGCAAGTGGGAGCATGAAGAACAACATGAAGATTTTTTGGTCAACCTTGTCCCTTAGGAATGGACTTGATATTTTGTGATGGCTCACAAAATGCCACTAGATCATGGTTGGTTTATGCACATATTTTTTTTATGCATGTGATGGTTGTTTTATGTTTATATTATGCTTGTATGTTGAATAGGATTTTATATACTAGATAATGTTTTAAACATAAAATGATCACATGAAGTTTGGTTTTATGAAATTTGTCTTTTAAACATAAGATGTGTGTAAAACTGTTTTACATAAAATGAGTTTTTTCGTATAAAACTCTATTACGACAAATTTTGACAACTAAAATTTATAAGTTTAAAATTGGGATTTTAGAAACTTATCCAAACTTCAAACCTTATGTTATAAAAGGAAGTTTTATTAAAAGGTTTGCTAAATGGTTCTTTAGTGCTCAAACGACAAATTTTAATAAAAGATATTAATTTGAACGCGTCGAGATATAAAATAGGATTTTATATAAGAATCATACCATAAAATAAGATTTTAAAAGGGTACCATGGTTTATTGGATGCATGCAATAACCATGAGATCATATTATCATATGTTTTAAAACTAGAATATTAAAACATTTAAAAGACCATTCTTCAAAACACAAGTCTATGCCGTCCAACTATAGAAACATTCGCACTTCATTTGCATAAACTTGTTGGTTATGGTGAGTCACCTAACTACTTGTGTTATCTTTTGTTGGCCGAAGTGTATTCGCGATTCCTGTAACAGTTATAAGCCGATTATACAAGTTTCTCTAATTGGATGACTTGATCGGAACTCTTTTCGTTGCACGGTGAGTCACCCAACCAAGAGAGGTCCGAGGCATAGATGAGATCGAATCATGTCTATTAACAAAAGTTGTTAGCGATCTCATAATGCTAAGAATTATATATTAGAATAAATTGATAATCGTTATCTACCTTGTTGGATTAAATAAATGGGATAATAGTGAGTCACTGGTCATTTATTTGTTTTGCAACTTGGATCTTAGACTTTAATAATTAATGTTTTAGAAACATAAAGGGTATTAATTATTAAAGATATAAATATTGAAAATGCTAAATGAATTTTGTTAATATTTTGTAGATGAAATCAAAACGCAACCTCATTCCTATTCACTATCTATCCCTTCACGATTTACGAGAAACCGTGACATTCGATGGAATTAATTTCCACGATTGGAATCATGCTTTGAAAGCTATTCTCAAGAACGATGAGAAATTATACGTCTTAAAAGTCCCTGTTCCTGAACAACCTCCACTGACCAGTCGGACTGATCATGATGTTTGGTGGAAGCATAAATGTGATGCTGAAGATGTGTCTGAAATCATAATGGGAACTGTCATCCCTGATCTTCAGAAGATCTTTGATACTGATGATGCATATCAGATGTATCGTCAAATGACTAAGATATACCAACAACTCATTATTAAATGCTTCAAACCTGTTGAAACATTGGATGCTGACAAGGTCGATGAGAGTTACGCTTTGTGCTCTAAAAGACCCATGGTTCAAAACAAGGAAAAGTACAAAAGACAGAAAACCAAGAAAGCACCTATAAATGGTTCTTGTTTCTATTGCGGAGAAACAGGACACTGGAAGAGGAACTGCTCCTCTTATCTCACTGAGTTGAGAAAGTCTGGTCAGACCAGCAATCCAGGTATTTATATGATAGAACTTATACTTTTCATATAACACTCGAGTACTTGATACTAAGTGTTAAACTGATATTTGTAAATGTGTTACAGATGTTCAAAAAGAGTAAACGACTGAGAACAAGCAAGTTGTAATGCCACACGAGCAAGGAAGCAAGAATTGCGAACCAACACTTTTTGAAATTATTATTTATGTTTTGAACATAATGACTTGTATTATAAAACTATAATTGTTTTGAACAATATAATGTTTTAATTTAGTTTGACTAATTATATATCTCAGTTGTATGATTAGATAATTGATTATTTACTTAATCGTTTTTCATAACGATCATATTCATATTCTAAAATGATTTTTCATATTTCGAGAATTAGATCTCTTAATAAGATTGTGAAGTAAATATCAATATTCGTCTAAACAACAGTTCTATAAGCAAAATCGTTAGACTCAAAATGTTTTGAATCTAAAATTATATATGACATTATTATTTTTGTTATGCAAATAAGATAAACATATTCCAACTTCAAGGAAAGGATTCTTGAGGGCAAATAATTTTAGTTTATTTGACATATGTTAATCTTATTTATAATAGATAATTAATGCTATTTTCTCTAATTGGTAGAGAAAAAGAATTTTTGTTAGGAATAATACATAGCGATGTATTATGTTGCTAGATATAATACGAGATACCAATTGAACTTCATTAACAACTTTACTCGTTATAATTATATTTTATATGATAAAAGTGAAATTATTGAAATGTTCAAAGTTATTTCAATATGAAGTTAAGAAATTTTCCAGTAGGACCATCAAAAGACTTGGAAATAATAAAGGATGAACTGAATCGTATTAGATATGATTTGTTTTCTACTAAGTAGGAATGATCCTCCTTTACCATTTTCGGCTTATGCTCTTATCAACATCGCCTGTATTTTGAATACAACACCAACTAAAAGTACATATTTGTAGAATACCCTAAAAGGTTGTTTAGGTTATTGCTTATACAAACTCACTAAGGATAATATCTTTTATTACTCTGAATGTCAAGTTATTAGAAAGAAAGTTTCTAATAGATAAAGCGAGTGGGAGGCATATGGAACTTGAAGTAGATCAAGAACCACAGCTTGATGTAGCAAAAGTTGGCACTAGTTATCAACAAGAAATTGTTGAACATGAATAATAGTTATTCAAAAACACAAATTGTTAGCTAATCTGGTAAATTTGTCAAACCCCGAGAAATACGGATTTAAAGTTGACAAATGTTTTCTGATCGTTTCTCATGAAACCCATCAGTTACCTAAACGCTATGTCAGATTTCGAATCGACAAATGACTTGGAGTCATGAATAGTGAGATGAATCCATGTATGATAATCAAGTATGGGCTTGATTGATCTTCCTCCATACAGGAAGACTTGAAGGAGTAAGTAATTCTTTCAGAATGAATATAAACATGGATAGAAATCAATACACACATGATTAGATCAAGTGGGATATAATTTACCATAACTGCATATTATGATTATGAGATATGATAAATAGATTTCAAGAAAACCGCTTCTCTTAATAGACACCTTCTTGAAGTTGTCTATACAGTTTGGCCTGGAGGTTTTCTTAATCTAAGATATCCTAATAAAAGTGTATAAGCTTTAGTAATCCATATATGGATTAAAGACAAACATCTCAAATAGAATTTTTGTTTTTCATAAGTAAATCACATTGTATGATTTAATTGAAAACTGAGAATGACAATTGTGTTTACAAGAAACAAGTGGGAGCATGGTGACATTCCTAATCTTGTATGTATGAGACATACTTAATCATAAGGAATCACATTTCGACTATGCAAGATTTTTGATCTTGACTCGATAAGTAATTCTAAAATGAAAGACTTAGGAAACACATTCTTGGAAAGTAAAATCTGTAGAGATAGATCCAATCGGATGTTAAGTCTTAATACATATTATGACTAGATCTTGAAAGAGATCAACATACAAGACGCTTAGAGAATATTCTTGTTAAAGTCAAATGACATTATTTTGAGCTCGTCTCAAAATCCTACTATAAAGATTAAGCTAATAAGAATGGATGATATTCTATTCGCCTCGCAAATAGAATCCATTAAGCCATGATATGCATAAGACCGGATGTATTATAATACTTCAAGCATTAGCAACGACACCGGTAGTGAATATGTGAAGGTCATTAGATGACTATAAAGAACATTACAAAAGTACTTACGAAGAACTAGATAATGATCAGATAATTATAAATTAAAATTGCGTTGTGACTTCATTATGAATGAAGAATAAGTTTTATTGGAAGGAACTCCAAGTAAAACGTAGTTATACAATCTACAAAGTAAGAATACATTGCTACTTTGGAAGACTGCAATTTAATATGATTGAATGAATGAGTTCATTATATATTAGGCTGAGCCCTTCCATTCAAGGATCACCTAGAAGTTTTATGTGACATCAAGAGTATACTTACTCTAGCTAAGGACTCTAAGTCACATCAGTAAGACAATCATATCATCTAGAAATTTATCTATACTTGGAATAAAGATAAATGTATTCGCAAAATTCATACAAATCAGAATTAAGTTGAAACCATTCTCGAAGCCCTTCTGGATGCTAATACGAAAGGTCGTACTTGAGCAATAGGACAACGACATTCTAGAAATGGGATTTGATTTGGATTTAGTATTTGGATATTGGAACATTATAGCAACAACTATTGTATTGCTTAGATATATAGAGATATGATCTATTCAATAATACTTGTTGTGTTCTATATTAACATGTTTAATCCATGAATAATCAAGTTACTCTAAAAGGTCCATAGTCGATCATATTTGTGGGAACAAATATGAAGTAAGACTAATGTGAATTGGATTGGTTGACTATCATAAGATGATAGTGGGCAAAGGGTTGCAACCAAGATTCATAGGTACTTGCTAAGGAACAAGTATTGGACAAGACCCGCTTCAAGATCATTGCATGGATCGCTATCATGAATGATACTTAATAAAAGGTACTATCTTTGTATCGTTAGACCTTAGATGCATATTTGAGACTTGAGGATGGGGAATGCTATACTTTGATATGGTCTAACGCTGTTCTTTGACCAGGTAGTTATAAGGACCATTATTGGGTGTAGTGTAAACTATCCATGAGGCGTATGTAGTCTGAAGGGATTTGTTCCTCTTATTCGTTGAGAGTTAGACATTTAAGGCCAGATCAAAAGTTGAACACTAAATGAGATCGATTACGATCTGTATCTCATGTTCAACATGATGTCTGAAACAAAGGGATAACTGATAACTTACCTTATACATCAATTGTAGCTTTGAGCTAAAGGGAATTGGATGTTGATGAATGGCACCTCGTCGTGTGTTATTAAGGGCAGTAATGCGTTGCTAGACGTTGACCACTGTCTATATCAATACACAATGAGCCTTGTGCAAGTGGGAGATTGAAGGATCCTTATGCTCAAGATTCATTATGTAATGATATTTGCTAATAACATATGATCCTATTGGGTCACACCTAATAGCAAGTTGACGCTTATTGATTATTTATTAAATAATTTGATTATTAATAAATATAATCAACTCTTGTATTTAATTGGATAATCATTATTTTACGAAAATAATATTTAACCGGAAAATTATTATTTATGGAAATAATATTTTTTTCTAAGAGAGAAATAACAACTTGTAGATACATATGGTATGTTTATAAGTTGTGTACATATATTTGGACTTCTAGAAGTTCATTATATAATATGGACATATATGTATTTAACTTGTGTAAAATCACTCAAATTTGTCTTCTTTATTTTATTGTAAAACAAAGAAAAGACAAGAGAGTATGGATATGACTTGTATGACTAGTTTTGGTTTCCCATACTCTCTTACAAGAAATCTTTCCTTTCCTCCCATACCCCTTACAAGTTACCATACCCTGATGATGGTAAAAGTATGGTGCATTGTACTTATGTGGAAGTATAAAGAAAAGGATGATAAAAACTAGTTGAGTTAGTTTTTGGAAGTTAGTTTTTTGGAAGACTTCTTCTCTTGTTCTCTCAAACTATGGCTTCTCCTCATCTCTCCTTGTTTTCTTTAGAAGAACACTTGGGGATATTTGGTGGTTAAATGAGCTACTCTCCTTAAGGCTTATTTTGGAATAAGTGCATAATGGCTTAAGAAGCTTATAACACAAGTGAAGACTAGCATCTTGAAGTGCCTTACTCTTGCTTGGTGGATACTTGTAGAGGATTCCTAGTTTGGGATCTTGCCATCTTCATCAAACATCTAGCCTCCCCTTGAGGATCCAAAGTCTACAAAGGTTGTATTTCTTTTATATTTCATTAGATGTTTTAATCTTTCCAATGTATTGCAAGATGATCCTTGGTGGGAAATAAAATGGTTTATTGTTATACGTTTATAAAATGCTTCCGTTGTCTATTTTAAGTTTTTGGAAACTTTTTTCGTATAAAACCCAACACTTTAGTCCCTCTCTCTCCATCGATTTCTTATAGACTCCCGGGCGGTCTAGCAGCCAGTCTTACGGTGGTGTCAGTAGCAGTGTATCCCCACTCGCTTTCCGGAGGTTTTTCGTGAAAAAGGTAAACCATCTAAACCCTCTTATTTGTATCTGTGTGGTTTACGGATGGATCTGGTTTGGGAATTTAGTTTTGTTTTTCCGCTGCGTGTTTTAGCTCGTTAATTCCCAACAGTGGTATCAGAGCCACTTCCTAAACCTGCAGATCAGGCTGGTTAATTGTTTAGGTTTAAAAATTAGATTTTTATCTGCTTATGTTTATAAAAACTGATTTTTCGAAAAACCTAATGAATCGACGATCGACGGTGGAATGGCGGCAGTTAGCCGGCCGAACCACCAGGTCGATCGCCGGCCATCATCTACCGGAAACCAGAGCCAGCCGCACCACAGTTGGTGGTTGCGGCGTCGGCTATCCCTCTCGATTGTGGCTTCGGCCATGGCTCGCGATCGCCGGCTGCACCCCACAACGGTGGAGGTGGCGGCTGTTGGTTGTTGATTGTCGACCACACCACAACACGGTGGTGGCGGCGCCCATTGTTTGCAAACGCCAACCACATGGTTGTCGTGTGGTGGCGATCGACGGTTTTAGGCCACCGGCCACACCACAGTGTGTGGTGGTGGCTGGTTCGTTTGTTTGATTCGACGGGAAGCGGCGGCGGTGGTGGCGATTACTGCTGCTGTCGTCGTATTCCCACCGGTGGCGATGGTGGTGGCCGTTGGCTACTGCCGTCGTGATGGCGATGGTGGGTTTGTTGTTTCGCCGGTGAGCGGCGGCAGTGGTGACGTTAGCTGCTGTTGTCGTCGCGGTATCACCGGTGGCGACGATGGTGGTTAATTCCACCATTGTCGTCGCCGGCGACGGCGATTGGTGGTGGTAGTGGTCGATTGCCGCCGCAAAAGGGCGTCGGCTGCTGTCGTTTTCGATCATAAGAGGCGGCGGTGGCTTTTGGGCTGTTGTCAGCGCCTATAACCGCTGACCACCAGCTCGCGTCGCGAGCAGCTTCAGCTCGCGCCGCAAGCGGCAACTGATGATGGTGGCTGATGTTTTTCCGGTAACCGATTAGTATGATGGCGATGGCGGTTGGCTATTGTCGTACACGATAGGCTTCGATGTTTGAGGAATTAAACCAAATAGGTTTAAAACCCTAGGAATGAATTTATTTTTTATTTAGTTAAAATCAATTCTTTTAGTTAAAAATTAAAAGCTAGTTAAGTTTTTAATTATGTCATAGTCAAACCCTTTGACCAGTGGTTGTGCTTTTAGTTTTATTTACTTTGTTTGTTCTTTAGATACGGGGGGCCTGCGTGCCATTTACAACCCGTTTTTTTATTTTGTAATAATTTAAATACTAAAGAATCAAAAACTGAAGACGAAGCCCTGGAGACAACCATGGAGCTTGGAGCCAGTGGGAGCGCCGAGAAGTTCATGCCTTGTGTGTTGTTGTCACTTAGGAATGAGACCGTCGTCTTTGTGTTGGCTCACAAAAACGACATTAGTTTAAGGGTTACGACTATGACATGTTGTTATATTTAAATTGCGTGGTTGTTTAAATTGCGTAGTAGTAATTAAATGTAAACTGTTTAAAAAATTGAATGTTTTTTAAAATAAAATGGATACAAATACAGTTCGTGTTTGGATCTAGTTTTTGGAAAAATTGGCAATTTTAAAAATCCATATTAAAATCATAGATCAGTAGTGCAACCCACTTTGGGGACACCTCCGGTGTAAGGTACGTAGGGCGTTGTAAGTGAACACACCTTGAGCGCCCGCGTTCAAACCGAAACTGGGAGGGGATGAAAAGACTCTGCGAATTATCTCCGGGTGGTACCGGCCAGAGTACGTCCAGGTCCCGGGTGGTGCAATCTATTTTGGTAATTATTTATTCACCGGGTGGTACTGGGCCAAAGTGCACTAGAGGGACTAAATATGCACAGATTATATCTGATGTCCCGATGTTCTAGAAGTTGTGTTTTCGTTTTAAATGCGATTGGTATAAGTTTTACCTACCAGAAATAGCATGAGTCGGCTTGTGTGAGCACACCGCTTGCCGACACATGTGAAATATGGATTCTAGTCTAATAAATTTATTTTAAGGGTAATAATTTATTAGAAGTTTTTATAATTACATAAACTAAATTGGAATTCTATTCTTTATTGTAGATGTCGAATTCTGTAATTCCGTTTTATACCCCTGAGGAGTCACTCCGTCTCATCAATAGTAAATGGAAACTTACAGGTCAAAATTTTCCAGTTTGGAAAATGCACCTTGACAATGTCTTGCGTGCACAGGGTAAGCTATACGTTTTAGATAAACCTGTTTCACGACCTAAGAGTAATTCTCCTGAAAAGGAATTTACTCAATATTTTAAATATCAGGAGGATGAATCGGATGTGATGTCAATTCTGATTTTATCTATATCACCCGAGCTTACGGGAATTTTAAGAGTTAAATCCTGCCACGAGATCGTGAAAGATATAGAAAACCAGATAGGTATCTATCAACATACAGGTAAGCTTCTGATCATGAAAGAGATACTTTCACTGAAGCTAAGAAAGGACCAATCAGTTAAAGATCATCTTATCGAAATGAGAAGGCTCTTTAAATGTTTGATGTTTGGAATACAAGATGACTCAGGAAGAGTTAGTGTATCTGATGTGGTACTCGCTCCCGAAGGAGATATGTGACACAGCTAGTGCCTACATGAAAGAACCAAAGATCGACGTGGCAAAAGTACATGAGGATATTTTGGCCAGTTTAGAGCCGAAGCCAGCACCTGCTGAACTCATGAACAGTGATTGGATTGATGAGCTGGGAGATCTAAGTTGCCCAGAATGTGGTAGCCAGGATATTTGCGAGCACTCGATGAATATCGACCAGATAAAGATCGGTTTACCCGATGCTCCAGGTATCTTTATGATAGATTGCTTAATCACTTCTTATGAATCATGGGTAATTGATACAGGCAGTGGTAACCACATTTGTAATCATTTACAGGGATTCACTAGAAGAGAGACTTTGAGGAAGGACCGTTCGAACCTACGAGTCGCGAAGGCACACCGCTTATAGTTGAAGCAGTAGGATCTTATAGTCTTAGTTTACCCTCGGGTCTAGTTTTGGAACTAGAAAACTGTTATTATGTTCCAAAGATGATTAAGAATGTTATGTCTTTTGATTTATTGGTAGACCAAGGTTTTTATTATAAATATGATTATAAAATGTTTCAGTCTTTAAAATAATATTTTCTATTTTAAAGCCACACCTGTGAATGGTCTATATACAGTAAATCTGCAAGATGATAATAGAGAAATCTATCATATAAGTAAACGATCCAAAGACATTGAGGATCGGACTTACCTCTGGCATTGTCGTCTAGGCCACATAAACAAGAAACGCATTGAACTACTCCTAAAAGGACGTTTTCTAGGAACTTTTGATTTTAACCTTTTGACAACTGTGAATCCTGTTTATCTAGCAAGATGACAAAACAACCTTTCAACAAGGATAATGAAAGGGCCACTGACTTGTTAGAAATAATTCACACAGATGTGTGTGGACCATTTAGTCATGAGGCAAGAGGAGGATACCGGTACTTCATTACCTTTACTGACGATTTTAGTAGATATGGTTATGTCTACCTGATGAGACACAAATCTGAGAGCTTTGAGAAATTCAGAGAATATCAGAATGAAGTACAGAATCAACTTGACAGAAAGATCAAGTTTTTACGGTCAGATCGCGGAGGCAAATATCTTAGTCAAGAGTTTGGCAGTCATCTGATGGAATGTGGGATTGTATCACAACTCACACCTCCGTATACACCTCAGATGAATGGTGTGTCAGAAAGAAGGAATCGTACATTGCTAGACATGGTACGATCGATGATGTGTCGCTCTACACTACCAGTATCATTCTGGGGACACGCGCTCGAAACAGCAGCACATATACTTAACAGAGCGCCATCCAAGTCGGTAGAAAAGACACCGTACGAGTTATGGAAGGGTAAGAAACCCAAAATGTCTTTTCTGAAGATTTGGGGTTGTGAGGTTTACGTCAAACGACCCACCTCAGAAAAACTCAAACCCAAATCTGACAAGTGTTTTTTCGTGGGATATCCCAAATCTACCGTGGGATATTACTTCTACAACTCTGACGAGAACAAAGATTTTGTGGCTCGAAATGGAAAATTTCTGGAAGAAAAGTTTCTCAGTTTCGGGAACACCAGAAAGGATGTAGATCTACAGATAGTAGACGAAGAAAACACTACACCGACTGTTGAGCCAGAAATTCAACATGAAAATGTTGAACCTCAATCAGAGCCGATTAAGGAAGTGCAAACACATGACCTTCGCAGATCCAGTTGGGTAAGGCAAAACCAGATAGGTATCTTGGATTTCAAGTCTCTCAGGATGGTGGAGACTTGAATGAACCGACATCCTATGGAGAAGCTGTGTCAGGCAGTGAGTCTGAACAATGGCAAAAAGCCATGGAGGCAGAGATGCAGTCCATGTATGACAACCAAGTTTGGGAGTTGACTGATTTACCCCAGCACTGTAGGGCTGTTGGACGTAAATGGGTTTTCAAGAAGAAAACTGACATGGACGGGAATGTGCACACTTTTAAGGCTAGACTGGTCGCAAAAGGATTCATGCAAACTCATGGTATCGACTATGATGAAACTTTCTCACCAGTAGCCATTTCAGCATATTTTAATTACGAGATTTGGCAGATGGACGTCAAGACAGCCTTTCTCAACGGAAAGTTAACAGAAGACGTCTATATGCAACAACCGGAAGGTTTTGTAGATCCTAAGAATCCTAATAAAGTGTGTAAACTGCTAAAATCCATTTATGGGTTAAAGCAAGCGTCTCGAAGCTGGAACTTACATTTTCATGAGCGTATCAAAGAATTTGGTTTCGCGAAAAGTGAGTTCGAGCCATGTGTTTACACTAAGTTCAGTGGGAGCATAGTAACCTTCTTGGTCTTATATGTAGACGATATTTTACTAATACGAAACGATGTACCAACCTTACAGAGTGTAAAGAATTGGTTAAGCAAATGTTTCTAGATGAAAGACCTTGGAGAAGCCGCTTATATACTTGGTATAAAGATCTACAGAAATAGATCTAAGCGGCTTATCGAATGTAACGCCCCGATATCCCAAACAATATAATAAGCATAACATTAAATTTCCAGTGATCTAATACGCAAATATCAAGAATTCTCAACTCAAAAGTAAAAGGGTTTAATGGTGCATGCGGAACATCCCTCCACAGCTGAGATTCTAATTAAGGACAAAAGTACTAAACTTCCACTGGTAGAGCTACTCTAGACGTCTACCTTCTCCTTGTCTCTCGCAACTCGATCTTTCCCTGAAAAGATTTTAGGTTTTGAAAACGAGGGTTAGACCGAAAGGTCTAGTGAATTCCCTCAAAACAGTTTAAACAATAGTTCCGGCCCGTTGGCCAAATCACAATTTAATATAAGCAGCAATGCAAATGTGTTACGGACAAAGAACTTCCACAAGGCACCGAGGCCACAACCACATCACTCCCAAGGGACGGTGTCCCGAGGTACCCCCAAATGGCGGACCAGACCAAATGGTAAACACTCACAAGGAACATACAGTTCCAAGGTACCCAATGTCCATACTTGCAACACATTTCATTCCAAAACATTCCAACATTTACATTTAAGCATGCATTAAACGTAATCCAACTATTATCCATATTTTCACAAAACCAGTTCATCATCAATAGCAAAACAGTTCGCAAATCAAATGGATAAATATTTATGAAAGCAGTGAAAACTATCCATTCATTTTCAGGCAAGGGAACTCACCTGGTCGTAGAACCCAACTCGTAGTTACCTCAGGTCCTCCTCCTACTGAATCTGTAAAGGTTCTAAGGTGTTATGATTCGCGCTTAATAAAACCCACTAACTATGACACCCCTAGGCAGACTTAGCACGGGGGTTCCGCTAAGTCTCTCCGAAAATAAATCACTAATGACAAAACCTTCCAAAAATCCGACTCGGACAAGCATCTTTCTCTTACCTACAAAAATCCGATTCGGAAAAATCATCTTTTCCGATTCCGAAAATAGCAATTTCCGATTCGGAAAAGATACCAATTCCCAATTCGGCAAACATAATTTCCGAATTCCTACTCGAAAAGAAACGGTCAGCATAACGACTAGGCTAGCCCAATTCCCGATTCGGAAAACATAGTTTCCAATTCGGGAAAGGCATTTGAGACACTCAAACAAGATTCATAAAAACCGATTCGGAAAACATGAGTTCCGATTCGGAGAACATGAATTCCGATTCGGAAAACATGTTTCCCGATTCGGAAAACTCAAAATTCCAATTCGGAAAACCGAACAGATTCGCAAAAAGCTCCAAAATCTCGATAAAAACCGATCGAAATGCATCCTAAGCAATTCTAGAAGGTTACTAAACTATTCCCGCATCAATCTAGATTAATCGTACGCAAAATAACATCGAGATCTTACCTCGGCGATGAATTGCCGAACTTGAAGATGATAAAATGGCTCTAAGCTCTTCTTCAAAACACACACTAAGCACACACTAAACTTTTCTCAAAATGGCAAAAACCCTAAGTTTGCTCTCTTAAATATGATGGATCATAAGGCCAAGCCCACTAACTTCTTAAGAGTCCAATAATCATATAAGTTTCAAGGATTGACAAAAATGGTCCCTCCTTCCCAAGGACTTTCACAAACTAGATCACAGTTAAAGTTAACCACTAGCTTATTCTAGGATTCAGGTTATTACATCGAACTTAGTCAGAGTACATACATTGACAAAATCCTGAGGAAATTCAGGATGGATGAATCCAAGAAAAGATTTATCTCGATGCAGCATGGCATAGTGTTAAGTAAAACACAGTGTCCTGTTTCTAGTCAAGATCAGGACAAAATGAAATCAGTTCCATATGCTTCAGCAATTGGATCGATTATGTATGCCATGTTATGTACTAGGCCCGATGTTGCTTACTCAGTATGTGTTACGAGCAGATATCAACAGAATCCAGGTGAACCCCATTGGGTAGCTGTCAAGAACATTCTCAAGTACCTGAGAAGAACAAAAGACATGTTCTTGGTCTTTGGAGGATCTGAGGATGAAATTAGTGTCATCGGATATTCTGATGCTAGTTTCCAGACCGACATAGATGATTTTAGATCACAGTCAGGGTATGTGTTCACCCTAAACGGAGGCGCGATCTCATGGAAGAGCTCGAAACAGGACACAATTGCAGATTCAACTACAGAAGCAGAGATTGCAGCATCTGATGCAGCAAAGGAAGCTTTCTGGCTGAGGAATTTTCTATCGGATCTTAGAGTGGTTGCCAGTATCTCTAGACCAATTGATATATTCTGTGACAACTCTGGAGCCATGGCGCAAGCAAAGGAACCAAGAGAGCATCACAAGTCAAGACACCTGCTCAGAAAGTATCACCTCATCCGAGAGATCATTGGAATAGGAGATGTAAGAATATGCAAGATTCCAACGGACGACAATGTTGCAGATCCGCTGACAAAGCCGCTAGCAAGGGTGAAGCATGAGGCTCATGCATGTTCCATTGGGATGCAGTACCTGGACACCAGTAGCTAGTTTTAGTTTATTAATTATTACTGTAGTTTAATTTTAAACAATAAATCATGTAAAGTTTTATTTCACAGTGTGATAGAAATAATGGAGGTTTTAAATTCATGATTGTTTCAAAATTAACAATTTTTTGCATATTTAATGTATCCATGATTTATGCAAAGTTTTTGCAAGAAATCTAAATTTCCGTAGCTACTTATTGGAATGGGAATTTCAATAGGGAGTTTGATGCTATTATAAATGTTTGATGATTTATTCAAAGTAAAGAATAAAAGCACAAGTGATGTGACCAAACATTTATAGATACTCATCAGAGTGTTTGAGTATTGGAAGTGACCAGTTTCAAGTCTGCTTCATGGAGCCCTAGTCATAAGCATCGACTTGATGATAGGTTGTCCTTAGACCTGGAATATTTGGTTTGGGAGCATGAGGACTACTGTACTCTTAGCACGTTCTAACATTGCACCGTAACAGGGCGGCCATACGGAACGTGACTAGATGCAGCGGAAGCCGTGGATCCAAATGCAAGTAGTCAAGAAAGGATTTGCACCTCTTTTCCAGAAGAGAGATACTTCCGGGCCCCTTGAATATTAAGATTGGCAGAAAACGCGTGGCCACGCTCGGATAAAATAACAGGTGTTATTTAGTAATATCCGTTACTGCAGGCAATCGAAATTAGAGTCAATAAATACTTGAATTCGAGAAATGAATACTGCACTCCATGTCTCAAATTCACTTTAGAAATATCGTGTGCAAAAGGAATGAACATGTGTACAAATTCAAGCGTGAATTGTATCTCTGGATATAAGAGATCTTATAACCTGGTTAACCTAAGTGTTTGGCTAGGGATCTCCTTAGGCTAATGGTAACAGTACAGTTACATGTCTGGCACAAGTGGGAGTCTGTTAGGATTATGTGCAAGATAGTAACAGGGATTACCGTATCCAATGTTTTAAGACACTAGTGGGTCACACCGCTGCACACCCAATTAGAGACCAATTGGATTTACCAGTTCGGTGGAATAATTAATTAAGTATAAAATTAATTATTGAGGGAGGTAAATAATAAATAGTCATTTATTATTTATAGAGTAATAAAATATCGGCTTGCATATTTTATTAAGTTAAATTGATTAATAGTGAATTAATTAATTATAAGGGTTTATATTTGATTAATAAATTAATTAAATATAAGAGTTTGAGTCGAATTAAAATATGCCTAATGGGCTTTTTAATTAGATGGGTTTTTCTAAATGGGTATTACCATATTTAAGTATATAAATATGGTAAAAACCCTTACAGATCATTCATTCCATTCATTCAACTGAAAAACCAGAGAAAAGCCCTAACCCTTTAGTCTCTCTCTCTCTCTCCATCGATTTCTTATAGAGTCCCGGGCGGTCAAGCAGCCAGTCTTACGGTGGTGTCAGTAGCGGTGTATTCCCCACTCGCTTTCCAGAGGTTTTTCGTGAAAAAGGTAAACCGTCTAAACCCTCTTATTTGTATCCGTGTGGTTTACGGATGGATCCGGTTTGGGAATTTAGTTTTGTTTTTCCGCTGCGTGTTTTAGCTCGTTAATTCCCAACAGATACAAAACCAATAGAACAAATAGGTATAACATAAAAGTTGTTGATTCCATCTTGATAGATAAGGTAAGTTGTAATTTATAGATGATATTGTTGTCGGTTTTGCTTATAATTAATAAATGGAAAGATGAAGAGAGGGAAATGAATGTCTTTAGAAAGTTAAATAGTTTGTTAGTTAAAGCTAATTAAATTGGATGTCAATTTACCAAAGAAGCATTCTTATAATAAAAGAGACATTTTTCATTTTAGGGTATAATTGTCTTTAACTTATTTAATATATAAAAAAACTCAAAATAATGAGAAAAATTCTATAGGCTAATACTCAATAGATAGGGTATCGACATCATCCTTCCAACATCTTGCTTTTATATATATATATATATATATATATATATATATATATACAAATTTCGTCTCTATTGTTTAAACAAAATCACACTGTACATCCCTAATTAGAAATAATTATAGAAATCATCACCATGATTTACATTTTCACAAGTCTTTTATTCCTTTCCCTTAACACCTTTACAAAGCATTTGTTAAGTAGGTTAACTATATGGACAATGCATTTCATTTTTTTCTATTAAAACTACAAGAACCAAAAAATGCAATCCATTAATAACTAGATATATATATAGTAGGTTCAAACATTTTTGGTTCAAAAGACAGCAATGGAGGCTACGAATTTGCTTGTTATGGGTGAAGTTTCATAACATCCCTTTGGTTCTTTTTAACAATGAAGGTATATCTCGTATTTCTAGTGCAATTGGAGTTCCAAAACATATGGATGCTTGTACGGCGTCCATGTGTGACAAGAAATGGGGTAGACCGAGATTTGCTAAAGTCCTAATAGATGTTTGGGCGGTGGGTGAATTGAAAAGGAATCTTGAGGTTAAAATACAACACTTATATGATGATGGACATGATATAGTGAAAATTGATGTGGAGTACTTATGGGAGTCGGCCCAATGTTCTTATTGTTGTGTGTTTGCACATAAACGGAGTGGTTGTGCTAAGGCACTAGCTAAAGGACTCCACTCGTCTAAAAAGAGTTTGGTGGTCGATGCAGATGGTTTTATCAAAGTAAGTAAGAAACAATGGAGGAGAAAGGAACCATCGGCTGTTTCAGATGCTTCGGTAAGTGGGGCCAAGGATGAACAGGGCAAAGAAGTGCTAGATGAGGTCCTTGTGGATGATATTCTGACGGAGGATGGGGGAAAAGTCAACGAATCAGGGGATCAACGATCAATTGATAGTGTTGTTATGGAGTCTTGGGATGTGCCAATTAATAGTACGGCTGGTGCTACCCCTGCACGTAAGCCAAGTGGGAGTGTGAATAAAGGGAACTTGGATGTGCCAACGCCTGTGGAACCTTTGCCTACCCGTCCGGGTGAAGGAGCTGCGTTGAACGTTAAAGGTGTACCTGTGGAGCCTCCAAAAGCACCTTTAAAGAGTATTTTGAAGAACCCGTCCAGATTGAGTGGTCATGTGGAGCACCGTAAGGAAAGCAAAGAGGACATGCAGGCGAAGAGAAAATCCGGGGAAGAAAAGGGAGGTAAGGGTTGGCATGTTTCTCATTCTTAATGTTTAATACTGTTATGTGGAATATTCGAGGACTCAATGCCTCGTATAAACAAAAGGAGGTTAGGGAGATGTTAAAGAAGCTTGATATTTCTTTGTGTGCCATTATTGAGACGCGTGTACATGCTGAAGCTTTGGAGGATATTTGTATGAGCACGTTTGGAAAGTGGAATTGGTGTACTAATCAGTCTGTTTGTGAGCATGGTACCCGCATCATCATAGCTTGGGATTTACAGCGAGTGGATGTTATGACTATAGAGGTACATACGCAATATATTCACTGTGATATAAGACTGCATGGTTGTTCTTCGTCGTTCTTGTGTTCTTTTGTGTATGGCGAAAACCGAGGTGTAGCTAGGAGGGCACTTTGGTCTGGATTGTGCAACTTTAAAGTTTTATTAGGAGATAAGCCATGGTTTGTGTTAGGAGATTTCGACACAATGTTGTTTCCCCATGATGGCTTGGGAGGGAGTTCACGCCGCAATACGGACATGGTGGACTTTAGTGAATGTTTATCGGACATTGATCTCTATGATGTTCAATATACAGGTATTCATTATACGTGGTGCCAAATATGTTTTCGGATAGAGTCCTTGCGAACAATGATTTTACAACTATGTTTTCGGATGTAGTGGTGAGGTTCTTGCCAAGAGGACTATTTGATCACTCCCCGGCTTTTGTGTCGTTTTCGGGTGGTAGTCGTCGTATCGTGGCGCCTTTTCGTTTTGATAATTTCCTTGCTAATGATTAGCGTTTCTATGAAATTGTTAAGGAAGGGTGGAAGGTCTCCTTGGAGGGTACCTTCATGTTTCGACTTTTGGGTAAGCTTAAGTTGCTGAAGACTCCTTTGCGTAAGCTTCGGTCTTCATATCATAACCTCTCTACTTTGGCTTCGGTCCTAAAAAATGAATTTGAGATGGTTCAATTAGCGTGTGATGCGGATCCGTTTAATGAGGATTTGAGAAACGAGGTTCATGCTTTGCGAGTGGCGTATGTTCAAGCGTGGTAATGATGAGCTAGCAGCTAAGCAACGAGCCAAGGTACGTTGGTTATTAGAGGGTGATTCAAATTCTAATTTTTTTCACTAGGTATTAAAGGAGAAGAGACATAGTCATCATATACACTCGGTCATGAATTCCTGAGGCGTGTATGTGTATAACCAGGAAGTCTCGGCTGCGTTTGTGGAACACTTGCAACATTATTTAGGTGTCTGTGATGATTCTCTTGACCCGACTATGAACCCTTCTTGGTTTATCTCGAGGTTGTCTAGTTGGGCTGCTAATGACATGATTCGACCGTTTACTAATGATGATATTCGTAAGGCGATGTTCAGTATTGGCAACGATAAAGCGCCTGGGTCAGATGGCTTCTCATCCAAGTTCTTCAAGAAAACTTGGGATATTGTGGCCAGGAAGTTTCGGCAGCGGTTCATAACTTCTTTTATCGGGGTCATCTTGCTAAACAACTTAATCATACGCTTGTTTGTATGCTACCTAAGACTCCAAGTGCTTCTCGGGTTGCAGATTTTAGGCCTATCTCTTACTATATTACGTTGTATAAGTGTATCTCTAAGATGATAGTGGAGAGAATGAAAGGGTCGTTGGACTCGGTGGTGGGAAATTACCAGTCGGCCTTCATACCGGGTCGCCGCATAACCGATAACATTCTTATGGCTCATGAACTTGTGATTGGTTATCATAAGGAAATTGGGCAGCCCCGGTGTGCTTTCAAGATTGATATTAGGAAAGCTTATGACATGGTGGATTGGAGGTTTTTATTCACCATGTTGAATGGTCTTGGTTTCCATCCAATTTTAATACGTTGGATTGAGGAAATGATGTCCACTACTTCCTATTCGGTTGCTTTTAATAGTGAGACACGGGGTTATTTCCATGGGAAAAGAGGTATTCGACAAGGAGATCCGTTATCTCCTTACTTATTCACCTTGATTATGGAGGGTTTCTCGCTGATTTTCAAGCAATGTATTCGTGAAGCGGCTGAGTTTGGCTATCACAAGGGGTGTGATCGGTATGAACTCACGCATCTTTGTTTTGCGGATGACCTTTTTGTTTTCACGCGGGGTGATGTCATCTCGGTAGGTGTTTCAAAGAAGGCGCTAGGGATCTTTGCTTCCAAATCGGTACTAAGTGCAAATTTGGAGAAGAGTGAGATCTTCTTTGCCAACGTGCCTTTGGAGACTCGGGAAGCAATTCGTGCGTGTTTACCATTGCGGGTGGGTGTGTTTCCTATCCGCTATCTTGGAGTCCCCTTGTCTCTGATTAGGCTACGAAGATCTGACTAGGGGGGTGATTGTGAAGGTTAAGGAGCGAAATTAGAATTGGAAGGCCAAGTTCTTGTCTTTTAGAGGACGTAGGCAACTTACCAATTCTGTTTTACATTCTTTACAACTCTACTGGATGTCCATATTTAATTTCCCGGTGGCGATTACTCATGAGATTGAATCTTTATTCTGCAATTTTCTATGGCATCACGACTTTGAAGGCAAGGGTAAGTGGCGAGTGGCTTGGGACATGGTGTGTAAACCGTTTGCAAACGGAGGGCTTGGTTTCAAACGTTTAGACAGATGGAATAACGCCCTTCTAGCGAAACATGTGTGGGATTTAGCTACGAAACGCAACTCTATTAGGGTGCAATGGGTGACAAACTCGGCACTTAAGTGTGTTAATATTTGGGCGACGCGGAAATCGGTCAGATGGGCTTGGGTTTTATCGTAAATTATGGTCTTAAGACCTCTTTTTGTAGATTCATCAAGACGGTTATAGGTGATGGATGCAATACAAATGCATGGATGGACAATTGGTTGGAGTGTGGGCCTCTATCTGATATGATTACGGCAAGAGCACTTCATGATAGCGGTTTTAACCAAGATACTTTGGTTGTTGATTTGGTGAGTGCTGCAAATGGACAATGGCCGGGAACATGGCTTAATCGGTATGATGCTCTAAATACATGTCCTTTGCCGGTTTTAATTGATGTGCGTGATGAGATGCGTTGGAACGATGGGATGCATGGCATGACTGATTTTTAGGTGAGATGTGCGTATGGTGCTTTACAAGGGGATCTACCAGTCATCTCGTGCCATTCTATGGTTTGGTTTAAGGGACACATACCTAAACATGCTTTTTGCATGTGGCTTGCTTGCCGGCGCTGATTACCCACACAGGATCGTATGATGATGTGGAAGGAGGAACCTCCTGACTATAAGTGCAGCCTATGTAATGTGTGTGCGGATTCGCACTCACATTTGTTCTTTACGTGTGCTTATGCTTCTCAGGTCTGGACTGGAGTCACGGATGCAGTGGAATGGTGTAATTTTCCTTCCAATTGGGAAGACATCTTGGAGGCCATTTCAAACACTGATAGGATGTCGAAGCGTCTTTTACATAAACTAGGGCTTTCAGCAACGGTTTATGAAATATGGATGGAGCGGAACAAGAGGCTTTTCACGGGGAAGAAGCGGGATGTGGAGCAGATCAGGCAACACATTTTGTGGACAGTAAACTTGCGGGCTAGCTGGAAGTCGAGACTAATAAAGCTTCATCATGGTAGTCAGGGTTGCGGTTAAGAGGAATAGTTTTGTTGGTTGGCCTAGTGTGGTTTTATTTTGGTGTTTTTTATTTGGTTGTTTTGTTAGGCAGCTTGGTTTGTCTTTTTTCTGGTTGTTAGTCTTGTGGTGTCTGTATTAGGGAGGGCTTGGTTGAGCTCTTTCTCATGTGACTTGGTTGGTTTGTTGTTTTTTCTTTTATAAAATTGCCGATTAATTTCTTAAAAAAAACATTTTTGGTTCAAATGTGAACTCAATTTTGGTTGTAAACATGAAGACCACTAAAATCATGCCACATAACATTATTCAAACTGAATAACATTGCATTTCAACTTCAGTCTCCACCACCATAGATCTGGTTCTCCTGCCATGGAGGTTGAGATGGAAGAATAGGACAATGTAGAAATCCCCCGTTATGAGAAACCACCCTCCATCACTAACCTCTATTCTACCATCTCCTGCCTCTACCTTTGTCACCATCTCCTACCTCCGGCACCTATCCGAGACTGTAAAACCCAGCAACCGATTTTCTAACCAAGTTGTGACCATCAAAGAACATTAGATACATTTATAGGAAAACCCATTTAGTATTCAAACTCATAAATATTGCAACTATGTAGATTGATGTTGGAGATCGTGTATGGAGGCCGGAGAGAAGCGGTGGTGTGGCTTAAGGAATCCGGTGTGAACCTATTAGATTTCATGATACATGGTAGTCCTATACTAGAACTCTAGAAGTATGACCTCTATGGTAGTTTCTCCATTTTTTCCAACGACTTTGTTGAAGTTTAAAGGTTTTTTTTGGTTAATTAGTTAACCAAGTATAATGTATATTTCGCAAAGTGATGTGTTGTGTATAAATCAAATAAGATGAAGTGGGGTTTAAAAATTGAAGAATATATATGTAGTAGGTTTTGCATGTGTTCTGTGTGTATGGGAAATAAATGGAAGGGATGAAGATTGTGGGTGATTGAATGGGTGATTGGTTAAAGGTACTAAGGATAAGAAATTATAAAATTGTTGTTTGGCGTAATATTATAAAATAAAATCATTCCTGTAGACTTATTAATTTTCATTTCCGACCAAATTGAAAGAAATAAAATTTTAACTTGTACTTAGTTCTTTTCTCCAAATGTTAAATGGGATATCTTTTGTATTTTCAAGTTGAAAAAAAAAATATTCCTTTAATTATGAAACAATTTTTTATTAATTATATTGGGTTAACCAAGCAACTCAATACAATACTTATTTTCATTCACATTCTCCTACATTCCAATTTTCATTCTCATTCCCTAATACAAACCAAGCACGCTCTAAAAGTAAGAATACAAAAACCGTATCATATGGTTATTTAGTAGCAATTGTACTTCACATGCCATAAACACAAGCCATGATTAAGCTTATATAAAGACATCAAAACCATCATGAATCTTGCATATGAACAGGTGGTCTCTTCGGTCCTTGGTAAGAAAGAAAACATATATGAAAAAAAAACCAACATTCCATCATACACAAATGAACCAAAAAGCCTACAAAGACATTACCCTCACTTATCCTATCATATAATTTTCTCGGCCATCAAAATCAATTGTTGGTAAGCATCTTCAACCCTTATTATACTCCTGCCAGGTGGTATTTGGACCCTTTGCCCGCCCGCCACTATTGGAACCACTTAAAGGGAATTTCTAGGTTTCCATGCTCAATTGGCAGAGATAGTGAGTGATATCAACAAGCGCTTACGCGACTAAGTGTGTAGTAAACGCCCTTTAGACACAAGAGTAAGTCAACTCCACTCTCTATCCTATAAGCATCCACCATTGCTTCTTGTCCGCTAATCACTCACACCAAGAATAGGTTTCTTCTTCTTCCATACTTGGATTTATGTCAAAATAAGACAAGTTAATGGAACCGAAATGTGGCCAAATCTAGTCAAAGCAAATTTAACATGATAACCATTTCATATCCACTTAATACAAAGAGCAAGATATTTCCAGAAAGTAGAAAGTTTACACCATACTAGAAATAACACATATACAAATACGAGGATCACTTCCGAAAAACAAAACGCAAGAGTTTCAGGGTGGCTACTGCCTTCATGAACATTAGCAGATCTTAAACTATATTCATTTCATAAAGTTTGACCATCATACCTTCATGTGCAACTGCTTCAAACATACACCTGCCTGCCTGCATTATGTGTTCGTTTGACGCAAAGTACTCTGACTGTAATGCGCTACTGATCAAACCTAATCATCATCTTCGGAACATAACATTTTCAAATATTCCATCATGCAAAACGGACTGCTTCTTTCTTCCTGCATGTCACAATGGTATTCTGATTTGTGTAACAAAAGAGCCAATCTTCCATCCAATCTCTATACAAGTGCCAAAAAACGTCACCTAGCAGTTTCATTCCTTTAAAGCCATCTTCATGCGCTTATCCAACAACTCTCAACTATGAGTAGCCAAAATCCAATGAAACATATGACAAGCAGTCTCTTGTCATAAGAAATAGACACGTTGATCCATTCCAAGATGTGTACGAACGGATGTTACATCGGCAAGCAAGATCTTCCAATATTGTTCTCCAAAAGGTTTGATTGGTGGGTGGGTATCTATGTCCAGCTGTCCAAGTATACAGTTGGCTTGGAAAATAAAGACAGCAACCAAGTCAATTCAGTACCTGACAATCCCCAATAGACTTAAACCGCGACTGTGTCTCTACAACCTAAAGAAAGTTCCTTCTATCATGTTTGACCTCGACCTACCCAAAAGATACTTCTAAAATTACTGACAAACGACCAAATAAAACATAAAAAAGATAAAATAAACAGACAGTTGGGGACCCAAATGCATCTAGTGGCCTATGGTAGGCCATTAAATTTCCATGGAAGCCAACTTACTTATCCTCATTCGTTAATGAGGCATCTAGGTGAATGTTGCCATTTGTGAAGAAACCAAGTGATGTTCTCTAACCATAAAAACTACAACAGGCCTTTCTCTGACCACAGGCTAGTTGATTTTCAAGTGGCAGCTACCAAACTGATTCTGGGTTGCTCTCCGGAAGAGTAATACTAACTGGTTGCCATCCTGATGGATGATGTATGATCCACTTCTTTCCACTGATTGCCAAGTTCAAAATCTGAAGTATGTCACCCAATGCAGTATCTTTTAAGCATCTATTCTTTATAATAGTTGCTGCCTCGTATCTATGCAAAAACATAAATAATCACCTGTCAGATAATGTTCAATGTAAGTCATAAACTAACTTAAAGCAGAAGTAAATATACCTGCATTTAGAGCCGGCTATTGCAGAGCGTCCACTAGGAGTTGATAGAAAATTTTGGAGTTCATCCCATGTTGCTTTCGAGTGATCTTTAATATTATTACCGATAGGGTTCACACACTTCCATAGTTTCTCATTCTTACCAACAAAAAATGGTAATGTACCTAGATTCTGTTTCACTACCAGCTGCTGCTTGACGGCACTCTCTAGGGCCTTCTTAACATCAATATTGCGTTGTTTGGGATTCCCATAACGAATGCAATCAGTTATGTTTGCTTCAGTGGGCATAATCTTTTCAGTTTTCAGTGTGCTCAAGGCAAGTAAAATCACCCCTATAAGGCCTTGGACATATTCTGAAGGTTTTGGGCATCCTGGTGTGCCCCACACACCACCACCAGTAGCAGCAGCAGCATTTGTTGTGTCCAATGCTGAGGAAGATGACGACTGGAATTCTGGACCAGTAGCTGGATATTTGTTATCCTTGTAAAACGGAGACTTATTGGGCATAGTATATCCTTTTTGTGGACCATTTGAATATGCATGATTTGCAGATTCGGTGGAATTTGGTTTCATCTGTCCATTCTGTGGTTGATTCATTGGAGGATTGTGTTCTCTGCCAGAGCTATCAGAAAAGTTAAGCTTACCAATATCAGGAACAAATGTCTGGGAAGCAGAAGAAGTAGTGCTGCTGTATCCATCAGGCCTGGGAGGCATAAAATGAGTTGGACGAAGATGCTGATTAGGTGGAAAGAAATTTCCTGGGGGATTACCGGGCCTTACTGACTGTGGATGATGATGGCCTTGGTAGCTAGTCATGTTATTGGTGGTATTCCACGAATAATCAGGGCCAACAGGAAGGTGATTTGGGTTTGATCCACTTGAAGAAACATTAGGAATACGAGAGTAAGATTGCTCCTGGGAATCCATGAACTGACCAGGTTGCATACCTCCTGGTTGATGAGAGTTTAAATTAATCTGATTTTCTAGAATCCCAACTGGTGGACTTGAAGTTCTTATAACTGGTTGACTCAAGTTTTTCCTTAATGGCTTCCCCTTTGGTTTAGAATCAGTTGCTCTTCCCATGCTTGAGAATTTCTGCAATCCTGGATGGGGATTCCCATACATGTTATCTACAGGTTGATGTATCTGAACTGGCTCAGAAACTGGAATATGTACTGGGTTAGGATTGAATACATGGCCATAGCTATTATCAACTGCTTGAGGTGATTCACCATTTGTTATTGGTGGTCCTCCAGCCAAAAGACTAGTCCATAGCCATACACTCTTTGCAGCCGCAAGGAGAGATGGGGATGCTTTCTGAGGTTGTGCTAGAAGAATATTATATTTCCTCATCCTCAATTGATGCAGCGCATTTGAGAAGTCTCGATCACCAGAAATCAACAGATAATTTCCCGGGGCAGGGTTATCAACAGCCCAAAATAACATGTCCACCAAAATTTTCTTGTCACTTGCATCCTTAACACCTAATCACAAGAACAGTGAGTTGTCATTTACAAAGAAGAAAAAGGAAGTACCATACTAGTCACCCAGAGAAATTGCATAAGAACTACGAACAAGGACAAACACATAAAAAACCCGGGAGAGAAAAAATAAACGAGTACCATACTATAAAAGATGTAATACAGAGACATTGACACAAGCAAGAACCAAGGTTCAAGTAAGGTTTATTATCACTATCTTTATAGTGTAGCTGCTCTAATGCAGCAGTATGACACCTAATTTCGAACCAATACATGGAATTTTCCATGTTGTTCTACTAACAGTATTGCCTTCAATTAAACCTTTAATTAGAAGAAAATTTTACTTGTCCAGATTTAGATGATAAAACCAGTAGTAGTACAACATCAACACAGACTGAAAGACGCATCTACGAATTGTCAAAATAAATCAAAAAGGCCAAAGAGACAAAACCTTGATTTAGAATAAACTTTTATTTTCTAGGGCTCAAAATCTCAATCCACCATGATCCATTCAATCCAACACTCGATCTAGAAAAAGTCAACAAAACCCTAACTTTTCCGTTACACTCACATATACCAAGTAACTAGAAAACAATCGAACCAAGTATGCATGCACTTGTACAAACAGATCTACACAATCATCGCTTTTAGTTCAACATCAACATCAAGAAAAAGAATTTGCTTTAATACAATTAGGGCAAACATATGAAGTAACAGATGTAGAGATATATATATACCAGCGGGCACATGATTGAGGGCGATTCCGGTACTGTTGAGACCTTGCTGGACGGAGGCAGGGATCCGATTGGTGTCGCCATAGGCAGAAATCGATACTGGGCCACAGTAATTCATGTTAACCAAAGCAGAACTTATATTCTGAGCGATCGAATGGGGTTCACAGCCTTTTGGTACCTGACAGTTCTCTATATCCCACCACACACTTATCTTCGCCTTCGCGTACTGTTGTTCGGCTGCTCCTACTCCGGCCATCGCTGCAATTCCACCACCACCACCACCAGATCCACTCATACAGTTTTCCCCCTGGCGCACGATAGCAGAAACCCTCTCTCCTTTTTTTTTTCTTTTTTTTCTTTTTCTTTATGCCTGCCTCTGAATGAAGCTAAGTGGATGAGAAGAAAGTCTCTCTTGTTGTGTGTGGGAGGATTAGGAGAGAGGCGGAACATCTTAAAACCAGGGGTAAGGGTTAGTGGGGTCCATTCTTCCACATGATGTGAAGTTACGGAAATACCCCTGTGAGGTTTTGTTGTCATTGATGAGGGGTCGTTGGGATCGATGCGTCGGAATTGGGGCTTGGAAAATTACTGAAATGACCCTGGATGGGATTTGGGGAGTGTTTGACGGGCTCTTTTAATCTTTGGACCCTCTAGTGGACTTGGGTAAGACTAAGACCAAGACCATTCAAAATGCATGCCTTTCTCTTTACGAGTCTTTTCCATGTAATTTCGATGATCAAATATTGCACTAAATGTATTTAATGTTATTAACTTTCGCAGCAATTATAAGCTGGGGATCATCGGATTCGGTAGGTTTTCAAATTTAATATCTTTTCTATTGGTTTCTTGGAATGCAATGGGTTTTCTAGGATTTCGATTGCAAATCCATTTAAATCTCATGTTTGATTTTCAAGATTTTTTAGATTTGAAATTTTTAATACTTTCTTTGATTTGTAGGAATGGAATGGATTTGTGGGGATTTGGATTTTAAATTCATTCAAATCTTACATTTATTATCCAGATTGTCTAGTTTTGAAATCCGAGGACTCTTTTATAAACCCAATTTTGAAATCCCAATGAGATGGCTAAAGATTGCAGTAGATTTCGTAGGATCTTTATAACAATGTTTTAATATATGTTAAAAATATTTGTTTTTTTAATAATAAGTTAAATAAAAGGGAATTTGATTATTTTATACTTTTATAACTTTATGATAATTTTTTATAAATAATGTGAATTCATATCTATTCCAAATCTTACAAACCAAATACAAAATGATTTCAAATCCTCCCAAATCCGAATCCCTACATGAAATTCAATCGGTTCCATCTATTTTTTTTTTTATAAATAAAGGAATTCAAATCAATTTCAAGTCCTACAAACCAAACACACATAGGGATTATATATCCTCTCAAATCCAAATCCCTAATTGCAATTCAATCTAAAGGATCTTGTGTGCCCACGTCATATGAAAAGACTGTTGATGTCAGATGAACCTATGAAGGTCGCACGCTAAGAGCATGAAGAGCACGAATTAACCATATTGGTTATAAACCAAAGGGGATTACATGTTGTAAGTTATTATTCTAGTAGAATAATAATGTGTGTTATATAACTATATATAATTATGTTAATTATATATATGTATATATGATTAACTATTAAGTTAATAATTAAGTGTATATTGAGAATATTATTTAAAGATAATGATTATCTAAATGAATCTTAATTAATATTAAGTTAATATTAATTATTGGGCTTAGGCCTCGGGCTTTTTGTTAAACCCTTATTCTCAATAAGGAAAAGAAATTAATGGAGGAGGTATATAAGGATATATGGAGTAATGAATTCATCCCTGATATCGGCTCGTCATGCTCAAAGCACAAGACACATCAGACCTAGTACGTATCATGGCATACATGATCGATCCTATAGCCGAGGCGTAAAGAATCCGACTCATCCTTTCTAGCTCCGAACTAGAACTAGAACACTAAGCCTTGCTCAGCGACAAACCATGCTGCATAAGAATGAACCCCTTCTTGGAGTCCTGCATGTTGAATTTCTTCAACACTTTGTCTATGTAGGTACTTTGGCTTAGACCAATAAGACGCCTAGATCTATCTCTATAGATCTTGATGCCTAATATGTATGTTGTATCTCCCATGTCCTTCATAGAAAAACATTTTCCGAGAAGCTTAATTAAGTCCATAAATAGACTTTTGAAGCTTACACACTCTATTAGGATGTTTGGACTGTAGAAAACCCCCAGGTTGCGTCATATACACATCCTCGGATAGCTTCCCATTAAGGAAAGTCGTTTTTACATCCATCTGCCATATTTCATAGTCATGAAATGCTGTTATGACAATTAGTATCTTGGTAGATTTCAACATAGCCACTGGTGAGAAGGTTTTATCATAGTCTACACCATGAGTTTGGTGTAGCCCTTCGCCACCAATTTGGCTTTGTACGTGTGTACTTTGCCATCCATGTCGGCCTTATTCTTCAAGACCGATTTATTCCCTGCTGTCTTTTGACTGGGTGTCTGATCAACTAAGTCCCATACTTGATTATCATACATGGATTGCATCTCGCTTCCCATAGCCTCCTTCCATTTAGCGGCCTCAGGGCTTGCCATGGCTTCTTGATAACTAGTAGACTCATCAAGATCTACCGTGTATCATCACCGCCAGATATAAGTAAATTATATCTTTCTGGTGCATGACGCACTCTATCAGACCTACGAACAGGTGGTGGCTGGATGTCAGATTCCTCAGTAACTCTGTGCTGAGGCTCAACAACTGTATGTTCTACAACTTGTTGTTGAGATGGCTTCCTGATAACTAGTAGGCTCATCAAGATCTACCTTATATCATCACCACCGGATATAAGTAAATTATATCTTTCTGGTGCATGACGCACTCTATCAGACCTACGAACAGGTGGTGGCTGGATGTCAGATTCCTTAGTAACTCTTTGCTGAGGCTCAACAACTGTATGTTCTACAACTTGTTGTTGAGAACTAGTGCTAACGTCAGTTCCCATGCTGGTTAACTCTTGAATTTCTTTAAGATCAATTTGGTTCCCACTGGTCTCTTTGGACATCAACTCTCTTTCAAGAAACACTGCCCTTCGAGCAACAAACACTTTGTTCTCTAAAGGTTTATAGAATAAATATCCAAATGAACCAGTTGGGTATGCAACAAAATAAGACTCCTCTAATCTGGGTTCTTGTTTGTCTTGAGCTTCACGACGTACGTGAGCTTCACAACCCCATATTTTTAAATACGTAAGTGAGGGAACTTCTATTCCATATTTCAGAAGGTGTTTTGGAAACTTTCTTCGTTGGTACAAGATTTAGGACCCTTGCAGCAGTTTTTAAGGCATAGCCCTAGAAACTGAATTGGAAGCATAGTTCGGCTCATCATGGACTGAACCATATCAAGTAATCTTTGGTTTCTCCTCTCAACGACACCATTATGTTGTGGTGTCCTGGGAGGAGTAAGTTGTGCGATTATACTACAAGTACTTAGATGATCTTGGAACTCATGACTAAGATACTCGCCATCCCTATCCAATCTGAGAGTCTTAATCTTCCTATTTAGTTGATTCTCTACCTCGTTTTTTCTACGTCCTGCACCTCGATGGTTTCAAACTTATGTTTAATCAGATAAACATACCCATATCTATTGAAGTCATCAGTAAAAGTCATGAAGTATCTCTCGCTGTGTCTAGTGGCTGATCTGAACAGCCCACATACATCAGTATGTACTATGTCCAACAGATCCTTGCCCCGCTCACAGGTTCCTGTAAATGATGCCTTCGTCATCTTTCCCAAAAGACCAGATTTACATTCATCACTCGATGTTTGGTCGAATGATTCCAAAATCCCATCCGATTGGAGTTTGGTGATGTATTTCTTGCTAATGTGACCAAGACGACAGTGCCACGGATACGACTTATCCAAACCATTTTTAGATTGAGTCGATTCAACATTATAAGTTGAACTTTGATTGTCTCTAACATTTATACTTGTTTCATAAATTCCATGACATGGGTTAGCTTTAAAATATAGCACATTATTCTTATAAACAAGAATTGATCCATTATCAAACCCAAAGTCAAAACCATCTTTATATAAAGCATAAAAAGAAATAATGTTTCTTGTCATTTCGGCCGAGTAGCAACAATCAATTAAAACCATAGATAATCCAAACGAAAAAGAAAGCTCTTAATTTCCTATCACGTCAATCAAACCAATCTGCTTGTTACCCATAATCAGGTCCAGCTCCCCCACGTCTCAACTTCTTACTTCTTATTAGTCCCTACACATCAGTATAAATGTGAGTACCACATCCTGTGTCTAATACCTAGAAATTAGAAGCAGAAGTACTATGTAGTTCAAACATATACGTAGTTGAAGTTGATGCTCTATTAGCTTTGAGCTTCTTAAGTTCCTCCAAATATTTAGGACAACTACGCCACCAATGTCATACCTCCTTGCAGTGAAAGCATACAACATCCTCAGGGGTCTTTGACTAAGGTATGTCAGATCGGGCTTTCCTTTGGCCTTTTGTCTTGGGTTTGGGGTTGGGCTGAATAGCCTTTCCCTTCCCCTTGCCTTTCACAGGGGCAACCTTCTTCTTCTTTATACCTCCCTTCTTAAACATGCCATGGAGCTTCATTATGGTTTTCTCTAAGTTGTTTATATGATAGTTCAAAATGAGCGATCCATATGAACTAGACAACGAGCTTAAAATAAAATTCGTAGCAAGATCCTGACTAATTAATGGGGAAACCTAGATGCTCAAGTTGATCAATGTACGCTTTCATTTTCAGAACATGTACACTAGCGCAGCTCCCCGAGGCCATTTTGCATTCTGATTAGGGGTGTTCGCGGAGCGGGTAGTGAAATTTTTGAGAACCATATATACGAGGCGACTAGCTAATATTTCTATCCGAAACCAAACCACGCGGGGGCGGGTACCCGCACCGAACTGAACCGAAAAGGAGCGGGTACCCACGGTTCGGTTCACGGGTACCCACATTTTGTCGAGCGATTTGATGTACATAAAATATATACTAAAAAATGAATTTATTTTGCGACAAGCTAAAACAATTAACACTAAAAAATATTAGAAATGAAAATAAAAGTTTGTGGATTGACAGACAAACCAATGGTAGTGGGAGGTGAACGAATAAAACAAGGTATGTGATGGAGATTTTTGTAAGATTAGTACTTTTTTATAAGGAAGTATTAATAAATATAACTAGATATATATGGGGCGGGGTGGGTACCCGCGGTTAGTAAATTTTGAGTACCGAACCCGACCCGCGACTTAGCGGGTACCCTTATTTTCGGGTTTCTTGGGTCACGGGTTGCTCAGGTATCGGTTTATTCGGTTTCGGATCATACGGTTTTGTTCGGTTCTTCGGGTTTTTGGTTTTTTTGAACACCCCTAATTCTGATAGAGCTTTGACATTATCATACCGCTCTTGCCTGGCCTGCTATTAGAACATGTCCTTCAACTGGTTTATCATATCATACCCTTCAAGGCTTCCATACCCCTTTGGAGTTCTTGAACCATGGTCGCCAACATTAGACAAGGTGGCCTCGTTTGATTCAGTTAGACGTTTTTCATACTCTTCTCGAATCACCCGAGATGCTCCGGCAGCGGGTGCCTCAAGGAGGGGCTCCTCTATGGCCCTCTGCTTATTTTCCATCGTGAGAACTATTCTCAGATTTCAAAGCCATTCCACATAGTTCAAGCCCGTAAGCTTGTCCTTTTCGAGGAGCCATTTCAAACAGAAATTTGAAATGGATGAATTCGCGTTGTTTGACGTTTATCAAAATAGAAAAACATTGTTTTAGTGATTTGATTTAAATAATCAATGTTAAAAGAAATTACAAATTGTTTAAATAAAACAAATTTAATTTTACAAGGATAAGATCCATATTTCACTCCCAGCTACGATGGGTTCACCGTGGATCCAACTCGAAGCTATTTAGGTAGGTATCCATTTTACCGATTCCATCTCAATGAAATTCTTAGATCCTTGCGGGATTCATTGACATCCATTATGTCATTTGGTATGTTTAATCCCTTCCACACTGACCCTTTCTCGTGATAGGTTTGTCATGGATCACGAGTCCAGATTGTAAATCAATCATACTAAGACACATGACATCCGAGTCCAAGACTCTCGGATATCGCAAATGTGATAAACATTATCCCTAAAATCTAATTGACGCGTTAGCTTTAGACCTTCCCCACGCCGAAAGATTATTAGTGTTGGAAATTATGTGTAGAAGTTGACAAACCAATTATTACACATCCAACGTTATAAGACACTTGAGGGTCACACCTGTGAGGACCTGCAATTCGAATAAGTAAAATAACCCTAGTTTGAAGAATTTGGTTTTATAATAGTTACTTATAAAACAGTTGGGTATTTTCTGTAAGAAACTCCAAAGTTAAAGGTTTCTAAAATTAGTTAAAAGAGATTATATATTTATTAGTTAAATAAATATATAACAATTTTAGCTAATGGATTTATATATTTATTAATAATAATATGTTTAATACTTATCTAAAAATAATTGGAAATTATTATATATTATATATAATAATAGAATATTCTTTTCTTTGGAAATTGTTGGGTTTTTGTGAGACCTCGGACCAAACTGGTACGAGTCACAATTCAGAAAAACAAACTGTTTAACTGATTTATCAAAGCAAACTGGTTTGATTAGCGGAAGCATAAACGTGTAAAAACCCGAAAAGCACACAATCGTTTATCGTTTATCTAAAACACATATATAATGAGGTTAAGTAAATTACCTGAATTGCTCGAGTTAGATCCACCTGTGATGAACCCTACGAACGGACCTTCTAGCCGGTCAAAACTCCGAACTCCCGAACGAACTTCCGAACGAAACCCGATATTTTGGCTTGTGGTTGAAATCGGCCAAGAGGGGAGAGAGAGGATTTTGGTTTCTATGGGTTGTATGAATATTTGAATGAATGAAAAAGATTAACCAAAACTGAATTTTTATATTTGATTAAACAGTATCTATATCATATTCAGTTTCCTTTTTCCATAATAATTATCCATATATTTCTTTCTTCTCCACCAAGAAAGATTATTCCAAATTAATATTCCATATATATATATATATTTAAATAATATATATATATATATATATATTAATTTGTCAAGATAATTATTATTATATATATATTTATTTAACTAACAAATATATATAAATCAATTAATTAAACCAGTTATATATTTATTTAACTAATAAATATATAATCCCTTTTAATTAATAATAGAAACCTTTAACTTTGGAGTTTCTTACAGAAAACACCCAATAAATTTATAATTGACTATTATAAATCTAACCTCTCTTAACTGGAGTTATTTTACTTGTTCATTTTACAGGTCCTCACAAGTGTGACTCTTGAGTGTCTTATAACATTGGAAGTGTAATCTTTGGTTTGTCAACTTCTGCACATAATTACTAACAGACTCCCACTTGTGCAAGTTGGCAATACTGGCTTGATCACACGAACCTAAGGAGGCCCCTAGACAGGCACTTAGGCTAACCAGGTTATAAGAACTCTTATACCCAGGTAGGTGATGTAATCATCCTTTTAAGGATATAGTATTTATGAAACAATTGTTCATAAATTGGGTATAACTAGGCTTTTCCTTTTGCAACACGATATTTCAATTTTGAGTATGAGCATGGATAAAGTCAACTCAAAATACTCAAGATTATGTTCATGAGTCCATGACTATCCGACTTTCAACTGATAGGTAAACGACAAAGAACAAATCAGTTCGTTTAGGCATGGCCATGCACTTCATCAGTTCTTTCAGTCAGTCAAGGGGCCCGGAAATATCTCTCTTCATAGAAGAGGTGCAAATCCCATCTTGTATATCTGCATCTGACACCACGACTTCCGCTGAATCTAGTTACGCCCAGTATGACCACCCAGTTACGGCGTGATGTTAAGGCATAATAAGTATCCAGTAGTCCTCGTGATCCCAAACCAGATACCTCAGGTATTAAGGACAACCTACTGTAAGATTTACTTATGACAGAATCCATGAAGTAATCTCAACCAGTGGATCACATCCGATATTCGCTGCTCTATCGAATATCCGTGCAGTTTTTGGTCTACATCGCTTGTAGCTGTTATTCAACACTCAGATTATAACTACCCAAAAACTCACGATGACTTTAAAACCCTATCAGGTTCCCACCTGGATAAGTTGTCACGGATAAATTTCAAATAAAACTTAGACTAGTTTTATTCCCGGATCAAAACATGCAAAAATAAAATTAAACAGTGAAAATAATTTTGTATAGTCCATATTACACTCTGTAACCAATGACAAAATTAATAGCATCTCAAAGTTACTTTTAAGTTGTTTATTCAATGTGTGCTTGCACTTGGTTTAAACGAAGTATCACCCCTTTTTTTAGTTTAAACCTTTTGATTAGTCGTTTACCATACTAAACAAAGAAACAACCAAAGACAACACAAGTTTACTATTAAGTAATACTTTTAACTTGGATCTGCTAGCTTTTGTTTTGCAAACACTTTAAACAAAATCTAGACTTATCTTTACCATATTCCCTGAACTTGGAGATACTGGAATGACTACGAGTTTCCTTGAATATGTAAAATCATCTCTGCAACTTTCCTTAGTTGCTGTGTAGATAAATGATTTCTACCTAAAATCTAACAAAATTTCCATTTACCAAACTGGTAAATCCAGAAAAATTTATTTTAGTGTTCTACAACACTCGATGGTCTAAATATATTATAAAATCTCTATTATTACAACACATACAATTATTGATTTTCTTAAAGTCAAAACTTGACTTTATATTGTTTCAAAACTTTGATCTTACTTTTATAAGAATAGATCACATTTCTCATGAATTTTTATCCTCTCTGGATTATGAATTCCTAGAAATACAAATCAATAATATATAATTTTTATTCTTTATCAGGAGCATAGATAGAGAATAAACTGGGCTCCCACTAACCTATATGAAAACTGGTTATTACTTAAATTTAATGATTCATTGACTAAGTCAGCACTTGACTATTTAGTCAATTTAATTTTAAGTAATAAGCTTAATACTTTAAACTTGAATTTTACTATTCATAAAACTTAACTGGATCTTATTAGATCCCTAATTCCAAAACTTGGAATTTACTAGTTTTATAAATACTGATATTATCAACGTCATCTGTGATAATATCCTAAATTCCTTTAAAACATATGAGTAATTTGAACTTGACTATAATATACCTTTTTAATCATATTACTCATAAATGTTTTATTCCAAAAACACATTCCTATAAAATAGTACTTCGTGTGTTATTGACAGTTTTTCATATATTACTTATGTTTGTTAGTGTGGCAGACAATATCTTGGATCAACAAATTGAATCAAGTCTATCTAGACTTAATCAGAACCAAAACAAAATAGATATATCAAGACAATAATTTTAAATTTAAAATCACTAAAAATACATAAATTTAAAACCAAAACAATGTTTTAAAAACCATCCAAAGTAAATGTTTTAAACCATAACTAAAATTTAAATGTCTTGACGATATCTAAAATTAAAACTTTGTCTGATCCTTGCATCCTGGGCATTTCATTTCTCCTGACCACCTGCAATCATATATTTGCTCTAGGTGTCAGTTAACTTGTAAACTAACAAGGTGTTTAAACCTGTTTCATGACGCTTTGGGCAATTGTGTCTCCAATGTCCGACCTCATGACACCTAAAGCATCGATTCTCGGTCTTCGCTTTGTTGACCTTAAACTTTTTGCCCTTGCCCTTGCTCTTTCTATTGTCATCAGTCTTTGGCACACTCTGGCTGACCTGAACCTGGCCCTTGCCCTTGCTGGTGTTCCTTTGCCCACGCGTCTTCTTCACTCCCCCTTCCTTGACCATTAGAACATCTTTGGGTTTGGTCCCTATACTCAACTCAGCAGTTTTTAACATGGAGTGGAGTTCAGCAATGACCTTTTCCATGTTGTTCATATTATAGTTAATAATAAACTGCTTATAATCGTCAGATAACGAGTCGAGTATCGTATCCGTTGCTAACTGCAACGGAACTGGGTGACCGAGCCTTTCTAGGTGGTCGATGTGCCTTTTCATTTTCATAACATGGTCACTGACAGAGGTCCCCTTGGCCATTTTGCACGCGTTTAGAGCTCTCGTGGCATCAGAACGCTCTGTGCGAGCTTGCGTTTTGAACATGTCCCTCAACTGGCGGATCATGTCATAGGCATTAGTGTTCATAAGCCCTGTTTGAAGTTCTAGGCTCATGGTTGCAAGCATAAGGCGGCCAACATCCAGCAAATCATCTGAACGCTTTTGATAAGCATTTCTAATTGTCGCACTGGCATTTGCTGGTGGGGCCTCACCCAGGGACTCTTCAAGGACATACCACTTTCTCTAGTGTCTGACCACAATGTGCAGATTGCGCTCCCAGTCGAGAAAGTTTGAGCCGATGAGTTTGTCCTTTTCTAGGATGGAGCGAAGAGAAAGGTTGTTAGTGTTGGTAACTGTGTTTGCCATCTACACATTAAAACTTGGTTTTAGTACTTTTGAATAAACAGTTCCCAATAAATATCAAAAAACCCTTAAATGATTAAATATCGGGCTAGGATCCTTATTTCATACGTCCTGATGTGCGGTTTGCTCACGCCCCACCAGACCCGTACTATTTCGGTAGGTAAGGACTTTTACCAATCATATCTAACTGACATGACTCCTAAATCTTTTCAGGACATCGGATAAACCGTACAAGTTTTAGTCCCTCTAAGTGCTTTTTGGCCCGGTACCACCCGGTGAACTTAACAGAACCAAAACAGATCTCACCACTCGGGACAGGATGTACTCTGGCCGGTACCACCCGATTATCGCAGAGTCTTTTCACCCCCTCCAACTTGGGGTTTGAACGCGGGCGCTCAAGGTTTGATCACTTCCAACGCCCGCGTACCTTACGCCGGAGGTGTCCCCGAGTGGTCGCACTACTGATCTATGATTTTTTAGGGTTTTATAATTAAGTTTTGTAAAAACTCTAAATTTCCAGTATTTTAAAAATTGATAGTAAAAGCTAATTGTTTAAAAGGCAATTGTTGTTCTAAAACTAACTGTTTTAAGAATCAACCGATGTTTTAAAACTTACTATTTTAAAACATACACTCTGTTTTAAAACTAACTGTTCTAAAACTCACTTGCTAATAAAACTAGCATACAATAAATAAATTTTACCATCTAAAATATTTATAAAATTGGTAATTTTAGTTTTTTAAAACCAACCTCGTGATATAACTAGTTTTATAAAAAAAAGTCTGATTTAAAAAACGTTTGATAAGACCTAGACATGTAATATCAATAATCACGAGAAAACAGAATAATCATAACAACGCAGTTTAATAAACACGTAATTATAGATTTGCCAATTAATTCCTAAAGGACCAAAAATGACCTAAAACTATTGTGCTTTGATCTCCCCGCGTAGCTCCGATCTCCCCGCATTGCTCCCACTGGCCTCGGCATCTCTGACGAAACTTTAGGAAGAAGATCTATCCTAAGGGTCATTTTACATATTACCAGGGTTGTAAGTGGCACGCAGGCCTCCCCAAATAGATCAAGGGTCTAAATTGGCAATCTCTATAATTACATTAATATATACTAAGCAGATATATAAAAATATTCAACCACACAATTTTATATAGAGCAATATATATAAATAAAGCATATAAACAATCCTAGATCTGTTAAAAATTATCTTATCACAAACCATGATTTTAACTGATTTATAAAATCAAGCTGTTTTATAAATTGAAACTGATATTTTAAATTCGAATTGATTTCATAAAATTTCCAGATTTATAAACTATAAATCAATTTTATAAGCCATAATCAATTTTACCAAAAATATCCGTTTTTAACAAAATTAAACCGAGTATTCTGAACGAACTTGCCGGAACATTAGTCTGTGATCCGTGTCATGATTCGATCAACCGGTCAAAAAATATCACAGGCCAATTTGACCAAAACGGATCAAGTATCTTAGTTTAATAATTTTAGTAGGAAAATAAAATTCCTTAATTTAAATTAGATAAAAACTATTTAAATAATTATCTAATTTGGGTTAAAAGCCTAAACACCCAATAAATCTTATTGGTCCAAGAACGTGGCCCAAAAATTACATGGTTTGGGCCCGTTATCAATCTGACAACTATGGGCTTAAGATGGATTCGAAATTATCAGAAAACGTATTGGGCTTTTGTAAAACGTGTTGGTTTCTAGTTGTCGGGTTATGTCGCATTTACCACGGAACAGCGGTAACATCGTGTCACCACCATTACCGTGTCTACTGGTTGAAAGCAACAAACTACCGCCGCCGCCGCCTAGGGTTTGCCCAAGGCGTCCGGCGGTTGTCGGAAACAACCACCACGATTTCCATCGTCGGTGATTTTCAAACACCGCCACCACCACAACCACTACTCCGCCGCCAACACTGGTGATTTAAACGAACCATCGTTGCTGCCACCATTCGGTGGCCGGCGACGACTAATGCAAACAAACCGCCACTGTCGCCACCTAGGGTTTGCCCAAGGTGGCCGGCGGTCGCCGGATCACAACCGCCACCGCTGTGATAGCCGTGCCCAGCCGCCGATTGGAAACAACAACAACACCATCACCACCGTATCAGGTGGTTGACGACGATAACGACAACAGCCGCAGTCGTGTGTACCGCCGTCGATCGATCAATAAACCACTGCTGCCCACCACCGTTGTCGCGGTTTCTGGCGGGTGTGGTGCCCTCAGCCCGCCACCAATCTGGTGGTTTCGGCTTGAGAGCCACATCTACCGTGGCGTGGTGGCGATCGAAACAACCAACCATCACCGCTTACCGCTGCCACCGTTGTGGCTTTTGGCGGTCGCGGTTTTCAATCAAAACGACCACCGTCGCTGCTAGGCGCGACCGTGAGGTAGCCTAGCAGCTTGGCGATTCACCGATCGACGATCACACTGCCGCCGCCGCTTGTCTTTGATAGCAGCGGTCGGCCGGCGATTGCGGTAAAACCACCACCGTCGATCACCGTGGCCACCACCGGACAGGTGGTTTGGCCGCGGTTCTGATATCCGGCAATCGAGATTTGGTTGCGGTTCGTGGTTTCATAACAAAAATCCAATAAAACGATAAGTTAGCAAACTGATAAACGAATCTGATAAAAAGTCGAATTATTTTCTAAACTGATAAATTTCCAATCCTTATTCGAATCTGATAAAGATCGAATTTTTATCTAAACTGATAAAATCTAATTTTTATATAAACTGATAAAAAATCGAATTTTTTATACAAACTGATAAAAAACGAATTTTTATACCAACTGATAAAAAATCGAATTTTTATCCCAACTGATAAAAATCGAATTTTATACAACCTGATAAAAATCGAATTTTTATACCAACTGATAAAAAACCAATTTTTATACAACTAGAATAATTTTAACACGGATCTAAATAAATAAAACTAGATAAACAATAAGCAAACCTGTGGCTCTGATACCACCGTTGGGTTTTTGTGAGACCTCGGACCAAACTGGTACGAGTCACGGTTCAGAAAAACAAACTGTTTAACTGATTTATCAAACCAAACTGGTTTGATCAGTGGAAGCATAAACGTGTAAAAACCCGAAAAACACACAATCGTTTATCGTTTATCTAAAACGCATATATAATGAGGTTAAGTAAATTACCTGAATTGCTCGAGTTAGATCCACCTGTGATGAACCCTACGAACGGACCTTCTAGCCGGTCAAAACTCCGAACTCCCGAACGAACTTTCGAACGAAACCCGAACTGGTTTTGGGTTGTGGTTGAAATCGGCCAAGGGGGGAGAGAGAGGATTTTGGTTTCTATCGGTTGTGTGAATAATTGAATGAATGAAAAAGATTAACCAAAACTGAATTTTTATATTTGATTAAACAGTATCTATATCATATTCAGTTTCCTTTTTCCATAATAATTATCCATATATTTCTTTCTTCTCCACCAAGAAAGATTATTCCAAATTAATATTCCATATATATATATATATATTTAACTAATATATATATATATATTAATTTGTCAAGATAATTATTATTATATATATATATATTTATTTAACTAACAAATATATATAAATCAATTAATTAAACCAGTTATATATTTATTTAACTAATAAATATATAATCCCTTTTAATTAATAATAGAAACCTTTAACTTTGGAGTTTCTTACAGAAAACACCCAATAGATTTATAATTGACTATTATAAATCTAACCTCTCTTAACTGGAGTTATTTTAGTTGTTCGTTTTACAGGTCCTCACAAGTGTGACCCTTGAGTGTCTTATAACATTGGATGTGTAATCTTTGGTTTGTCAACTTCTGCACATAATTACTAACAGAAATAATAAAAGATATTTTCCTTAAAGATAAACACTGAGGTTATAGATGTTAGGATTGTGTGCGAGACAGTAACAGAGTTACCGTGTCCAATGTTATAAGACACTAGTAGGTCACACCGCTGCACACCTAATTGAGAACTTTTGTGTGTAAGAGATATTTGAGAAGAGAGAAATAAATAAGTTAATAATTATTTATTAGAATTAATTAATCAGTAAATTAATTAATTAAGTGATTAATTAATTAAGGAATTAATTAAGAGATAATTATAAAAGGAATTGTAATCAAAATAAAACACTGCCTTATCTGTATCTAAAAATAAAGGGTTAAAGGCTTAAAGTGTTTTTTATCAGTTGATTAATCCTACAAAAATTACTCTCTCTCTCCCTCTCTCTATAGCCGCCGGCTCCCTCTCTCTCTCACACAACGATCGTTTTTCCCGATCAGTCACGGTGGTCTAGCAACCCTCTCGCGTGGTGTCAGTAGCGGTGTAACCCCTGCTTGCTTTCCGGAGAATTTTTCGCTAAAGGTAAACCATCAAACTCTCTTTATTGTATCTGATAGGTTTAAGTTGGATCAGGCTTTTGGGAATCGTTTTTGTTATCCGCTGCGCACCGTTAGTGCCTATGGTTCTCAACAGTGGTATCAGAGCCACTAACCTACAGATCACGTTTATCTAGGTTTGTTAAAAATTCGATTTTGTGTGTTTTAATCGTTAAAAATAGATTTTTGTATAAACCTAATCGGTGGTGGAACGGCGGCAGTTAGCCGACCGAACCACCAGACCACCGTGATACCACCGCCGGCGGCACCACAGATGGTGGTGACCGGCGGCTGTTCTTCGCCAAAACCACCGCGAATGGTGGCGGTGGCTGCTGTTGCTTAGCAACGGCGGCAGGAGGATGGTGGTGGTGGCAGCGGCTTTGGCCGTTGTCATCGGATTGAACCACAAACCACCAGGCCACCCGCCGGCTGCCCTAAGGCCGAGCCAAGGCAGTGGCGGTGGCTATTTGTCCTTCGCGAACGCAAGCCGCACCACCGTGCGGTGGTAGAGGCGTTTGTTGATACCACTCGAAATCGAAAGCCACACCACCGATAGTGGTGGTGGCAATCGATTGTTGTTTAGGACGGCGGCGGCGGTGGCAATAGCTGCTGTCGTCGACTGTCTCGATGATGGTGACCGCCGCACCATCGTTCGTGGTGGCGGTGGCGATTAATCGAACGAACCGCCGAATGGTGATGACGGCTATGGCTGCTGTCGTCGATGGCGTGGGTGGTGGCGTGGTTGTTTTCGCCGGAAAGCGGCGGTGGTGGAGGCGCAAGCCACTGCTGCTGTCGCGTATCCAACCGGTGGCGACGACGGTGATCGTTTTATCGTTGTCGTCATCGGTGATGGCAATTGGTGGAACCGGTGGTCGATAGCCGCCGCAAAGGGGCGTCGACCGTCACTGATTTCGAATTCTGACCAAAGAGGGCGGCGGCGGTGGTGTTTGCGCTGCTGCTGTCGCCGGTATCTGGTGATAACCAGCTCGCGCCGCGAACGGTGGCTTCACGCCGCGAACAGCAGCTTCGCGCCGCAAGTAGCGACCTTCGTGCCGCGAGCAGTGGATTATGGTGGTAACTGTTGGTTTCCCGGAACACCGACCAGTGCGGGGGCGGCGTCAGGTAGTTATTGCTGTTCGCGGAAGGTGATATCTGGATAAGGGTTATACAAACCAGATAGGTTTGAAACCCTAGGGATAATTTTAATTTTATTATTATTTTTTTTAATCCTTCTGATAAATTAGAAATTAAAATTATCCGTTTATGTCATAGTCAAACCCTTTGACCCGTGGTTGTGCTTTTATTTATACATATGTTCTTTTTATTATTGTTGGTTACGGGAGGCCTGCGTGCCATTTACAACCCGCTGTTAAATTGTAATACTTTTGATAATAAATTAAATAAAATCGAGACCCGAAGACGGAGCCAAGGAGACAGCCATGGAGCTTGGAGCCAGTGGGAGCGCCGAGAAGTTTTGTTCCTTAGGAATAAAGACCGTCGTTTTGTGTTGGCTCACGAAACGACAATAGTTAAGGGTTTTTGACTATGACATGTTTTCAGTGTGTGGTTGTTTATATTTAATAGTTATATGAATTGCGTGGTTGTTTAGTTGCGTAATTTCCATTAAATTAAATATAGATGTTTTTAAAATTAAATGTTTTAAAAGAAAAATTGGATACAAATACAGTTTGTGTTTAGATCCAAGCTTTTGAAAAACTAGCAATTTTAACCCTTATCAAAATCATAGATTAGTAAGTGCAACCCACTTTAGGGGGACCTCCGGTGTAAGGTACATAGGGCGTTGTAAGTGAACACACTATGAACCCCCGTGTTCAAACCGAAACTGGAGGGTGATAAAACTCTGCGAATTATCTCCGGGTGGTACCTGCCAGGGTTTGTCCAGGTCCCGGGTGGTGCAGTCTATTTTGGTAATTATTTATTCACCGGGTGGTACCGGGCCAAAATGCACTAGAGGGACTAAATATGCACGGATTAAATATCCGATGTCCCGACGATCTAGAAATCGTATTTTCGAATTAAAATGCGATTGGTATAGTTTTTACCTACCATAAATCACATGAGTCGGTTTGACATGATCACATGCTTCCCGACACATGTGAAATATGGATTCTAGTCTAATAAATTTTTTTTAAGGGTAATAATTTATTAGAGGTTTTATAATTATAAACTAAGCTTGGAATTTTTATTGTAGATGTCTTTTTCTGTAATCCCGTTTTATACCCCTGAGGAATCACTGAGACTCATCAATGGAAAATGGAAACTTACAGGACAAAATTTTCCAGTTTGGAAAATGCACCTTGATAATATCTTGCGTACACAGGGTAAGTTTTACGTTTTAGAAAAACCTGTATCACGACCTAAGAGTAACTCTCTTGAAGAGGAATTTACTCAGTACTTCAAGTATATGGCAGATGAATCGGATGTCATGTCAATTCTGATTTTCTCTATATCGTCCGAGTTCACGGATAGACTAAGAGATAAATCTTGCCACGAGGTCGTGAAAGATATAGAAAGCCAGCTGGGATTCTATAAACATACGGGTAAGCTTTTGATCATGAAAGAGATACTTTCACTAAAGCTGAAAAAGGACCAGTCAGTTAAAGACCACCTTATGGAAATGAGGAAGCTCTTTAAATGCTTGACACGTTTGGGGTACAAGATGACTCAGGAAGATTTAGTGTATCTCATGTAGTACTCACTCCCGAAGGAGATATGTGACACAGCTAGTGCCTACATGAAAGAACCAAAGACTGACGTGGCAGCACTGCATGAGAACATTCTGGCCAGTCTAGAGCCGAAACCAGCACCTGCTGATCTCATGGATACTGATTGGATTGATGAGCTGGGGGATCTGAGACTCTGAGTTGCCCAGAATGCGGTAGCAAGGATATTTGCGAGCACTTGATGAATATCGACCAGATAGAGATCGGTTTACCCGATGCTCCAGGTATCTTTATGATAGATTGCTTAATCACTTCTTATGAATCATCGGTAATTGATACAGGCAGTGGTAACCACATTTGTAATCATTTACAGGGATTCACTAGAAGAAAGACTTTGAGGAAGGACCGTTCGAACCTACGAGTTGGCGAAGGCACTCCGCTGATAGCTGAAGCTGTAGGATCTTATAGTCTTAGTTTACCCTCGGGTCTAGTTTTGGAACTGGATAATTGTTATTATATTCCAAATATGATTAAGAATGTTTTGTCTTTCGATTTGTTAGTAGACCAAGGTTTTTATTACAAGTATGATTATAAAATGATTTCTGTCTTTAAAAATAATATTTTCTATTTTAAAGCAACACCTGTGAATGGTCTATATACAGTAAATCTACAAGACAATAGTAGTGAAATCTATCATATAAGTAAACGATCCAAAGACATTGAGGATCAGACTTACCTCTGGCATTGTCGTTTGGGCCACATAAACAAGAAACGCGTTGAACTACTCCTAAAAGGAGGTTTTCTTGGCACTTTCGATTATAAACCTTTTGATAATTGCGAGTCTTGTTTATCTGGCAAAATGACAAAGCAACCTTTCAACAAAGAAAATGAAAGGGCTACTAACTTGCTAGAAATAATTCACACAGATGTGTGTGGACCATTTAGTCATGTAGCAAGAGGAGGATACCGGTACTTCATTACCTTTACTGACGATTTCAGTAGGTATGGTTATGTCTACCTTATGAGACATAAATCTGAAAGCTTTGAAAGATTCAGAGAATTTCTGAATGAAGTACAGAATCAACTTGGCAGAAAGATCAAGTTTTTGCGGTCGGATCGCGGAGGCAAATATCTTAGTGATGAGTTTGACAATCATCTGATGGAGTGTGGGATTGTATCCCAACTTACACCTCCGTATACACCTAAGATGAATGGTGTGTCAGAAAGGAGAAATCGTACTTTACTTGACATGGTACGATCGATGATGTGTCACTCTACGCTACCAATGTCATTCTGGGGACATGCGCTCGAAACAGCAGCACATATACTGAACAGAGCGCCAACAAAGTCGGTAGAAAAGACTCCATACGAATTATGGAAGGGTAAGAAATCCAATATATCTTTTCTAAGAATTTGGGGTTGTGAGGTTTACGTTAAACGACCCACCTCAGAAAAACTCAAGCCCAAATCCGACAAGTGTTTCTTCGTTGGATATCCCAGGACCACCGTGGGATATTATTTCTACAACCCTGAAGAGAACAAAGTTTTTGTGGCTCGAAATGGAAAATTTCTGGAAGAAAAGTTTCTCAGTTCTGGGAACACCAGAAAGGATGTAGATCTACAGGTAGTAGACGAATAAAACACTACACCAATTGTTGATCCAGAAATTCAACATGAGAATGTTGAACCTCAATCAGAACCGATTGAGGAAGTGCAAACACAGGACCTTCGCAGATCCAGTAGGATAAGACAAGAACCAGATAGGTATCTTGGGTTTCTAGTCTCTCAGGACAGCAGAGACTTGAATGAACCAACATCCTATGGAGAAGCTGTGTCAGGCAATGAGTCTGAACAATGGCAGGAAGCCATGAAGGCCGAGATGCAATCCATGTACGACAACCAAGTTTGGGAGTTGACTGATTTGCCACAACACTGTAGAGCTGTTGGACGCAAATGGGTTTTCAAGAAGAAAACCGACATGAATGGGAATGTACACACTTTCAAGGCCAGACTGGTCGCAAAAGGGTTCACGCAAACTCATGGTATCGACTATGATGAACCCTTTTCACCAATGGCCATGCTAAAGTCGATTAGGATTCTAATGGCCATTTCAGCGTACTTTAACTACGAGATCTGGCAAATGGACGTCAAGACAGCCTTTCTGAACGGAAAGTTAACAGAAGACGTCTATATGGAACAACCAGAGGGATTTATAGATCCTAAGAATCCTAATAAAGTGTGTAAACTGCTAAAATCCATTTATGGATTAAAACAAGCATCTCGAAGCTGGAACTTACACTTTGATGAGCGAATCAAAGAATTTGGTTTCGCCAAAAGTGAGTTCGAGCCGTGTGTCTACACTAAGTTCAGTGGGAGCATAGTAACCTTCTTGGTCTTGTACGTAGATGACATTCTACTCATAGGAAACGATGTTCCAACTTTACAGAGTGTAAAGAGTTGGTTAAGCAAATGTTTCCAGATGAAAGACCTTGGAGAAGCCGCTTATATACTTGGCATAAAGATCTACAGAAACAGATCTAAGCGGCTTATCGGACTTAGTCAAAGTACGTACATTGACAAAATCCTAAAGAAATTCAGGATGGATGAATCCAAGAAAGGATTTATCCCGATGCAACATGGCATAGTGTTAAGTAAAACATAGTGTCCCGTTTCTAGTCAAGATCAGGACAAAATGAAATCGGTTCCATATGCTTCAGCAATTGGATCGATTATGTATGCCGTGTTATGTACAAGGCCCGATGTTGCTTACTCAGTAAGTGTTACGAGCAGATATCAACAGAATCCAGGAGAACCTCACTGGGTGGCTGTCAAGAACATTCTCAAGTACCTGAGAAGAACAAAAGATATGTTCTTGGTCTTTGGAGGCTCTGAGGATGAAATTAGTGTCAACGGCAATTCTGACGCTAGTTTCCAGACTGACAGAGATGATTTTAGATCACAGTCAGGGTATGTTTTCACCCTAAACGGAGGCGCGATCTCATGGAAGAGCTCGAAGCAGGACACGATTGCAGATTCAACTACAGAAGAAGAGTACATTGCAGCATCTGATGCGGCAAAGGAAGCTGTCTGGCTGAGGAATTTTCTGTCGGATCTCAGAGTGGTTGCCAGTGTCTCTAGACCGATCGATATATTCTGTGATAACTCGGGAGCCGTGGCGCAATCAAAGGAACCTAGAGAGCATCACAAGTCAAGACACGTGCTCAGAAAATATCACCTTATCCGAGAGATCATTGGAAGAGGAGATGTGAGAATATGCAAGATTCCAACAGAAGAAAATGTCGCAGATCCGCTTACAAAGCCACTAGCAAGGGTGAAGCATGAGGCACATGCAAACTCCATTGGGATGCAGTACCTGGACACCAGTAGCTAGTTTTTAGTTTATTAATTATTACTATAGTTTAATTTAGAACAATTCAATCATGTAAAGTCTTAATGCAATAAATGGAGGTTTTAATTCATGATTGTTTTAAATTAACTATTTTTCGCATATTTAACAAATCCATGATTTTACAAAGTTTTGTATGAAATCTAAATTTCCGTAGCCACTTATTGAAATGGGTATTTCAATAGGGAGTTTTACGCTATTATAAATACTTGATGATTTATTCGAAGTAGAGAATAAAAGCACAAGTAATGTGACCAAGTGTTTATAGATACTCATCAGAGTGCTTGAGTATTGGAAGTGACCAGTATCAAGTCTGCTTCATGGAGCCTCAGTCATAAGCACTGACTTGATAGGTTGTCCTTAGACCTGAGATACTTGGTTTGGGAACATGAGGACTGTTGTACTCTTAGCACGTCCTAACGCTGCACCGTAACAGGGCGGCCATACGGGACGTGACTAGATACAGCGGAAGCCGTGGATCCAAATGCAAGTAGTCAAGAAGGGATTTGCACCTCTTTCAAAAGAGAGATATTTCCGGGCCCCTTGACGATTAAGATTGTCCGAAAACGCGTGGCCACGCTCGGATAGAATAACAGGTGTTATTTAGTAATATCCGTTACTGCAGGCAATCGAAATCAGAGTCAAGAAATACTTGAATTTAAGAAATGAATCCTCCACTCCATGTCTTAAAATCATTTTAGAAATATCGTGTGCAAAAGGAATAAACCTATGAACAAATTCAAGCGTGAATTGTATCTCTGGATATAAGAGATCTTATAACCTGGTTAACCTAAGTGTTTGGCTAGGGACCTCCTTAGGCTAATGGTAACAGTACAGTTACATGTCTAGCACAAGTGGGAGTCTGTTAGGATTGTGTGCGAGACAGGAACAGAGTTACCGTGTCCAATGTTATAAGACACTAGTAGGTCACACCGCTGCACACCTAATTGAGAACTTTTGTGTGTAAGAGATATTTGAGAAGAGAGAAATAAATAAGTTAATAATTATTTATTAGAATTAATTAATCAGTAAATTAATTAATTAAGTGATTAATTAATTAAGGAATTAATTAAGAGATAATTATAAAAGGAATTGTAATCAAAATAAAACACTGCCTTATCTGTATCTATAACTAAAGGGTTAAAGGCTTAAAGTGTTTTTTATTAGTTGATTAATCCTACAAAATTACTCTCTCTCTCTCTCTCCCTCTCTCTAAAGCCGCCGCCGGCTCTCTCTCTCTCTCTCTCTCTCTCACACAACGATCGTTTTTCCCGATCAGTCACGGTGGTCTAGCAACCCTCTCGCGTGGTGTCAGTAGCGGTGTAACCCCTGCTTGCTTTCCGGAGAATTTTTCGCTAAAGGTAAACCATCAAACTCTCTTTATTGTATCTGATAGGTTTAAGTTGGATCAGGCTTTTGGGAATCGTTTTTGTTATCCGCTGCGCACCGTTAGTGCCTATGGTTCCCAACAATAGAAACTGTATGAGATATGGAAACCTTTTTGCTTATAAATATACAGTTAGAGTTAACCAGTTTCATAAGTTATTTTCCAACCAAAAGAAACTTGAAAAACTCTCTCAAATTCTCTCTCTCTCTCTTGGTCGATTTCTGTAATAAACCGGAAACCAGTTCCGGTTTCGTGTTTATTCGATCAGTTCTCTGCGTAACAACTTGTTCATGGATTCGGGGATTTCACCGGCTAGAAAGTATTCATCTGGTTTCATTGCGGGTGGATCTATCTCAAGCTTTCGAGGTAACCCTTAATCCTTATCTTGTGTGTAGATTTTAGATAAACAATAATCTGTGTGTTTTACAGGTTTTTGTCACATACTCGCTTCCGCAAATCAAACCAGTTAGGTTTGATTATTTAAACCTTGGGAACAGTTTGATTCTCAAAGTTTTATCGTGTATCTCATTCCAGTTAGGTTTGAGATTCACAGTTTACTCGTGTCAGTTTGATACGAGGGTCTCACAAAAACCCAACAGTGGTATCAGAGCCACAATTTTTATTTGTTTATTATTTGGATCCGTTAAAATTGTTTATGGTTTGAATAAAATCTTTTTATTAACTTTATATATAGAAATTGATTTTATCAGTCAAATCCTTATCGAGTTGATTTTTGTCGGAAACCTATACGTAATGGCTTACGGCGGCAACAGCCGGGCGAACCACCACGCGGTGGCCTCGCTGCCACCAGGCTGTAGTCCATTACTGCCGCTAGGCCGTGATCGTGTTGGGTTTTTGTGGGATCCCTCAGGTCAAACTGACATGAGGATTATTATGAGAAAAACTTATAAACCTAATAACCAAACTGGTTAAAGATCTATACGACCGAAACCTCACTGGTTCGTTCTAATGCGGAAGCGATATATGGATATAAAACCCAAGAAAAATCCACAGATCTTATCGTCGTTTTATTTCATTCTAACAATTATGGTTTAAGATGATTTACCTGGATTGCTTGAGAATAGATCCACCAATGAACGACCAACGAATTGTTCCTTTAGCAGAACTGAAACCCGAAAAGCTGAAAACCGAACTGGTTGTCGCGAGGGAGGGGGCGTCGCCGGTTAGAGAGGGAGAGAGAGAGAGAAAAAATGGAAACTGATTTTTGTTAGATGATTGAATGAATTTTCCTTAAACCCATAAGCTTTATTTATATGGGAGAAAATACAGTTTCCTTATGATTCAGTTTCCTCTTTGTAATTATCTCATTCTTTTCTTTCAAGAAAAGAATGTTCTAGATAATTATTTATATATTTATTTAATCTAATAAATATATAATCTACTTAATTAATTAATAACCCTCCAATTTTGGGATTTCTGACTGAAATTACCCAACTGATTTATATTTGACTGTTATAAATCCCAACTCTCCATTTCTGAGTTTCATTTTAACTTATTCGATTTATAGGTCCTCACAGGTGTGACCCTCAAGTGTCTTGTAACATTGGATGTGTAATTACTTGGTTTGTCAACTTTGCACATAATTACTAACAGACTCCCACTTGTGCAAGTTGGCAATACCGCCTTGATTACACGGACCTAAGGAGGCCCCTAGACAGGCACTTAGGCTGACCAGGTTACAAGAACTCTTATACCCAGACTGGTGATATAAATTTTCCGTAAGGAACTAGCATCTATGAAACTACTGTTCATAGATAGGGTATATCTTGGCTTTTCCCTTTGCATCACGATATTTCATCTGTGAGTATGAGCTTGGAATAAGTCAACTCTAAATACTCAAGATTATATTTCTTGACTATCCGACCTCTACTGATAGGTAAACGACAAAGAACTAATCAGTTCGTTTGGGCATGACCATGCACTTCATCAGTATATTCAGTCAGTCAAGAAGGGCCCAGAAATATCTCTCTTCAGAGAAGAGGTGCAAATCCCATCTTGCATATATGCCTTTAACACCACGACTTCCGCTGAATCTAGTTACGCCCTTTATAGCCACCCTGTTACGGCGTAGCGGTTGAGTGCACTAAGTATTCAGTAGTCCTCGTGACATCAAATCAGATACCTCAGGTGATAGGGACAACCACTGTGAGATTTACTCATGACTGATTCCAAGAAGTAATCTCCTCTGCGGATCACGTCCGATATTTGCTACTCTATCAAATATCTGTGCAACTTTTAGTCTACAACACTTGTAGCTGTTATTCAGTAACTGATCATAACTACCTAAAAGTTCACAATAACTTTAACACCTTATCAGGTTCCCACCACGATAAGTCGTCACGGACAAATTTTGAATGAAAAACTGAAAACCAGTTTCACTCCTGGATTATAAAACATGCAAAATTTATAAAAGTGATAAAGAATTTAATTTTGTATAGTCCATATTACACTCTGTAATAATAACAAAATTAATGACATTTCTTAATAACTTTTATGATATCTATTTAACGTTTGTTAAATACTGATCTAAAATGAAGTATCACCTATCTTCAGTTTAAATCCTTTGACTTAAAGTTTACCATTTTAATCAAAGTGATAACCAAATAATACAGGTTTGTATTTACTGATACTGTCTACTTGTATCTGCTAATCATTGTTTTGCAAACACTTTTAAAACAAAAATTAGACTTCTATTTTATCATATTCCATGAACCTGGAGACTTGGAACAACTCTTTAGTTTTTCCTGAATATGTAAAATTGGACTGCAACTTTCCTTAGTTGCCATGTAGATGAATGCCTTCTACTTGAAGTTAGATTCCATTTACCATACTGGCAAATTTGCTAAAATTCTTCCAACATTTTAATTATTGATTTTAAAGTCAATGACTTTACTTTGTTTCAAGGATCTTGAAACTTTTATCCTTTTGATTATAAGATGAATTATATCTTATGAATTCTCATCCTACCTGGATCATGAATTCCGAGATATATTGAATCAATAATTATATCTTTCATTCTTTATCTCAGACTAGATAGAGAATAAATTGGGCTCCCACTAACCTATATGAAAACCAATTATTACTCAAAATTCACTATTGACTTAGTCAAAACTTTGATTAGTCAATTATTTTAAGTAATATACTTGAGAATTCTAACATTTATAAAACTTAACTGGATTTTGTTAAATCCTAATTCCAAAACTTGGAATTTTCCTAGTTTTATAAATACTGTTATCAACTTTATCTGAGTTAATATCCTAGATTCTCTTCTAAACATTTGAATAATTAAATTTGATCACAAAAATATTATTCATAAATGTTTTATTCCCAAAAACACATTCCTATAGAATTTCGTGTGTTTTGATAGTTTTCATATAAATTTCATCAATTTAATAAAGACTATTGAAGTAACTGTAATAGGCAATATCTAGGATTTAAATCAAACAGATTCAAAAATACTAAGTACAACAGATATTTTGATGTCAAGACAATAACTTCTAAAATTAAAACCATAGGATTAAAATTATAACCATCCAAAAAGTAACTGTTTTAAAACATAAGTCTAAAAAGAAAATGTCTTGACTAGAATTGAAATGAACTGGTACTTTAAGATCATTAGCAACTTCTGGGCACTTCACTTCTAACCTCCTGCAATAGTCATTTGCTCTAGGTATCAGTACACTTGTAAACTAACAAGTAAGAAGTGACAAACTAAAGCAATCACAAATATCTGAGGTTTACATACCTACTTCATGACGCTTTGGGCAGTTCTGCCTCCAGTGACCGACCTCATTGCATGTGAAGCAGCGGTTCTCGGTCCTAGCTTTATTTGGCTTGACCTTCTTGCCCTTGCCCTTGCCTTTGCCTTTCTTGGGTGCACTCTGGACGGCCTGAACTGGTCCCTTCCCTTTGCTGGTGCTAGTATGCCCATTCTTCTTTTTCACCCCTCCATCTCTTACCATCAGGACATCCTTGGTTTTGTTTTTGGTCCCCATATTCAATTCAGCTGTCTTAAGCATGGAGTGTAATTCTGCTATTGACTTCTCCATGTTATTCATGTTGTAATTGACTATAAAGGGCTTGTAGTCATCTGATAGTGAATTGAGTATAGTATCCGTTGCTAGCTGCAACGGAACTGGGTGACCAAGCCTTTCCAGATGATCCAAGTGCCATTTCATTTTCATGACATGGTCACTTACTGATGTCCCTTTAATCATTTTGCATTCATTAAATGCTTTAGTGGCATCGTAACGTTCTGTACGAGCCTGTGTCTGGAACATGTCCCTCAACTGGCGGATCATGTCATAAGCATTTGTGTTTATGAGCCCTGCTTGTAGATCTGGGCTCATAGTTGCAAGCATGAGACAGGCGACATCTAGCAGATCATCTGAATGCTTCTTGTGAGCATTCCTAGCAGCAGCCGGAGCAGCCTCCCCAAGAGGCTCTTCAAGGACATACCATTTCCTTTCGTGTCTGTTGATCCAGCTCTCCTAAGACCTGATGAAATGATAATGATCCTGCTACTTTACTTAGTGAATAGGTTTTTACTTCTGTTATAGCTTGAGGAATTATCACTGAATCTGTTCAGTGTTATTCCATGTTACTTATGTTGTAACTTATTTTTATAATGATCAGGATCAGGATCAGGAGATGAACGAGCCTGTTCTGCAGTCTACTGATCCTGACCACCGAAGTGAAGACCTCCTGAAGACATCAAGATCATACTCAAAGAACCATCAGCGACGTCGAAGAATTAGCTGATGACAGGACCAGCATGCTCGTGATCTGAAGACGGAACTCAGTGATAGCAGGCTGCTCAATTTCGTATGACATCCTGAAGACTCATCAGGATACGAGTGACCCTGAACAACATCAGTATCAGGACTCTACTCACTGATCAGTATCCTGATCCTGAAGGATTAGTGTAATTTTTTAATCTAATGCACAAAAGGATTATCCGCCTTTACTGACACAAAAGTACACAAGGACGGTCTCTTTACTGTTCCCTCCGTACTTATCAGACCTCAAGGCAACTGTTTACTCACATCCTCTTTTGCACACCATGCAAAGAGTATTTGTTTATAGTAAATAGTACAAAGGACCACTTACATTGTGACACGTACACAAAAGTGAGTCTGCATGCATTTAATGCATTGGGTATAAATAGGACTTGAAGAGATGTTCTCCATACTTCTTCTTCATCCTAAAAATACCCTAATTCTTTCTTTCTTATTTCCTCTATCTTCTTTCTTTTCTTATCTTCTCACTTTAGTGCATAGTGAAAGAAAGCTTAGATTGTTTAGTTTAGACTTATTGTCTTTTCTATTTCCACAACAATCTGTAAATTCATATTGTTAATATAACAAAGAATTTAAAAGTGAAATTTTGTGTGATTATATTCAACCCCCCCTTCTATAATCCCATACACTATCCTTACTTGAAGGGCACCTCATTGGGACCAACAAGTGGTATTAGAGCAGATACAAGCTCTCATTTTCTTCTCTAAGAAAAATCTTGTGATCCTCTTTTCTCTTAATCCATGGCTCTTCAAGCTAAGGATAACTACTTTGATACCGGCTCTGCTGGAAAACCTCCAAGGTTTAACAAAGATAACTTCTCTCTTTGGAAAACCAGGATGGAACTCTTTCTTTCTGGTTCTGATCCCCAGATTCCTTACTTTCTGGAAAATGGACCACATGTGCCCACACAAACCGTTCATGCTATTCCTGCTGCAGGCAACCAACCAGCTTTACCTGAAAGGGAACTGGTAAAACCTGTGACTGACTGGAATGATGAAGACAGACGCCTGGTCAACATTGACACCAAGGCTAGGTCTCTCATTGCCATGTCACTCCCTGATGATGTATTCCACTCTGTCTGTCACCTTCGCTCTGCTAAAGAGATTTGGGACACCCTCTGTGTTCAATATGAAGGTACTGCTGTTCTCATGGAATCAAGAAAGATTTTATTGGTTCGTCAGTACGAAAGCTTTATTCATCAGAAGGATGAAACTCTCTCCCAGCTACATCAGAGATTCAACTGTCTTCTGATTGACCTGAAGACTATCGGTACTACCTATCCTAACTCTGAGGTGGTTACCAAGTTCATGGAAGCTCTTCCTGAACATTGGGAGATCTACACCTCCTGTTTAACTATGTCAAAAGACATAAAGACAATCACACTAAGTGAGTTGTACGGTATTCTTCTAAACCGTGAACAACAGAAGAAACTGAAAAAGAATCTCATAAAAGATACTAAAGATACCAAAAGTAACTCTGTTGCACTGGTCTCTGATTCAGTTCCTACTGTTGCTACTCCTTCTTCGGTAACTATTACTGAATTAGTATCCTCTGACTCTGACATGTCAGAAGATCCTGATTTCAATGAATCTCTTGCTTTATTAACTAGATCTTTTAAAAAGTTTGCCAAAAAGGGAAACTTCCATAAAAAGAAACCTCTTTCTATAACTGACAAGCCTAAATCAGAACCTGTTGATAAGGCTACTGCTATCTGCTACAACTGTCAGGGCAAAGGACACTTTGCTAATGATTGCAGGTACAGGAAAAGTCAGTTTGCTCCCTCTTCTGCCAAATCTTCCTCTAAGAACCCCAAATACCAGCGCCTGAAAGAGAAATACAAGAAGATGAAAATTCAGCGCAAAGGTAAAGGTTTTATCGCAGAAGACTGCGATTGGGATGATGTCTCCTCTGATGACTCATCTAATGAGGAAGATACTCAAGTGGCACTGATGGCCATTATTGAGGAACCTACCTTAGCTCTCATGGCTAAGATAGAAGAGGTTCTTGAAGAGGTTCCTACTCAAGCTCCTGAAGCTTCTTCCTCTACGACTCCTGAAGCTTCTACCTCTGCTACTGAATCTACCAGTCAGGATAAGGGCATCTGGTACTTGGACAGTGGATGCTCTCGACATATGACTGGTTCTAAATCTGTCCTCTCTAACTACCGTGAAGAAAGAGGTCCTGCTGTGACTTTTGGTGGAAACGGTAAAGGCCAAACCCGAGGGTATGGCACACTGACCAACGGAGTAACTACGTTCAAAAGAGTTGCTTATGTTGAAGGCCTGATGCATAATTTGCTGAGCATCAGTCAACTGTGTGATAAGAATCACAAAGTCTCCTTCTCAAAGAAAAAGTGCAAAGTAAAAAAACAGACGTAAGGAAGTTATTCTCACTGGAGTGAGACATGCTGATATCTACATCATCAACATGAATACTTCCACTGACAACTTCTGCTTTGTATCTCGTGCTTCCTCTGATACAAATTGGCTATGGCACAAGCGTCTTTCTCATCTCAACTTCAAGACGATAAATCAACTCTGCATCAACAATCTTGTTGTTGGTCTTCCTGATTTTCGCTATACAAAGGTTTCTCTTTGTTCAGCATGTGAGAAAGGAAAACAGACCAGGGCTAGCTTTAAGTACAAGTAGATTTCCTCCATCAGCTTTCCTCTACAACTTCTCCACATGGATCTCTTTGGACCTGTCAATGTCCAATCCATTGCTGGAAAGAAATATACTCTGGTAATCGTTGATGAATATTCCAGATATACTTGGGTATTCTTTCTTCGATCCAAGAGTGATGCTCCTGAAGAAATCATTCTGTTCGTCAGGAAGATGGAAAGGCTCAACAACCTTACTGTTCGATCAATCAGGAGTGACCACGGAACTGAGTTCAAAAACAGTACCCTGGAAACCTTCTTCGATCAGAAAGGTATCTCTCAGAACTTCTCATCTGTAAGAACTCCTCAGCAAAATGGTGTTGCTGAAAGACGAAACAGAACCCTGATTGAAGCTGCACGATCTATGTTGAGTGAAGCCAACCTTGCCACTCAATTCTGGGCTGAAGCTGTCAACACAGCTTGCTATACTCAGAACAGATCTCTGATAGTAAAGCGCTTCAGAAGAACTCCTTACGAACTCTTTCGTAACAGGAAACCTTCAATCGAACATCTCCATATCTTTGGTTGTGTCTGCTACATCCTGAACAACAAAGATAATCTTGGAAAGTTCGATTCCAAGTCTGATGATGGAATCTTCCTTGGATACTCCTCTATTTCTAAAACCTACCGTGTGTTTAACAAACGAAGACAAACCATAGAGGAAACGATTCATGTCAAATTTGATGAATCAGGTCCTACCTTTCCTCACCCTCATGAAAATTCTGAAATAAATCAGTGGGCTGACTCTTTCTTTCAAGTCCCTGAAACTCCCATTATTGATCCAACTCCTCAAGACATTCCTGATGGTTTTGAAGAAAATCCTTTACCACCCACTGAAATACCCACTCCACCTCTGATAAATGCCACTCTAATTACCCAAATCACACCAACTGAACCTGATCAATCCACTAACAATGAAGACTTTTCTCAAACCACTGATAGTGAACTTGCTCCTACTAATCTTCTCCCTGATCCAGCAGTAAATGAAGCCTCCACTTCAGGACAGGTGTATCAGCCACCTGCTCTTCGATGGACCAAGGATCATCCTATTGATCAAGTTCTTGGTAATCCCTTCTCTGGCATTAAAACTCGACGTCAATCTGGTAACGTCTGTCTTTATGTTAATTTCATTTCTGAAAATGAACCTAAAGAAATAGATGATGCCTTGCGTGATCCTGCCTGGGTCTCAGCCATGCAGGAGGAGCTAGCAGAGTTCATCAGAAACAATGTCTGGCTTCTCGTCCCTAGGCCTCGAAAACGTACTATCATTGGTTCCAAGTGGATTTTTCGAAATAAGCTTGATGAGATTGGTACGATTATTCAAAACAAGGCTCGCCTTGTGGCTCAGGGATACAGGCAGGAAGAGGGCATTGATTACGATGAAACCTTTGCTCCTGTGGCTAGGCTCGAAGCAATTCGACTTTTCCTAGCCTTTGCAGCACATATGAACTTCAAGGTTTTTCAGATGGACATCAAAAATGCCTTTCTGAATGGAAAACTTAATGAAGAAGTCTATGTGGCTCAGCCTCCTGGCTTTGTAGATCCTAAGTTCCCTGATCACGTCTACAAGTTAAACAAGGCTCTCTCTATGGGTTAAAACAGGCTCCTCGTGCCTGGTATGATACCCTCTCAACCTTTCTTCTCTCTAAAGGTTTTGTTCGTGGTAAGATCGATAGCACTTTATTTCTTAAGAAATATCCTAAGCATATCCTTCTTGTCCAGATATATGTCGATGACATTATCTTTGGATCAACCAATCCCAAACTCTGCGAAAAGTTTGAGTTACTCATGAAATCTGAATATAAAATGTCTATGATGGGTGAACTTACATTCTTTTTAGGACTTCAGATCAATCAATCTGATAAGGGAATCTTTATCAATCAAGGTAAATATGTACATGAGATGCTGAAGAAATTTGATCTCACATCCTGTACACCGATGAAGACTCCAATGGCTCCTCCTCTATCACTTGACAAGGATTCCAAAGGGAAACCTGTTGATGTGACTCTCTATAGAGGAATGATCGGCTCTCTGCTGTATCTCACAGCTAGTCGCCCTGATATCATGTATTCTACATGTTTATGTGCTCGTTATCAGGCTGAACCCAAAGAATCCCATCTGACCGCTATAAAGCGAATTTTCAGATATCTGAAGAGAACTCCTAATCTGGGTCTTTGGTACTCCAAGGACTCAAAGTTCGATCTAACTGCTTATTCTGATAGTGACTTTGCAGGATGTAAGATCGACAGGAAAAGCACCACTGGTGGGTGTCACCTGCTAGGTGGCAAGTTGGTGAGTTGGACTAGCAAGAAACAGAACTCTGTGTCCACATCAACTGCTGAAGCTGAATATGTTGCAGCAGGAATCTGTTGTGCTCAAGTCCTGTGGCTGAGAAATCAACTTCAGGACTATGACATACAACTTTCTAAAATTCCTATCTACTGTGACAACACTTCAGCGATCGCCATCGCTAACAACCCTGTCTTACACTCCAAGACAAAGCACATTGAAGTGAGATATCACTTCATCAGGGATCATGTGATGAATGGTGATATTGAACTCCATTTTGTCCCTACTGAATATCAGCTCGCTGACCTCTTTACCAAACCACTGGATGTAACGCGTTTTAATATGCTCATCAGTGAACTTGGGATGTTAAATCCTGATGATTGAAGTTTATCAGGACAAACAGTTGTTAAATCCTATAGAATAACTTTTCTCAGGACTCTTTTCTTAACAACTCCTGAATAATGCTCTCATTAGGAGATAACTCTATTCAGTACTTACAAAATTTTTGTTCAAAATCCGAATACTGATGATTCTCAGGTAAGTACCTCTGCTCCTGAAACCTTATCGCATTAAATGTGATAAGAGGATTTTCCCAAAACAGTACTTATCTGATAAGTACTCAAATTCCAAGAAAACTCTTCTTTCATCAAAATGGAGTTATCCCCTGAAAAGGTGGTTTTTTAAGTTTTCGAATAAAACAAACTTTTCATCTGCACTGACACGTAATGGGACGTTTCCTGTTCCCCACGACGTGTGTCAGGCGCGTGAACTCGCGTAGAACTTCTTTTTCATCATTACGTTTGAAATTAGCCGCTCTTTTCTCTCTCATCCATTTTCTCTCTCCAACCACGAGGTATAAAAACCTCACTCGTAATCCATTTCACTCTTTATGCTTACAAAACTCTCTCTACGTACTAAAGCAAGAAAGAGCAAGAAAACTTTTACAGTTTCTAATTCACCAAGAACACCAAGAACACACACTCACTACTTCTCTTCAAGAATCAATCATAAGTGTTACATCCCTTCTTGTTCTTTCACAAACTAAGTTGATCTTTGTTCTAAACAACTTATTCTGATAAACGTTTTCACAAAACCCTAAGATCACTTCGTTTGATCTTAGTTTTTCCCAAAATCTTCTTAGATTTTTGTTAAAACTGTTTAAATGATTATTCTTATTTCTTTTAAGAAAAATCATCAACTCCTATTTTGATATAATTTCATCAAAATAGAAGTTCTCTTTAATACCAAAACATATTCCTTTTGTGCATTTTGGTATCCAATCTATTCCAAGTATAAAGGATTTCACCACTTTTATGAACATATTCTGTGTTCATTGAAAAGTGAAGAAAAATGCATATTTTGGATCCTTAATCATCCACATATGTTATTTTTGTTTTCAACAGGATGGCTGCTACTACGTCCACATCACTCGACGCTCAGCTCTCATCTGAGGCAACCACTTTGCTCAACGCCGCTGGAAGCCTTCTGGTTGTCATTCCTCAACATGACATCCAATTCAAGGCCAACAACCTTATTGGCCTATTTGACATTCCTACAAACAAGGCCTATCTCACACAAGCCAGGGACTTTCTCCTCGACAGTCCCCTGAAGACGGCCTTCACTATAAGCCCCAGGCCAAACAAGCCTCTTCTTCTCCAACTCTGGTCAACTGCTACTATGGCCCAGGAGAGGAACTCTAAGGGCAAACTATGTGAGGTGATCAAATTCCAAATTAAGGAGGATATCATCTCCTTTGGAATTGGGACTCTTCGCAACGTTCTTCAAATTCCCAAGAAGAAACGTTATCCTCCTCCTCCATCTGCTGAAGAAGTCATTTCCCTGCTCGACGACATTGGCTACCGCTGGCCAGAGAAGGAAGGTGTCCCTGTCAAGTCTAACGCCACTGTCCACAAGTCAGGACTGAACGCCACCTTCTACTACATCTGGAACACGTTCGGTCTCTGCTTAACGGGCAAGACAGGGAGCACAGAACAATTCCCCACTGCCATTCAAAACATGGTCTACTCTGCGATAAAAAATCGCAAGTTTGACTATGTTCGCTGCATCTGGGACGACATGGTGCTGAAGATCAAGAAGAAAAATCGTGTGGTCAACGTCCCCTACACTAGGTTTTTCTCTGCTGTTCTTGAAATGCACATGGATAAAGCCTACCCAACTGAAGGGAACTTCAACAACTACGCTTTGGGCGTAAAGTTCCTGGAACAGGTTTCTCCAAAACCTGAGGATGTTCCTCTCTCTGCCGTTCTGGTTGTCCCTGAACCAAATCCAGAAGCAGAAGAGCAACCCACCTCTCCACCCACCTCTCCTACTACTCAAGGTTCTTTTGGAGCTGCTTCTCAGGATCATCCTCAGCTTCAGGATGATTGCTTCGACGAGTTCGTCTTCACGGACTCCGAGCGACAGTTGAATGCAGCCGAGCTACGTCGTCAGTCCGCTGAACGACAACTCCAGGAGCCTCGCACAACACTCCAACAGCAGGAGGATGCGCACCAAGCCCGTCTCCAGGCCTTGGAACTGGAGTTAGCCTCTGCAAAGGCTGCTGCCACAGCCGCTGAAGCCGCCGCCGCCACTGCCGCTGCTGCCACCACAGCCGCAGCCCCACCTCCCACTGGAGTTACTCTCACCATACCTTGTCTAGACAGTATCCATGACAAGGTATCTCAAGTGGCTACCTCCTCCAACTCCCTTCAGGCGTCTATTGACGACCTGAAGGCTACCGCCCTGCCCGCTCTCTCCACTGCGGTCAACAACAGCTCCAACTCTCTCACCACTTTTCAAAGTGCAGTGGTGCAAAGATTGGATGCTCAAGAGGCAGAGCTCCGGGCTCTACAGGAGAAGGTATCTGACCTCTCCAACGCTGTCACCGCCATCACAACTGCTCCTCCACCACCGCCAGCGTTCACAAGCGCTGACAGGGACATTCTGCAGTCCCTGATCACATCTTCCTTCATCACCCGCAAACTACAAACGGACATGGCCTCTCTCCTTCAGAGGGGTGTTTCAACAGCCGCCCTGGCTCAGGCACCTGTTGAGGGGGAGAGACAGCCTCCTCAGAAGGATCATTCCGTTTATTCCCCCTCCACCAACTGGAGAACAACTGAAGAAGGGGAACAAACGAGGATGATGATGATGATGAAGATGATGATGATGAAGACGACGAATTCATCGTCGAGAAGATCCCTGCTTCAACGCCCACTCCAGGGCCTGCACAGTCTTAGGGGGAGAACCCCAGTGCACCTGGTATGTTACCTCAACCATCCTCTCCCTCATCTTCTGATAACCTCCCCATATCTTCTCTTCTTAAATAACCTACCCCTGAAACCATTAACATTACTGACACCTCCTCTGAAGACTCACCCACAAACAACCTACAACTAGTTGTCTATCAACCACCCAAACAACCTACCCCTGAACCAACACCTCAACCTACTCCTCAATCAACCCCTGAACCTGAAAATCAAGCCAACTCTGAATTTCAAGATGTAAACTTCGGTTCAGTCACTGGTGAGATTATTCACCTCATGGAGAATAGTCGATTAGAAGCTGTTAGGACTGAACTAAGCAAAATGACATTCAGAGTAACCCCTTTAAACCCTGAAACCACTCCTTTAAACCCTGAAACCACTCCTTTAAACCCAACCCGCTTCAATTCTGAAGCCTCTTCATCCAAAACCCCTGAAATCCAAGCCCCTCCTGAAACCGTCTACCTATCATCAGATGATGAATTCATCTCTGATGATTTCTCTACCCATGCTTCTTCTCCTAGATCTCCTCCTTCTAATTCTCCTAGGTCTGAAGGAGAAAACTACCCTGACACTTCTACTACTTTGAACAGGGATGGGCGTTTAGACGCCGTGATAGAGCGACTCGAGAGTACAAGAGTAAAAATTCCTCTTCGTACCTCTTGGGACTCCGAGTTCGCCTATCTATCACAGGAGGAATACAAGGAAGCAATAAAGGCTCAGGAGGAGCATAATAAAAAGCAAAAGGAAGCATTCCTTTCTGCTCAAGCCGCAAGACGGCTCGCGTCTGATTTTGTAGAAGAAGACGACGAAATAAGTGCTGATCCTCTTCTAGCACAGAAGGCCGCGCTGAAGGTCTTCAACAGAAATGCGAAAGAACAGGCTGAAGAAGTGAATACCGAGCTTGACTGGTGCAGAGATCGTCTACATCTCCGAAAGCATGGTGCTGCCATATCTGGAATCCGTCTTCGCCGAACCCGCGGCAAGAGAGGTATTCCTGGCAAAACCTGGATCACCGTCAAACGCTCAGGAGTAAAAGACGTTGAGCACACTCTTGACAAGTTAGACCGATACAACTTGTCAGAGTGGAATGAAATCAGAAGCCTACTTACCAAAGCCAACAAGAACTACAGGGCTGAAGTAGAAGAAGTCATAAATGGACTTATTGCTCGCATCAGAAGAACAACAGAAATTCCTGATGACTTACTCCAACCTTCTTCAGCACAACCAATGCCTCCTGTTCGAAGATCAGCAGGCACTTCAACAAGGAGACCCACCCCTTGTTTGCCCAGGACTATTATCAAGCCACTGGATCTCTCGATGCTTGATCTTTCTTTTCCCTCAGGAGTATCTCTCTCTGAAGGTCAAGTCATCAGAGAACCTGTTCATGGTATTTGTGTAAGCGACAACTCTAAAAATCTTCGCTTTCAGCGCTTCAACGAGCTACACAAAGCACCCTATGAACACTTGGTATCAGTTCTCTTTATCGCACAAAAAGAAAAGAAAAACAAAGACAATAAAGAAATCATTCGTACTGTCAGAGCTATCCTCGATCAAAGAATTGCCTTCGGTGAAACTCCTGTTCCCATTCAAGCCAAGACTGAGGTAGTTAGTGAAGACTCTGACAGTTAGGAAATTTTGTAATTTTTCTTTCAGTACTTCATTTATGTACTTGTGTATTTTCTTTACTCTTGTAACCTTTATTAAGATTAATGAAAATTCAATTCAGTGCATTGTACTTTACTCCATCATAGTACTGAAAAAGATCCCTCAAAACAGTAAATGGGACATGTACCTTTATGAGTTCTATTTCCTACTGTTTCATCTAGACTTAGAATTTTTTTTTCTTTCTAGACTTAGACAATTTCTCCATTGTCTTATCATTATCATTTAGGGGGAGATTGTTGATCCAGCTCTCCTAAGACCTGATGAAATGATAATGATCCTGATATTTTACTTAGTGAATAGGTTTTTACTTCTGTTATAGCTTGAGGAATTATCACTGAATCTGTTCAGTGTTATTCCATGTTACTTATGCTGTAACTTATTTTTATAATGATCAGGATCAGGATCAGGAGATGAACGAGCCTGTTCTGCAGTCTACTGATCCTGACCACCGAAGTGAAGACCTCCTGAAGACATCAAGATCATACTCAAAGAACCATCAGCGACGTCGAAGAATTAACTGATGACAGGACCAGCATGCTCGTGATCTGAAGACGGAACTCAGTGATAGCAGGCTGCTCAATTTCGTATGACATCCTGAAGACTCATCAGGATACAAGTGACCCTGAACAACATCTGTATCAGGACTCTACTCACTGATCAGTATCCTGATCCTGAAGGATTAGTGTAATGTCTTAATCTAATGCACAAAAGGATTATCCGCCTTTACTGACACAAAAGTACACAAGGACAGTCTCTTTACTGTTCCCTCCGTACTTATCAGACCTCAAGGCAACTGTTCACTCACATCCTCTTTTGCACACCATGCAAAGAGTATTTGTTTATAGTAAATAGTACAAAGGACCACTTACATTGTGACACGTACACAAAAGTGAGTCTGCATGCATTTAATGCATTGAGTATAAATAGGACTTGAAGAGATGTTCTCCATACTTCTTCTTCATCCTAAAAATACCCTAATCCTTTCTTTCTTATTTCCTCTATCTTCTTTCTTTTCTTATCTTCTCACTTTAGTGCATAGTGAAAGAAAGCTTAGATTGTTTAGTTTAGACTTATTGTCTTTTCTATTTCCGCAACAATCTGTAAATTCATATTGTTAATATAACAAAGAATTTAAAAGTGAAATTTTGTGTGATTATATTCAACCCCCCCTTCTATAATCCCATACACTATCCTTACTTGAAGGTCACCTCATTGGGACCAACAGTGTCTGAGCACAATTATCAGATTGCGCTCCCAGTCAAGGAAATTGGGGCCGGTTAACTTGTCCTTCTCAAGGATAGAGCGGAGGGAAAGATTATTTGTGCTGGTAACAGTGCTTGCCATCTACACACATTAAAACTTTTGGTTTTTAGCAACTGTAAATAGAATAATTTCCAATAAATATCAATAAACCCTTAAATGATCAATTTATTGGACTAGGATCCTTATTTCATACGTCCTGATGTGCGGTGTGTTCTTACTCCATCAGGACCGTACTATTTCGGTAGGTAAGGACTTTTACCAATCACATCTAACTGATATGACTCCTAGATCTTTTCGGGACCACGGTAACTACCCGTGCATGTTTCAGTCCCTCTAAGTGCATTTTGGCCCGGTACCACCCGGTGAACTTAACAGAACCAAAATAGATCTCACCATTTTGGGGACCTGATTACTTTACTCTGGCCGGTACCACTCGGAGATAATTCGCAGAGTTATGTAACCCCTCTGGTTTCAGTTTGAACACGGACGTTGAATGTGTGATCACTCACAACGCCTGTGTACCTTATGCCGAAGGTGCCCTTAGATGGGTTGCACTACTGATCTATGATTTTCGGGGTTTTTGAAAAAAAAAACTTTTATTTCCAGGATTTTTGAAAACATGATTCTGAAAAACTTGATTGTTATAAAGGCAACTGATGTTTTAAACTAGTTGTTTTAAACATTCATTCTATTTTAAAACTAACTGTTTTAAAGTTACTTGCTAATTAAAACTAACAGTTTAATAGCACACTAGTTGATTAAAAACTGACTGTTTTTGTCAACTTGCCTTTTACATGAAACAATCATTTATTATTTATAGGTTTAAAATAAAATCTACCGTTTTGAAGAGGTTCGAGAAACTGGTAATTTTTAAAAACCTATCTTATTTTGTGATATTAGTTAGTTTTAAAACTCCTTCTATTCTAAAACTAATAAACATGTAAGATATCACAAATAAACATTCAACCATGCAGTTAAATAACAATCAATCACACAATAGCCAATTATAGTTTTTGCCAACGTTTATTTCCTAGGGACCAATAATGACCTATTATTAAAGGTTTCAAAACTTGCGTAGCTCCCACTGGCCTTGTCATCTTCGTCTGGACTCCTGGAAGGAAGAAAAACTCCAGTAGCTCCCACTGCCTTCACCATCTCGTAAGAATAAGAGGGAAAAATAGAACTATCTATCCTAAGGTCATTATTACATAAGGGGTTGTAAATGGCACGCAGGCCTCCCCGGAATTTCGTCAAGGGTCTAAGTTGGCAAAATCTATAATAGGTTTATATATACATATATACGCAAGCATGTATATAATTTAAATATCCATATAAGATACAAAATCAAGCAATATTTATATATACAGATGCAAATACATATTTATATATGGCATATAATCAAGTAACATATAACAAATCGTAAAACCAAAACTAGATCCGTTAAAATTATCTTATTTCACTTTTCGCAAACAACTTGGTTTTAAACTTATTCATAAAACTAACTGTTTTATAAATCCAAAATTATTTTATAAAATTTTATAAATGATAAACTTATTTTATAAAACGAGAAACCAATTTTATAAAATATTTACCAATCGAATATTCTAAACCAACTGTGTTTGAATATAAAACCAATGGCCCATGAACTGTGTTGTGATTTGACCAACTGGTCAAAACACGACACAAGGCCCATTTGACCAATCGGGTCAAAATACTGGTCAACACATTTTATTAGATAAAATTTCCAAATAAAAATTATTTAACTAAGAATAAATTTTGGATAAAAAAAAACTTAAAACCAAAAGCACCCTTTTGGGCCATAACTTGGTCCAAAGTACTGGGCCTTGGGCCTGACACAAAATTGCCTCGAACGAAAAACCCTAGACGGATGGTTAGGCAGCCCTGCTTGCGCCGCAGAGACACGGCTCGCGCCGCGAGGGCTGAGACTGGCTCGCGCCGCGAAAAGTCTCATCAGTGATCTCTTCGCGCCGCGAGGGCTTCTCCTGCTGCTGCCGGCGCCACCCATCGTCACCGCCAATGACTGCTGGGCGCTGCCACCACCTCACTGGTGGTGCAACCACCGAAGATCCACAACCCGACCATGGCCGGGTGCGGTGTTGTTTCGATTGTTCGGAGGTCGAAAAAAACATCATCACCACCATCGTTCCCGTTTCTGAAAAACCGCTGGCCACCACCGTGCTGGTGGTTTTGGCCGTGTCCATCGCAAATGCTGTCACCACCTTACTGGTGGTTCAGCCACGGTTCGTTCGTGGTTTGCCCATGGTTTGGTGGTGATTCGAATGCGATCATCGCAAAACACCGCCTCCACCACGCTAGTGGTGCGGTTGTTGCTACCGGCGACGACGATAGCATGAACGACGCCACCGCCGCCACCGCTGTCGTATTGTGGCCACTACCACTTGCCACCATCGACCGGCAACGGCAGCAACGCAAAGTCACCACCATCACCGGCCGCTATGCGCGACGTGACCCGGTGGTCCCAATTAACAGCCGCCGACACCGCTATATGCGGTTTGACCGGCGATCGAGTAGCAGTAGCCGCCGCCACCGCTTTGCGCGGTTTGGCCGGCGATCACTGTCATCCTGACTGGCGGAATGAGCCGGCGTCGACAGCCAAGAACACCGCCATCCACCACCGCTCTAGCGGTTTCTGGTGGTTGTGGTGTGGCCACCGCCGACTCGCAATGCGGCCGCGGCCCGGTGCTCCACCTACGGCTACCACCGAATCGGTGGTGTTGTTAGTTAATCGAGATGGCCAAAACCACCACCACCGTGGACACCGCCATCCACCACCGCGTTTGCGGTTTTCGGGTGGTTGCGGTGTTCACTCATCGGCTACCACCATTAGCCGCCACCACCGGACTGTGGTGCGGCTAGGTGGTCCATGTCAACAGCCGGTGTCGCCACCGTAAACTGCGGTGCAGCCGGCGTTTTTGGGTGCATCCGGTGATCGGCCTAGCGGTTCGGCTGGCTAACTGCCATCGTTCCACCGCCGATCGTCGGATGTTTTTGATGATTAGGGTTTTGATAAAACTGAAATCTATGTTTATGATAAAATCAGATTTTATGTAAACTGTTAAACAATTTTAATCAAAGCTTGTTTTGCAAGAAACGAATTAATTTTAGACGGATCTTATAAGCTGATAAAAACAAACGATTAAACCTGTGGCTCTGATACCACTGTAATAAACTCGTAACCAGTTCCGGTTTTGTGTTTATTCGATCAGTTCTCCACGTAACAGCTTGTTCGTGGATTCGGGGATTTCACCGGCTAGAAGGTATTCGTCTGGTTTCATCGCAGGTGGATCTATCTCAAGCTTCCGAGGTAACCCTTAATCCGTATCTTGTGTGTAGATTTTAGATAAACAGTAATCTGTGTGTTTTACGGGTTTTTGTCACATATTCGCTTCCGCAAATCAAACTAGTTAGGTTTGATTATTTAAACCTTGGGAACAGTTTGATTCTCAAAATTTTAAATTTATCGTGTATCTCATTCCAGTTATGTTTGAGATTCACAGTTTACTCGTGTCAGTTTGATACGAGGTCTCACAAAAACCCAACAATTAGTTCAAATGTGTGCCTTAAATGGATAGCGTGTAATTTACGTTAAAAATGAGTTTTTGTTTTTCATTGTTAAAACATTTTTAACTGTTTTATTTTTGCAAATTTTGTTTTAACCATTTTAAAACTATAAAACCAATTTTATTTATTTGCTAAAAACACTCGCAATTATTATTAATTCATTAATAAAGTTTGTTGTGTTTCAAATTATTTTAAAAGGTTATCTAGCATGCAACCTAAACAATAAAAATAATAAACACTACATTGCAAATAACGATAACATTTGCCTCATTCCTATGCGTTTTTCCTGTGAGCCACCACGAGTAAAAGACAAGGAAAATCTAAGGGACAATTCAATCAACCATAGCTAAGTGTCAGCCCCCACTAAACCCGCCATTCGTCCAATGCTTGAGTGGGTCCATGCCAAGATGTCAATCTCCATGACTCCTTGTTTTGTTGTCTCAGTTCTTCTTTTTACATTTGCAATAACTTAAATTTTAATCTATACTATTTACAAATACATAGAAAAACAACGACACCCAGGTCGCAATAAAATATTTACATATGAATTGAATTAAACGACACGCAGATCGCAAAACCAACAAAAAAACCAACCAAAACATCGCACCACATAGATCTTAATGAGGCCAAACGTTACCGGATCCATACAAACAAATATTGTATAAACAATGCCATGGACTCATGGAATGCCAAATCTATGCGAAACAATACTTTGATAAAGATTGATAGAAACATACAATCTTGGCACTAAAACATCAATCCTTGCAAAAGCACACTTTATACTTATGTAAGTATGGTTTCATGCCAAACCATCCAAACACCATGTATACAAGCAAATCAAAGTATTCAGGAAAATATAAACAAATAAACTTTAACAATTAAAATAAGAAATCGTTATCATGGATTTTTCTTAAAGTTCTGAATCTCTAGTACAAAACTCTAGAATTCAAAACCCTAATTTTAAATACTACAAGTCTTAAAAACAACCTAACTTTCAAAACTAGAAATTTTTGGTTTTGAAACACTCAAAACCATTAAAACCCAATAGAATTTTTTTGTGTGTTTCATAGATTCAATTTTTCCTTTTCAATGTATGACAATACACCCAACATAAATTTAAAAAAAAAACGATTTCATTGTACTTGTATTATTGTAACCGTGGCTCTGATACCACTGTTGGATTGTGTGTATTAATTACAAAACATTCATATCAGAATAAATATATAAATAACGGAAGCGAAAACACAGAATCTTCCAGAAATCAGGTTACAATCAAAATATGTAGTTCCATATTCAAGTTCTAATCATCATGCAGCAATTAGAGAATGAATTGAGGAGCCAAATGTTATTGATCTTGGATGAAATTGATTACACACACTATACACACCAAGAACACACACACTAAAGCTCTAAAACTCTCTCAACTCAATCTCATTTACAATGAAGTACGTTTATGCATGTCACACTACAAAATGACTTCACAATGGGTATTTATACCCAAACACTTACAACCCTTACACTTTCCTACATTTGCACTTTCTACCCTAACTATAACAAACTATTACAAACAAACAATAGAGGAACTAAAGTATTAACCAAACTTTGACCTTGAGCCTTGACTTTGACTTTGCCTTTAACTTCATTTTGAGCACCAACTTGTGATCCCGGATACAATCCGATTTTGCATCCAACAATCTCCCCCTTTGGATTCGAGATCACAAAAAGAATTAGGCAAACATCTTCAAGAAAGCATCAACACTTTGAACACCAAAATTAAGCTTTCTTGAACAATAAGCTTCCGTAATAATCTTCAAGAATCATCCAAATCTTCATGAAGCTTTAACAAATTTTGAACAAGAAGATTTAACGAATGAAGAATCTTCAAACAATCTTCAAACTTCAATACTTGGAATATTCTGATCATCTTGAAGTATCTCGTGAGTATCTCTCGACTTCCTCAAATCAAAGTATCTTCAAGAATCATTTATCGACTTTACATTTCGTATCCATCTCCCCAAAGTATCTTCAAAAACATTTCTAAACCATCTCCCCCTTTTTGATAAAATATGAAATAATCATCAAAACTATAGAAATGTATGATCAGATAACTCATCTCGTAAAGATACAAACATATGAACAAACCACCAAGGAAATCAAAAAAACCATCTCACGGAACCATCTCCACCTTGATCAGATAACTCATCTCGTAAAGATACTTCGCCTTTTGTGACTTAACTTTGTGCGCGACTTAATGGGCTCAAGCATTTTAGCAATACTACTTTAGTTGTGTTAATGGGCATATCTCCAACACATACTACTCTTGATCAGTTGTTGCACAATGTTTTGGAGGGTGCTAAAACCAAAAAAAGAAAGAAATTTTTGGAGGCTGTAGTGGGAACTTTGATGTGGTTAGTTTGGAAAGCTCGCAACAACATGGTGTTCAATAGACGACGACGGTTTTTGACCCATATGCTCGTGAATGAAATTCAAGTCACGCTATTTATTTGGGTGAACTATAGGTCTAAATGTACGTCTAATTCGTCAGATTGGTTGTTATGGTGTTGTAATCCCTCTATTTTCCTTTACCTCTTTGTACCTCCTTTATAAGTTTCTTGCTAGTTTGTCTAAACAAATTTGGGTGCTCTAGGGTGGATGATGGCCCTGCCAAAGCTTCATTCCCAGGGTTCTCTTTTCACCGTTTAAAAAAAAGAAAAATATGTTTACGATTGTTTTGAAATTTAAGGAGGTACAAATTTCAATACATTAGACCATGTTTCCGAATACAACATACAAATTTCCTACCCCATGCTACTCAATGCTACATCAGCGCTCAGGCCCGTCCCTGGGGGAGGGCGGGCTGGGCGGCCGTCTTGGGCGCAAAAAAATTTGGGGCGCAAATTTTTTTTAGCTTATATTATTAGTATTAAAAATATTTTTAAAGTAACAATAGAGATATTAAAATAAATGGGTCTTGTTATATTATATCAGGCCTTACTGCCAAGGCCCAATATTATTTAAAAACCCATTTAACTTCAACCAAAAAATACATTGAATTAAAACTTCTCTTTTCAAAGCAACGATTCATTTTCCTAACGGTAAATCGGCTACTACTAGTCTGAAATAATCACAATTTCACGATTCATGAGATGAAAATTCGTTGCATTTGCGTTTGCGTCGACTTCTCAAAGTGAATTTCCAGGTTTAAATTCAAGCTCTCAACTCTTATTTCGCCACTTGATTTATGGCTTATGTTATGATTTTGAGTTTTGATTTATGAGTTATGAGTCCTGACTAAAGAATTCAAATTCTGATTTCTCACTTCTTAGAGACCATTTTCTGATTTCGAGTTCAAGCTTTAAGCTTCAAGAATAATTTCAATTGCTCATCAGTATTCACTTATTCGATTTAGGGCAACAATTTAAAGGTATTGTATCATTGATTTACTATATAAATTTCCTAATTCTTATTCTAGATTCTTGAATGTTAAATTTAGGTATTAGCTAAATATTTGGGGACTAATTGTCTAACTATGTATTTCTGCTTTAATTTTTTTAACTGCAAACTTTGAGCTACTGAAACACAGTTGCCTGTTGATCTCTTCCATTTTGCGGTATTCGGTATTCCATAATCCAAACTTAGGTGCCTTTGTTTATTTGTACATTAATTTTGCTTAGTTATTGTAATTGTTAATTGTTATTTGTGATCATGTTGCCTAAAAAGTACAAGTACTTATCCGGAAGTGAGAAAAGGAAAAAAAGAAAGTTAGATGAACAGTTGAGACAATCACAAAAAGGAGCAATGTATAAGTTTGTTAAGACCGTAGGTCCTTCTAATGAAAACTTAGAGAAATTAGATGAGCATGATGTTGAGGGACCAAATATGAGTGAGCATAATGGAAATATTGATGATGTGAATGTACCTGAGCATGATGTGATGAAGAGTCAATTCCGGTTTTTGATATCTATGATCCTAGAAATTGGGATAATCTTGATGCTAAATAAAAAGACATCCTAGTACAAAAAGGACTTGTTGGAGAATTGGGTATCGTGTTTCCTTTAGATAGCATGTCTAGACACTTTTCATATGCTTACTATGATAAAAAGTTAAATACCGGTGAAACTAGGGATCTTAAATGGCTAGTTTATTCAAAATATGAGGATAAAGTGTATTGTTTTAGTTGTAAGTTGTTCAAATCAAAGAATTATAGAAATGCAATAGCTAACGAAGGATTTATAGACTGGAAGCGTCTTGGTGAGAGGCTTAAAGAGCATGAGAAGAGTATTGAGCATATTAGTAACATGACATCTTGGAATGAACTAAGAGCAAGACTAAACACAAACCAAACCATTGATAAAGATTTACAACAAGAGATGTTGAAAGAGAAAGAACGTTGGAGACGAGTCTTAGTAAGAATAATTGCCGTTGTGAAGTGTCTTTCTAAATGTTCTTTGCCATTTAGAGGATCTAATGAGAAGTTGTTTCAACATAGTAATGGTAAATTTTTAGCGTTGATTGAAATGATTGGTGAATTTGATACGGATTTTCAAGATCATATTAAACGCATTAAAAAATCATGAAATTCATTATCATTATCTAGGTCCTAGAATTCAAAATGAGTTGATATCTTTTTTGGCTCATAATGTTAAAAGTTATATCATAAAAATTGTCAAAGATGCTAAATATTTTTCTGTAATTCTTGATCGTACACCGGATGTGAGCCATCAAGAGCAAATGACTTTAATAGTACGATGTGTGAATATGTCCGGTAATAAAATTAAAATAGAAGAGTTTTTTGTTGCATTTTTAAAGGTTCATGATACGTCGGGTTTGGGATTGTTCAACGAATTATTAGATGTACTTAAAGCTCTCGACCTTAATGTTGATGATGTGCGAGGTCAAGGTTATGACAATGGTTCTAACATTAAAGGAAAACACCAAGGGGTACAAAATAGATTGCTTGAAGTAAATCCAAAAACATTATACATGCCATGTGCTTGTCATAACCTTAATCTTACTCTTAGTGATATGGCTCATTCTTGTGTTAAAGTTGTTTCGTTTTTTGGAATTGTCCAACACATATACACGTTATTTTCTAGTTCTACAAAAAGATGGAAGGTGTTAGTTGACAATGTTTCAAACTTAACTGTCAAATCTTTATGCGACACACGTTGGGAAAGTAGAGTCAAAAGTGTTAAGTGTAAATGACCCAATTTCGCAAACAATAATATAAATAAACCCAGTGATCTAACGCAGCGGAAAGTAATACTTAAATATAAATCAACAAGTTTAGAGTAATACTAGTGAAACATCCCTCCATAGTTGAGATATTGAATCAAGTGTCTAAGTAGGTAATTAGGTACTAAGGTAAGGGACCAGCTAGACTTCAAACCTTCTCCTTACCCTTTCTAGTTTCACGGACAGTACCTGAAATGTTAAGAAAAGATTTGGAAAAAAGAGGGTTAGACCATGAGGTCTAGTGATTTTCTTCAAAACGGTTATTTCGCAAGCACGACCCGCTGGCCCAAATTATAACATTCAAAGCAAGTATGGTGTGTTACAAACAAAGAAGATCGTCACAGCGTGACATTTAATCAAGGCCTGACTGGCGCCCGATAACAACTCCCAAGGGACATAGTCCCGAGGCACCCCAAGCAACATCACAGTTTACTTGGTAAAACTCCTAAGGAACACACAGTTCAAAGGTACCTAGTGTCTGTAGCGCAACACACCCAGAAATCTTTCACATAAAACGCAATTTATAAGCATGCTTACATGTAATTTATTATCAATATGTATTGCATCAGTAACTCAAGAAATCATTTCAGATTATAAACATGTTCTGCATAGTTTCAGAAAAATCATTCGAACCATTTGACAAACATTTATGTTTAAAAAAAAGTCTAGCAAGGGAACTCATTTGTCGTTGGTTCTCGTCTAGAAACCTATGATGCCTTAAGTGCACCTACATAGATAAAGGTTTTATCAAGCTCTGAATTCCAAATGTTCGTAAGCTCCTACTCGGAAACCTAAATCCTAACCAAAAGGTCCCGTAAAACGCCCTATATGGAAACTGACCCGGTTGACCCGAAGCTGACAAGATAGATGGCAACACGATGCCCGAAGGTCGATACCATCATCGGCCAAAGGCCGATAAGAACAAAGGCCAAAGGCCGATCAGGTAAACAGGCCAAAGGCCGATTCGGGAAATAGGCCAAAGGACGATACGGAAAACAGGCCAAAAGCGGATTCGGATTTGGCCAAAGGCCGATTCAGGAAACAGGCTAAAGGCCGATACGGAAATGGGCTAAAGGCCGATACGGAAACATGCTAAAGGCCGATACGGAAAATAGGCCAAAGGCGATCAGGAAAGGCCAAAGGCCGATTCGGGGAAAGGCCAAAGGCCGATTCGGGGAAAGGCCAAAGGCCGATTCGGGAAAACCTTGTCCAGGGTTTTCCAGTTTGAGGAGATCGAATCTGGTACCCAAAACTTACCAAAAACAGTCTAAATCCTCAAAAATGTCTAGATTAACATTCTAAAGAAATCATAAATCAATCCTATATCAATCCTATTAATATTTAAAGCAAGAGAATCAAGGATTTACCTTAAAGGATGATGGGATTGAAGAAGATGATGAAGAAATGATGATGCTGTTCCAAAAAACACACACTTCCAAACACTAAACTTTCCCTAAAATGGTAAAACCCTAGGTTTTTACTCCTTAAATACTTGGGCTTAAGGCTAAGCCCATACTCAAAATAGCCTAAGCCCCAAACAATTATTCTACTTTCAAATTTGACACATTTAGTCCCTCCTCCCACTTAATCATACGAAAAAGGTAAACATGGACATGAAATTAACTTAACTAATAAATATTACATTAAGGAAATTAGATTTCAAGCTTCTCAAATAAGATCGACTTTACTAGAATTATGCAAATCATGTGATGATGCCAAGACGAAAAGTGAAACCGAAAGTTTGGTAAGTGCAATTGAGAATTTTGAGTTTTTACTTGGCATGCTCATTTGGTATGATATTTTATTTGCAATAAATATGGTTAGTAAAAAGTTTCAATTCAAATCTATCTGCATTAATGCTACCATGGAGCAATTTGAAGGTGTAATGAAGTATTTTGAAAAGTATAGGATTGAAGGATATGCATCAAGTATGAATACCCCTAAAGAAATAGCATGTGAAATGAACATAGATCCTACATTTCTAATTAAGCTTCGTGTTATGAGAAAAAAACAATTTGATGAAAGTAATCATGGAGATGAAATGCAAGCATTGGAAGAGGAGAATTTTAGAATTAATTATTTTCTAACTATTGTTGACATGGCAATTTCTTTGTTGAATAGTAGATTTGAGCAACTAAAGATATTTGAAAGTATATTTGGATTCTTATTTGATTTGGATAAACTAAAGTCTTTGGATGAGAATGAATTGATGAAATGTGGTGTTAATTTTGGTGATACTTTTTCGTATAATAATATGTCAAATGTTAATGTAGATGATTTTTATTCTAAATTAAAGGTGTTGCAGGTGACTTTGCCATCTAAATCAATGCCGGCCATTGAAATTCTTGATTTTGTTAATGTTGCAGATTGCTATCCTAATGTTTCAGTTGCTTATCGTATTATGTTGACAGTACATGTGACCGTAGCATCTGCGGAAAGGAGTTTTTCAAAGTTGAAGTTATTGAAGACATACTTGAGGTCATCCATGTCACAAGAAAGGAACGGGTTGGCACTGTGTTGGTCCCAGATTAGATTGAAATTGATTTTAACAACCAAATATAGTTCAATAGATTGCAGCGGAAGTAATTAAGTATGAACTATAAATGTTATTTTCAAACAGATTATAAAAGGAATTAGAACAGTGTATGATAACAATAAAGAGAATGAAGAACAATTGCTTAAAAGATTTTCAATAAAGATTTTCAATGTGATTAAAAATTACTTTGAATTACAAGCAAATAGAACTTACAAGATGGGAATCAATGGAACAATATTATCTCTGTTGATATGTGAAAAACATAATACGAGCACACTGAAAAAGATGAACAAACGACTATTTATACTACACTAAGGCTAACCTAACTAACCCTCTAGGATCTTGACACGTGGTCCAATCCTGGACGTTGAAAGAAGGTCGGTTGAGGTAGTCACGTGATTTGCACATGGGAGGAATAACCGTTTTGAAGAAGTTGACCTTTACAGAAGTTGAAGTGGTAAGAACCTCTGGCGAGCTTCACAGGGGCTCTGGTATGACTTGTAAGATTCTGGGTTGATAGAGTTGCAGAACCTCTGACGAGTGTCACAGAGGTTCTGTCAAACTTGACTTAGACTGACTTATCTTCTGAAAAGATCTTCACAAAATTTCTGTCAACTTTGTCTTCTGTAGAAACTTCCTTGCTTCTTTTATCTTTACTTTTACATTCAGAAGAAATGAGGCTAACACACTGTTATGCATTGAAAAAGACATGCTAGATAATATTGATTTAGATGTTATTATTGATGATTTTGCATCCAAAAATGTTCGGAGAAGTTGTTTACTTGTTTTGTATGATTTAGATGCTATTATTGATGATTTTGTATCTAAAAACGATCGAAGTTGTTTTGTAAGAATATTAGTATTTATCGTATGAAAGTTTGTTTTTAATGATAAAAAAACATTATTTGAGATTTCTTTTTGTATATATTGACGGCCCAAAATTTACGAGTCGCCCATGGCCCAAAAAATGTCAGAAACGGGCCTATCAGCGTTATATTAGCTTTCCCCTACTTACCCAAAATTATCCAGAACATAAGCTATACCCAACTCAATCTTAGTCACACTTTTATTTTATTAAACTAGTTGAATACCCGCACAATGCAGCGGGATGTCAATTTTTTTTTTTTGTAAACCGGAAATAAAATGATAGGATGTCAAGTTATTTTCTAAATCAAAAATAGGATGATTGATTCTAGTCAAGGTTGTACAAAACCACCAACCGGAAGATAAGATTTAAACTGATAACCCATCTAACAGTTAATCCATCGATGTTAAAACGAAATTAGGTCTAACTTAATTTTACCACCCGCTAATGCATCACTAATATATAATTTTGATAAAGTTCTTTTTTATATTTATATATAATTTAAAATATTTTCAATTACTCAACAAAACCGGATTTACTAAAACTCTAACAAATTCTAGGCGTTCAAATTGTCCTTTGAACACAAACAAAGACACTCATCAAATGACATTATCATCTTAAAGGAAGGAATAAACAATAGAAAAGGTAGAACAATTAGCAATCTTTAGAAACGGTAGAACAATTGATTTTTTGGTAATTGTTCATAATGAAAAACACAAATGACAACAAGTTATCATTTTTGGTAATCGTTCATAATGAAAAACACGAATGACAACAAATTATCATTTTACTCCTCTGTACAAGTTAACGCTAAATAAAAGAAATAAAATATGATTGTTTGCAAAATAGTTGTTATATAAAGGGTAAAATATGATTTAATTCCTAAACTTTATGCTTAAAAATGGTTTAACCCCTAAATTTTTTAAATGAATGTTATAATCCTTAAACTTTTTATAATATTTGATTAAATACATAAACTTGTTTAACCTAATTATTTTTATCCCAACCTGATCTAATACTACCTTCTACCGGCTAAGAAAGTTACCCTCCTTCCTGTAGAAATCGATAGCAACACTGTCTTCCTCTTCCAACTCGCTACCGGCATCGCCTCCCTCCGACCACACCAGCGCCGTCGCCTTTCTCCGGCCAAACCAACAGCGCCAATATGGTAAATCATATTTAACCCTCTATTTTTTGATTTGCATGAACGAATGGCTTCCACTTCATAAACATTGGCACCTGCGTTAGTTTTTTAAGTTGATGATTGGTCCCAAATTACTAAAAGCTATCAAAGATATGAAGATGAGATCCTATTGAAGCAAATCCTACCATGGGTTTTCTTTTATTAAATAATAAAGCCCCTTTAACCATTCCCTAAAACAATCCTAGCATATATAGACTTTTGTTTATTGATTATATAATAGAGATGATTTGCTGCTCCAAGAAAATAAATACATAAATAGAATATTTTATCAAAAACCTTCATGTCATTCAAATGGAGGTATATAAATAATATTTTGTAGCACGCCACCACCCAACACTTGATAGCATCGTTATTTTGCAAAGTAATTACATATGGACCACATCAATATAAGCACCAGTCCTGATGACAATCATTTGTACAGTATTCACACGTTTTAGAAAAATCACATATTCATGGTTTCTAGTTTTTGAACACAACTAATTTATCAAATCATGACTTGTTTTCTTTAATCGATTCCTATTCGTGGTTTATTTTTGTTATCTTGACAGTAATGGCTTCTACTTTGGAAGATGACAATCAACATCATTATTCTATAGATGATAGTCATGATGATGATATTCATGATGATGATGATGAAAGTGTTTTATCTGGAGATGTTGATATTGAAACCGAGGACATTAGTAATCTTAACACTAAACCTTAAGGATCCTTTCTTGTTTTAATTATGTGACCCTAACTTGCTTATGAATAATTGTAATGAAGAAGACCATGTTGATGAAGTTACATCTGAAAATGATCCTGAAGTTGGGGTGAATGAAGTAGAACAACCTGTTATGAATGTAGTTTTCCCTATACATGATCCTACACAGAAGTGGAAACATATGAAGCCTAGACTATGGGAGAAGTATGAGATTCCAGGACAGTTGAGGTATTGCGTGACAAATTATGCTACTGCAAATGAGTACCAGTTGTACTTTGCTAAAAATGACAATGTTAGGTTGCTAGTTAAGAGTGGTAAAAGCAAGGACCCTAATAATACATGTCCTTTCAAATTGTTTGCTTCTTGGATGAACAAAGAGAAAACTTTTCAGGTGAAGACCTTGGAAGAAACACATACATGTTAAAGGAATTATGCACACAACCAACTTGCAAAGCCTGAATGGATATCAAAAGCTATGCTCCCCGAATTGATTAAAAATCAAGAAATGCAAGTTAAAGATATTCAAGATTATGTCTTTCGAAAGTACTTGTGTAAGGTTAGTGTAGGGCAATGTCATAGAGCTAGGTTAAGAGCTCTTTACCAAATTGAGGGGTCAATGGTTGAACACTATGGCAGGGTTTGGGAGTATGGTGCTGAACTTCTATGAAGCAATCCAGGTTCTACTGTGAAGATAACCATAGATGAGGGTTTGAATGAGCATAATTACTTTAAGGGGATGTATGTTTGTTATAAAGCACTCAAGGATGGTTGGAAAGCAAATTGTAGACCAGTTATAGGACTGGATGGTTGTTTTTTGAAATCTATTTGTCGTGGGGAATTATTTATGCAGTTATGCTATTGGGAGGGATGCAAACTACCAAGTGTATCCAATAGCTTGGGCCATGGTTAGTGTTGAAAACAAGGAAACTTGGAAATGGTTCTTAAGTTTGCTTCAAAGTGATATTGAAATGATTGATGGCGTAGGACTAACTCTTATTTCTGATCAGCACAAGGTATGTTTTTTTTATAAACAAATATTTTACTTGCCAATAATAATTTGTTTAACTTTTTATGTTTTATCAGGGTTTGATTGAACCTGTCAAAGAGATATTACCATATGCTGAGCATAGACAATGCGCAAGACATGTTTATGCAAATTTGAAGAAGAAATACAGTGGATTGGAGTTAAAAAAATATGTTTTGGGGTGCTGCAATGTCAACCATTGAATTGAACTTTCAAAGACACATGACAAATATCAAAAATTGGTCTGAAGCAGCTTATAATCACTTGCTAGAGAGAGATCCTCAAAGTTGGTGCCAAGCATTTTTTAAACCATATAAGGGTTGTGAGGCAGTTGAAAATGGATTATGTGAAAGTTTCAACAAGATGATCTTAGGTAATATTATCTCTTTTTTTACCACTTACTTTCTTTTATTATATTTTCTTTGTTTAATACTCATTGAGACTGAACCTTGTTCTTAGATGCAAGAAAGAAACCGGTGATTACATTGATGGAGTCTGTAAGAATGTTAATGATGCAAAGGATACATAACATGAGAAATTTTGCAGCGGCTTTGGAGCATAATGTATGCCCTTCTATCATGAAAAAAATGAAGCTTCTTTCTAGGAATCTAAGGTAATATATGTTACATATCTAACGTAATATATGATTACATGTTTAGCTTCATGATGATTACCTATTTAGTTTAAACGTGTCTTGCAAAACATGGACAATTATTCCAAGCGGTGGGCATGTTTTTGAAGTCAGAAAGATGAATGATGCTTACTCCGTTGATCTTAAGAAAGAAGCATGTGTCTGCAGACTATGGCAGTTGTTTGGAATTCCATGTGCTCATGCATTAGCGGTAATGGAAAACCTAAATGCGAAACTTGATGAATTTATCAGTCATTGGTTTAGAAAGGAAAAGTTGCAAGCTACCTACCAATTTTCCATACAACCGATACTTGGAAGAAAACAATGTGAGCCAACACCACATATTAAGCCATTACCTCCTAAGGATAGAAAGATGCCTAGTAGACCAAGTGTCAAAAGAAAGAAACACCCATCAAAAAATGATGATAATCCATCAAAGAGAAAGAAGAAGAGTATTGGTGGTGAAGGAAGAGAAATGACATGTCAAAACTGTCATGAAAAGGGGCAAAATAAAAGAACTTGTAAAAAAGAATAAAAACTGATGCACCACCAAAATTAGTTAAACCAAGAGGCAGACCTAGGATCAATATTCATCTTCCGGCAAGTGTTAGGCCTAGAGGGGGTGAAGGTGGCCGAGGTAGAGGAGGTGGCAGGACAACTTTTGTTGGTGTTTCTTATATTTATGGAGAAGCAATGATACATGTAAGTAATTTAATGCTTTAATATTTCTTATATATAAATATTTTAATGATTAAATTAATTGATCACTTTTTAACAGGGTATTGATGGTGTAGTAAGATCGGCATGGCCACCAGAGGTAGTACCCACCGGTAACCAAGGGAATGAAGTGGGTGTTTATGATAGAAATCAAGTGGGTGTTCATGATCATGATCAAATGGCACTTCGTGATGATGAAGTAGTTGAGAGTTAAGTGATATTGACAGGTCCAAAAGACGGTGATGATATGAGTTAATTACTTATTTTGGTATATACTTTGGATGTTTCTGAACATAATACTTTTTGGGCACATATTTTCGTTTAGGACTATACCTTTTTTGATACATTTTGGTTGTTGTTGTTACCCAGTGGTGGAATTTTTTTAGTTTATATTTTGGTTGTTGGAATTAGTAAGTGGTGGAGTGATCCTTTTATGTGAATATATCATTGAAAACCATTTCTTTTCTTTTTGTTGAGAATTTAGTGTTGATGGATTTTTAATTTTTTAATGTTGCAAGAAGCAAGTGGGTTTATTGTTACCAATAGTGGATGTTTCTCTTCTTTTTACATGTTAAATGAAATGTTGTATTTTTGCATAAAATCTCATTTTTTAAATATTACAGAAAATCTCATAATTGTATTTTTAATGTATGTTTGTTAGGGCAAAAGAAGACTAAGGATTAAACCATCTATGGGTTAAAGTTTAGGGATTAAAACGTTTATGAGATAAGTTTAGGGATTAAAGTGATTTTTAAAAGTTTGGTAACCTGCTATAGCAGGTCAAGTGGCTAAAGTATTTGATTATAACAAGTTTAAGGATTAAAACATTCGTTAAAAAAGTTTAGGGATTAAACCATTTTTAAACATAAAGTTCAGGGATTAAATCATATTTTACCCTTATATAAATACACCATTTCTCTGTTAAACACATAGGAAACAAGATATAGAATAAAACAAAGCCAAGCCTTAATTAAAAAAACGTTGGAAAACATATAAATAAGTGGTTTGAGTAATTCACCTTAAATGTAAACATAAGAACAAAGATTCATTTACATTTATATTACAAGGTAAAAGTATCAAAAAGGATGAAATCAAACTTTATTTACACCAAAAATCAAAAACAATCTCAAAAATTGCAGCCTTCCCCACCAAGATGCAAAACTTAGTCTGCAAAGAGTAAACGTTTTAGGTTTAGCTTTCATAACAGCTAAAAACCACATACTCCTTCATCAATGTTAGCTCAAATTCTTGTTTTGTAAAAGTATAGAAAAAGAATGCAGAGTGGTCTTTCCAGAAGTTCTCCTAAGAAGCAAAGTCCGTGATCACAGAAGGTATCAGAGCTTCTGTCAGAACTCATCAGAAGTCCTGCAAACAAGCTTTTACATCCGAAAGAGGCTCTGTCAGGCATCATAGAGGCTCTGAGGAACATTGGTCATCTGCAAAGTTCAGACTTAGAAGTTTTCTCAGATGACGGTTATTCCCATGTGCAGATCACGTGACCAGTATGCAACGGACTTACTTTCAACGTTCATGATTGGGACACGTGTCGAGATCTGGAGAGAGTTAGTTAGGATTGCACTTTTCATTTTTATAAATAGGAGTAGTCTTCTTCATTGAATGTGTGCTTCCTTTTACTGTAATTGTTAAAACTCCATTCAAATGAATTGGATAATCTTTGAAGCTACATTGTGTTCATTCTTGCTCCTGATCATTATCGATATTCATCATGGAGTAAGATATCTCATTGTGTTTTGAACTGCCTTTGATTACTGTTTATTATCTTTCCGCTGCATTTCATTTCATAAACTGTAATCAACTGCTTTTGAGAATCAATTTCATCGTATCTACAATCTGGGATCCATCAATTGGTATCACAACAGAATCGAATTGTCAATTCGATCGATCACTGCTATCTGATATTGATTCTCGAGTGTTTTGATCTTCTTCATCTTCCTAAATCTTTTCATATTAAATTTCTAAGTCTTTCAAAACCCCTTCAATGGCTGCCAATCCAAATAATTCATATTTGAGCATTGGTTCACAATCAAAACCTCCTACTCTAATTCACGAAGAATTCCAGCAATGGAAAATTCGCATGATCAGTTTTCTAGAAGGAATTCATCCACGAATTACTGAATATCTCCACAATCCACCATATGTTCCTTACACAATCGTTCCACGAGTACATGCCACTGCTACTACAGCAGAAATACATGAGTACTATAAGCCCAAAGATTTGAAAAATTGGAGCGTAGAAGATACTAATCTAGTTGATATTTTTGGAAAATGTAAAAGGCGGTTAATAATGGCACTTCCAAATGACATTTTTGAGTCATTGGATCATTGTGAAACCTGAATGGAGTTATGGGCTGAACTGTTAAGACAAGTGTAAGGTGGTGCTAAAACAATGAAGAACAACAGAACTTTGTGCATAGATGAGTATCATGACTTCAAAGCCAAAGATGGGGAACTCCTGAAAGACACTTATGCAAGGTTTAATACCTTGATAAGTAAATGTAGAAGATCTGGAGTAATCAGAACAAAGGAAGACAACAACATGTTATTCCTAAAGAGCCTGGGAAATGAGTGGTTGCATCTTACAATGTCTATGAGAGCAACTTTGGATCTGGAGACAACATCCTTGGCAGATCTCTATGGAACTCTGCCTGCTCAAGAATCTGTAGTCCTTCAAATGAGGAGAAGTATTGGTGGGCCTCTGGCGCTTGTGGCAGAAGGTAGCTTTGTGAAGGGAAAGGAGAAGGAAGAGAGAAAGGAAGAGAGGAAAAAGAAGAAAGCATTCCTAACTCAGAGTGATGAGGACTCTCATGAAGAGAAAACCACAACAAAAGATCTTATGGAGACCATTGCTTTATTAAGTAGAGAACTGAAGAGAGGGTAAGGAGGAAGAAGCTCTGGAAGAGATAGCTACAATAGAAGAGGGTCTGATAGAGGATACGACAGAAGTCAGGATAGAAGATATGACAAAAGAGAAAGTCCAGAAAGAAGAATGAGTCCAGATAGGAGGATAAAGGCAGGAAAAGAAGAAAAAGTGCTACAAAAGAATGAGGAGATCAGAGGAGAAGACAAGAAAGAAGGCTGCTTCAGGTGTGGGAAACCTAGTCATTTTGCAGCAGAATGCTGGTCTACAGGACCAAAAGTTCCACAGAAGCCGGTTCCTAAGGTCGTGAAAAATGAGGCCTACTTTAAAAAGAAAGCTGATTATTACTCATAGAAGTCTCTATTGGCCCAATCAAGTGAACTGATCACTGATTCCTCATCAGAAGAAGATATCCTACATAAGGGATTATTAGCCAATTCTGGTGAACTGATTACAGATCCTTCTTCTGAAGATGATGAGCATCTGAAGGGTCTAGTAGCCATTACAGATTCTGAAGATGAAGAATTTTGTGGAATGGCAAATGGGGACTCAGAATCTTCAATATCCAAAAACTCTGAGGTATCAATCTCTTCTAATTTTGACATTTTTTATCTTGAGATTATTAGTAATCTAGACTCATGTCAGTCTGATTATAATTATCTCAAAGATAAACTTTTTCTTTGTAATAAAGAAATTGAAACTCTCACAGAAGAAAGAAACAGATTTTTCAAAATATCTCAAAAGGCTGAACAAGATTTATTAATCTGTGAAAGATCTTCAAAAGAAAGAATTAGTGAACTTGAAAAGGTGATAAGTGAATAGAAGTCAGAACTTAAAGATCTACATCATGAGAAAAGCAATGTTGTTTCACTTAAGAACTTTTTTCAAAAGGAAAGGGAATTTCTTCATCAAGATTTTCTTGACAGAACCATGAAAATTAAAAATTTCAGGGATGCTCAAAATGTTTTTGAAAGGTTAAAAGTTAATATGGGCAGAAGAGGTCTTGGTTTCTCAGAGTATGATAACATTGCTAAATCCACTCTGGAAACACCTCTGTACAAAACCTTCAAAGTCTCTAAAGCTAAGAAATCAAAACAATCTTTACACTTGGCTAGTTTTAAAAGAAGGATATCTCTGGATTCTCAAGCTAGGACTCCCCTCTTAATGAAAAATGTATATTTTCAAGACTATTTTAAGTCTTTTTCACCTTCAGTAATGAAGAATTCTGTTCCAAAGAAGTACATGACTCAAAGAGAGATAGGAATCTTCAGGTTTGGATATCCAGAGACTCAAGCCTTTTATGCCTGTATTGACATAGATTTTGACAGAGAATCTCTTTTATCCCCTGATGCAAATGAGTTTTATCCCAAAAGGTTCACAGAGGTCTCAGATAACTCTGTGACCTCTGATAATGATCAAGGTTTTTGTGAAGAAAATTCAGAACAAGATCCTTGTTCTTTGGAATCTGAATCAGGTTCAGAAGTCTCCAATTTTGACACAGCTTCTAAAAGTTTGAGTTCTGAGTTCACAAGTTTTGATCAAGTCATCGAATCTAATATAGTTGGTCATTACTCTGTTGATAATGAGATTGTCAAATCCCTATTATCACAAAGGAATTGAAAAAGAAGTCAGGAGATTTTGCCATATGTCAAGATTTCATTGATCTTTGCTTAAATCTTCAAAGAATTGAAAAAGAAAAAGCATTACAAAATGGCATGACTCTCTCTGATCTTCTGAAGCTTTGAAGTCTAAGTTCACTTGGCTTGAAAAATAAAAATGGCCTGAGACTAATGTTTCTTCTATCTCAGTAATTGCAGGAGACTCAAAGAAGGGACCACCACAAAAGCAATTTAAATCAAAACCTTTTAAAAATAAAGAGCCTAGATCAGATAGGGGATCTTGTGTTAGAATACCCAATGCTAGGAATGGCTCTAAGAATAAACCTTCTGTACCTTCTTTTGAGAGATTCAGTGAAAGTTTTAAATCCATGTCTTGCAACACAAAGTTCTGTGAATGTTTCAATATTATGCATGACTTATCAAATCATTTGCACTCTTCATCCTGTCTGGTCACAAATCCCAAAAACAAAGGTTCATGGGAAAATCAAAGACATTTTGGCTCTTCTATATTACAGAAGCACAAGACCAAACAAAAGGATGCTTTGGCATACTTCAAACAAGCTAATCAAAAAGGACCTAACTGGAGGTGGGTACCTAAATCCTTTGCCACTTGATTGTAGAAGAAACAACATGTGTCTACCTGGTATGTTGACTCAGGTTGTTCAAGACACATGACTGGAACATTAGAGCTCCTATCAGAATACATAACTAAAGAAGGAAGCTCTCTGGCATTTGGTGGAAATCAGAAAGGCAAAGTCAAAGGATATGGCATGGTGGTAAAGGGAGAAATAAAGGTTAACCAAGTATCATATGTGGATGGTCTGAAACACAATCTCATAAGTGTAAGTCAGTTGTGTGATAATGGGTTAGATGTTCTTTTCAAGATCAACTTTTGTATCATGTACAAATGTGACACCAAGATAGAAGTTATGAGAGCCAACATAAGAGGAGACCTGTATCTTATATGTTTTGACACCTTTCAATCAAATGAAGAAATCTATTTAGTCTCCTCTATAAAGAATGAAGAGGCTTGGCTCTGGCACACCAGGTTCTGTCACCTGAACTTTCATACTTTAGAAAAGCTTGTTAAGTTGAATCTGGTAAAAGGCCTCTCCCCAATATAAAATTTGAGAAAGATCATCTATGATCAGCTTATGAAATGGGAAAGCTCAGAAGATCTTCCCATAAAACCAAGATTGATCCTTCCTTTAATCAGCCTCTGCAAATGTTGCATGTGGACCTCTGTGGACCAATTTCTGTGCAGAGTTTGAATGGGGAAAAGTACATTCTTGTACTTGTAGATGAATTCTCACGTTTTACATGGGTTGAGTTTATTAAACAGAAATCTCAAGTGCCTCTTGTTCTAATCAATCTCTTGAAGAGACTGCAAGTTCTTTATGGTTTGCAGGTCAGGCTACTAAGAAGTGACAATGGAACAGAATTTAAGAATTCTGCCATTGAAGAATATTTGACCTCTGTAGGGATCACTCACAATTTCTCAGCTCCAAGAACACCCAGCATAATGGAGTTATGGAAAGAAAGAACAGGACTTTGGTTGAGGCTGCCCGAACCATGTTTAACGCTTCTGGTCTTCCTCTCACATTTTGGGCAGAAGCTGTATATGCTGCATGTTATACTCAGAACAGATCTCTGGTGGTTAAAAGATTTGAGAAAACCCCCTACCAGCTTCTTTATAACAAAAGGCCAAACATTAAACTTTTCCATGTCTTTGGTTGTAAATGTTATGTCCTTAATGTTAGAGAGCCCCTTGGAAAGTTTGATCCAAAAGGGGATGATGCTATCTTCATTGGATATGCTTGGGACTCTACAACTTACAGAGTATACATTCTCAGAACAAAAACTGTGGTGATAAGCATTATGTTAAGTTTGATGATTCATTTCAGGTGATACAGGATAAGTTTTCAGAAGAACTAAAGGTTCAAGCTGAAAAATCACCAAATGCAACTATCTCACAAGATCTAGAAAGGCTGTTCAAGGAATGGTATGAGGATGATGAAGATCTTGACAGAACTTCTGTAACTGTCAACAAAACCTCTGACAAAGATGACAGAGGTCCTGTCACTCAAACCTCAATCGCTGTGACTGACGCAAGCATCTCCACTAAAGAGGATGTTTTACCAACTTCTATCCCATCCCATATTCCACTTCCTTCAGACGTATCACCTCAACCTGAAGTCATTCAACAGAGTGAACCTGTTATTCACCCATCTGAACCAATTCAAGCTGAAACAGAACCATCCTCTTCTACAGAAGAATCCATGTCTGAATAAGAGCCTCTATCTCAATCACTTCAAGAGATTACCTCAACTTTTAACCTGCCTCACACAATCAAATGGACCAAAGGTCACCCTCAATCTCAAATCATAGGAGAACCCTCTAATGGTGTCAAGACTAGAGCAACTGCCAACTTCTGTCTGTTCTCTTGTTTTGTGAGTGAATCAGAACCCAAAAAGGTGTCTGATGCCCTAGCAGATCCATTCTGGGTTGAGGCCATGTAGGATGAGCTTCTTCAGTTTGAAAGAAATCTTGTATGGACACTTACACCTCTCCCACACGGCAAGGTTGCAATTGGCACCAAATGGGTTTTCAGAAATAAGAAGGACGAAAGTGGGTTGGTGATCAGAAACAAAGCAAGGTTAGTCGCTCAAGGTTATTGTCAAGAAGAAGGAATAGACTATGAAGAAACCTTTGCCCCTGTAGCCATACTTGAGGCTATCAGAATCTTCTTGGCCTATGCAGCTCACAGAGGCTTTAAGGTATATCAAATGGATGTCAAGTCTGCCTTCTTAAATGGAAAGTTGAAGGAAGAAGTATATGTCAAGCAACCTCCAGGTTTTGAGAATGAGAAGTATCCCAACCATGTCTACTTTCTGGACAAGGAATTATATGGTCTCAAACAAGCTCCAAGAGCTTGGTATGAAAGGTTATCTTCTTTTCTCACCAACAATGGCTTTAACAGAGGTACAACAGATATCACTCTTTTCTACAAAAAGTAGAATGATGATATTCTTCTTGTACAAATCTATGTTGATAACATTATATTTGGTTCAACTAATGTTTCAATGTGCACAAGGTGTGAGTCTCTTATGCAAAGTGAGTTTGAGATAAGCATGATGAGAGAGCTGACATTTTTCCTTGGCCTTCAAGTTAAACAATCTTCTAAAGGCATATTCATCAACCAAGTGAAATATGTCCAAAATCTTCTGAAGAAATACATGCTCTCTGAAGTATCTCCGATGAGAACTCCCATGGCTACTGGCCTGAAACTTCACAAAGATTCAAGTGGCACACCTATAGAGTGCAAACTCTATAGAGGCATGATCGGTTCCCTTTTATATCTTACTGCAAGCAAGCCTGACATAATGTTTTCAACTTTCATTTGTGCCAGGTTTCAAGCCAATCCTAAAGAATCTCACTTGAGTGTTGTGAAGAGAATTCTAAGATATCTTAAAAAGACACCAAGTCTTGGTCTGTGGTATCCATCACTAGTACAAAAACTCACATTTGCCACGGTTAAAAACCGTGGCCATTGGCCTTTAGTCACAGTTTTTCATTTTTATCAAACCGTAGCCTATTCTTGCGTGACCATTGATACCCTTTTGGTCACACTTAAAATGTGTCACCATATCAAATGAAAAACCATAGCCATAGTTTAAAAACAGTAGCTATAGGCATATCTAATTTTTATGATATTAGAGCATTTTACCTATAACCGTGGCCATAAAGTACTTTTCGCCACACAAACTCACACAAAACGTGGCATTTAGTTATCTTTTGGTCGCACAATCTATAAAAAAAATGGCAATAAACTACCTATAGCCACATAATTTGTTTTTAATGTAGCCGATGATTACTCTATAATCATGTATATTTGTTTTAACGTGGCCAAGACTCGAACCTGAGACCTCATCTTTGATAAGGAATGGACCAACCACCAAGGCAATAATGATTTTGTTAAAAGTATCTCATTAAATATTAAAAATCATGACCAAATTCATGACATATAGTCACACTTAATTTTTAGAACCGTGGCTACAGGTATCTTTTTGGTCACACACATAATAAACAATGGCTAATTCAAGACATATTGGTTAGCTTTTAATGAGAATAAATTATTTTAATCATGGTTTTAACTATATTAATAGCTAAACACATTTCATATTAACTGTGACGAAATCAATACATATTGTCACGCTTCATATGATAAACCGTGGCTACTGGTTATCTTCTTGTCACTCAAAATAATAAAACCATGACTACAAATACCCATGACTTTTGGCTACGTTTTACAAATTTTTGTGGCTATATATGTATTTTCTTTTGGTCACGGAAAAATGACTTCATGAGGCCATAGGCGATCTATGGTCACAAATAATATTTGTCATAAAAAATTGTGACTACATATATATCTATGGCCACGTTTTTTAATTGATACTTGCCACGACAAAAAAATTGTGGCCATACGAATAATTTAGTCACGGTTTTGTTTAAACCATGACATTATGTTTAAACATGTTTTCTAATTGTCATGGTTATTGAGTTACATCGTGGCTAAAACAATACTCCAATTTTATTTATGACTTTTAGTCACGGTTCTAGACCTAACCGTGACTAACATGAATTTTAAAACCGTGGCAAAAAAGCATATTTGTACTAGTGCATTAAACTCTGGTTTTGATCTTTTAGCGTACACAAACTCAGACTATGGAGGATGCCAAGTTGATCGCAAGAGCACTTCTGGAAGTTGTCAATTCCTAGGAGGGAAGTTAGTAAGTTGGTCATCCAAAAAGCAGAGTTGTGTCTCAACCTCTACTACAGAAGTTGAATATGTTGCTGCTGCTAGCTGCTGTTCACAAGCTTTGTGGATGCAGACCCAACTTAGAGACTATGGATATACATTTGACAAAATCCCCATTCTCTGTGATTCAAAAAGTGCTATTGCCATTTCTGCCAATCCAGTTCAGCATTCCAAAACAAAACACATTGACATTAGGTACCATTTCCTAAAATCTCATGTAGAGGAAGGTAATGTGGAAATGCATTTTGTTAACACTCAGTACCAGCTGGCAGATCTCTTCACAAAGGCTCTTGATGAAAAATGTTTTAACTTTCTTGTTGAAAAGATTGGCATGACTGGTCCTATGTCTTAGTGACTGAGTACAATTGTTTGTATATATTTTTTTTCTCTCTTAAATTTTTGTTCTTGATTAACCATTTCACTTGTTTGTTGGCATAAAAGGTTATCATGCAGAGACGTTGCATAAGTTGAGGGGGAGTCAAAATCTGATTTCTATACTTCTTCACAGAAGTTACTCTTTCAGAAGGACTTTTGTAATCTATCACAGAAGCTCTGTAAAATTGATTTTTTTTGCAAAGTAAGCTTTGAAAGCTTCGGAGGAAATTTTTTTAAGGTCTCAAAACCACAGAAGTGAAAACTTTTTACGCATATTCTCACATAACCTCACTCACCAGATCTTCTGAGGCTTCTATCAGAGGATCTGTGGATTTCTGCTTTTTGTGAAATTTGCTCACCTCTCTGTGGATCTTCAATTATTTAGGTAAAAAGGTGCAAGTTAATCCCCGCACATATCACAGAGGCTCTGTTACCCTTAGTCCTCTGCCAGAACTTCCTTATAGGTCTGTCCTGATATGGTGCGAGTGGTCTGAGGATAAGGGTTACATCACACGCGCGTGTCAGATTTTTGAGGCGCACGTCATCAATCGTATAGTCTCCAGAACCACGTGTCGTCATATTATAGGATATTGAATAACGGACTTCTTGATAAGTGATTCCACTCATCACGATCTTTAATTTCAAAAACCGTTCCTATTCAAATCCTTATTTTCCTTCCATTATAAAACCCATTGTCTTCAACCTAATACACTTTTACCACCATCTTTCTCTCAAAGAACCCTCTGGCGAAAACCTGCAACTTGCAACTACCCTATTTTCCGATCACAATGGTGTCTGATTCTGCTTCCATTCACTCCGAGAACAACCCTGAGATTCAAGAGGTAAATCAATCCCAAGCTCTCACCTCTCACGCTGTTTCATTCTTGCAAAACCGTTACGAAAACCTAGTTTTGGTCAAGAAACCCAACAATTACTACTTGGCCCCCTCCACTACTGGTTTTCCAGTCAATGCTGCAACCCTACTGGAAATTCTTCGGAATCATCCCCTCCATTATGCCCTATCCGCATCCAAACAGGTTCCCGAAACCTACCTCACCCAATTCTTACTAAGTTCTTATGTTTGCAACCTCGATGGGGAAGGGGAAGTTATCGTGGGTTATGCATCTCATCCCAGTTTTCGATCTCTCGTCCCTCTTCAAATGGACGTCAATGATCTTAGGTAAGCTCTTAAACTGCCAACTCTTGACGATATGAATCTGATGAAGTTCTCTACAACCCCAACTGATCCTGAATTACTGGAGTTCCTAGCTTTTCTGTCCTACACTTCCAAAGAATCATCCCCTCCATTATGCCCTATCCGCAACCAAACAGGTTCCCGAAACCACCTCACCCAATTCTTACTCAGTTCTTATGTTTGCAACCTCGATGGGGAAGGGGAAGTTATCGTGGGTTATGCATCTCATCCGAGTGTTAGATCTCTTGTTCCTCTTCAAATGGACGTCAATGATCTCAGGGAAGCCCTAAAACTGCCAACTCTTGAAGACATGAATCTGATAAAGTTCTCTGCGACCCCAACTGATCCTGAGTTACTGGAGTTCTTAGCCTATCTGTCCTACACTTCCAAAGAACCAATCACCAAAAGAACAAAGTTTACCAGAAAAGGTCTACCACCTCTCTGGAACATCCTTTTCTCTATCATCAACAGATGCCTCACTGGAAAAATTGGAAGCCCAGATCAAGCTTCTCATGTTATGCTGTCCATCCTCTATGGTGTGTACTTTGAACTTTCGTTGGATTTTGCTCAGCAAATCTTTGACGACATGGTGGGTCTCATCAATAAGAAGGTAGCAGCCCATCAGAGTGAGTTGAAAAAGGTCAAGGCTGGAGAAAAGCGCAAAAGTGAAATCAACCTTCCTCATCTCAGTCTACAGAGGTTCTTGGGACTTGTCTTTGGAGATATTCTGGCAGAAAAGTTACCTTCTGAGGAACCGTTTGCAAGGTTGTGGGCAATGACAGAATTCAAGCCCATAGAACATGAGCTGGGCTACAAATGTCAAAGACCTCTTTCCAAGGCTATGCTTTCTTACCTAAGTGAGTTTGATAGACAGAATTACATACGTGGATCCAGGATGCCAGAACCGGTACCTGAAACCCCTCCACGCATAGGAATCCCTTTTGGAACCCAAGTGATATTATGGAGAGATGAGGGTGTACTGGTAGAAGGTGAGACGAGTGAGAGACCTAGAGTAGATAGAAGTCCCACACAAAAGAAGAGAGAGCAAATTCAGTCTCTTCACAGCAAATCCAAGAAGCGTAGAGTCACAGAGGTGATCACCACAGTAGCCCCCATTATCTCTGAAACCGTTGGAGACAATCTTCGTATTTCTCGAGAAGTTCCTTTAATAAAAAAGCAACAAACTGCTTCATCCCCAAAACAAACTGCTGCTGAATCTTCTATCCCACAGAAGTCATCCTCTGTGCCTCCCTATACCGGTCGTTTTTGGAACTTTGCTATACCTCTTCCCCCACCTCGTAATGTTACTCAGCAAGACATCCCTCTTGGGACAGAGGTTGTCTTAGACGATAATGAGATTGATACTGATGAGCATATCACGAAAGAATCCAAATCCCCTGTGAAGAATGTTACAGAAGAACCTCATTTGACAGAACCGATTGCTACCGTCCTTGTATCTTCTGATGAATCTATTCCGACAGAGGCCGTAAACAGAGCAAACGTAGATGTTGTGGGAGTAGAGAAGGAAGTAAGAGAGAATACTGAGGGAGGACTTGAAAATATTGAGAGTGAGGGTGTAAAAGATGCCAAAGGCACACCTCCCAACCGAACTCTCAGTGCAATCCACATTTCTGGCAATCCTGTTCTAGAGGATGCAGCCATTGAACAAAGCGTGCACACGCTGAGCCAAACCCAAACCAACTAGGCAGAGGACAGTTTTTCATCCTCTGTCAGTAACTTTGGCCGAGATCCCTCTCTTACTCCGTCATCCTCCCAACAGGGTGATGGTTTTAGTAAAAAGGTCCATTCTCCCAAGGATCTGTTACCTCCCCACACGGATGCATTTGTTGCACCCCCCCCACATGAGTGAACAAAACCAATCTGCTTCAGAGGCAGAAGTGAGGAACACAGAATCGGTGGATCTAGAACATCCCCATTCTCCACAGAGTCTCTCTTCAAAGAAAGGCTCTAAACCTTCTGCGAACGAAACTCTCAGAACACTGGTAGGCTCTCCATCTGGGAAAGACCGAGGATCCGGTGGAAGTCCCCGAGATGGCAAAATCAAAACAACCACTGAGGGCGCCTTAGACTCCAAGGCTACTGCAGAACCATGTGTTGATTCTGCAGATTCCCCGAGTGCTCCTGTCACAAAAGGGGAGTTTCAAGCTTTTGTGACAGAAGTGTTTCACAAATTGGACGAGTTGAAAAGCTCATCCAAGGCCAACTCTGATCTATCAGAGGCTGTCAAGGCCCAATCAGAGGCTCTGAAGGATGTTTACTCTAGTGTGGAAGATCTCCGTTCAACTGTCAAAATCCTGCAGAGCTCTGTCCCTTCAAAGACCGAGTTAGCTGCAGAACTTGCCAAACTTTCCCTTTGTTCTGATTCAGTTGCAACCCTGAAGACTGATCTTGCAAATCTGGGTGCTCAGTATGTGGCAGATGTCCAAAATGCCGGGTATAAGGACTTCAACACCTTCTCTACCGAAATGCGTGATGTACTTCAGACTGCCATGACTCTCGGTCCAGGTTCTGCTTCCAACATGGCTGATATCAATCACTTGGCAACTCGGAGTGATCTTTCTCGTTTTGTTAAAGCTGTGGGAGAATCTCTGAAAGAAGCTCAAGCCATAGTTATGAAGAAAACCCGCAAGTCCAACATGATGGTCCTTCGGAATGTGGAAGATTTGATTGTTTCTGCTGACAATCTAAAACATAAAATTGGGACTACTGTTGCAGAATTTCAGTCCAAATCTTCTGTTAGCATGATACAAGCCAATGAAGTCACCCAGAAAGCTCTGCAAACCCTGGAGCAACTTATAAAGCTCTCGGAACAAGCCTCTGCATCTCTTCAAAGGGTCTTTGCTCAATATTGTTGTACTGAGGCCTTGAAATTCCAGGGTGATCAGAATGATGATGATTCTGATCATCCTGAGGGGGAGAATCAGCATAAGAAGGCCCCACAGCGAAAGGATACAAGGGTCAAGATCGTTCAGTCTATAAAAGCTATGTTCAAGACAAATCCCAAGCCTGCTGGTGATAAAGGCAGAGGGAAGGAAACCGTGCTTGAAGAAGATGATCTTGAAGCTGCATTACAGAAGGATCTGCACAGAGCTATTCCAGCTTCTCGTGCAGAAGCCTTTGCTGGTCAAACCATCGGGGTCTCCAAGCCTAGAGAAGGTCCATCTCTGAGACCCACAAAAGAAGCATCCACGGGTACGTTCGATACCTTGGTTGGATCAATAAACCCCATCCTACCAAGGGGATCAACCCAGAATATCTTGGATGAAGTGCCAAGGGCAAAGTGGAGGAAATCATATAGAGTATGGAAGAAATCCCAAGGGTCCAAGAAAAGTTGTTCTCCGAAGAGCCTGTAACTGTAATAGAGGAGGTCCTCAAATAGAGATTTGCAGAGGTCGAGACAGAACCACCATTCAATTAAAACGTAATAGGAGTTCATGGGGAAGAGCCCAAGTACTAGTTCTTCCAACTAACACAGAATCCTGAGGATGTCTTCTCTCTATATCCCATCGTTGAATTACACACCATCTCACCTAGGTGGTTGCAGAAGAAGACCTTGTTCTACACTCAGTACATAGTAAAGAGAAGGAATGCTACATGAACCGCATAAGTGTTTATGCCACGTCTGTCAGAAGGGTAACTGCAGTGATGAGGAAACAGGTGATCTTCCATAGTTAGAAGGACTTTGATCTCGAAGTAAAGCTTGGCCAACCCATTCTTCGAATTACTCCCCCAGTCAACCAACCAAGCTGGATAAAGAACCAACAACCCAACACTCTCATTACAGAACCTGCATATGGTTTTGTATTTGTTGACAAAGATAACAGAAAAATGTTCTACAATCCTGCTGAATCCAACAGATACTCCTCACAGACCCTTGACTGGATCTACAAGTCAATTACTTCAGAAGTTGTCCGCAGTAACATTCACATGGATTTGGTGTCTCAAATGTTGGAAGAACTCTCTACTACCATCGACTACAGGAAATGGATCATCGATTTGTACGTCACTGTGAAAACATATCTTCTGCATGGATTTGATGACTTTCCTGATGCTAACTTAGATCAGTATTTCGTTTGTAATGTTCTTTCAAAGTTTAAGTATTGTAACAGAAGGATGAGATCATTTCTCCTTGTTCTCTCTTGAGTGTTTATCTTTTTGTCACACTGTGCACATTTTTTTTATACTCTATGGGGAGATTGTTAGCTCAAAGTCTTGTTATGTAAAAGTATAGAAAAAGAATGCAGAGTGGTCTTTCCAGAAGTTCTCCTAAGAAGCAAAGTCCGTGATCACAGAAGGTATCAGAGCTTCTATCAGAACTCATCAGAAGTCCTGCAAACAAGCTTTTACATCCGAAAGAGGCTCTGTCAGGCATCACAGAGGCTTTGAGGAACATTGGTCATCTGCAAAGTTCAGACTTAGAAGTTTTCTCAGATGACGGTTATTCCTATGTGCAAATCACGTGACTAGTGTGCAACTGACTTACTTTCAACGCTCTTGATTGGGACACGTGTCGAGATCTGGAGAGAGTTAGTTAGTTTTGCACTTTTCATTTGTATAAATAGGAGTAGTCTTCTTCATTGAATGTGTGCTTCCTTTTACTGTAATTGTTAAAACTCCATTCAAATGAATTGGATAATCTTTGAAGCTACATTGTGTTCATTCTTGCTCCTAATCATCATCGATATTCATCATTGAGTAAGATATCTCATTGTGTTTTGAACTGCCTTTGATTACTGTTTATTATCTTTCCGCTGCATTTCATTTCATAAACTGTAATCAACTGCTTTTGAGAATCAATGTCATCGTATCTACAATCTGGGATCCATCAATCAACTTCATATCAAAAGCAATTCTCTAATCCTCAAACAACAAAGAACTTGTAAAACCACCATTTAAGGTTGAGTTTGCATGATCATAAGCTAGCTTATTAAAACACTATTTGAAATAACATTTAAGGAGCTTTTTATAAGTTTTTAATTATACTTCTTACTAAGATTAACTTATAATTAATTAACGATGAATACTATTTATTCATCATTAACAAATATTAATATATCGTAATTAAATTTAGCCATACCTCTTATCATAGCTTGTAGTTGATACAATAAGCATAGCACTAAATAAAAAACATAGAAAATTATTAATTGCAATAAAATAGAGTCTTTGTACTTCAAAACATCAACAGCTGAACATGACATAGCCTTCTATCAAATTTGCAATAAAACGTTTTTAACATTAAGCATCATGCTATCAAATTGTATCGTACGAGTTGTTGATCTCATTTACCGGAAAAGACTCTTGGCTCATGCTATCGCTCTTACCGGTTTATGATATCGCACTTACCGGGTAAGTATCAAATAAATGACAACTTAATGTTGTTATCTGCTCTTAATGTTGTAGAAGCCACCAGGAAAAAAAATTACCTGCTCACAATGTTGTTAGAAACGGGAATCTAAAAAAAGCAGAACGAAGGCAAGATAGCATGAACCTGCGGTTGAAAGTAATCAATGGGAGTAGATGAATCTTAGAAGAGAGATCAATGATTCTGAGAAAAAGATGCACATGCAATCGATGATATCTTGATGAGATTGTGAAATTGGAGATCGATTTTAAGAGTATAAACTATAAAAAATGGAAGCAGAAGGATTTTGAGAGAAGTTGTGGAAGAAATTAGTCAACGGCAGTACCAGATATACAAGGCTCTGAATATATTGGGACGCCTTCATATGTTTTTTTTTTCTTTTCTTGCCAAACAATATGTTATTCTTAAAACCCCAATGGGGCAGCCTACCGGTTAAGGCTTGGTGTTGGAGAAAAATCCACCCAAGTTAAAATCCGGGGGTGAGCAACCAGGGGCCACTGAGTATTAATCCCAGGGGAGCATGCTTTAGCTCTCGGTAAAATTTACCAAGGATGTAGTCTGGGCAAACCCAGGTGAACCTTATCTAAAAAAAATATGTTATTCTTAACAATTCATTCTTAAATAAATAAAATACCAAACACACTGATCTACGACCAACTACCATATTAACTGGCCTGGTGCTCACAAGTTACAAGCAAAGTAAGCAAAATAAAAACCATCCTAAATTAACCAAAATTGTCATTACGGATTAAGATACAACAAAACTTAAGCAAAATATCGAGCCAGAAGTCTAAACCCAATAGTGATTTTCAAAACCAAACAACAAAATCGACCCAGAAGTCCAAGTTAAGCAAAAAATCGATTTTGAAACCAAACAACAAATTCATTTGGAATACAGATTGATTTTCAAAACATGATAACAAAATTCGTTTGGAATAGAGAGATTGATTTTCAAAACCTAAGAACAAATTCGAGTGAAATAAAGACTGATTACAAATGTAAAACCCAAGATTCAAGTTGAGTGAAGAAGAAATCAAAATCGATATTTTTCCCACAGATTGACATCAATCAGACATAAATGATCTTGATTTCACCTAGAGATTGCACACCTGATTTTAATCAAATCGATATTGCTTGCATGTGGAAATCGAGGGAAGAAGAAAATTGAGTGAGAATAAGAGGTACCAAATAGAAATCGGGTGATGGAGAAGCTGATTAAAAGGTTGTATCTTGGGGAGTTAATCGACACAGTTTGGAAGAGGGAATACCTTGGGAAGGGGAGAGCCGGACAAGACCGACAGGTTGGAAATCAAAAGACGAGGGTAAGAGGCGCATAAACCCTCTTTTTAAGACCTTTCGCATTAACATGTTGTACATCCTGCTTATATTGGTTGTAATTAAGAGTTCAAGAGTTTTTATAAATTTGCTTTATATAGTAGTATAGATAATAAAAAAAGAAAAAGAGAAAGATAGAGAGAAAGAAGAGAGAGAGAGAGAGAGAGAGAGAGAGAGAGAGAGAGAGAGATAGAGAGGATATAAGGGAATGTGGGGTGGGGTGGGGTGGGGTGGGAGGATGGGGTTTACCGATCGGTTTCTAGGACTTGAACGCCACCAAGCTGAAATCAGCGAGGTAGTATTGCCGAATGAAGCCAAGCAACTCAAAGCTCACCCGATGCTCAGAGGTTGAACGTAATGCGTAGTCTTACATATAAGTTTAAAAGTTTCAACACCTTTCATGTTCAACACCTTAAATTAAAATAAAATTACTTATATACTTAAATTTACACTTTATCCTTTTTATATAGTTATTTAATTCACTGCATATTTTTTTTTTCATTTTCATTTTATGTTTCTATTATATTAACATATACAATATTCTCATAATAACTAAGATATAAAAAAAATATATCATTATAATCGTTAAATCAAAACCTTCAAAATAAACTCAAACGTTATGAGTTTAAAGAGCCACAAAATTATTTCTTGACCACAATACCTTTAATTTTATATATCTGATATGCGTTATAAACACACATAAAACCATAAAATTTAACATCTTGTGATGGAGAATAAATCTAAAAATGAAAAATAAAATTTCTTTGAGTTCTTACCTTTAGATTTAAGATACTTTCATGCTGCAAAACGCGTATATACGTATCTAACTAGAAAAAATATAAATATTAGATCCAAACTTACAATTTTAAATACCCGCCTCTTAGTTCTCCCTGGTAAAAAGTATTAATTTCATATATGATGAAATACCACAAAATGGCCCTTATAAAAAGGTATAAAACGATAAAAACTTTGGTCGTAAATATCACAACAAGAAAAGATTGACATATTATTTATTTAATTCTTTGAACAATATTTCTTGTATATAAAAATTAAACCACTGCATGCATTTCCATGTCGACCTCCTTAGTGTCTTTTAACTCATCTTGGTGGTGAACAGGCTCCACTTCGTTGCTCTTTCCCCACAGCACGCCATAGAGTCCGATCACAATCAGTAATGATCCTAACACCCTGCCATCAAATTATATATAATCATAAACCAATAATTTGTATTTTAAGCAAGTGTTAAATTGATAAATAAACTCTTTGCTGAAAAGCTAACTGTTAATGACCAATATCCATGGTCAAAAAGTCTACTATTCTTTTGTTATTTACTTCGATTTTTTATTAAAAAAAATTAACGTTGGGTAATCGTATTTTTCATCATATGCACAACTTACGTTCCAAGGTATAACTTTTCGCGCAGAAAGGCCCAGCTGAGTGCTGCAACAATAACCAACAACAACGGGCTAAACACGGAAACAAAAAGTGGGCCCTTTCTTTCGATACACCATGACATCATGCAAACGCCCATAGCCGAACATACAACTCCCTACAATAAGTGGCCAATCGATGAATTTCTGTTGTAATTGATGATATCTAATTATATAAATCATGGGGTAGATCAACTGGGTAAGTGTTTACCGGTTAAAATCAACCCCAATAATTAGTGTTTACCGGTTATACCATGCTTATGATCAACAATCTTACGATACCATTACGATGGCCAAGAATCTTACATGGGTAAGATAAGTGCCTACGGTGACATTTCTGATAAATATATGTAAACATTGTGAGATGAAAATGGTATGTATATATACCGCATAAATACTTGAGAAGGCTCTGATTGGTGGAAACAATGACCATTCATGGAACCGTGGCTCCATGATGAAACCAAATACCAAGCATTCAACAGTAGCCATGGACAACATCAAGGCTGAGCTGGAATAGGGAACGGGATACTTGTTGCACATTTTTGCCTGAAAAATATATGTTTATTTAAAATAGAGAACCAAATATATTTAAAAATATTTTAATATAGTTATTTATAACTTCGTAAAATGGAAAATTATTGAAGTTGAATGTAATGTTTTTTGAAGATCTTGATTTTTTACTCTTTATTTTAAAGAAACAGTCCAAGATAATCTTAAGAAATAAAAATAAATATGTTGAAGCGAATGATTTTAGACGTGGATAGCTTACTTGCAAAATGAACCAAATTGCCCATGTTAAAGCACTGAGAATGACTAGAAATGGTCCGAGAAGGCTTGAATTTCCTTGGCCATTCTGGTTCTGATTTTTATCCATATCGAGAATGGATAAGTGAATGCTGGATTCGCCAATGGGTACAATTGGTCCATGGTACATGGACAATAGCATGGCACCCGCTACCCCAATGAATGTTCCAAACAACTTCGCTTGTCCAGCCAATGTCTTCAGTTTTGCACTCTCCTGCCTATCAAAAAAGGGACAAAAACCAATAAAATGGTAATAGAGCCAATATGTCTACCAATTTAATTAGAGTCTTGATATTCAAACAATTTGTAATTATCTAATTTTGACATTATAAGACTCTAAAACCCCGAGAACTTAACTTTTGGACCATTTCACCTCTGTATATGTGGTACCCATCTCCCTTCAGTTCTCTGTCCAATATACTCTTTTAGAGATAAATTTAATCGGGCCCACATATTCTCTCATATGTATGTTCGGGTCAAAATGGTTTATCCTTTTTAATTTAGTACATTTATGTAAAATTAGTTTCAATGGTTTATCATGGTCGAGAGGATTAGTCGGTTGTCCGAATGGATCCCGGATACATCTTCAACTTCGGTCGGGGCGTGTGTGTGTATGTGTTTATTTGTCGTCCAAAAAAAAGTTTGAATGGTGTTATTACTTGAAAATGACAGCAAGGACGAAAGTGAGCGCTGGAAGTAGATTCGATAACGCACACGCGATGGTTGGGGTCGAGTACTTGAGACCAACAAAGTAGGTGATTTGGTTCAACGTCAACCTGATGATAAAATTTCCAAAAAAGAAGACATGGAGTGTAAAACAGAAATAGTATTTCTAAAAAGTAATTATGTGCAAAATATATTGATGGAAATTAATTAAGTCACCCGAAAATGGAGCAGAAGAAAATTTGGATGAAAATGGACAGCGTCATTGGAGGCCTTTTCCCTCTGCATATAACGACCAAAATAAAAGCATTAATCATAATTTGTATAATAGAAGATATTCAAACTCTCAATATACATCTGATGTATTTTGGTTTTCGTTAGTCTTCATAGGGACCATATATCCTGCATGGCCACCTTTACCATTTTCAGTTATAATCCTTCTCATTTCTATTCAAATAATCAAAGTTGTTTGTTTTTTCTGTGGGATATTAATTAGCTTATAGTTTTAGTTAGACATTTATTTATACTGTACCTAACACTATAACAAAATCAGATTTAAATGAGACCAAATATATATCTATATTTCTAATATACTATTTTATATGACATGAGTATCATAAGGTGAAACATTTGTGTATCATATGTAAAACTATTTCAATATGTTTATATGACATTTTTAGTACTTTTCAATAATATTTTTTGGAATTTTTTTAAATAAAGTGTCCTAATAGTATTTTTATGATAAGTGACGTTCTTTAGCATGTTGAATGTGTGATTTTGAATAGGGCTTCCAAATTTTTTTTGGCCCAATGTAACATTATTTTGGGACCTTTCATCCATGAATGTAAAACTATAGCCAAATGGAGTGTCTCTCTAATTTATATCAAAAGACACTAATTCGCCTCCTCAACATCTCTGTAGTTTGTATATATGTATCTTGTTATCTCATTTTGTAGTGTAAGCAAAAGTTTTTTTAGGTGTAACAGGGCCTCTAAAAATATTGAAACGCTCCTGTTTATGGTGATTTGAAAACGTGTCTGATTAAGTGATATGTTTATATGACACTTAACTCTTATCAGAACCAAGCTACAAAAATAACTAACACAACATTTTATTACAAAAGTATCTTAAAATTATGTTTAGACATCGAAAAACATCATAATATGTCTACATAATAAACTTATTGTATTACATAGGATGCATATTGTTTAGTTTTATAAACGTTAAGGGGATGTCTGCTTTTTTATAATGCCTCTTAAAACCTCTTAAGTCTGAAAATTAAGAGGTCTCTCTAGATTTAAGACCTTTTTTTTTGTTTATAAAAAGATTTTGAAAATCTGTTACTGTCCTCTGAAAGTTTAAGGGTGTACCATTCACGTCTTATTTTTTAGATGTGAAATTAGACTTTAGATTGCTTCAAACGGCTTCAGACATCTTAAATAACAAACGACGCCTTACGCCCTGTTCTCAAAATCATTCCACTTTTGGGAAGATAACTTTCAAGGGTAAAAAAAAAGAGTTATCCCTCCAAATCCTTTCCTTTCTTTCCTCTAAAAAACTCGAGAATGCACAAATCCTTCCAAATCATTTCCTTTCCTTCGTCTAAAAAAACTCTAGAAAACACTTTATTAGTTTTCTTAAAAATCCTTTCATTTCCTTCATTTAAAAAAACTTGAGTACAGGATGTTAAAGTCTTTAGAAATCAATCTATTAATTAATCATAACACTTGGACATTTTTGGTTTCGTATAAACCCAACTTTATTCGTCATGCAAATGAGCACGGGATACAAAAAACAAAGTACAAAATCGAGACGTACCTTTCTATGAAGAAAGCCAGTGGTGCGAGGGCGACAGAAGCAAAAAGTTGGCGGTATGCGACATGAATGTAAGGATTCATGCCAGAATCCAAGGCCAGCTTGGAGAATATGTTCATACCAGCATACTCAATCTGTACAATCACCATGATCAACAATGGCAATATCCCCTGCACCATTTTAACTAAATTTCTGAATCTATATATATCTCCTCTCTTTAACCTCTACTATATATCTTCACAAAAGAGATGAGATATGTAGAGAAAAGAGAGAGAGAGAGAGATATAGAGGAATTTGAAAAGGTGAAGAAATGATGAGATATGTATGTGATTATATATGATAAGAGGTTACTTATAGCAAATGGGGTACAGCATTGAAAATGCATGCATTTGATGAAATACATACGAAAGCCTCTTTTAGCTTTCTGGAAGCCCACCCACCAAATGATGTCTGAAAGCCCAGTTTTTTGGCTTTTACAGTTTAGGCAAAACTTGTGGCAACCAAACTCGCATGCCATCACGACAAATCTTCTTCATTTTGTAAGTTAAAGGGGTTTAATGTAGCTATGAAAATCACCTGACTACTGCTGTAAAAGATTCTATCAGCTATAATTAGATGCACTCTTAATTTCTCATCATAGTGCAATAATTACCTCATTTTTTTATTTGGTCACTCATTTTTCACATGAATCTGTACCATACCTTTTAAATATCTCAAAATAGGTAAGACGTAAAACCTGGAAAAAAATATTTCCAGTATTTGAGCAATTAGACCATGAGTTATACTTGCTCTCCTTACCAATGCCATCCAACGTTACATCAGCGCTGCATCAACAAGCAGAATAAGCAGAAATGGGTTTGGCGAGCTTTGCCCAACAAGCCGAAGGGAATCCGAATCCTTCGGCAAAGGCATAACGCGTGGTCTGATAAGGGGGTGTTTGGTTGAAATGGCGGAATTTTCATTTTCAAAAAATGGAGTTGAGTTTTCATTTTTAGTTTTCTATGAAAATTTTAGAAAAAGCGTTTGATTGAAATGGTAGAATTCTCATTTTCCATTTTAGAGTATTAGAAAATGCCTTCAGAAAATTTTGGAATACTGTAGAAAATTTTCATTCTCTTGAAAACTCTAGAACACGTACTGAAACGTGTTTTCTAAATTTTCATTTTCCTTAGAAAACTGGAAAAAATTTCACAATCAAAACCATCCTAAATAATTGAATTTTTTTCAAACAAATACATTATTGTTTATAGAATTTGTTTTACTATTTTGAGTCTCATCATCTTATTATTGTTTTTAATGAATTATTTTCTTAAATATTTTAAGAATAATTGTTATATTATTTTCTTAAAACTTATTTTTGTATATTTTCAAAACAATTTCTATTTGAAAATTTGACCACCAGATAAAATTTAAAATGATACAGAAAATATATTATTTAAGTATATTATACTCAATATTTGTGTAGTAATTAAGTAAGTTATATGTTTTTAGTGTGACATTTTCTTAGTTATAAGTTTTAAAAGATTTAAGAAAACTAATAATAAATTAAAATGCAATAATAGAATTATAAGAATTAAAATAGAGAAATAAAACTGATAAATAACAATATTTGAAAAGATTATACTAAAAGAATGTATAAGTAATTAATTTATAATATATTAGATTGTTTAATCTTTTATAGATAATTAGAGGGAAATCTTAATGGACAAAAATACTTTCGTCCTTAGACCATCCGTATCATGCAATGTCAACTCATATTTTTAAAATATCACATCAGCTTTACGATAAATCTTTATATCAATGCAATACTACTTATCTTTCACACTTCTTTCTAAAGTAGTCGTGAAGAACTACCTTATAATTTATAATAATATATTTTAATCATAAAATAAGGTTTTATGAATAAAATAAGGTTTTTATGAATTATAAAGAGAAAAGAAAAGAAAAAATGGAAACGTGACCCACGTTTATACTTGAAAGGCCTTGCTAAATATGAAAGACTAACAACTTTTTGCAAGACTTATGGCCTATGCGGCATTGCCACCTCACTTGCAAAAAGCTTTTGCAAGATTGGTGTAGATAGTTTTAATAGAAAAAAATAATGATGTTAGTAATGAGGACCGCTTTCACAGCAAAACAAAAACTATGGGATAAATTTTTACCGTTATCAAATTTTAAGTGTCAATTTCATAGATTTCAATAAACTATGAGGACCAAAATTAGAGTTTACTCTTGAATTATTTTGAAACTAAACAAATTCATAGTTGTGACATAGTATACAATCGCATAACATAATAATATTATGGAAAAACATAAAAATTGCCTAACATAATTTTTTGTTTTTGTAATTAAGTCTATGTACAAATAGGGATGGCAACTTGTGTGGTGTTTGGGTTGGCGGGTTACGGGTTGGCAGGTTGACGGGTTAGAAACTCAACCCGTGACACGACCCGTTTAGCTAATTGTGTCGAGTTCTTTGACCCTTACTCGTGACGGGTCGTGTCACGGGTTGTGTCGAGGGTTGACAGGTCAGTGGCGGATTGACGGGTCGTAAACGAGTTGACGGGTCAAAGTTCAAAGTTCATACAATTCAAATAAAAACAAGTTTAAATACAATTTAAAGTACCAAAATTTAACATATTACATATTCAACCAACTAACAAGTTTAACATACTCAAAGTACCAAATTACCAAATTCAAAGTACATACTAGGGTTATTCAAAGTCTGGAGTCTTTGGACGATTGAAACTTGAAAGCGGCTGTGTGAATGAACAAGAACAACCTAGGGTTACTTCACTTATTTGGCTTTAGGTGCTTAAGTTAAAGTCAAAATTTGATTTTTAAATTTTTTATTATATAAAAATAATTAATTTAAATATAAACGGGTTCGCGCTTCAACCCTTACACGACCCATGAAATGGACGGGTTGGTGGGGCCTAAAACCTCAACCCAAACTTGTTTATTTTCGTGGTGTGTCGAGTTGGTGGGTCAAAAACATCAATCCAAACCCATTTATTTTCGTGTCGTGTTGTATCGTGTTGACGGGTCGTATCAGAAATTGTCATCCCTATCTATAAATAAGTTGTATACTTATATTTCATAAAACAAAGAAAACGATCTATTTCTCTATTAAAGTTTCAACATTTCAACAATAAAGTAAATAGACCAAATAAAGCTTCAATCAAGTAAATAGATCAACTAAAGCTTCAATAATTGTACTAATTAGTTATTCCACTGTATATAAAAGTTGTGACAAAAATAGTAAATTTATACCAAAGTTGTCCCCTTTACGTTTTAGGTGATTTTGGGTTCTTTTTTTTTTTCCTTCAATTTTAAAACTTATTTACTAATTAATAAATATATATAAAGTCTTGTTTTAAGAACTTGTTAACTTGTAAGATTTATAAGATCCAATTATAACTATAAAAAGTTAATTAAATATATATAAATATAAAATAAAAAATCACTCTTTCTCTTTTTAGTGATGTGCTTAATTTAGGGAAAAGTTTCAAAAACTCAAACAAATATTTCATTTTAAATGATTAAGTACGTAAACTAACTTTTTGATTAATACCATTAAAAATTTTCATTTTGCTTTAGTAGATTATGAACTATTTGTTTTTATGAAAAAACCAATAAATTTTCTATTTTGGATGATTAAGTTCTTAAACATTTTTTTAATAAATAAACCATCAAAATGAGAAAAGTTAAATGGATTTTCAATCTAAAGAAATGGTTGAGTTGAAAATTAAAAAAGGTTGTTGATTTTTTATTAAAAAATTTAGCAGAGACTTAAAAATGAAATAGTTTGTTAGATTTTTTTAATCTTTTTTTAAAGAAACGATTAATATTTTAATCATTTAAAACTCATAAATATTACTAAAAAATATTTGAAATTTTCTCCAAGTAAATTAACATCATCTAGAAAAATACAATGTTGTTAATTATAGGTTGTTTATAAAAAACTATGATATTCATTAGGGTTTACTTCACCGGAGTGTATCCAACTTGTCACGAAAAGTTATTGTATGTATTGAACTTCCATTTTTTCTATTGTATGTATCAAACATATCAAAACTAGTTATTGTATGTATCAAACTTATCAAAACCTACCACGAAAGTGTATCCAACTTGTCACAAAAGTGTATCCAACTTGTCACAAAAGTGTATCAAAATACATCAAATGGTAGGTTTTTATAAGTTTGATACATACAATAGACAAAATCAAAGTCCAATACATACAATAACTTTTCGTGACAAGTTGGATACACTACGGTGAAGTAAACCCTATTCATTAAAGCCACTAAAAAATAAGGGTATTACTGATGATTTTACAAAGAAAATGGCCGGTCAATAAAAAGTTGGTAGGTAAAATTTGGCGATGGTTTTTTGACGATCTTTATCGACGGTTTTTCGATGATTCTATTTATCGAGGATGCCTTATTGATGGTTCACTACTACAAAAATGTTAATAGTACCCGGTAAACTCCGACCGCTAATTTGAACTGTTAGCACCGGCCATTACTAATATACGTTATAATAAACTAGCCAGATTATATTTTAGTAGTAAACATAATTAATTTATTAAGATATTTATTATAGTTGTTTGGATAAGGTTTTTCTTGCCCCAACTAGTCAGGTATGTATATGAGTTTTATTTTATCAAATTTGTGTCATTCGAATTATATATAATGAATATATTATAATTATAAAGATTAGTGTAGGTTTTCTAAGACATGTTTTAACAATTTTAAAATTAATGATATATACATATAATCAATTTTATGTTTTTTAGTTAATTTATTATATTATTATAGCTTTTTTACAATGGTGTCTGTATTCATTTATATATTATATTATTAGAAATTTATGTTAATTATATTTTTATAAATATATTAATTATATATGGAATATTTTGAGTAAAAATCTACGACATACGATGAACAACTGAAGTCTATAAGACCATGTATAGGATAATGATCCTGTGTTTAAATAAGGTCCCGAAAAAGAGTCATCGTACGAAAAAAAAGCTCATTGCACGACCTCCGTATGATCATCGTACGACATCTTGAGATAACATACGACGTCGCCTAATAAGACATATATATAGGACTAACGATTTCTAACGGCCACCTCTATTTTATTTGTTGTTTTTACAGGATCAGGAGAATTAATGAGAGAGTTAATGCATAATTAACGCAACCGTTGTCTTCAAAGCCATTTAACGCTTGACCGTTACCCAAGAATTCAAGTATTGAGGCTTCGAAGAAGACACGACCGATCCACAAGGAATCCTCTGCAATATTGTTCTCTCTAAATCATTTTCTTACGATCTGCTGCAATTTACTTGCGATTGCTGCATTTCCATTCTCGTATCGTACGACCCACTGCTGTAACGTTGAGGACGTCACCTCTAATTGGTGACAACTAGTGGAGCGACGGTTCGATCCTGAGCCATCCACATGTTTTTTCGTCTGTTTGAGGTTTTTTCTGCGTCATCAAATACCGTGTCTTAAGTTTATTTCTGTTTTCTTTGTTTTACGTGTGTTCTATCGAAAACATTTCTTTCTCTCGACGGATAAGCCTCATAAGTGAACCTTAAGTCGTCCTTAGGTGCGATTTTTGGCATTAACAATTTGGCGCCATCCGTGGGACCTCGTTTTGAGAAAAACTTTCTTCGATAAAATGCACGTCCGTACTAATCAATCACTTTGGAGTTTGTGGTCTTTCTTTATCCCGTAGGTTATGACTTTCCCAGGACATCAAAATCCATTCTTGATTGAACTCCAACAACTGCAAGCCACTAACCAACAAATTCAGAACTTGACTAATCTGGCTAATCAAGCAACGGAAGAGATTACTCACTTAAGAGCTCCAAACTCCCATACTTCCTAGCAACAATCTATACCATGAATTAAGCAAGACCTGGGAGAATAATTTCATTCCAGATCCTCAAGGTCAGCCAACACTTATCCCTAGAACAACCATACCCACTATGCCTGCTCAAATTCTTCTAAACCAAGGATAAACTAATAATTTTGTGGAACCCAACACCCATGATATTCGTTCAAATGATCTCTTATGGCCCAGAAACTTAAAATGCCAGAAGAACCGAATGAAAAGGTCTTATCCCTACTTGCAAAATTACCTAGAGCAATAGTGCCAATCAAAGTAGAATCTCGAACATGATATCAAGCTTCACCATACGTTGACGAGATAGCCCTCGTTGATATACCGAAAAATATAGTATCCTAGTATTTACTCCTAAATACTCAGGAATCACAGATCCGGTAGAGTATGTCGCACAATATAAGAAACTTATGCATCGGGGTGAATTATGTGAGGTAATCGTACGTCTAAGCGTAATCATGTGTCTAAGCGCAACCATGTGCTTAAGCATAATTGTGCGTCCAAGCGTAATCGTGCATCCAACCGTAATCATGTGTTTCTAGCGTGATATAAGGGTAACCGAGCGTAATCGTGCGTTCGCTGCAAGATGAAAGGTAATTCAACGAGTGGTTGTTGGACTGACCAACGACTCTCCTAAGCTTAAGTCAGTATATGCTTTGTGTATAAAACTCATGTTCAAAAAGGAATTAAGGGGGCGTTTGGTACACAGAATGGAATTGCAGAGAAATGATGCAGAAAATGGAAATGCATAGAAAGAGAATTGGTCTGGAGAATAAGAATTGACTCTCTTGTTTGGTAACACAGAGAATTCAGCAGAGAAATGTAACAAAGAATCATTTCTCTTGTTTGGTACAACGGAAAATTTAATAGAGATTTACATCAAACTTTGTCATTTGTTCAAGAACAACAATGATATTGAATACATAATCTTCGTTCAAATCATAAAGACTCCATCTTTTTGTGTTTTCAAAGAATCTTTTCACAAGATTTTCCATTTACTTCCAATCAATATCATGTTGGGCTGGAGGATTAAGACCTAGGTTTGTTTCTCTATTTCACCAAGAACAACTTAATTAATAAGTCAAGATGTTTCAAAGGTTAGGGATGATTCAAGATTCAGATTTCTAAGCAAACAAAAATGGCGACGACGGTGAAGAGAGATCTGGAATCCAGATCGCCAGCGGCAATATCTCACTAGAGCAATTCCTCACCACAATCGTTGCTCGCCTTCCTCTCACGAGATAAAGAGAGAACAAATACTGAGCGAGACATGTTGATGAGAGATTGCTGGCAAGTGGAGAGGACCGGTGTCGGAGATCAGAAGCTTGCGGCTGAACCCTAGCCATCGCCGGAGAAGCTCGCGTTGAACCCTAGCCGCTGCTTGAAAGAGATGGAGACAGGTATGAGAAAGCAACGAGATGGGGAGCGAGAGACAGAGAGCGAGATGGAGACTTAACCGTCGCCGGTGGAGAGACTTTGCCGGAGAAGAGAGAGCGATGAGAAAAGATAGAGCAACGATAGAGACTTCTCTAGTTCTTCGTATCTTTTTTCCATTTCTCAGGGACTTCAATATTTCAATTCTCTTCATTTCTCCACCAAAACAAGGGAAATGAAAATACAAAGGAAGCCAATTCTTGAGAATTGGCAATTCTCCTTTTTTTTCATTTCTCTACCTACCAAACAAGGGATTTCATTGCCATTTCCATTTCCCTCCTCTCAATTCTCTCTACCAAACACCCCTAAAGGTACTACCTGTCGGCATGTGTCTGTGTTCTGAGTTAATTATGCGTCTTGCAATCTGGATTTTATAGTGATCTTATAACACTCTCAAGAGATCTTCTTTTCATTCTTGATTTCTTGAATTCCCCGGTGTAAAGGGAATTTAATCACTTGATGATAAGTCAATGGTATTTCTTTCATGTCGTGAATCCATAGTCGTCCAAGGATCACATTGTATGTTGATTGACACTCAATCAAGTTGAATTTCGTCTGCTTGTTTATTCAATTCCCTTAGCAAAAATAGGGAGTACGATTTCTCCAACGGTGTTGGTTGTATCTCTATTAAATCCGACTAGCGTTGTCGTATGTCAGATGATTTCTGATCTGTCGATCCCTATAGCTTTTTTCATGTCAATGAAGATGACATTAGCTGAGCTTCCTCCATCGATTAATATTCTTCTTGTTAAGTAGTTTTCGATTGTAAGTTTTATTACTAGACCATCGTGGTGCTTCTAATATTGTTCATCAAGATCTCCTTGATCAAAGGTGATTTTCATGGCTTCGAGTTCATTTTCATGTGACGGTCTTCCCTCTCTGGGGATCGAATAGTTATCTAGTCCTTGTCGAGCGTGTCTTTTCGCAACTGAGTATGTAAGTCCACATACATCCGATCCTCTGGTGATACAATTAACGACTTTAGTATGTGTCGGGGATGGTGGCCTGCTTCCATCTCCAAGTTTATCATGAATAATACTTTTCAGATGGCCTCTTGATTTCAGATATGCAATTTCCTTTCTTAGACTTATATAGTCTTCGGTCGCATGACCACAATTGTCATGAAAATCACACCATCTCGTTTGGTCTTTAATTTCATCCGGGTTTTCTGACTTCTTAGGCCATCGCATGGTAGCTTCTATGTTACACAGCGAGTCCATGAGTTCTTTAGGTGTACCTACAAAATCGTAACTAGAATTATGGATATTGGAATATATTACCTGAAGACTTATTCTTGTTAAATTTGACGTTCGATGTTTGTCTAGAAGTTTCAACTTTGTTAACTCCTTTTGTCTTAAAGTTTTGCTTTATAACACTTAGAGCCATCTTGTCATACAAGTGTTTCCTTCGGGAGGAAGCATCATCTTAAATTCGCATATAGGCTAGTGTTCTGGTTCTTACGTCGTCAAAGTTCTCTGGGGGTACTTCATAAGATCGGCCTATAGTCCAGATGAGTCGTCTAATCCTCGCTTGTAGCCTTCGATCACTGTCTTTGTATCACAATTTTGGACGTTGATCATTTCTGCATTAAACCTGTTGAAATCACTACAGACGGACTCAGTGGGTTTTTGTACGACGTAGTATAGATCACTAGTCTGTTTCTCCACCTTGCGACTACTAGCAAATTGTCATGTGAATTGGTTTAACAATTCCGCAAATGATCCAATAGACTTAGGTTTTAGGTTGATAAGCTATTGAAGCGCATCTCATGTGAGAGACGATCCAAAATTCTTGCACATACAAACTTCTTGGTACTGAGAGGGAATCGAATCAATCAACAAATTTTCTATTATGTGAAAATTTTCTCCAAGCCAACATGATATTTATGAAAAAAGTTAGATCAATCTGATATGATATTTATGAGTTTGATTGTTTTCCAAGCGTTTTAATTATTTCTCTCCACAAACTAAATTTTTTAATAAAACTAAATTTTTTTGTTTTTGTGGTATGCTGAAACTTTTTATTTGTCATGATGATTTAGATATTACAGTTTTAATACTCACGGTTATAGTCCAACTATATTTTAGTCACACATACTTAATATAGTAAGTGCTTGGGTAAAAACTTGACATCGAACGACAACGACTTGAAATCGTAAGATAACTATCAGGATAATAATCCTGTATTAAGATAAGGTCCTGAGAAAAGTCATACGTACCATCGAACAAAGCTTCACGGAACGATCGAACGAATATCATATCTTTATCGCACGATTTATCTCTACAACGTACGATGTCTTATGTTACTAAGCTAACGATAACCTTGTCTTCAGTTTGTGCATTTAATACAGGTCAATGTCAGTTACCAAATATCAAGATGAAGCCATTAAAGACAAAGATTCTAACACATTGATGACTCAACCATTATGACCGTTACAATTAATGAGGCAATCAATGGTGCGACGGTTACAAAGAATTCAACTATAAAAAGGAACCTCAATTTGAATACACAAGACATTCAACTCTCGGAACTCTCTACAACACTCTAAAGCTTACTATTAGAACATTTCTTTTACGATTGTAATCATTCATTCGCTGTATCGTATGATCTTTATTGTAAACTTCAAGGACCTCACCCCTTATTGGTGATAATAGTGCAACGTCGGCTATCCTTAGTCGGCCGCAGGTTTTTTCCTCGCCCTCGTGGTTTTTCCTGCATCATCAACTGTTTTGTCTATTTCTATTTACTTATCGCACGTTTTATCGAATATAATTTTTTCTCTTGACAGTTTTGCCTCACAAACATCTTAAGATAACAACCGGTGCAATTTTTTGCATAAACAATTTGGCGCCCACCGTGGGGCCTCGTTTTGAGAAAAATCTTATTCGATAAAGCGCAACTCTGTACTAATCGTTTTTCAAACGAGTATTTGAGCATTTGCAGAACAATGAATAACAACTTCCTAGTGGAATTAAAACAACAGCTGCAATCAGTTCGGCAACAGATCCAGAATTTGACTAACAAAGCTGCACAAGCAAATGGTGAAATCGCACGACTTCGAGCCTTGAATACTCAAGCTACGCATGTTGAATGACACCTACAAGTGTTGTAGACCAAAAGTTACACAGATATTTGATAGAGTAGCAAATATCGGACGTGATCCGCGGTTGAGATTACTTCTTGGAATTTGTCATGAGTAAATCTCACAGTGGTTGTCCGTATCACCTGAGGTATCTGGTTTGATGTCATGAGGACTGCTGAATACTTAGTGCACTCAACCGCTATGCCGTAACAGGTGGCTATAAAGGGCGTAACTAGATTCAGCTGAAGCCGTGGTGTTAAAAGCAGATATGCAAGATGGGATTTGCACCTCTTCTCTGAAGAGAGATATTTCTGAGCCCCTTGACTGACTGAATATACTGATGAAGTGCATGGCCATGCCCAAACGAACTGATTAGTTCTTTGTCGTTTACCTATCAGTAAAAGTCGGATAGTCGAGAAAACAGAATCTTGAGTATTTAGAGTTGACACTATCCAAGCTCATACTCACAGATGAAATATCGAGATGCAAAGGGAAAAGCCAAGTTATACCCAATTTATGAACAGTAGTTTCATAGATGTTATTTCCTAACGGAAAGTTTATATCACCTGTCTGGGTATAAGAGTTCTTGTAACCTGGTTAGCCTAAGTGTCTGTCTAGGGGCATCCTTAGGTCCGTGTAATCAAGACGGTATTGCCAACTTGCACAAGTAGGAGTCTGTTAGTAATTATGTGCAGAAGCTGACAAACCAGTAGATTACACATCCAATGTTACAAGACACTTGAGGGTCACACCTGTGAGGACCTATAAATCGAATAAGTTAAATAGAACCCAGAAATGGAGAGATTGGATTTATAATAGTCAATTATAAATCAGTTGGGTAATTTCAGTCAGAAATCCCAAAGTTGGAGGATTATTAATTAATCAAGAGAATTATATATTTATTAGATAAATAAATATATAATACAATAATCTAGAAAATTCTTTTCTTGAAAGAAAAGAAAAGAATAAGATAATTAAAAAGGGAAACTGAAACAGATGGAAACTGTGTTTCTTTCATATATAAATAAACCTTATGGGTTTAAGATAATTAATTCAATTGATCTAAGAATCAGTTTTCCAGAAAATTCTCTCCACTCTCTCTCCCTCTTTCCAATCGGCGCCGCCCCCTTTCCCTGGCAACAAACCAGCTCGGTTTTCAGTCTTTCGGGTTTTAGTTCTGCTAGAGGAACATTCGTTGGTCGTTCACTGGTGGATTTATTCTCAAGCAATCCAGGTAAATCATTCTAACTTTTAACTGTAGGATTAGATAAGAAAACGATAAAGATCTGTGGATATCTAGGTTTTGTATCCAAATTGCTTCCGCACTCGATCGAATCAGTATGTTTTCGGTCATATGGATCTTTGACCAGATTGATTATTAGGTTTATAGGATTTCTCGAACCAGCTAGGTTTTTGAGATCCACAATGATCCTCGTGTTAGATTGACCCGAGGGATCCCACAAAAACCCAACAATGGTATCAGAGCCACAGGTTCAATCGTTTTTCGTATTATTCTCGTGTGATCCGTTAAAAGTGTTTCTTGTGCATTAAGCTTTAAATTGGTTTTATAAAAATCTGAATTTCAATGGTTTACATAAAAGTTCGTTTTTATCGTATGAAAAACCAAATCCGGCAATCGGTGGCCGTTTGCCACCAAGCCGAGACAAAAAACCACCCACACCCCGTGGTGGTCGACCACCGAAACCACACCACAGATCGGTGGTGGTGGTGGGTGGCCGTGGATGGATGACCTCCTCACCGAAACCGCACCACCGCGGTTGCACCACCAGCAAGGTGGTGGCAGTGTTTTGCAATCACGATGGTGGCGATGAAGATGTCACCGTCGTCGCCGGCGGTTGATTTGAAGTGGCCAAGTGCCACACCCGCATTCGGTGGAGGACCGAACCACCGCGGCTGCACCACCAGTGAGGTGGTGGCGGCGATCGCAATAGCCACGGCCAAACCACCAGTTCGGTGGTGGCCGACGGTTAGTAAACCGCACGGTGGTGGCGGCGTCTGGTGTTCGCAATTGCCACGGCCAAACCACCAGCGCGGTGGTGGCCGACGGCTGTTCAATCAACCGATCGATGGTCGATGGCGGCGACGTCTGATGTTGACGATGGCAAGACGTGGCCGGAACGAGGCCACACCACGGCGGCCATTACCACCGGAAATCAAAACCGCACTACCAGTTCGGTGGTGGCGGGTGAAATTTGATCGCCGACTGAAATCGACGGTGATGGCTGTTGATTCGATTGCCGATCACCACCTACGGGTGGTGGTTATCGGCGATGGATGGTGGCTGAATGGTGGTGGCCTTGGCCGATCGCCGGCCAGATGGAATAACCGTGGCGGCGCTTTGCGGAAGCTGTGGCGGCGTTGCCGCACGCGGCGGTGGTCGGACGACCAAACCGCAACCGGTGGTATCGCGGCGGTGGCTGTTGTTGTTCGATCCATGGCCAAACCACCAGTGAGGTGGTGGCTGGCGGTACCAAACCGCAACCGTGGGATGGTCAACGGAAACCGCACTCGGCGGTAACCTAGACCCACACCGCACCCGGCTATGGCCGGATTGTGGATCAACGACGGTTTGCACCACTAGTGAGATGGTGACAGCGCCTAGGTGTTATCGGCGGTGGCGGCGTTGGCTTCGAGCTATTGTCGTCACTAGTCGTTAAACGGCCGTAGTCTCCTCGCGACGCGAGCCGAACCTCCACGGCACGAACAATGTTAACGATCCATCTAGGGTTTTTCATTCGGGCCAAAATTTTGTTATCTGGCCTAAAGCCCAGTATTTTGGACCAAGTCATGGCCCAAAAGGGTTCTTTTGGTTTCAAATAATTTTATCCAAAATTAAATTTTTGGTTTAAATAATTTGAAAGTTTTATTATCTGATAAATTTTATGTTGTCAAACTAGCTATTTGACCCGATTGGTCAAATAGGCCAGGTGTCGTGATTTGACCAGTTGGTCAAACCACAACACAGTTTATGGGCCAGTGTTTTATTCAGATCAGTTGTTTTGAATTATCTGGTTTGGCTAGTATTTTATAAAAGGTTTCTCATTTTATAAAATAAATTTATCGTTTGTAAACCTAATTTTATGAATATCTTTGGATTTATAAAACAGCTAGTTTTGTAAATATATTTAAACCAAGTTTTTACGAAAAGTGAAATAAGACAATTTTAACGGATCTAGGTTTGTTTTACGATTTATTATATGTTACTTGATTATATGCCATATATAAATGCGTGGTTGTTATATACCTGTATGTGTGTATATATATATATTTGAAATTATAGCGTTTTGCCAACTTAGACCCTTGACGAATTTCCGAGGAGGCCTGCGTGCCATTTACAACCCCTTATGTAATAATGACCTTAGGATAGATGTTTAATTCTCATTCTTACGGGATAGCGAGGCCAGTGGGAGCTACTAGAGTTCTTCCTCTTTCCGGAGTCCAGGCAAAGGTGACGAGGCCAGTGGGAGCTACGCAAGTTTTTATTTTGAAGCCTATAGTAAAATAGGTCATTATTGGTCCCTAGGAAACAAACGTTGGCAAAAACTATATTTGGTTATTATGTGGTTGATTATTATTATTTAACTGCATGGTTGAATGTTTATTTGTGATATCTTACATGGTTTTAGAATAGGAGTTTTAGACTAACTAATATCACAAAATAAGGTAGGTTTTTATGATTAAAATTACCAGTTTTTCGAACTTTTTCCAAACGGTAGATTTTATTCTTAAACCTATTAACGATTGTCTCATCTAAAAGGCAAGTTGACAAAACAGTTAGTTTTAATCAACTAGTATGCTATTAAACAGTTAGTTTTAATTAGCAAGTGACTTTAAAACAGTTAGTTTTAAATAGCATGTATGTTTGAAACAGTTAGTTTAAAACATCAGTTGCCTTTATAACAATCAGTTTTTCAGAATTATGTTTTTCAAAAAATCCTGGAAATAAAAGTTTTTCAAAACCCCGAAAATCATAGATTAGTAGTGCAACCCATCTAGGGGCACCCCCGGCGTAAGGTACGTGGGAGTTCTGAGAGAACACACCTTGAACGTCCACGTTCAAACCGAAGCTGGGGGGGTTACATAACTCTTCGAATTATCTCCGGGTGGTACCGGCCAGAGTAAAGTGATCAGGTTCCCAAAATGGTAAGATCTATTTTGGTATTGTTAAGTTCACCGGGAGGTACCGGGCCAAAATGCGCTAAGAGGGACCTAAACATGCACGGATAGTTGTCGTTGTCCCGAAAAGATCTAGGAGTCATGTCAGTTAGATGTGATTGGTAAAAGTCCTTACCTACCGAAATAGTACGGTCCTGATGGAGTAAGAATACACCGCACATCAGGACGTATAAAATAAGGGTCATAGTCCAATAAATTGATCATTTAAGGGTTTATTGATATTTGTTGGAAATTAATCTATTTACAGTTGCTAAAAAACCAAAAGTTTTAATGTGTAGACGGCAAGCACTATTACCATCACAAACAATCTTTCCGTCAGCTCTATCCTTGAAAAGGAAAAGCTAACCGGCCCCAATTTCCTTGACTGGGAGCGCAATCTGATGATTGTGCTCAAACACGAAAGGAAATGGTATGTCCTTGAAGAGCCTCTTGGGGAGGCTCCTCCAGCAAATGCTCCGGCTGCTGCTAGAAATGCTCACAAGAAGCATTCAGATGATCTGCTAGATGTCGCCAGTCTCATGCTTGCAACTATGAGCCCAGATCTACAAGCAGGACTCATAAACACGAATGCTTATGACATGATCCGCCAGTTGAGGGACATGTTCCAGACACAGGCTCGTACAGAACGTTACGATGCCACAAAAGCATTTAATGAATGCAAGATGATCAAGGGGACATTAGTAAGTGATCACGTCATGAAAATGAAACGGCACTTGGATCATCTAGAGAGGCTTGGTCACCCAGTTCCGTTGCAGCTAGCAACGGATACTATACTCAACTCACTGTCAGAAGACTACAAGCCCTTTGTAGTCAACTACAACATGAACAACATGGAGAAGTCAATAGCAGAATTGCACTCCATGCTTAAGACAGCTGAATTGAATATGGGGACCAAGAATAAAACCAAGGACGTCCTGATGGTAAGAGATGGAGGGGTGAAAAAGAAGCATGGGCATACAAGCACCAGCAAAAGGAAGGGACCAGTTCAGGCCGTCCAAAGTGCACCCAAGGTTCATAACAAAGGCAAAGGCAAGGGCAAGGGCAAGAAGGTCAAGCCAAATAAAGCTAGGATCGAGAATCGCTGCTTCACATGCAATGAGGTCGGTCACTGGAGGAAAAACTGCCCAAAGCGTCATGAAGCAGGTATGTAAACCTCAGATATTTGTGATTGCTTTAGTCCATCACCTTTTACTTGTTAGTTTACAAGCATACTGATACCTAGAGCAAATGATCATTGCAGGTGGTCAGAAGTAAGGTGTCCAGGAGTTGCAAAAGGATCAAGATAGAAGTTCATTACAGATATATTTTCAAGACAATTTATTTCTAAACAGTTGTTTTTATGGTTAAAATTTAAATACTTATAATTTATTGAATGATTTTTAATTTTATAAGTTATTGTCTTGAATAAATATCTGTTATGCATGAAGTTTTAAATCTGACAAAGTCAAGTTTTGACTTGATTAGATCCTAGATATTGTCTATTATAGTTACTTCAATAGTTTTAATTAAATTGACGTAATTTATATGAAAACTGTCAAAAACACACGAAATACTATAGGAATGTGTTTTTGGGAATAAAACATTTATGAGTAATATTTTTTGTGATCAGGTTTAATTACTCAAATGTTTAAAAGTGGATTTAGGATATTAACTCAGAAAGGGTTAATAATAACAGTATTTATAAAAACTAGGAAAGTTCCAAGTTTTGGAATTAGGATTTAACAAAATACAGTTAAGTTTTATAAATATTAGAATTCTCAAGATCATTACTTAAAATAGAATTGACTAATCAAAGCTTTGACTAAGTCAATAGTAAATTTTAAGTAATAGTTGGTTTTCATAAAGGTTAGTGGGAGCCCAGTTTATTCTCTATATAGTCTGAAATAAAGAATGAAACATACAATTATTGATTTTATATATCTCGGAATTCATGATCCAGTTAGGATGAGAATTCATAAGATATAATTTACCTTTTAGTCGAAAAGGGAATGAAAGTTTCAAAGTATTTGAAACAAATGTCTTAAATGACTGTAAGTCAATAATTAAAATGTTGGAATAATTAATAAAGATAGAATTCCAGTAAATTTGCCAGCATAGTAAATGGAATCTGATTTCAGGTAGAGATCATTCATCTACACAGCAACTAAGGAAAGTTGCAGTTTAATTTTACATATTCAGGGAAAAACAAGGAGTTATTCCAGGTCTCCAAGTTCAGGGAATATGATAAAATAAATAACTAATTTTGTTTAAATGCTTGCAAAACGATAATTAGCATAATCAAATGGATTGTATCAGTAAATACAAACTTGTATTATTTGGTTATCACTTTGATCAAAATGGTAAACTTTAATCAAAGGATTTAAACTGAAGATAGGTGATACTTCATTTTAGATCAGTATTTAACAAACGTTGAATAGATATCATAAAGATTATTAAAGAAATGTCATTAATTTTGTTATTATTACAGAGTGTAATATGGACTATAAAAAATTAATTTCTTTATCAGTTTTATAATTTTGCATGTTTTATAATCCAGGAGTGAAACTAGTCTTCAGTTTTTCATTCAAAATTTGTCTGTGACAACTTATCGTGGTGGGAACCCGATAAGGTGTTAAAGTCATTGTGAACTTTTGGGTGATTATGATCAGTTGTTGAATGACACCTACAAGTGTTGTAGACCAAAAGTTACACAGATATTTGATAGAGTAGCAAATATCGGACGTGATCCGCGGTTGACATTACTTCTTGGAATTTGTCACGAGTAAATCTCACAGTGGTTGTCCGTATCACCTGAGGTATCTGGTTTGATGTCATGAGGACTGCTGAATACTTAGTGCACTCAACCGCTATGCCGTAACAGGGTGGCTATAAAGGGCGTAACTAGATTCAGCGGAAACCGTGGTGTTAAAAGCAGATATGCAAGATGGGATTTGCACCTCTTCTCTGAAGAGAGATATTTCTGAGCCCCTTGACTGACTGAATATACTGATGAAGTGCATGGCCATGCCCAAACGAACTGATTAGTTCTTTGTCGTTTACCTATCAGTAAAAGTCGGATAGTCGAGAAAACAGAATCTTGAGTATTTAGAGTTGACACTTTCCAAGCTCATACTCACAGATGAAATATCGAGATGCAAAGGGAAAAGCCAAGTTATACCCAATTTATGAACAGTAGTTTCATACATGTTATTTCCTTACGGAAAGTTTATATCACCTGTCTGGGTATAAGAGTTCTTGTAACCTGGTTAGCCTAAGTGTCTGTCTAGGGGCCTCCTTAGGTCCGTGTAATCAAGACGGTATTGCCAACTTGCACAAGTAGGAGTCTATTAGTAATTATGTGCAGAAGCTGACAAACCAGTAGATTACACATCCAATGTTACAAGACACTTGAGGGTCACACCTGTGAGGACCTATAAATCGAATAAGTTAAATAGAACCCAGAAATGGAAAGATTGGATTTATAATAGTCAATTATAAATCAGTTGGGTAATTTTAGTCAAAAATCCCAAAGTTGGAGGATTATTAATTAATTAAGAGAATTATATATTTATTAGATAAATAAATATATAATACAATAATCTAGAAAATTCTTTTCTTGAAAGAAAAGAAAAGAATAAGATAATTAAAAAGGGAAACTGAATCAGATGGAAACTGTGTTTCTTTCATATATAAATAAACCTTATGGGTTTAAGATAATTAATTCAATTGATCTAAGAATCAGTTTTCCAGAAAATTCTCTCCACTCTCTCTCCCTCTCTCCAATCGGCGCCGCCCCCTTTCCCTGGCAACAAACCAGCTCGGTTTTCAGTCTTTCGGGTTTTAGTTCTGCTAGAGGAACATTCGTTGGTCGTTCACTGGTGGACTTATTCTCAAGCAATCGAGGTAAATCATTCTAACTTTTAACTGTAGGATTAGATAAGAAAACGATAAAGATAGGGTTTTGTATCCAAATTGCTTCCGCACTCGATCGAATCAGTATGTTTTCGGTCATATGGATCTTTGACCAGATTGATTATTAGGTTTATAGGATTTCTCGAACCAGCTAGGTTTTTGAGATCCATGATGATCCTCGTGTCAGATTGACCCGAGGAATCCCACAAAAACCCAACATAACGGAGAAGCTAACAATTCAGTCCAAGAGGATGCGAACCCGATACCTACGAACGGTGTAATGAACGTACGATTGAAAATGCTGGAGGAACAAAATGTAAAGATGTTGTCACTACTAGCGAAACTACCCGGAGCTGCTGTACCAGTTGGGATGGAACCCAAAACTAGATATCAGGCTTCACCTTATGTTGATGAGATCGCTCTCGTAGACATTCCAAAGAAGTACAATATTCCTGCCGTTACAACGAAATACTCGGGAAACACGGATCCAGTAGAGCACGTCGTATAATACAAACAGCTTATGTGGACCACCTCCATACCTTCTCAATATCAGGAAGTCTTCATGTGTAAGAGTTTTGGATCAACTCTCACGGGAGCAGCATTATAGTGGCTGATCAACTTAAAACCAAAGTCGATCGGTTCCTTCACAGAATTGGTGAATCAATGCACACGACAGTTCGCAAGTAGTCGTAGGATGGAGAAACAAACTAGCAACTTGTACTATGTCGTACAAAAGATTGGTGAATCCATTCGCGATTACTTTAACAGGTTTAATGCAGAAATTATCGAAATAAGAAGTTGTGACGTGACAACTGCAATAAAAGCATACAAGCGAGGTTTGGACGACACCTCAGGATTGTATACAGATCTTACGAAATATCCTCCAGAGAACTTCGACGATGTACGAGCGCGAACACTGGCTTACATAAGAATTGAAGATGATGCCATCTGTTGGGAATCGCAGGCACAAAAGCATACACGCAGCGGATAATAACACCTAGATTCCCAAGAACGGATCCAATCCTAAACCTTACAGATTCAAAGAGGATTGATCAGATTAGTTTAACTTATGTGATAAAAATCCGGAAAGCAAGCAGGGGATACACCACTACTGGCACCACGTGATAGGGTTGCTAGACCACCGTGACTGATCGGAAAAATGCTCCGGTCGATGTGTGTGGGAGGAGGCTGGCGGCGACACTAGGAGGAGAGAGAGAGAGAGAAAGTAATTTTTGGAGGAAAGAATAATCAACTGATAAAATCACCTTAAGCCTTTTATTTATAGAGTTAAATAAGGCAGTGATTGTATCTGATTATAACTCCTTTATAATTGTTTCATCAGTTTATTCCTTAATTAATTAATTACTTAATTGATTAATTGATTAATTAATTAACTTAATAAATAATTAACTAATTATTTATTTCCTTTTTCTCCTTTATTAATTCTTACACACAAACGTTCACAATTAGGTGTGCAGCGGTGTGACCTACTAGTGTCTTATAACATTGGACATGGTAATCCTCTGTTACTGTCTTGCACATAATCCTAACAGACTCCCACTTGTGCCAGACATGTAACTGTACTGTTACCATTAGCCTAAGGAGGTCCCTAGCCAGACACTTAGGTTAACCAGGTTATAAGATCTCTTACATCCAGAGATACAATTCACGCTTGAATTTGTACACAGGTTCATTCCTTTTGCACGTGATATTTCTAAAGTGAATTTGAGACATGGAGTGGAGGACTCATTTCTCGAATTCAAGTATTTCTTGACTCTGATTTCGATTGCCTGCAGTAACGGATATTACTAAATAACACCTGTTATTCTATCCGAGCGTGGCCACGCGTTTTCTGCAAATCTCAATCGTCAAGGGGCCCGGAAATATCTCTCTATAGTAGAGGTGCAAATCCCTTCTTGACTATCTGCATTTGGATCCACGGCTTCCGCTGCATCTAGTCACGTTCCGTATGGCCGCCCTGTTACGGTGCAGCGTTAGAACGTGCTAAGAGTACAGTAGTCCTCATGTTCCCAAACCAAATATCTCAAGGACAACCTATCATCAAGTCAATGGTTATGACTGGGGCTCCATGAAGCAGACTTGAAACTGGTCACTTCCAATACTCAAACACTCTGATGAGTATCTATAAATACTTGGTCACATCACTTGTGCTTTTACTCTCTACTTTGAATAAATCATCAAGTATTTATAATAGCGTTAGACTCCCCATTGAAATTCCCATTTCAATAAGTGGCTACGGATATTTAGATTTCATTGCAAGACTTTGCATAAATCATGGATACATTAAATATGCAAAAACAGTTTAATTTTTTAGAACAATCATGAATTAAAACCTCCAATATTTCCATCACATTGTGAAATAAAACTTTACATGATCTAATGTCTCAAAATTAAACTACTGTAATAATAATAAACTAAAACTAGCTACCGGTGTCAAGGTACTGCATCCCAATGGAATTTGCATGAGCCTCATGCTTCACCCTTGCTAGCGGCTTTGTCAGCGGATCTGTGACATTGTCTTCCGTCGGAATCTTGCATATTCTTACATCTCCTCTTTCAATGATCTCTCGGATGAGGTGATACTTTCTGAGCACGTGTCTTGACTTGTGATGTTCTCTGGGCTCCTTTGCTTGCGCCACGGCTCCCGAGTTGTCACAGAATATATCGATTGGTCTAGAGACACTGGCAACGACTCTTTGATCCGACAGAAAATTCCTCAGCCAGACAGCTTCCTTTGCCGCATCAGATGCTGCAATGTACTCTGCTTCTGTAGTTGAATCTGCAATCGTATCCTGCTTCGAGCTCTTCCATGAGATCGCGCTTCCGTTTAGGGTAAAGGCGTACCCTGACTGTGATCTGAAATCATCTCTGTCGGTCTGGAAACTAGCGTCAGAATATCCAATAACACTAATTTCATCCTCAGAACCTCCAAAGACCAAGAACATATCTTTCGTTCTTCTCAGGTACTTGAGAATGTTCTTGACAGCCACCCAATGAGGTTCTCCTGGATTCTGTTGATATCTGCTCGTAACACTAACTGAGTAAGCAACATTGGGCCTAGTACATAACATGGCATACATAATCGATCCAATTGCTGATGCATATGGAACTGATTTCATCTTATCCTGATCTTGACTAGAAACAGGACACTGTGTTTTACTTAACACTATGCCATGTTGCATCGGGATGAATCCTTTCTTGGATTCATCCATCCTGAATTTCTTTTGGATTTTGTCAATGTACGTACTTTGGCTAAGTCCGATAAGCCGCTTAGATCTATTTCTGTAGATCTTTATGCCAAGTATATAAGCGGGTTCTCCAAGGTCTTTCATCTGGAAACATTTGTTTAACCAACTCTTTACACTCTGTAAAGTTGGTACATCGTTTCCTATGAGTAGAATGTCGTCTACGTACAAGACCAAGAAGGTTACTATGCTCCCACTGAACTTAGTGTAAACACACGGCTCGAACTTACTTTTCGTGAAACCAAACTCTTTGATTCGCTCATCAAAATGTAAGTTCTAGCTTCGAGATGCTTGCTTTAATCCATAAATGGATTTTAGCAGTTTACACACTATATTAGGATTCTCAAGATCTTCAAATCCTTCTGGTTGTTCCATATAGACGTCTTCTGTTAACTTTCCGTTCAGAAAGGCTATCTTGACGTCCATTTGCCAAATCTCGTAATTAAAGTACGCTGAAATGGCTATTAGAATCCTTATTGACTTTAACATGGCTACTGGTGAAAAGGTTTCATCATAGTCAATACCATGAGTTTGCGTGAATCCTTTTGCGACCATCTAGCCTTAAAGGTGTGCACATTCCCGTCCATGTCAGTTTTCTTCTTGAAAACCCATTTACCTCCAACAGCTCTATAGTGCTGGGGTAAATCAGTCAACTCCCATACTTGGTTGTTGTACATGGACTGCATCTCGGCCTGCATGGCTTTTTGCCATTGTTCAGACTCACTGCCTGACACAGCTTCTCCATAGGATGTTGGTTCATTCAAGTCTCCACCATCCTGAGAGACTAGAAACCCAAGATACCAATCTGGTTCTTGTCTTACCCTATTGGATCTGCGAAGGTCTTGTGTTTGCACTTCCTCAATCGGTTCTGATTGAGGTTCAACATTTTCATGTTGAATTTCTGGCTCAACAATCGGTCCAGTGTTTTCTTCGTCTACTACCTGTAGATCTACATCCTCTCTAGTGTTCCCGGAACTGAGAAACTTTTCTTCTAGAAATTTTCCATTTCGAGCCACAAAAACTTTGTTCTCTTCAGGGTTGTAGAAGTAATATCCCACGGTGGTTTTGGGATATCCTACGAAGAAACACTTGTCGGATTTGGGTTTGAGTTTTTCTGAGGTAGGTCGTTTGACATAAACCTCACAACCCCAAATTTTCAGGAAAGACATTTTGGGTTTCTTACTCTTCCATAATTCGTATGGCGTCTTTTCCACCGACTTTGTTGGCGCTCTGTTCAGTATATGTGCTGCTGTTTCGAGCGCATGTCCCCAGAATGACACTGGTAGTGTAGAGTGACACATCATCGATCGTACCATATCTAGTAATGTACGATTCCTCCTTTCTGACACACCATTCATCTGTGGTGTATACGGAGGTGTGAGTTGTGATACAATTCCACATTTCATCAGATGATTGCCAAACTCTTGACTAAGATATTCGCCTCCTCGATCTGACCGTAAAAACTTGATCTTTCTGTCAAGTTGATTCTGTACTTCATTCTGATATTCTCTGAATTTCTCAAAGCTTTCAGATTTATGTCTCATCAAGTAGACATAACCATATCTACTGAAATCGTCAGTAAATGTGATGAAGTACCGGTATCCTCCTCTTGCCTTATGACTAAATGGTCCACACATCTGTGTGAACTATTTCGAACAAGTCAGAAGCCCTTTCATTATCTTTGTTGAAAGGTTCTTTTGTCATTTTGCCAGATAAACATGATTCGCAGTTGTCAAAAGGTTTTAAATTAAAAGTGCCAAGAAAACCTCCTTTTAGGAGTAGTTCAACGCGTTTCTTGTTTATGTGGCCTAAACGACAATGCCAGAGGTAAGTTTGATCCTCAATGTCTTTGGATCGTTTACTTATATGATAGATTTCTTTATTATCGTCTTGCAGATTTACTGTATATAGACCATTTACAGGTGTAGCTTTAAAATAGAAAATATTATTTTTAAAGACTAAAAGCATTTTATAATCATATTTATAATAAAATCCTTGGTCTACCAATAAATCAAAAGACATAACATTCTTAATCATCTTTGGAACATAATAACAATTTTCCAGTTCCAAAACTAGACCCGAGGGTAAACTAAGACTATAAGATCCTACTGCTTCAGCTATCAGCGGAGTGCCTTCGCCAACTCGTAGGTTCGAACGATCCTTCCTCAAAGTCTCTCTTCTAGTGAATCCCTGTAAATGATTACAAATGTGGTTACCACTGCCTGTATCAATTACCCATGATTCATAAGAAGTGATTAAGCAATCTATCATAAAGATACCTGGAGCATCGGGTAAACCGATCTCTATCTGGTCGATATTCATCGAGTGCTCGCAAATATCCTAGCTACCGCATTCTGGGCAACTCAGATCTCCCAGCTCATCAATCCAATCAGTGTCCATGAGTTTAGCAGGTGCTGGTTTCGGCTCTAGACTGGCCAAAATGTCCTCATGTAACATTGCTACGTCTTTCCTTGGTTCCTTCATGTAGGCACTAACTGTGTCACATATCTCCTTCGGGAGCGAGTACCACATGAGATGCATTAACTCCTCTTGAGCCATTTTGTATCCCAGACGTGTCAAGCATTTAAAGAGCCTCCTTATATTTATGAGATGGTCTTTAATTGATTAATTGGTTCTTCTTCAGCTTTAATGAAAGTATCTCTTTCATAATCAGAAGCTTACCTGTGTGCTTATAGAAACCTAGCTGGTTTTGTATGTCTTTCACGACCTCATGACAGGATTTATCTCTTAAACCTCCCGAAAACTCAGGTGATATAGAGAAAATCAGAATCGACATGACATCAAATTCATCTGCCAAATATTTAAAGTACTGAGCAAATTCCTTTTCAGGAGAATTGCTCTTGGGTCGTGAAACAGGTTTTTCCAAAATGTACAGCTTACCCTGTGCACTCAAGACATTGTCAAGGTGCATTTTCCAAACTGGAAAATTTTGTCCTGTAAGCTTCCATTTACCGTTGATGAGGCGGAGCGATTCCTCAGGGGTATAAAACGGGACTACAGATTTAGACATCTACAAATATAAGAATAAAATTCCGATTTAGTTTAAAATTATAAAACTTCTAATAAATCATAACCCTTAAATTAATTTATTAGACTAGAATCCATATTTCACATTTGTCGGCAAGCATGTAATCATGTCAGGCCGACTCATGTGATTTATGGTAGGTAAAACTTATATCAATCGCATTTTAATACAAAAACACGACTTCTAGATCATCCGGACATCAGATATTTAATCCGTGCATATTTGGTCCCTCTAGTGCATTTTGGCCCGGTACCACCCGGTGAATAAATAATTACCAAAACAGATCGCACCACCCGGGGCCTGGACATACTCTGGCCGGTACCACCCGGAGATAATTCGCAGAGTTTTTATCCCCTCCAATTTCAGTTTGAACACGGGCGATTGAAGTGTGATCACTCGCAATGCCCTACGTACCTTTCATCGGAGGTGTCCCTAAAGTGGGTTGCACTTACTGATCTATGATTTTTAACAAGGTTTTCAAAATTGCCAGTTTTCAAAAACTTGGATCCAAAAACAAACTGTTTTTGTATCCATTTTACTTTAATAGTTTATATTTAATTTTTAAACATACATGTTATTAAATATAAACAACCACGCAATTAAACTACATGTCATAGTCAAAAACCCTTAAACTACTGTCGTTTCGTGAGCCAACACAAAACGACGGTCCCAATCCTAAGTGACAACAACACATATGGCAAGAACTTCTCGGCGCTCCCACTGGCTCCAAGATCCATGTTTGACTTCGTGCTCCGTCTTCAGTTCTTGATTCTTATGTTATTTTATTTTAAAATTATTACAATTAAAGCGGGTTGTAAATGGCACGCATGCCTCCCGTAACCAAAAACGAATAAATGAAATAAAATATACGTACAATCATCAAAACACAACCACGGGTCAAAGGGTTTGACTATGACATCAACAAAAAAAACGAAATCTTAACTAGATTCTATTTTAATTTAACTACAAATTAATTAAACTAAATTAATTTAATTAAAAACAAAATTTTAATTCCTAGGGTTTAAGCCCTTATCCGTTGTTACCTACCGCGTACAGCAATAGCTAGCTGCTATCGCCGCCGCACTGGTCAGTATTCGGAAAAACAACAGTCACCATCGTCAGCCGCTGCTCGCGGCGTGAGGCCTTTGCTCGCGGCGCGAAGCCTCGGCTCGCGGCGCGAGCTGGTTAACTGATGCTCAACGACGACAGCAGCCCAAAGGCCACCTACGCCGCCCTCTTTTCGATCGGAAACCAAAAAATGGCAGTGGCCGATACCCCTTTGCGGCGGTTATCGACCACCGCCACCACCACAAACATCGTCGCCACCATTAATCCACTGGCGACAGCAGCAGCTCGGCGCCACCACCATCGCCGTGGTTGGCGATTAACAAACAAAACGCCACCACCGCCATCAATGACGGCAGCGGCGGCCATCGTCGCCACTTGGTGGGAGCACGACAGCGGCAGCACCAACCGCCACCACAGCTGCCGCCCCCCGGCGAATCGAAACAAACATTACCACCGCTACGTCGGTGGTTGTAATCTCAATCACCGCTGACTCCCACCACTGATCCGCCTGACGGTCGTTGATCGGTGGTTGGAAGTCACCGGCGACAGCAGCAGTACGAACACCGCCACCATCGCCGTCCGGCGATCGAAAAAAACAAACAGCCACCGCCACCGCCACCACAATCGGTGGTGCGGTGGTTGTCTTTGCCCACAACCGACGCCGCGGTGATCGAATTAATCACCACCACCACCACGATCGGTGGTGCGGTGGTTGGATTAGCACCATCGCCACCACACGGCTATGTGGTGGTTGTTGTTGACATCAGCCGCCGCTACCACTAACTGTGGTGCGGTGGGCTTCGGGTGCAGCCGGCGGTGGTTTATTGGCCAACGATCGGCCTGGTGGCACGGGCGGCCAACTACCGCCGTTCCACCGCCAATTAGGTTTACAAAAATCCAATTTTTAACAAAATTAAGAACAGATAAAAAAAGTCGAATTTTTAAACCTAAACAAACAGCTAAACCTGATCTGTAGGTTTTAGAGCAACCGCAATGGTAAGGTACACGGACCGATACACTCCACATAGGACAGGAATACATGGTTGAGAGAAAGCGGTATCATCCACGTGGGATGAACCGTTTCACATTTGAGAACCGTGTCTTCATGAATTTAGATGGGCCCATCCACCATTAACTCTCTATTTTAATATATAAAATATTTGCAATTACTATCCACCCACCATTTTCAGATGGTGTTGTTTTATTTAATGTATATATACAGACATATATATACATATAATAAATATTTATATTTCAAATACTTTAATTTTTTTCTATTGCAAATTAAATATCTTTACCTAACAGATTAAATACCATCTAACAATTTTTACCTATAATTTCTTTTTGCTTTCTTAACATTTAGCCACTCATTCAATCTACTACAAGTTTTCATATTTTCACTCTCAAAAACTTTTACTCTCAACATTTTTACTCTCTCTAAATATGGATCAAAACAATCCAAGTTATTACACGAATTTGTTAAACTCATCCACGAGTGATACGAGTTCACCAAATACGACGACCAGACAGGTACACCCGAATTCTCTACCATTTTCATTTTCACCATTTTATGCACGTGCTCAAGATTTTACTCACGGTACATCGAATATGAATATATTTTCGTCACAACTCACACAAAATGCACTGAATGATATTTCTGAAATTCCGCCATTTTCAACCCAAGAAAGTTTGGAAAACAAAAATATTGATAAAACAAAATGGAGTCACAACGAAGATGAAATGATGATTAGTGCATATCTCACTATTTCCACGGATAGTGTGGTCGGCAACAATCAATACAACAAAGATTTTTGGAAAAGAATTGCGGAGTACTATAATACCCATCTCGCCTCTTTTATCGGAAGAAAACCAACTGTTTTGAAATCTCATTACTATAGGATAAATAGTCGAGTAAATCACTTCAATCAAATTTTTATTCGATTAAAAAATGAACATCATAGTGGATGGTCCGATGATCAAGTTATGCAAAATGCTCGTGAACTTTACCATTCTGAACATAAAAATCAATTTAAATATGAGCATGTGTGGAGAATGATTAAGGATGAACCAAAATGGATAGGTGGAAACCCCGTTAATGTTTCAGGAAAAAGAGCGAAGACATCGGCATCGGGTACTTATACATCATCAACAGACACTCATCCAAGCATCAATACCAATGATGTCGAAGTACAAGTTCGACCAATTGGAACAAAGGCGGCCAAGAGGAAAGGAAAAGAAAAGTCATATGATAGAGTTCAATCCATTCAAGAAGAACTGAAGAATCTATCCACCGTCCGAAATTCAATACACGAGGTGATCATGGGGTGCCGACGATTATGTTGGAAGCAGTTGCATCTCAAGATTTATCGATTTGGCATGCATTTTTTGGTGTTGCAGGTTCTAACAATGATATAAATGTCTTAAATCAATCTCCCTTGTTTAATGATGTATTACAAGGTTATGCTCCGCAAGTACAATTTGTTGTTAATGGAACAAAATATAATAAGGGATATTATCTTGGTGACGGCATATATCCGGAGTGGGCTGTGATCGTGAAAAGTTTTCCACACCCATCAGACCCTAAAAGGAAAAAGTTCAAAGAAATGCAAGAGGCGGCTAGAAAAGGTTTATGAAATGTGTAGGGTAGAGAAAACTGATGTGGCAGAGAGAGAAAGTTGATGTGGCAGAGTCATGAACCTCTGAAGAGGTTCATGACTGTGGATGCTCTTAGGAAGTGGTTCTGATACCACTATTGGGAATCGCAGGCACAAAAGCATACACGCAGCGGATAATAAAACCTAGATTCCCAAGAACGGATCCAATCCTAAACCTTACAGATTCAAAGAGGATTGATCAGATTAGTTTACCTACTACTGGCACCACGTGAGAGGGTTGCTAGACTACCGTGACTGATCGGAAAAACGCTTCGGTCGATGTGTGTGGGAGGAGGCCGGCGGCGGCACTAGGAGGATAGAGAGAGAGTAATTTTTGGAGGAAAGAATAATCAACTGATAAAATCACCTTAAGCCTTTTATTTATAGAGTTAAATAAGGCAGTGATTGTATCTGATTATAACTCCTTTATAATTATCTCATCAATTAATTCCTTAATTAATTAATTGATTAATTAATTAACTCAATAAATAATTAACTAATTATTTATTTCCTTTTTCTCCTTAATTAATTCTTACACACAAACGTTCTCAATTAGGTGTGCAGCGGTGTGACCTACTAGTGTCTTATAACATTGGACATGGTAATCCTCTGTTACTGTCTTGCACATAATCCTAACACCATCTTCCGACGAAAGCACTCAAACGAGAAGAAAGTCTTAAGTGCTCAAAAGCATGACTTTAAGCCAAAAAGGTTCAACAGAGTTGGAACCTCTCGACAAGTGTCGAACATCCGACCTAGCAAAAGTTCAGGTAAAACTAATCGGTATCCCGAATTGTCTACTTATAATTTTGCAGGAACAACAAAAGAGCTCATAGATTCCTTACGTAACATTGAAGCCAACGTACGATAGCCAAAGAAATCCGAGCAACCGAACAAAGATAGATATCAGACAAAGTGGTTCGAATTTCATGGCGATCATGGACATACGACGGACGACTGCATCAACTTAAGAATGGAAGTCGCGTACTTAAAGTCCAAAGGTCATCTTAAGGGCGTTCTTTCAGACGATTCAGCTAATGGAAGATCCCCATCACCGGTTCACATGAAAGTCGTAAAATGCATTACAGGTGGATCAGAAGTTTACGGTCTAACGTACTCAGCAGCCAAAAGACATGCACGAGAAGGACCTGAAGGATATCCTGTCCCTAATAAAGCACGATCGCCGACAGAAAAAGAACTTGACACCGCAAAAATCACTTTCGACCAAGACGATCTTAAAGACCCACATCAAAAGCATCATGACAGCTTAGTTATTCAGTTAACAATTGGAAACTGTCTAACTAAAAGGATTCTTATCGATGGGGGCAGCTCAACCAACGTTATTTTCGCAGAAACTCCTAAAATCATGGGAATTGAATGATCTGACATTGTACGACGAACAACCACTCTAGTCGGATTCAACGAAGACACAACGAACACCCTAGGAGAAATTACTTTGCCGGTCTTCGCCAAAGGTGTCAAAAAATAGACGAAGTTCAACGTGATAGATTGCCAATCCGCTTACAACGCCATCCTCGGAAGACCTTTGATCCATGACATGAAAGCAGTACCCTCGACGTATCACTAGAAGATAAAATTTCCCTCTCCATGGGGCGTCCAAGAGATCAAAAGTGAGAAAAAGATGGCTCGAGAATGCTATAAAATTACGATGAAGGCGAAATCCCATGACATCTAGCAATTACAGAGCCAGGATGGAACAGGATCGCACGATGATCTTCAATTAGAAGAAGTCGTACACGATCACAAACATCCTGATCGAAAGGTTTCGTAGGAACAACCATATCTCCTGATATAAAGAATAACATAATATCTTTTTTGCAGAAACATATAGATTGCTTCGCATAGTTGCATGAAGATATGGTCGGGATTAGTCCCGACGTCATATCACATAAGCTCAACATCGATCCATCATTTAAATCTATAAATCAGAAACGTCGCAAGTTCGCTCTTGAACGTAACAAAGTGATAAACGATGAAGTCGAAAACCTGCTTAACACAGGTAAAATCAGGGAAGTGAAATATCCCGATTGGCTGGCGAACGTGGTGGTCGTGCAAAAGAAGAATGGAAAATGGCGAGTGTGCATTGATTTTACATATCTTAATAAAGCTTGCCTCAAAGATCCATTCCCACTGTCACATAGACGCAATGGTTGATGCAACGACATGACACGAGTTACTAACGTTCATGTACGCCTATTCCAGATATAACCAGATTCTAATGCACAAAGACAATCAAGAAAAAACGGCTTTTATGACCGATAAAGGAATGTATTGTTATAAAGTAATGCCATTCGGTCTTAAAAATGCAGGTTCCACATATCAGCGACTAGTGAACATGATGGAAGCATACATAGATGACATGCTCGTGAAGTTCGAACGATCAAGCGACCACGTGCAACATATCAGCAACATTTAAAGCAGTCATTCGATATGTTGCGACATTACAAAATGAAGTTGAATCCCACTAAATGTTCTTTCGGTGTACGAGCAGGAATGTTCCTAGGCTATATGGTCACGCGACGAGGAATAGAAGCAAGTCTAGAAAAATAAAGGTGATCATCGAATTAACGTCCCAAAGGAACGTGAAAGAAGTTCAGAAACTTACAGGACGAGTAGCTACACTAAACTGGTTTATCTCACGATCATCCGATAGGTGCCATCAATTTTACAACGTCCTACGAAAAACCAAGGCTTCGCTTGGACGAACGATCACGAGAAAGCACTACGGGATTTAAGCAATATATGATAGCCACCTTTACTTACTAAACCATCAACTGGTGAAAGTTTACAGCTGTATTTAGCAGTCAGTGCTACTGCCATAAGTGATGTTCTCGTAAGAGAAGAGGATAAACAACAATGTCCGATATATTATGTAACTAAATCCCTTCTCGACGCAGAAACCAGGTATACATCTATGGAAAAATTCCTCTTAGGATTGGTAACAGCTGCAAAAAAGTTAAGGCATTATTTTGAATCTCATCATATAATTGTCGTAACTAACTATCCTCTTATGATTGTGTTACGTAAGCCAGAATTGAGAAGACGATTAGCAAAATGGACTATATATTTAAGTGGGTTCGACATTGAATACAAACCTCGAACAGCAATAAAATCGCAAGTATTGGCAGACTTTGTAGCAGAATTCAGTTCTGAGCTAGAGCCATTGACGCAAGCCGAAGTTAGCGTTATGGTGACTCAAGACGACACACCTTGGATAATGCACGTTGATGCATCTTCTAACACAAGAGGATCAGGTCTAGGTGTCATCTTAAGATTACCACAAGGGGGCAAGATGGTATACTCCATACGATGTAACTTTAAAACCACCAACAACGAGGTAGAATACGAAGCATTAATCCCTGGAATGGATATCGCTCACAGCTTAGGGGTAAAAAACTTACACTTACGAAGCGATTCCCTATTGGTGGTGAACCAAATAAATGGTGATTTCCAAGAGAAAAACTCGAAAATGTTGCGGTATTTGGAGATTGCAAAAGTGAAAATCGTATGATTTGAACGATTCATTATCGAACAGATACCAAGAGATCTAAATACTTAAGCCGATGTACTAGCAAACTTGGGGTCTGCATTCGATGAGCCAACACTGGAAAACATACCGATCCTATATCTTACGACTCCATCCATTGGAACTCAAGAAATCGTCCAAACAAACGAAGAAGTTTTTAATTGGTCGCTTGATATATGGAACTATCTTAAGCACGATCAATTGCCCGAAGATAAGATGGAGGCCCGAAAGACAAAATTCAAAGCCTCACGATATAGTACCTTCAACGATCAATTATATACGCGATCTACCACGGGGCTCATCTTACGATGTGTGACGAATAAAGTTCAAATGAGTCAGATCCTGCAAGAAATGCACAACGGTGAATGTGGAAATCACTCTGGGGCAGAAATCTCGCCAATCGAATCTTACGACAGAGAAGATGTGATGCTTGTCAACGACATTCAGGTACGTCAGACAAACCCTCAAAGCCCCTACATTCCATATTAGTTCCATGGCCATTCATGCTATAGGGCATGGATATTGTAGGAAAATTAACCCCAGCCCCTGGACAAAAAGTATTTTTACTTGTTCTTGCTGATTATTTCTCGAAATGGATCGAAGCTGCTGCTTTGTCACAGGTAAGAGAGGTGTACCCTCTGAAATCATGTGTAACAATGGCACACAATTCGTGAGCGAAAAGACCTAAAAATTATGCGACGAACAAGGCATCAAATTAATCACATCTACACCAAGATATTCCCAGTCCACCGGTCTTGCTGAATCCAGTAATAAGATGATAATCAATTCAATCTGAAAAAGGTTGAAGGCCACAAAGGGAAAATGGGTTGAAGAATTGCCTTCTGTTCTATGGGCAAATCGTACGACGCCAGGAACATCGACAAGACAAATTCCATTTTCACTCGTATATGGTTGTGAAGCAGTACTACCTATTGAATCTCAAATACCAGTCGCAAGACATCAATCAAAACATGGGTGATCTATCCTACGATGTGGATGCCTTAGAAGAACTTAGGGAAGCAGCATTGTTAAAGATGGCTTCGTAAAAGAATGCAATCAAATGTTATTTCAATAAAAATGTTAAAGCCAACATCTTTCGAGAAGGAGACTATGTCTTACGACATGTCTTTCAAAATACTCAAGAGCTGAACGCAGGTAAACTTTCGATTAAGTGGGAAGGTCCATATAAGATCTCTAAGGTCATGGGGAATGGTGCTTATATACTTAAGACCATGGACAACAAAGAGATCCCACGTAGCTGGAACACGATGCATCTTAAAAGGTACTATTTCTAAACCCTTCTACATATGATTATTTTTCACAACAAATTACTGACTTGAGTGTCGGAGTGCCGTTGGTCAAACCAACGGCCACCCCTAGCATTCTTTATTTTTGCAGGAATCACAAGTTATTCGCAGGATGATTGCACGATTAATACTTTGCTAAAACACATGACTATTTCAAACATCGCACGACTGCAAGGCAACACACCCATGGCAAGAGTACTCACTTGAGTAAACAAAAAGAAACGTTTCTAAACCTAAGGCCGAAAATGCCTGAACATACGTACTTAAGCACAAGTAAAACAATTTGAACATACGTACTAAAGCACAAGTAAAACAATTTGAACATACGTACTTAAGGCTAAAGTCGCCTGACATCCAAACAAATTATTTTACACAACAAAAGTAATTATATTCAAAAGATAAGTATTCAAAATAAAGATCGTATGATACATATAAAGAAACTCTAAAATGCAGGAGCATCTGATCCAATGTCCTTAAGAGGAGTCTTCTCTCCTACAACCTCCTCTACTTGCGCCTTCTCAACCCCCACCTCCTTCTGTGGAATCTCCTCACCAGCTTTCTTCATCGCGTCGCCGGATCCAGAGGCTATCTCCTTGCTAGCCTCCTCCTTGACAACCGGGGCCTTCTCTATCGTACGATCTTCATCCATCTCCTTCTGCGAGTCCTTCAGATTCTCAGCATCTAAAAGCTCCTCGGACCCGAGGTGTGCCTTGAAGAGCGCAAGCTCGTCCTCAGCTGCACGAACAGAAATTCCCCCGGCGATAAAGCGACGTAATAAGGCTGCCCTCGTCGTGACCCTGATTAGGGCCGCTTTGTCCCTGAGATCCAGGATCTTAGTCGTGAGGATATCTTCGTGTAGCTCTCTCTCTTTACGAAGTTCCTTTAATTCCTCCTCCATGCTCTTCGTCCGACCCTTCGTCAACCTCAGACAAGCGCTCTGTTCCAGATAGATCTGATTGGCCTCCTCCAGCTTGGCCTTAAGATCGTCAATCTTCACCTTCTTGGCATCTATCTCAACCTCTATCATACGAATTCTTTCGGCGACCTTTTTAGCATCTTTGATCACGACTCTCTCGTGCAGCACTCGACCGCATCTCCTACTCTACAGCACCAAGCTTCATATGGAGAGCTAAACTCGTCTGGAAAGCCTGATAACACACGAAAAAGACATACTTAGAGGATGTAAAACGTATAATAGTTTTTCAATTATAAAAATGCATTACCATAAAGCAGAGTCGCACGATGCCAGCATCAAGGTCTTCTATCTCCTTATTATCGAACCTTTCGCGCTGGGAGGGGAGAAGGAACTACTCTATCGAAGGAAAGATTTCATTTCAGTTGATCGTATCATTCGACATGAATTTCGTGGGAAGCGAAATATTCATGGTCGTACGACCTGAACTTTCAGAATCTTTCCCCTTCTTAACCGGGGACTTCACTGCTTTAGGTTCCTTCAGCTTGCCTTCGGGAATAGCAGACCTAAGTGGCTCCACGACAATTACGTCATCGGGACCTTTCTTTCCAGCATCGGAGGAGCTTGTCCCATTCTTCGCATACGACAGCCTCGTATGCTTAGCCAAGGACTCCCTACTAATGGGACCCTTTCGCTTCTCCGGAGCTCTTTTAGCAGACTCCAACATCATCTTCTTTGACAGTTTCTTCCTCCCTGAAATCGCACGATGTATTAAGAAAAATGTACGAAAAAAAAACGTACGATCAAAAGGAAAGCATGCGATAAATAAGTTAAATGTTCGCTTACCTTCCATTTCTTCTTCCTCCTCCTCCTCCTCGGTTTCTTTCTCATCCCCTTCTATAACCACTACATCGTCATCATCACCCTCGTCTTTAGATTTATACGAGAACAACCTCTCTTTCACCCCGTAGTCTAAGAAATGTTCTATGGTGGCTTCGGATGCCTCAGTCGATATAACACTTGAAAAGTTAATCTCTGCAAAAACAAATCGTACGATTAAAAAAGAAAATATACAAAGATAAAAATCAAGAACCAAGAAAACAATTTTATACCTAGAGAGTTCCACTCAGGAATAGCCCAACCTCCCTCATCTTGTACTGATGATCGTACGAATACGTATCGGGATTTCCACCCACGATCGTGTAACTGGGTTTTTTGAACAAAACCATTATCACCCTTACCCCTAGGAAATAATCCATAGCGATTATACTTAGGATTTTCTTCAATGACAACCTCAGTAGCAGGACCAGATCCAGAGATTACTTCCTTGGCAATCTCCTCCTCGGTACCCTTAACCTCGTGTTCTTTGGGCTCATTCTCTTTCTCATCCTCCGCGTCTTTGAGGTCGTCGACATCCAGAAGATCTTCTGATCCAAACAAGGCACGGAAAGAAGCCACCTCTTCTTTTGCCATCTCAATCAAGACCTGTCCAGCCACGATCCGATGCATAAGAGCCGCACATGCGACAACCTTAACCAGTGCTACATCATCCTTAAGATCTCGGATCTTACAGGAAAGGGCCTCTTCACGTGCGACCTTCTCCTTACGAAGCTCTCCCAGCTCGTCCTCCAGCTTCTTCGGCGATCGAGGACCACTTTCATCCGAGCACGATGCTCGTTATGAATATGGTCCGCCTCCTCCGGTCTAGCTTCCAGGTCAGCGATCTTGACCTTCTTGGCCTCAATCTCTTCAGCCAATTGGAAGACCTTCGCCGATGCCTTCTCCGCCTCACGCACCGCTTGCCTTTTACTGGTCATCTTTTGGCGCATGTCGTTTTTGATGGTCTCCATTCGAGAGTGAAGACCAAGACTCGCCTGAAATGCCTGCAACGACAGAAGATAAAAATTAATCTATGATCGTACGATACCACCAAATAGATAAGGTCGTATGACTTACCAAGAAAGATAGGCTGACAACGCCTACGTCAATCTCCTCAATCCTTTGTTTATCAAACTGCTCCCTTTGAGCAGGAAGGAGGAATTGTTCGATGGCAGGGAAGAGCTCACCTTCCTTAACCACATCCTTTTCAAGAAATCCCTTGGGGAGGGATATATTCAAAGATGTGGAGCCAGATCTCACCAATCTTCCTCGCCGACTTGAAAGGAATCTTCACCACCTTAACATCCTTCGACGCACCTTCAGGCTGGGCATACCTGATCGGGGTAGCGTCAACCACATCATCCGCCTTTCACTTGGCTTCATGCGACAGGTCGACTGACCGAATGATGACCTCGTTCGTTTAGCCATGGGTACACCACCAGCCGTACCCTTCCTCTTCTCAGCAGCCCTCCTAGCAGCCTCCAGTTGTTGCTCCTTCTTCGACAACTTCTTCGATGACCATATAAAACATACGACGCATTAGAACACACGACAGTTAAAAAGAACATATGATAGAAAAAATGCTTACCCTCTATTTCGTCCTTCTCTATCTCTTGAACCTCGGTCTCGGTTACAACAACGTCATTGTCGCTACCTTCACTGTCGTCGCCTGATTTTTGGACAGTGAACGAACGTTCAATAATCCCGTATTCCAAGAAACAGTCGACCAACGCATGTGACTCCTTAGTAGAATCGATCGAGAACTTGATTGCTGCAAAACAAATCGTAAGATTAGAAGTGGATAACGTACGATAAATAAAGCAAAAACTCAAGGAATTCCTATACCTAAAGGATTTTAGTCAGGAACAACCCAACCTCCTTCCTCTAAGACAGATGAAGATCGAACAAACACGTATCGGGATTTCCACCCTCGATCATGAACTTGAGTACCATGAACTAACATGTTATCTCCCCTACCCTTCGGAAACAACCCATAGCGATTAGGCGGTATTACTTTAACGTTATACGCCGTAAGAAGATCAGTGACTGTGAAAGCTGGACGACCCCAATCCTCGTCACACGTTCGATAACGTGAATAACCCTCCAGAATTGGGGCATCAGTTGACCAGGGGATATGCTAAATCGAGTCATAAAAGCTCCAGCAAGTGGACTAAAGGGCCATCAGAATCCGATCTTGAACGAATGCTCGAACAAGGCAAAGAAACCCGCTGGAGCATCCGTCGGCCTATCTCCCCCGCTGCCAAGAGAAAAGCATTCTTCGGCAACCCAACAAGAGTCTCAAAGGCATCGATATCAACGGGATCTTTAATCGTACTCTTTGCCTCCATCGACTTAAAATCTAATCGACCTAAACTCTCTCTAAGACGCTTAAAATGAAGCAAATCGAAATTCCTAGCATTCTTATCGGCTAGAGACTTCAAACGCATGAAAGAATGAGCAAGAAGAGTACCTTATATGGGGCTAATGTCTAAATCCTTGCCGAAATTAAAGGGAGTCGTTTTGGAAACGATTTGCAAATTCGAAATTGGAAGAAGATTGTGGACAATCTTTGGTAAATTCGAAACTCTTATATATGGAAACCGAATTCTTCCCAAGAAAACATGGTCCACTTACAAAGCTGCACGCGTCGTAATTAAAACCGTTGGGATAACAGCTGTCGCCTAACGTCATCATGAGTACGTCATCAACGAAATAGAAACCGTTTGATATTCAAGTTCAATTTACGACTAAGAAATCTATATCACACAGATAAAAGATTCAGAAAATAATCCTGAACACATATTTTCTAAATCTTGGGGGCAAATTGTTTGGGAAAAACCTTGACATCGAACGACAATCGATTTGAATCGCAAGATATCTTTCATGATAATAATCCTGTATTAAGATAAGGTCCTGAGATAAGGCAAAGGTACCCTCGAACCAAACCATCGAATAATCGAACGATTACCACAAATATATCGTACGATCTCCTATTATAACGTACGATATCTTATGACATTTTACTAACGGTAATAGTATCTTTAGTCATTTCATCGGTTACAGGTTCTTGTCAGTTACCGAAGATTAAATCGACATTAAAGACCAAGATCCTCGCATGGAAAACGGCTCAACCATTATGGACCGTGATTTTAGCTACCGTTACGACAGTTATATAAAACGAGCATTCATGGGACGACAGTTATGAAAAAAGCAACCATAAAAAGGACCAAAGACAATGAATCAAGGACACTGAATATTCTCTCGGCTATATAGAATTCTACATTCTTCTCAAGCATTTTACTTACGATCATTTGTAATTTACGTCCGAGCAATCTGTTCATTTCATTGTATCGTACGATCTTTATAGTAACTGTAAGTGCAAGAAACAATGGATCAAGCAATCAAATCTTCATTCCATGATTGAATCTTTACAATATGAACATTCTCTCTCTAGATTCTCTCTCTAGAACACACACTAATGAATATTACAATTAAGCTCCTTCTATCAATCCTCTTAACTAACTCCTTCTAACACACTATATATACCCTTGACCTCAACACTTACTAACATTGACTTTTCTAACTAATACTTTGACTTTACATATTAATGCTTTGACTTTGACTTTGATGCTTGACTTTCTTCTTTGACTTCCATCCTTTGACTTTGTTTGACTTGAATATTGTTTCCTCATCTTGAGATCTCGGATACAATAATATTTGCTCTAACAATCTCCCCCTTTGTATTCGAGATCGCTCTTCAAAATGAGCTTCAGCTTTAACGATCTTTTGTCTTCATGTCAAACAAACTTTTTCGGTCACAAAATTTCAAACAACTAACAATCTCCCCATTTATACACGCATCATCTTCAGAACAAAGTCTTCAATCTTGAAATCAGATCATCACAATCAACCAGATAAGCTCAACACATAACAATCTTCCCTTTTTCAAATAACATCTTTGAATCAACACTCTTCAACTTGAAGCAGTCTTCATCAAATCCAGAATTCCCTCTTGAGGTCAAATCCAGAAACCCTTCTTGAGGTAACCAAAGCCAATGGTCAAGGATATTTAGATTCTGAGCTTTGACACTACATGTACTAAGCTCTTCACCTTCTCAATATAAATCCATCATATCTTCAAACTCTTCAAACCACTTTCTCAACTTCAGCAAATCAAACCATTCTTTCATCAACCTTCATAACTCGAACTCAATCTTTAAATCTAAAGGCTTTTCAACCTTAGATTCAAAAGATTTAAACTTTGATCTCTCTTTAGCTCCCCCTTAATACTTGCTTTCTTCCCTTAACTGTTACTTCACAACACATTTCTTCACATAAACCCTCAAAACTTGAATGAACCAACATCATGAAATCTTCAATCGACCATACTTGTTATCTTGAACTCTTCAAATCAACGATACTTGATGTCTTGAAATCTTCAACACATATCATCCTGAACTCTTGCACATATATCCCATATCGTCATCATGCTTTTGCAAATGTCTTTGATAGAACTTCTCCCCCTCATGATGGTTAGGAGAATCCTGAACATCATGCACGATCAAAGACATCATCATCAAAGAATGATATACATAGGAACTACTCCCCCTCAAATTTTGGTATATCATTCAAAGAACCATATGTGCCCCTCAATCAAATATCTCATCCAAATCAGAGTGCTCCCCCTCAAATCCAGCTCAAGTTGCTCCCCCTCAAATGATGGGTAATCGGCTAACATAGAAGCACATTTAGCAACTATTGACACAACAACTCATAGAATTGTGTGGCCTATTTTCAGTGTTGGCAACAGGGTAGCACTGATAGGACTTCCAGTCATCACTGAATCAAAGTTATAAAACTAAGTTCTCAGACTGTTCCGGCAATATCACAAAGATATGCAATTGGAATCACAAAGACTCGTGCAAGTGTCAAAGAAATATCATCATATCAATTAGGCTCAAATATTGAATCAACCTGGGACGCAGATTGAAAATCAATGACTCTTGTGCATAGAATATGAAGTTCGGAGACCGGAGAGGATGTCTTCCTTGTTTCAATACCTAAATCTTCCGAGTGAAGATTAGATAGATGATGTGCTAATTCTCCGTGAGAATTGAAACAAACATCTTTTAAGAGATATTTGAGTAGCTTGGTGGGGTGACACGAGTTATCGACACTGGGTCCATGTCTTGTTTCAATATTCATCTCCAAAGAACGAGAATGAATAGATTATGCGGTTACCCGGATAAGTGTATCGGTTTGGGAAGGATCTTCTTTTATTCTTTTTGATCCTGTCTCACACTCACCATTTTCTTTTAGCTCCCCCTACACTCAAGCTCTCGGACATTTTACCTCATTCCACCCTCACACACTGGGTCTAACCTAGGGTTGTGTTTCTTGGGTAGATCCTCCGGCTCTGGATTGATCATAGAAACTTCTATATCCTATCACACATAAGTTGATATCATGAAATGATATTCTTTGAAACGTTGAGTATATTCATACCAGAACGTGATATGATGGTGATTCATATGTGATACAATATGTATATAGGGAACATATGTTGAACAGAAATGGGGAACATTTGTTGATGAGATCATATGTTGAAGAAATTCATTCAAATGCTCTAACAAGTGAGAATTGATTGTAGAAAACAAAAATTGTGATCGTGAATTCCAAAGAACAAAATTCAAGCGCGAAACAGATAGACTCAGTAAGCACAATGTATTCAAGAACTGAATCAATGATTAGAAAGTTTAATTGTGAAGAACAAGTCACAATTAATAATCTGAATAAGAAATTGAATCAATGATATGAAATAACGTGCATTGAAATCAAATTGGAATTCAAGCGAGGGTATTTCCACCGAATAATTTCAACGAATATATGAGATGTGGAAATAACAATGTGAAGAAAAATATAACACGTGGTAATTCGTGAAACGATTTAGAATCGGAAAGGAACGAACACAAGTAAGTTCCTGATGATGAACACCACGGTTAAACACAATTAAGCGCAAGTTATGAACTAGGGTTTAGAGGGATACTTACAATAACGCTCATATAACACATTGATGCTCGGGTCTTGAACTGATTTATTCAAGAGCCATTAACCTGCAAAATCAAACAGATTTTGGTATCCACTTGGATGTGGATCCTCTTTTGTTAGAGAAATTTGGATTATAAGATGAAATCTTGTAAATCCCAAATCGTTCATCTATATAATCGTCACTTACAAAATCATTTCTTAGAAGGTAAGAACCAGATAATTTTCTTTTGGAGAGACTAAGAAGTTTATTTGTAGAATAAACTAACTGAGACTTACCAAAAGACGTGTCATGGAAAGATTTGTTCTTTTGAAATTTCGGTTCCGAAGCAAATGATTTTGTATGAGCTACCTTTGTACTAGATCCCTTAACTTGCCAAATAAACTTACTATTTGAAAAACGATGATTACCTGAATAATCGACACGACGATCATAGAAGATATTTGAAGTACGAATCTGACCACTTGAGTTGATATTACTTAGTGAAGCACTATCCACATTGCTTGAATCATGAGCTTTGAAATTTGTTTTCTCAAGTTCTTTCACTTTGGAAGAGAATTTGTTTCTCTCTTCAAGAAGATCATCAAGCTTCTTCTGCTGATCAGATCGCATTTGTTGCTCATTCATGATATTAGTCGATAATTCAGATAACTTGCTTGTAAGCTTCCTTATTTCAGCCTTAAACAATTCCTTTTGATCCTCAAAATCTGCTTCCACAAGACTTGGCTTCTTAGGTTCAGCGATTATCTGTTCTAAGACACTCTTTTCATGTCGAAGAACCTTCTCTTTTTGTTTAAATTGATGTCTTACATCAGATAACTGATTCTGTAAGTCAACAATTTGTTTTTGAAGCTCAATACATTTCTTGTCATCAACTTTCCTCACTGTATGAACACCTTGGATTTCTTCTTCAAATTCATGCATCATGTTCTGATATTTCCCGGCACGAAGACTTGGTTTCTTCAAAGAATTCTTCTTATCTAGGATAATCTTCCTCTCTAACTCAGATATTTTCTTTGAAAGATTAACACTTGTCAAATCAAATACCTTTCTTTCTTCTAATAAAGTATTTTGAAGATCAGAAACAGTCTTTGTAAGCTTCTCAATTTCTGTTTCAAACACATGTCTTTCTTTCGCAACCTCTAGTTCCACATTTTGCTTTTCCTGTCCAGCTTTGTCTTCTAATAATTTCTGAAGATCAGCCACTGTCCTTTGAAGCTCGAAAATCTCTTGAACATATTCTTCTCTGTCTTTTGCAAACCTGCTTCTTTCATTCACCAGATCATGTTCACTTTCATACACAACTTGTTGTAGAATCTGGATTTGCTCAAGAAGCATCTCTCTTTCAGCATTGTGCTCATTCTGCTCTTTGAATTTAAGAGATTCATACTCAGATTGAGTCTTTTTGAGAAGATTTTCAAGATCCACAATCTTTTCTTCTAAAATCAATGTAGGAACATAAGGTTTGGCTTCGACAACTGATTCTTGAGAAGAATTAATATCAGGATAAACCAGAAAATCAGAAGAATTAGATGTGTCTTTTGATTTGATTCTCAGAGTGTCTGAATTATACACAAACTTGACCCTATGATATTTAGGTTCATAATATACAGGATCATGTGTTTCAATCTCTTGCATATCTGAGAAATCTTCCTTCATTTCAAAACCTTTTAAAGAAGGAAATCTGGTGCTCATTAACATACTTGTAAAATCATAAAATGCAGATTTCTCCTTAAGAGCGTTTTTCAACACATTTGGATTCTCATAACCTAAACCCCATTTAACATCAAGAAAATCTCTAAGTGCACAGGGTTTGTTTAGAAAAATTGTCCGTTCAGAAACACCTATTTTGTGAAGCTTCTCATCTAAAAATTGAATTATCTTGTTTGATTCCTTAATTTGCTTTTTACATTGAAGCTTTGTCTCTGCAATTTGTTTTTCAAAATCAAGCTCTTTCTCTTTGATCTGATTTATCATTTGAAGCTCTTTTTCTTTAATCTGATTTTTCATTTGAAGCTCTTGTTCTTTAATATGATTTTTCAAATGAAGCTCTTTTTCTTTAAATTGAGCAACTGCTTTTGCAAGCTGTGTTGTAAGACTAGCCTTCTCACGTTCTAGTCTCTTCGTTTTATCCCAATCTCGTTCATACTGAATTTCATCATCTGAATCCATTGTTATCTGCACAAAAGATAATAAGGATCGTCAACAGAAACTTCGATTAGAAGTGTAAGTAGTGCACAAAAGATTTATTTCAAACAAATCAAAAAATTCCGAAGAAAAATGGGTAAAAAATAAACTTGAAGTACTAAAAAATGACAAAACCAAGGAACTTAAACGACTCACAAACGTGAAAACACACGTACAAGGACTGAAAATGAAAATAGAATGAAAAGAAAACAAAAACACAACTATTTAATAAAAGAAAAAGAAAGAAATAAAAGAAAAGAAAAAACAAACAAACTTGCAAGTACACAAGCTCAAAAATAGCTCAAACACATTCAAAAACACTCAAAAATAAGCACAAGACTCGAGTTACACAACATGGCTCGAGTTAGGGAAGAAAATGGCTCGAAATACGAAAAAAATGGCTCGAAATACAAGAACCATGTGATTACACGCGCTACACACGCGCTGAGAGTGGTCTTCACGCGCTGCAGATGAGTGCCACGCGCTTCCACGCGCCGAGAATCACACTCCTGAACGCGCCTGACTCGAGCGATGACGTCACACTGACGTCATGATGATGTCACGAAGCGGTCAGCACCACGCTGACCGAGTGCTGAATGAGATCTGACCCACTAAAAGAGCTCTGACCGAGCTCTGACCTCTGACTGGAGTGTCTGACCGAGAAAATTGGATCTGACCGAGCACTTACTCACAAAAAAAAAATGCTGACTCGAGTTCTGACTCGAGCTGAGGCCTCTGACTCGAGCTGATTTCTTGAATTTGGCTTGAGATTTGGCTATTTTGACTCGAAATAAGAACAAAATGGCTCGAGATAACAATAAAGAGGCTTGAAAATTCAAAAAGTAAACCCACAAACACCTTTTTTCAAAGAAATCTAAACCAAAATGGATCTAAAACTCAAATTTTCATCTTCTTTCTCAAGAAAACTTCAAGAACATGAAGAACACCTTCAACCCAAAAATTTTAAAAACACAAATTTAACCTCTAAACCTAAAAACAAATGATAGATTCATGTCCAAAAACACTTTTTAGAAACAAATCCACTCAAAAACGAATCAAAAACTCACTAAATCTCACAATCACTCATGACCTCCATTGATGAACTTTGAAGAACTTCAAAAATCAAAACTCAAATTTTGAAGCAAATTTGATCTAGAATGATTAGAGATGATTAAAAAACACACTAGAAACACAAAAATACACACAAATCTACAAGATCTACAACAAAATCTACAAATCTACACAAAAAATCTATAAAACCCATTTCTTCAAAATTTCTTCAATTTTCTTCAAATTTCTTCAAATCTTCATCAAATTGTGCACCAAATCTTCTGCCATAGCTCTGATACCACTTGTAAGTGCAAGAAACAATGGATCAAGCAATCAAATCTTCATTCCATGATTGAATCTTTACAATATGAACATTCTCTCTCTAGATTCTCTCTCTAGAACACACACTAATGAATATTACAATTAAGCTCCTTCTATCAATCCTCTTAACTAACTCCTTCTAACACACTATATATACCCTTGACCTCAACACTTACTAACATTGACTTTTCTAACTAATACTTTGACTTTACATATTAATGCTTTGACTTTGACTTTGATGCTTGACTTTCTTCTTTGACTTCCATCCTTTGACTTTGTTTGACTTGAATATTGTTTCCTCATCTTGAGATCTCGGATACAATAATATTTGCTCTAACAGTAACCTTTAAGGACATCACCCCATAATTGGTGATACATAGTGCAACGTCGACTACCCTTAGTCAGCTGCAGGTTTTTCCTCGATCGTGAGGTTTTTCCTGCGTCACCAATTGATTTGTCTCTATTTTTATTTATCATCGTACGTTTTATTGAATCGGATTCTTTCTCTCGACGGTTTAGCTCCACAATATCTTACGATAACAATTTGTGTAAGTTTTTTTACATAAACACACACTTTCTTTCATATTTTCATTGTTTCGAAGAAACTATTAATAAAAACCTATCTAATTTTTTTCCTTATCAAAATACTCTTGTGCTAAAATAAAGCTGCCTCCTTTATTCGGTTCAATAGAAAGCATTTCATCCGCCACGAAAAATGCAAAATAAAAGACGTGATAAAAGTCCATATATAAATATGAAACTTTTTTCTCATTTTTGTGAAACTTTTTCATTTTTACGTAAATAAACACCTTCTTATGAAATAATTTCATCAAAAAATTTAGTATATGAAATATTTTCATCATATTAAACAACTCTACAAAAGGTTTTTCATTGATTTACGTATTCAACCATGAGTTTACACGGTTTACACGTTTTTTTGGGTTTACAAATGAACTTCCCTCTATCCCTCTATAATTAAAACCCAACAACAAAGATACATTTGAATATTTTAAATAGTATGAAAACAATAAAATATATTATATTTTTTCCTTTAAAGAAAGAGACTATTTACTTTCAAGAAATCAACATGCAAGAATGATGAGCCATACTACACATCTATCAAAACATAACGATTAAAGGTAGCTGACTATATATCCATATATGTTATGATTCCTTTCGAATGAATGCATGCCACATCATTAATCAACTTTTACATGTTATTATTGATTTGAAGACTAATACAGTACATCTTGGTTTTTGAACCATATCTCTAAAAGTTGGTGTCCAATGTCATTTGCGTTTGGGACCCGGATACACATAAGTAAAGTTGGGAACCCACCTTAACAAAGAACTAGCTAATTTTGTTAAAAACAAAAGCTGCTATTTAATTTGAGAATTTGTTGATAAAAACAAAAACAAATCTTTGATATCTTCTCATTTTATCATTTAAAACATTTTTATTATTGTAATTTATAATCGTTTTAATATGTTATGAAATATTGTCTATTTTATTTTATTTTTACTCATTTGAGAGGATCTATATTTTTACTACGGTTTAATAAAGCCTTCTAAACAATTAGGACAACTCTAATTGATTTATTGAAAACAAAAAATATATATGAAATGAGAAATCCTATAAGATGTAATTAATGTGTTAAAAGTTGATCAAGGGATAAGAAGATATGAACTTCAGGTACTAATGATTTGTCATATCGATCATCCTCTAGCTTTACACAAGGAAAGGGTTTTACAAAATATATATATCTGTTGAATGATACAAATTATTTGATTCATAGGTGCTTTTAACCTCTTATTAGTCGAGAGTTGTGGCAATAAAGCTATGCCTACATGAACATACATTTTTATAACTTGGGTATTTTGTTTTTACCTTTTTAAACACCAATTTCAATACTTATCTTTAAATAAACGTAGAAAATCATATAAGATGGTTAAGGATGAGAGAGAACATCATATATAAGGCAAATCATGAGGCGTGAGGCATAAGATCGATCATAAATAGCAATCATTTACATAAATAAAAACGATTAGCAATCATATGCATAGATATTTAGAAGACTAAGAAAACCGTGTCATTTTCTAAAAAAGTTATGGATAATTTGAGGTGTTTTAAAAATATAAATCAAGTAATGAACCCATTGGGAGCAATGGGACAAATTTCTAGCCGACCACAAAAATAGATGGTAAGTTAACTAAAATAGTTGTTGTTAGATTATCAGATATAAAGTTATCATGAGTTTTTTATAAGTCACAATATCTATTAACTTTATTGGTATGCATATAATAATTTGATCAATGAAAATGGAAAACACTAGAGAGTTAAAGTATCCACAGGTTAAGTCTAATTAATTTGCTTGAATTCCATAAATTTATATTTTAAGATACATAATAGATACATTACCCAAAGATGTGATTCGTTCTCCTAAAATCCTAAAAATCCAACAGCTATCCCCCTAATCTTGGCTGCCCCCAAATGAAACAACATCCTCAGTCCAAGGTAAATTAAAAAAAAAAACAAAATTACTAAAATTAAATAAAAAAAACTAATTAAACGGTCATAAAATCTAATTAAATGTATCCAAACTTGATTAGAATGGGTTTTACTCCATTCTTCCTCCAAATTTAAAGGCATTTTTGTTTATTATTTAAACTCTTGTTTTTTTTTTGTTCTTTTGTTTTTTTGAAAAGATATTTAAACTCTTGTTACGCATCGCATCTTATGCAATTGACAAAATTTATTTTATTAAAAAATCCATAATTGAGTTAAGATGAAACGATATCCGATAATATGTAATATAATACAACGGATGTATTGTGATGTTCTTTTTTTTTGGACGATAGATAAACACGCACACGCCCCAATCGAAGTTGAAGAGGTATTCCGTATTCGGGATCCATTCGGGCACCTGACTAATCCTCTCGACCATGGAAACCGTTACTGGCCCATAGCCTCGCCCATGCCCGGCCCGAAGGTCCATGAACTGGGGTGTCGCCTCCTGTTCCCTCCCCGAATCGAACTTAAGTAGACCGAGATACCATCCACTGCCCCCCTCAGGATGTTACCGACCGTTGAACTACAACGGAATTGACAAACTTGGATGAACACTATGTACCCTCCAAGCACTAACCACTCCACCACAACACCTTGGACGTACATTTTTTTTTTTATTGAACAGCCACCCTGGACGTACTGTGATGTTCTTGATGCAAACTATTTTTACTGAATTTTCTTTCGTAAAAGTAGAATTTAATAACTTGAAATTTTTTGGATGCAAATTAAAATAATGATTCTATTTGTAAAAAAAATTCTTGGTTGCTGGTGTGTGTTTGATATTAAGCATTACTTGGGTATTAAGCAAACTTTATGTTTGCAATTTAGCTTGTAACGCTAATGTTTTCATAATATTATATGGCCTTATATAAATTCATGCATAGTAGCTAACTAAATAAAGTTGTTGTGCAATCAAAATAAAAAATATGATACTACCTAATTACTAAACCCTACAAAACCCAGGAAAAGAATTTTATTAATAAAATAATATATCAACTTACGCTTTGGGTCTCTGTTGTTTGACATTCATAATGTTTTTTATCCTTGATTTTTAAAACTTCGTTTTTCATCTCTATGACTTTTATTTTCATTTCGTTTTTATCCCTATGGTTTTATTTTCATTTTATTTTCATCCTCATCCAACTTTGTTATATTTAATAGTTAACTCAACCAAAAAATGGTTAGTTAAATTACATATTATCTTCCTATAGTAGATCATTCGTTATAATTTTTATTCTCAAACTACATAACTCATATTTTTTAAACTTTTTTAACTTTCGTTATTTATTTTATCAACACATTTTTATTGGTAATTATAAACTATTATAACTTTAGAGCATCTCTAATGAGTAACACTATTTTTTACACCAAATGTCAAAAGTAGTGTAAGAAATAGTGTAAGATTTAGTGTTACTAGTAAAACTTCTCCAATGGGTAACACTATTTTTTACACCAAATCCTTTTTATATTGAAAAGTGGTGTTAAAAATAGTGAAAAAAATAGTACACCAAATATAGTGTGATACTATTCATCACACTAAATTTAGTGTGAAAAATAGTGACCCCATTGGAGATGTGAATAGTAACATTTACACCAAATTTAGTGTTTAGTGTAAGATTTGGTGACCCCATTGGATATGGTCTTAATCAAGAGAATAATCAAATAATTTCATTCAACTGTTCGTAAGTGCATGATGTATTTTTTCCAAACATTTGGTCCCTAAGGTTTGTCAAATATTATAGATTTGGTCCTTAAAGTTCATTTATTACAAAATAAATCTCCAAGTATGCAATTTGTTATGAATTTTTTCCCTCATATTAAGGGTCATCCATTAATCCCTTAAATGAGAGGGCAAAATAACCATTATACCTTTTTAAATCAATTGTATACTTTGTTACTTTAATATAACAACGATGTAAAATAGATATCAGTTACACTGTATACTTCTTTTTAATTGTATACATATAGGTAAACAACCAACACAATGCATGAAATCCATCATACTAACATTTAATTTGACAACATATGTACAAACTTATGTTTCACCAAAGGAGTGTTAGCCTAGTGTTAAGGTTTGGGCACTACATAGTGGTTAACCCGAGTTCGAGCCCTGGGGGACGCATTTTGGAGGTACGGGGGGTTCGACCCCCGGGCTGCATGCTTTAGCAGTCGGGCTTCGGCCCAAAATTGCCAAGGATTAGTCTAGGCCCAATGTGGTCTGGGATACCTCTTCCAAAAAAAACTTATGTTTCATATAAATCATTCCTACCTATGATAAAATATATCAAACTTTATAACCCGGCGCAAGGCCCAGGTTCTTTAATAACTAGTTATAATACATTTCGTTTCGTTCTTTATTGTTACTTTATGATTTTTAAAGAGTGTCTCTCTTTTAGGTTATCAATTTTATAGATAGAATATTTTGATGTATAAGTAAAGTTATAAACTCTAAATGTATTATTAGTTATACGTAACAATGAGGCTATCAGTACTCAATCCTCTCAACTCTTCTAATCTAATTGCCATATCAACTTCTACATCAGCTTTTTTTCCAACCCCACAATTAACCATTTGAAACTCTCTCTGATTAGTACCAACCCTCCCCTCTCTCTCTCTCTCTCTCACACCATAAATACACATAACACACTGACACACACACACACAAACTCAGTGGTGTGGAAACCGTCGGTGACCGAACCCGTCGAACCCGCCTTCCTCGTAGCCGAACCCGCTAAAGCCGTTGAACCTGCCGGCTAGTGTTAGTAATTATGTGCAGAAGTTGACAAACCAAATATTACACATCCAATGTTATAAGACACTTGAGGGTCACACTTGTGAGGACCTGTAAAACGAACAAGTAAAATAACCCCAGTTAGGAGAGATTAGATTTATAATAGTTAATTATAAATCTGTTGGGTATTTTCTGTAAAGAACTCCAAACTTAAATATTTCTATTATTAATTAAAAGGGATTATATATTTATTAGTTGAATAAATATATAACTGTTTTAATTAAATAGGTTTATATATATATATATATTTGTTAGTTGAAAAATAAATATACATATATATATATAGAATAATAATTATCTTGAAAAATTAATATATATATATATATATATTAGTTAATATATATGGAATATTAATTTAATTGATCTTTATTAAGGAAAAAGAAAGACTTTTATATATGGATAATTATTAAGGAAAAAAGGTAACTGAATAGAATAAGGAAACCTTATTCCATATAAATATTCAGTTAGGTTTAAACCTTTTTCATAACTTATTCTCTCACCCAAAAAAGAAACCTGATAACTCTTCCAGTTTTTTCTCTCTCTCCCTAAAATCGATTTCTGCCAAAACCCGGAACCAGTTCGGTTTCAAGTTTTTTATTCAATCAGATCTACGCAACAGCCAGTTCGTAGAACTCGGGGATTCAACCGGCTAGAAGATCTGTTCGTAAGGTTCATCACAGGTGGATTTAACTCAAGCGATTCAGGTAAAGTTTTTAACACCGTATTATGTGACTTTTAGATAAACAATTAAAGATCGTGTGCTTTCGGGTTTTTTACACAGTTATTGCTTCCTCTGATCAAACCAGTTTTGGTTTGATAATCAGTTAAACCATTTGTTTTTCTGAAATGTGACTCGTATCAGTTTGGTCTGAGGTCTCACAAAACCCCAACAGTGGTATCAGAGCCACAGGTTTGTTCGTTGTTTATCTATTATCTATTAAGACCCGTTAAAATTGTTTTTGGTTTTAATTGATTTTCGTATAAAGATCAATTTTTTTTCTATCTGTTAGTTTAAAAGTTTAGATTTTTATCGTTTCAAGAAAAATTCGGTTTTTATCGGCTCTAAATATAAATTGGATTCTTGTTGGAAACCCACACCATGGTGGCAAGCGGCTGTGGTAGTGTTTGTTGTTCTGAAATCGCAACCACCAGAGGCCACTGCGGTAGCGGTGGTGATCGACGATGGTGAAACCAGCCACCGGCTGCCTTGGTTGAAACCTAGGCGGCGGCGTGCGGCAACCAACCACCCGATTGGTGGTGAGCGGGCGATGGTTGAACCCTGCCTTGGCCATGGCTTAAACGCCACACCACCGTGGGCAATCCACAAGCGTGGTAGCGGCTGGGCAGTGGCCGTTGTCCTTGCCACTCCACGACAACCGATTGGTGGCGACGGTGGTTTAGTGTTTTCGTCGACCGCCAGCGACACACGGCGAGCGGCGGCGGCTGTTTGCCTTCGTCGCCAACAATCACACAGCACCGGCGATTGGCCAAGTGACGTGTGACCACCAGCAGCCACGAACGGCGGCGGTGGTCGATGGTGGTCGTTCCCGGCAGCCGACCGGCTACCTTGGGCAAACCCTAGGTGGCGGCGACGGCGATTTGTTTGTTTTAATCACCGGCCACAGCAGCTTGGCGGCAATGGTGATGCTCATCGAGCACCGCAACCACCAGAAACCGCAACGGCGGTGGTGGATAGTGGTGGTTTGCTTGATTGCCGACCATGGGCGACACGGTGGTAGCGGTTTGCTGCTGCTGTCGCTGACAAGGGGCGGCAGTAGTGGTGATTTGTTGTTCTTCGAACCGACGACCGTAACCGGAGACGATAGGATGGTGGCGCGATGGCCTCCGCATGCTTCTGACGGCGGCAGCGGTGTGGTTGTTTAAATTGTCGATCGACGGCGGACGGCGATGGCTGTCTTGCTGTTGCTACCATCACAGCGACGGTGGTCAATCACCATTAGATGGTGGTGGTCGACGACAACAAACTCGGTGGCGAACACGGTTTGTTGTTATGGTAATCGCCGGTTGTCGACCGTGGGGGTAGCGTTGGCAGCGATGGTGCGCTGTTGTTGTTACCAAGTGGTGATCGACGGCGGCGTTGGTTGGGTTTTTGATTGCCGACCACCAGCAGCGGTAGGCGGCAGCTGTGGCTGTCGTTGACGCTGGCCAATCACCATCGCGATAGCAGTGGTGACCGTGGTCTGCCCTCGTCGACCACCGACTGTCCTCGGACAGCGGTGGTGATGGCATTGGTTGATGGTGCGATGGGTTGTTTATTCGATCGCCGGCCAACGGTGGCATTAGCGGCGGGTGCTTGCTATCATCATTGCCTACTGTTGGTCCCAATGAGGTGACCTTCAAGTAAGGATAGTGTATGGGATTATAGAAGGGGGGGTTGAATATAATCACACAAAATTTCACTTTTAAATTGTTTGTTATATTAACAATATGAATTTACAGATTGTTGCGGAAATAGAAAAGACAATAAGTCTAAACTAAACAATCTAAGCTTTCTTTCACTATGCACTAAAGTGAGAAGATAAGAGAAGAAAGAAGATAGAGGGAATAAGAAAGAAAGGATTAGGGTATATTTTAGGATGAAGAAGAAGTATGGAGAACATCTCTTCAAGTCCTATTTATACCCAATGCATTAAATGCATGCAGACTCACTTTTGTGTACGTGTCACATTATAAGTGGTCCTTTGTACTATTTACTATAAACAAATATCCTTTGCATGGTGTGCAAAAGAGGAAGTGTGTAAACAGTTGCCTTGAGGTCTGATAAGTACGGAGGGAACAGTAAAGAGACTGTCCTTATGTACTTTTGTGTCAGTAAAGGCGGATAATCCTTTTGTGCATTAGATTAAGACATTACACTAATCCTTCAGGATCAGGATACTGATCAGTGAGTAGAGTCCTGATACTGATGTTGTTCAGGGTCACTTGTATCCTGATGAATCTTCAGGATGTCATACGAAATTGAGCAGCCTGCTATCACTGAGTTCCGTCTTCAGATCACGAGCATGCTGGTCCTGTCATCAGCTAATTCTTCGACGTCGCTGATGGTTCTTTGAGTATGATCTTGATATCTTCAGGAGGTCTTCACTTCGGTGGTCAGGATCAGTAGACTGCAGAACAGACTCGTTCATCTCCTGATCCTGATCTTGATGATTATAAAAATAAGTTACAGCATAAGTAACATGGAATAACACTGAACAGGTTCAGTGATAATTCCTCAAGCTATAACAGAAGTAAAAACCTATTCACTAAGTAAAGTAGCAGGATCATTATCATTTCATCAGGTCTTAGGAGAGCTGGATCAACAATCTCCCCCTAAATGATAAGGATAAGACAATGGAGAAATTGTCTAAGTCTAGAAAGAAAAAAGATTTCTAAGTCTAGATGAAACTGTAGGAAATAGAACTCATAAAGGTACATGTCTCATTTACTGTTTTGAGGGATCTTTTTCAGTACTATGATGGAGTAAAGTACAATGCACTGAATTGCATTTTCATTAATCTTAATAAGGTTACAAGAGTAAGGGTGTGGATAACCTCACTTGGCATGAGGCCTTTTGGGTGCGTAGACTCGGCCCAAGAACAAAACCGTGCGGGTGACCTGGACTGGGCCCAAAGCGGACAATATCGTGTCACGGGTATCTGCGGGCGTTACAGATGGTATCAGAGCCAAACCCGGACCGATGTGCACAACGAGGGCGTTGTGTCCTTGGGGGGGGGAGAGTGTAATAACTCGTCCCACATCGGTTGGTGAGGGGAACAAAGCACTTCTTGTAAGGGTGTGGATAACCTCACTTGGCATGAGGCCTTTTGGGTGCGTGGACTCGGCCCAAGAACAAAACCGTGCGGGTGACCTGGACTGGGCCCAAAGCGGAAAATATCGTGTCACGGGTATCTGGGGGCGTTACAGAAGTGTAATAACTCGTCCCACATCGGTTGGTGAGGGGAACAAAGCACTTCTTATAAGGGTGTGGATCACCTCACTTGGCATGAGGCCTTTTGGGTGCGTGGACTCGGCCCAAGAACAAAACCGTGCGGGTGACCTGGACTGGGCCCAAAGCGGACAATATCGTGTCACGGGTATCTGGGGGCGTTACAGATCTGTTTTCAGGTCTGGGGGCGGACAATATCGTGTCACAGAGTTGGCTTGGTTTTCAGGTTCAGGGGTTGAATGAGGAGTAGGTTGAGGTGTTGGTTCAGGGGTAGGTTGTTTGGGTGGTTGATAGACAACTAATTGTAGATTGTTTGTGGGTGAGTCTTTAGAGGAGGTGTCAGTAATAGTAATGGTTTCAGGGGTAGGTTTAGATTTAAGAAGAGAAGATATGGGGAGGTTATCAGAAGATGAGGGAGAGGATGGTAGAGGTTACATACCAGGTGCACCGGGGTTCTCCCCCTGAGACTGTGCAGTCCTTGGAGTGGGCGTTGTTGCAGGGATCTTCTCGACGATGAAGTCGTCGTCTTCTTCATCATCATCATCATCTTCATTATCATCCTCGTTCATTCCCCCTTGTTCATTTGTTCTCCAGTTGGTGGAGGGGGAATAAACGGAATGGTCTCGCTGCAGAGGCTGTCTCTCCCCCTCAACAGGTGCCTGAGCCAGGGCGGCTGTTGAAATACACCTCTGAAGGAGAGAGGCCATGTCGGTTTGTAGTTTGCGAGTGATGAAGGAAGAGGTGATTAGGGACTGTAGAATGTCCCTGTCAGCGCTGGTGAACGCTGGCGGTGGTGGAGGAGCAGTCGTGATGGCGTTGACGGCATTGGTGAGTCCAGTCACCTGCTCCTGGAGAGCGCGAAGCCCTGCCTCTTGAGCATCCAACCTCTGAACCACTGTAGTTTGGAAAGTGGTGAGAGAGTTGGTGCTGTTGGTGACTGTAGTAGAGAGAGCAGGCAGGGCGGTGGCCTTCAGGTCGTCAATAGACGCCTGAAGGGAGATGGAGGAAGTAGCCACCTGGGACCTTGTCATGGATAGTATCCAGACAAGGAATCGTCAACGTCACGGCCGTTGGCGGCGGAGGTGGCGGCGGGTAGCAGCAGCAGCAGTGGCGGTGGCGGCGACGGCTTCAGCAGCAGTTGCAGCTGCCTTTGCAGAGGCAAACTCCAGCTCCAAGGCCTGGAGACGGGCTTGATGCGCATCCTCCTGTTGTTGGAGTGCAGTGCGAGCCTCTTGGAGTTGTCGTTCAGCGGACTGACGACGGAGCTCGGCTACATTCAGCTGTCGCTTGGAGTCCGTGAAGACAAACTCGTCAAAGCAGTCATCCTGAAGCTGAGGATGATCCTGAGAGGTAGCTCCAAAAGAACCTGTAAAAGAAGTAGCTAAATGAGCACTAGAAGACTCAATAGCTTTCACAGAAGAGGAAATGGTAATAAGTTGCTTAAAAGTATTACCTGAGGCTAGGAGGGTATCAGAGCGATTACCCTCCACATTCTCTGAGCGTTCGAGATGAACAACCTCAGGTTCTAGTTGATTAGGTGCAGGAGTATCTGCGGGTATAGAAGATTTAGATAAACGAGAGGTTCTATTAAAAATTGTAGGGAGAGTGAGGTAATATTTCTTACCAGCAACCTGCTTCTTTTTCTTCTGCGCCTTGGATTTGACGCGTTTGGGTTGAGGAGGAGGAGTGGATCCAGAAGGAGGTGGGCGCTTCAGGAGCGCCGAAGAAGTGTTTGCAGCTGGGGAAGTCAGTAATGGGTTAGCTACTGACATAGCATGCAGGGAAAGAGAAGAAGATGGTTTGGATGAGAATAGAGAAGACATACCTTGAGTAGGAGGAGAGGTGGGTTGCTCTTCTGCTTCTAGATCTGGTTCAGGAATAACCAGAACTACAGAGAGAGGAACGTCGTCAGGTTTTGGAGAAACCTGGTCCAGGAACTTGGGCCCGAGGGCGTAGTTGTTGAACGTTCCTTCCTTGGGGTAGGCAGGACCCATATGCAATGCCAGGACGGCGGAGAAGAACCTGGTGAAGGGAACGTTGACCACGCGGTTCTTGTTCTTGATCTTCTTCACCATATCGTCCCAGATATGGTGAGCGTAGTCGAACTTCCTGTTCTTCAGCGCAGAGAAGACCATGTGCTGAATGATGGTGGGGAACTGCTCAGTGCTCCCTGTTTTGCCCGTCAAGCAGAGACCGAACGTGTTCCAAATATAGTAGAACGTGGCGTTCAGTCCTGTCTTGTGGACAGTGGCAGCGGTCTTCACCAGGGGGACGCCTTCCTTTTCAGGCCAGTTGTAGCCTATGGCGTCTAGAAGTTCAATGATCTCTACAACAGATGGGGGAGGAGGATATCTCTTCTTCTTTGGTAGATTCAGGACGTTCCGAAGAGTCCCGATTCCAAAGGAGATGATGTCATCCTGTATCTGGAATTTAATCACTTCGTGCATCTTGCCCTTGGAGTTTCGTTCCTGGGCAGTGGTAGCAGTGGACCAGAGTTGGAGAAGAAAGGGTTTGTGCGGCTTCGGGTTGATGGTGAAAGCCGTCTTCAAGGGACATTTGAGGAGAAAGTCCCTGGCCGGTTTGAGGTATTCCTTGCCTTCAGGTATATCGAAAAGCCCGATCAAATTGTTTCTCTTGAATTGAAGATCGTGTTGGGGATGACAATGGGAAGATTTCCAGTAGCAGTCATCAGTGTTGTTGCCTCAGAGGATAGCTAGGCGTCAAGTGAAGTTGAAGTAGTAGCAGTCATCCTGTTGAAAAACAAAAATAACATATGTGGATGATTAAGAATCCAAAATATGCATTTTTCTTCACTTTTCAATGAACACAGAATATGTTCATAAAAGTGGTGAAATCCTTTATACTTGGAATAGATTGGACACCAAAATGCACAAAAGGAATGTGTTTTGGTATTAAAGAGAACTTCTATTTTGATGAAAATATATCAAAATAGGAGTTGATGATTTTTCTTAAAAGAAATAAGAATAATCATTTAAACAGTTTTAACAAAAATCTAAGAAGATTTTGGGAAAAGCTAAGATCAAACGAAGTGATCTTAGGGTTTTTGGAAAAACGTTTATCAAAATAAGTTGTTTAAGAGAAGAACATCAACTTAGTTTGTAGAAAGAACAAAGAATATAAAGACACTTACGATGATTCTGTTAAGAATGTGGTGAGTGTGTGTTCTTGGTATTCTTGAGAATGCAGATTCGAGAGACAAATGTTTTCTTGCTTTGAGTTCTTTGAGAGAGAAATGTGAGCGTAAAGAGTGAAATGGATTACGAATGAGGTTTTTATACCTCGTGGTAGGAGAGAGAAAATGGATGAGAGAGAAAAGAGCGGCTAATTTCAAATGTAATGATGAAAAAAGAAGTTCTACGTGCGTTCACGCGCCTGACACACGTCGTGGGGAACAGGAAACGTCCCATTACGTGTCAGTGCAGATGAAAAGTTTGTTTTATTTGAAAACTTAAAAACCACCTTTTCAGGGGATAATTCCATTTTGATGAAAGAAGTGTTTTTTTGGAATTAGAGTACTTATCAGATAAGTACTGTTTTGAGAAAATCCTCTTATCACATTTAATGCGATAAGGTTTCAGGAGCAGAGGTACTTACCTGAGAATCATCAGTATTCGGATTTTGAACAAAGATTTTGTAAATACTGAATAGAGTTATCTCCTGATGAGAGTATTATTCAGGAGTTGTTAAGAAAAGAGTCCTGAGAAAAGTTATTCTATAGGATTTAACAACTGTTTGTTCTGATAAACTTCAATCATCAGGATTTAATATCCCAAGTTCACTGATGAGCATATTAAAACGTGTTACATCCAGTGGTTTGGTAAAATGGTCAGCGAGCTGATATTCAGTAGGGACAAAATGGAGTTCAATATCACCATTCATCACATGATCCCTGATGAAGTGATATCTCACTTCAATGTGCTTTGTCTTGGAGTGTAAGACAGGATTGTTAGCGATGGCGATCGCTGAAGTGTTGTCACAGTAGATAGGAATTTTAGAAAGTTGTATGTCATAGTCCTGAAGTTGATTTCTCAGCCACAGGACTTGAGCACAACAGATTCCTGCTGCAACATATTCAGCTTCAGCAGTTGATGTGGACACAGAGTTCTGTTTCTTGCTAGTCCAACTCACCAACTTGCCACCAAGTAGGTGACACCCACCAGTGGTGCTTTTCCTGTCGATCTTACATCATGCAAAGTCACTATCAGAATAGGCTGTTAGATCGAACCCTGAGTCCTTGGAGTACCAAAGACCCAGATTAGGAGTTCCCTTCAGATATCTGAAGATTCGCTTTACAGCGGTCAGATGGGATTCTTTGGGTTCAGCCTGATAACGAGCACATAAACATGTAGAATACATGATATCAGGACGACTTGCTGTAACATACAGCAGTGAGCCAATCATTCCTCTATAGAGAGTCACATCAACAGGTTTCCCTTTGGAATCCTTGTCAAGTGATAGAGGAGGAGCCATTGGAGTCTTCATCGGTGTACAGGATGTGAGATCAAATTTCTTCAGCATCTCATGTACATATTTACCTTGATTGATAAAGATTCCCTTTTCAGATTGCTTGATCTGAAGTCCTAAAAAGAATGTTAGTTCACCCATCATAGACATTTTATATTCAGATTTCATGAGCAACTCAAACTTTTCGCAGAGTTTGGGATTGGTTGATCCAAAGATAATGTCATCGACATATATCTGGACAAGAAGGATATGCTTAGGATATTTCTTAAGAAATAAAGTGCTATTGATCTTACCACGAACAAAACCTTTAGAGAGAAGAAAGGTTGAGAGGGTATCATACCAGGCACGAGGAGCCTGTTTTAACCCATAGAGAGCCTTGTTTAAGTTGTAGACGTGATCAGGGAACTTAGGATCTACAAAGCCAGGAGGCTGAGCCACATAGACTTCTTCATTAAGTTTTCCATTCAGAAAGGCATTTTTGATGTCCATCTGATAAACCTTGAAGTTCATATGTGTTGCAAAGGCTAGGAAAAGTCGAATTGCTTCGAGCCTAGCCACAGGAGCAAAGGTTTCATCGTAATCAATGCCCTCTTCCTGCCTGTATCCCTGAGCCACAAGGCGAGCCTTGTTTCGAATAATCGTACCAATCTCATCAAGCTTATTTCGAAAAATCCACTTGGAACCAATGATAGTACGTTTTCGAGGCCTAGGGACGAGAAGCCAGACATTGTTTCTGATGAACTCTGCTAGCTCCTCCTGCATGGTTGAGACCCAGGCAGGATCACGCAAGGCATCATCTATTTCTTTAGGTTCATTTTCAGAAATGAAATTAACATAAAGACAGACGTTACCAGATTGACGTCGAGTTTTAATGCCAGAGGAGGGATTACCCAGAACTTGATCAATAGGATGATCCTTGGTCCATCGAAGAGCAGGTGGTTGATACACCTGTCCTGAAGTGGAAGCTTCATTTACTGATGGATCAGGGAGAAGATTAGTAGGAGCCAGTTCACTATCAGTGGTTTGAGAAAAGTCTTCACTGTTAGTGGATTGATCAGGTTCAGTTGGTGTGATTTGGGTAATTGGAGTGGCATTTATCAGAGGTGGAGTGGGTATTTCAGTCGGTGGTATAGGATTTTCTTCAAAACCATCAGGAAGGTCTTGAGGAGTTGGATCAATAATGGGAGTTTCAGGGACTTGAAAGAAAGAGTCAGCCCACTGATTTATTTCAGAATTTTCATGAGGGTGAGGAAAGGTAGGACCCGATTCATCGAATTTGACATGAATCGTTTCCTCAATGGTTTGTCTTCGTTTGTTAAACACACGGTAAGTTTTGGAAATAGAAGAGTATCCAAGAAAAATTCCATCATCAGACTTGGAATCGAACTTTCCAAGGTTATCTTTGTGTTCAGGATGTAGCAGACACAACCAAATATATGGAGATGTTCGATTGAGGGTTTCCTGTTACGAAAGAGTTCATAAGGAGTTCTTCTGAAGCGCTTTACTATCAGGGATCTGTTCTGAGTATAGCAAGCTGTGTTGACAGCTTCAGCCCAGAATTGAGTGGCAAGGTTGGCTTCACTCAACATAGATCGTGCAGCTTCAATCAGGGTTCTGTTTCGTCTTTCAGCAACACCATTTTGCTGAGGAGTTCTTACAGATGAGAAGTTCTGAGAGATACCTTTCTGATCGAAGAAGGTTTCCAGGGTACTGTTTTTGAACTCAGTTCCGTGGTCACTTCTGATTGATCGAACAGTAAGGTTGTTGAGCCTTTCCATCTTCCTAACGAACAGAATGATTTCTTCAGGAGCATCACTTTTGGATCGAAGAAAGAACACCCAAGTATATCTGGAATATTCATCAACGATTACCAGTGTATATTTCTTTCCAGCAATGGATTGGACATTAACAGGTCCAAAGAGATCCATGTGGAGAAGTTATAGAGGAGAGCTGATGGAGGAAATCTGTTTGGACTTAAAGCTAGCCCTGGTCTGTTTTCCTTTTTCACATGCTGAACAAAGAGATACCTTTGTATAGCGAAAATCAGGAAGACTAACAACAAGATTGTTGATGCAGAGTTGATTTATCGTCTTGAAGTTGAGATGAGAAAGACGCTTGTGCCAAAGCCAATTTGTATCAGAGGAGGCACGAGATACAAAGCAGAAGTTGTCAGTGGAAGTATTCATGTTGATGATGTAGATATCAGCATGTCTCACTCCAGTGAGAATAACTTCCTTACGTCTGTTTTTGACTTTGCACTTTTTCTTCGAGAAGGAGACTTTGTGATTCTTATCACACAGTTGACTGATGCTCAGAAGATTATGCATCAGGCCTTCAACATAAGCAACTCTTTTGAACGTAGTTACTCCGTTGGTCAGTGTGCCATACCCTCGGGTTTGGCCTTTACCGTTTCCACCAAAGGTCACAGCAGGACCTCTTTCTTCACGGTAGTTAGAGAGGACAGATTTAGAACCAGTCATATGTCGAGAGCATCCACTGTCCAAGTACCAGATGCCCTTATCCTGTAAAATTTAGAGTTTAAGTTTTTATTGGTACCCATAGGACTATGCATCCAGAATTATCAGTAGGACTAGTGGAGTTAGTGGCAGCCTTTACTGAATTACCAGTACTTGAGGCTGGAGTCTTGACTGAGGAGACAGTCTTGACAACCTTCTTTCCTTTGACTGAGTTATCAGTCTTAGGATTTTTCTTTACCTTAGCTGATTTTTCAGCTTTGGTAGCATCAGGACACTTACTCGCAATATGGTCATTTAATCCACAGTGATAACATTTGCGATATTGAAAGCGTTTATTGGGGTCCATGAAGTCTTTGAACTTCAGATGAGCAGGACCAGTACCAAGTATGCCTTTAGCATTGGACAGAGGAGGAATTGGTTTCTTCTCCAGATTCTTTTGCTTTAGGTCGATCTTCAGTCTGGGAACAGGATTTTGAGAAAAAGATTTTGATCCTGACACTGAAGGACCACCACCCAGAACTTTGTTCTTGGGTTTAGGACTCTTGGTCTTTGAAGGTGTTACAGTTTTGGATTTTTCCTTGGATGTTTTCTTTTTGCTCTTAGGAGCACCTTCAGTGTGTGTATTAGAAGAAGAAGGGATGTTTTCAGGAGCATTAGGATCAGGGATAGAAGAAACAAACATTCCAAATTTAAGCATGGAACGATCAGGTCTAGGACATCCACTAGTGAATCCAAGACCCTTTTGTTTTTGACATTTCTCCCTGAAGCTAATATTTCATCAACTTTTTCAGAGGCGTCACTCCATCCTTTGATGGTGACTTTTTCAGCATTTAACTCAGCCAGGGCTCTTTCTTTGGCAGCAAGAGCCATTTCTCTTTCAATACAGAGGGTTTTATTAACAGTGACCTGGTCTTTATAGTTTTCTTCCAGAATAGTAAGTTGTTTTATTTTTTCTTGGCACTCTCTGAGTTGATCACGAAGATCAATATTCATTTTCTCAGTAGAGGTTTTACCATTCAGGGCTTTGTAGAGATCAAAAGTAACTAGGTCCAGCTGAGTCAAGCTTTCAAGAAGGACAAGAGGAATAGGTACCTGACTGGGAGAATCAGTCGTAGAGGTAGAAGCTTCAGGAGTCGTAGAGGAAGAAGCTTCAGGAGCTTGAGTAGGAACCTCTTCAGGGACCTCTTCTATCTTAGCCATGAGAGCTAAGGTAGGTTCCTCAATAATGGCCATCAGTGCCACTTGAGTATCTTCCTCATCAGATGAGTCATCAGAGGAGACATCATCCCAATCGCAGTCTTCTGCGATAAGACCTTTACCTTTGCGCTGGAATTTCATCTTCTTGTATTTTTCTTTCAGGCGCTGGTATTTGGGGTTCTTAGAGGAAGATTTGGCAGAAGAGGAGCAAACTGACTTTTCCTGTACCTGCAATCATTAGCAAAGTGTCCTTTGCCCTGACAGTTGTAGCAGATAGCAGCAGCCTTATCAACAGGTTCTGATTTAGGCTTGTCAGTTATAGAAAGAGGTTTCTTTTTATGGAAGTTTCCCTTTTTAGCAAACTTTTTAAAAGATCTAGTTAATAAAGCAAGAGATTCATTGAATTCAGGATCTTCTGACATGTCAGAGTCAGAGGATTCTAATTCAGTAATAGTTACCGAAGAAGGAGTAGCAACAGTAGGAACTGAATCAGAGACCAGTGCAACAGAGTTACTTTTGGTATCTTTAGTATCTCTTATGAGATTCTTTTTCAGTTTCTTCTGTTGTTCACGGTTTAGAAGAATACCGTACAACTCACTTAGTGTGAGTGTCTTTATGTCTTTTGACATAGTTAAGCAGGAGGTGTAGATTTCCCAATGTTCAGGAAGAGCTTCCATGAACTTGGTAACCACCTCAGAGTTAGGATAGGTAGTACCGATAGTCTTCAGATCAATCAGGAGACAATTGAATCTCTGATGTAGCTGGGAGAGAGTTTCATCCTTCTGATGAATAAAGCTTTCGTACTGTCGAACCAAGAAAATCTTTCTTGATTCCATGAGAACAGCAGTGCCTTCATATTGAACACAGAGGGTGTCCCAAATCTCTTTAGCAGAGCGAAGGTGACAGACTGAGTGGAATACATCATCAGGGAGTGACATGGCAATGAGAGACCTAGCCTTAGTGTCAATGTTGACCAGGCATCTGTCTTCATCATTCCAGTCAGTCACAGGTTTTACCAGTTCCCTTTCAGGTAAAGCTGGTTGGTTGCCTGCAGCAGGAATGGCATGAACGGTTTGTGTGGGCACATGTGGTCCATTTTCCAGAAAGTAAGGAATCTGGGGATCAGAACCAGAAAGAAAGAGTTCCATCCTGGTTTTCCAAAGAGAGAAGTTATCTTTGTTAAACCTTGGAGGTTTTCCAGCAGAGCCGGTATCAAAGTAGTTATCCTTAGCTTGAAGAGCCATGGATTAAGAGAAGAGAGGATCACAAGATTTTTCTTAGAGAAGAAAATGAGAGCTTGTATCTGCTCTGATACCACTTGTTGGTCCCAATGAGGTGACCTTCAAGTAAGGATAGTGTATGTGATTATAGAAGGGGGGGGGGTTTGAATATAATCAGACAAAATTTCACTTTTAAATTCTTTGTTATATTAACAATATGAATTTACAGATTGTTGCGGAAATAGAAAAGACAATAAGTCTAAACTAAACAATCTAAGCTTTCTTTCACTATGCACTAAAGTGAGAAGATAAGAGAAGAAAGAAGATAGAGGGAATAAGAAAGAAAGGATTACGGTATATTTTAGGATGAAGAAGAAGTATGGAGAACATCTCTTCAAGTCTTATTTATACCCAATGCATTAAATGCATGCAGACTCACTTTTGTGTACGTGTCACATTATAAGTGGTCCTTTGTACTATTTACTATAAACAAATATCCTTTGCATGGTGTGCAAAAGAGGAAGTGTGTAAACAGTTGCCTTGAGGTCTGATAAGTACGGAGGGAACAGTAAAGAGACTGTCCTTATGTACTTTTGTGTCAGTAAAGGCGGATAATCCTTTTGTGCATTAGATTAAGACATTACACTAATCCTTCAGGATCAGGATACTGATCAGTGAGTAGAGTCCTGATACTGATGTTGTTCAGGGTCACTTGTATCCTGATGAATCTTCAGGATGTCATACGAAATTGAGCAGCCTGCTATCACTGAGTTCCGTCTTCAGATCACGAGCATGCTGGTCCTGTCATCAGCTAATTCTTCAACGTCGCTGATGGTTCTTTGAGTATGATCTTGATGTCTTCAGGAGGTCTTCACTTCGGTGGTCAGGATCAGTAGACTGCAGAACAGACTCGTTCATCTCCTGATCCTGATCTTGATGATTATAAAAATAAGTTACAGCATAAGTAACATGGAATAACACTGAACAGATTCAGTGATAATTCCTCAACCTATAACAGAAGTAAAAACCTATTCACTAAGTAAAGTAGCAGGATCATTATCATTTCATCAGGTCTTAGGAGAGCTGGATCAACACCTACCAACCATCGTTAGCAATGACCGCGGTAATGGTGGTGACACGATGTTGCCACTATCCCGTGCTGGTTGCGATAAAACCCGACGACTTGAAACCAACTCGTTTTTACGAAAGCCCAAAAACGTTATTAGTTTGATAACGGGCCCAAACCATGTGTCTCTTGGACCAAGTTTATGGCCTAATAGGTTCATTGGGTATTTAGGCTTTTTACCCAAGATTAATTTTATAAAATTGATTTTAAGGAATTTTATTGTAAATTTATAAAATTGTGTTTTATCAGACCAAGATATTTGACTCATTTTCGTCAAATAGGCCCCGTGTCAATTTTCGACTGGTTGGTCAAATCACGACACAGTTCACGGGCCGATGTTTGATGTTCCGATAGGTTTCTTCGGAACACTCGGTTAATTTCGTTAAAAAGCAAATATTTTAGAAAATTGGTTGTGGTTTATAAAATAAGATCTATAGTTTATAAATCTTGGAAATTTTATAAAATCAATTTCACATTAAAATATCAGTTTCGATTTATAAAACAGTTTGATTTTATGAATCAGTTAAAACCATGGTTTGTGATAAAATAATTTTAACGGATCTAGGATTGTTTAAATTCTTTATATTGCTTTTTTTTGCTCTATAAAATTGCGTGGTTGAATAATCTTATACCTGCTTAGTATATATATTGAAGTAATTCTAGAGATTGCCAATTTAGACCTTTAATCTATTTGGGGAGACCTGCGTGCCACTTACAACCCCGGTAAAATGTAAAATGACCTTTAGGATAGAATTTTTCTTCCTGGAGTTCCGTCAAAGATGCCGAGGCCAGTGGGAGCTACGCGGGAGATTCGAAGCTTTATAGTTTAGGTCATTTTTGGCCCTTTAGGAATTAATTGGCAAATCTATAATTGCTTGTTTGTTTATTAAACTGCGTGGTTGTGCTTATTTGTTTTCTCGTGATTATTGATATTACATGTCTAGGTTTTATCAAACGGTTTTTCAAATTAAGTTTTTTATAAAACCAGTTATATCGCGAGGTTGGTTTTAAAATTAAAATTACCACTTTTATATATGTTTTAAATGGTAAGATTTATTTATTTTTAAAACCATATATTTTGTAAGATTGTTTTCTTATAAAAGGCATGCTTTTAAAATAGTTAGTTTTATTAGCAAGTGAGTTTTAAAACAGAGTGTATGTTTTTAACATCAGTTGTTTCTCAAAACAGTTAGTTTTAAAGACAACAATTGCCTTTTAAACATTCAGCTTTTAAAAGCAATTTTAAAATACTGGAAATTTTGAGTTTTTCAAAACTTAGTTAAAAACCCAGAAAATCATAGATCAGTCGTGCAACCCACTTGGGGACACCTCCGACGTAAGGTACGCGGGCGTTAGAAGTGCTCAAACCTTGAGCGCTCGCGTTCAAACCGAAGTTGGGAGGGGTGAAAAGACTCTGCGATAATCGGGTGGTACCGGCCAGAGTACATTCTGTCCCAAGTGGTGAGATCTGTTTTGGTTCTGTTAAGTTTACCGGGTGGTACCGGGCCAAAAAGCACTTAGAGGGACTAAAACATGTACGGTTTTAACCGATGTCCCAAAAAGATCTAGGAGTCATGTTAGTTAGATATGATTGGTAAAAGTCCTTACCTACCGAAATACTACGGGTCTGGTGGGGCGTGCTCAAACCGCACATTAGGACGTATGAAATAAGGGTCCTAACCCGATATTTAATCATTTAAGGGTTTTTATTGATATCTATTAGGAATTGTTTATTCAAAAGGTACTAAGACCAAGTTTTTAATGTGTAGATGGCAAACACAGTTACCAACACTAATAACCTTTCTCTTCGCTCCATCCTAGAAAAGGACAAACTCACCGGCTTGAATTTTCTCGATTGGGAGCGCAATCTCAAGATTGTGCTTGGGCACGAGAGAAAATGGTATGTCCTAGAAGAGCCTCTAGGTGAGGCCCCACCAGCAAATGCCAGTGCGGCAATTAGAAATGCTTATCAAAAGCGTTCAGATGATTTGCTGGATGTTGGCTGCCTAATGCTTGCGACCATGAGCCTAGAACTTCAAACAGGGCTTATGAACACTAACGCTTACGACATGATCCGCCAGTTGAGGGACATGTTCCAAACGCAAGCTCGCACAGAGCGTTATGATGCCACGAGGGCTCTAAACGCGTGCAAAATGGCCAAGGGGACCTCTGTCAGTGCCTATGTCATGAAAATGAAGAGGCTACTCGACCACCTAGAGAGGTTACGTCACCCAGTTCCGTTGCAGTTAGCAATGGATACTATACTCAACTCGTTATCAGATGATTACAAGCAATTTGTAATTAACTATAACATGAACAACATGGAAAAGAGCATTGCTGAACTGCACTCCATGTTAAAAACTGCTGAGTTGAGTATGGGAACCAAAACCAAAGATGTTCTGATGGTCAGGGATGGTGGAGTGAAGAAGAAACGAGGGCACAGGAAAACCAGCAAAGGCAAATGCCAGGTTCAGGTCAGCCAGAGTATACCGAAGACTGTTGACAATGGAAATGGCAAGGGCAAAGGCAAGGGCAAAAAGGTTAAAGTCAACAAGGCAAGGACTGAGAATCGATGCTTCAGGTGTCATGGGGTCGGTCATTGGACACAAAACTGCCCGAAGCGTCATGAAACATGTATGAACACCTCGGACATCTTATGACTGCTTCAATTTATCATTACTACTTGTTAATTTACAAGTTAACTGACACCTAGAGCAAATTTTTGATTGCAGGTGGTCAGGAGAAATGAAGTGCCCGGGTTGCAAGGATCAGACAAGCTTTAATTTAGATATCATCAAGACATTTAATTTTTTGTTATGTTTTTAAAACATTTTCTTTTGGATATTTTTGAAATGATGATTTATGGATATTTAGTGATTTTAAATTTAAAATTATTGTCTTGATTTATATATCTATATTGTTTTGAATCTGATTAAGTCTAGATAGACTTGATTCAATTGGTAGATCCTAAACATCGTCTGCCACACTAACAAATATACTTCAAAATTTTGTTATTTGAAGTAATATATGAAAACTGTCAAAAACACACCAACTAATACTTTAAAGGAATGCGTTTTTGGAATAAAGCATTTATGAGTAATATGATTATAAAAATACATTGTAGTCAAGTTCAAATTACTCATATATTTTAAAAGGAATTTAGGATATTATCACAGATGACGTTGATAACATCAGTATTTATAAAACTAGAAAATTCCAAGTTTTGGAATTGGGATCTGATAAAATCCAGTTAAGTTTTGTAAATAGTAAAATTCAAGTTTAAAGAATTACTTTAAATAAAATTGACTAAAAAGTCAAGTTTTTTACTAAGTCAATGAAACATTAAATTTAAGCAATAGTTGGTTTTCATATAGGTTAGTGGGAGCTCAGTTTATTCTCTATCTAAGCTCCTGATAAAGGATGATAGATATATTATTGATTTATATTTCTAGGAATTCATAATCCAGAGAGGATAAGAATTCATGAGAAATGTGACCTATTCTTTCAAGTTATAAAAGTAAGATCAAAGTTTTGAAACAACAGAAAGTCAAAGTTTTGACTTTAAGAGAATCAGTAATTGTATGTGTTGTAATAATAGAGATTTTGTAATATCTTTTAGAACATCAAGTGTTGTAGAACACTAGAATAAATTTCATGGATTTACCAGTTAGGTAAATGGAAATTTTGTCAGATTTCAGGTAGAAATCTTTATCTACACAACAACTAAGGAATGTTGCAGAATTATCTTTACATGTTAAGGGAAACTTGGAGTTAGTCCAGTATCTCCAAGATTTAGGGAATATGGTAAAGAAAAGTCTAGATTTTGTTTAAAGTGTTTGCAAAACAAAACTAGCAGAACCAAGTTGAAATCATTATTTAGACTTGTTTTGTTTTGGTTGTTTCTTTGATTAGTATGGTAAGCAACTAATCAAAGGGTTTAAACTGAAGAAAATGTGATACTTCATTTTAACAGTAAAAGTACACATTGAATAGACAACATAAAAGCAACTTTGAAAATATTATTAATTTTGTAATTGATTACAAAGTGTAATATGGACTTTACAAAATTAATTTCACTATTTTCTATTATATTTTTGCATGTTTTGATCCGGGAATAAAACTAGTCTAAGTTTTATTTGAAATTTATCTGTGACAACTTATCCAGGTGGGAACCTGATAGGGTTTTAAAGTCATCGTGAGTTTTTGGGTAGTTATAATCCGAGTGTTGAATAACAGCTACAAGCGATGTAGACCAAAAACTGCACGGATATTCGATAGAGTAGCGAATATCGGATGTGATCCGTCGGTTGAGATTACTTCATGGATTTTGTCATAAGTAAATCTCACAGTAGGTTGTCCTAAATACCTGAGGTATCTGGTTTGGGATCACGAGGACTACTGGATACTTAGTGCGTCCTAATATCACGCCGTAACATGGTGGTTATACGGGGCGTAACTAGATTCAGCGGAAGTCGTGGTGTTAAATGCAGATATGCAAGATGGGATTTGCACCTCTTCCATGAAAAGAGATATTTATGGGCCCCTTGACTGACTGAAAGAACTGATGAAGTGTATGGTCATGCCCAAACGAACTGATTTGTTCTTTGTCGTTTACCTATCAGTTAGAAGTCGGATAGTCAAGAAACATAATCTTGAGTATTCTGAGTTGACTTTATCCATGCTCATACTCAAAATTGAAATATCATGTTGCAAAAGGAAAAAGCCTAGTTATACCCAATTTATGAACAGTTGTTTCATAAATGTTGTATCCTTAAAGGGATGATTATATCACCTGCCTGGGTATAAGAGTTCTTATAACCTGGTTAGCCTAAGTGCCTGTCTAGGGGCCTCCTTAGGTCCGCGTGGTCAAGCCGGTATTGCCAACTTGCACAAGTAGGAGTCTGTTAGTAATTATGTGCAGAAGTTGACAAACCAAAGATTACACATCCAATGTTATAAGATACTTGAGAGTCACACTTGTAAGGACCTGTAAAACGAACAAGTAAAATAACCCCAGTTAGGAGAGGTTAGATTTATAATAATTAATTATAAATCTGTTGGGTGTTTTCTGTAAATAACTCCAAAGTTAAATGTTTCTATTATTAATTAAAAGGGATTATATATTTATTAGTTGAATAAATATATAACTGTTTTAATTAAATAGGTTTATATATATATATATATTTGTTAGTTGAAAAATAAATATATATAGAATAATAATTATCTTGAAAAAATAATATATATATATATATATATATATATTTGTTAATATATATGGAATATTAATTTAATTGATCTTTCTTAAGGAAAAAGAAAGACTTTTATATATGGATAATTATTAAGGAAAAAAAGGTAACTGAATAGAATAAGGAAACCTTATTCCATATAAATATTCAGTTAGATTAAACCTTTTTCATAACTTATTATGTCACCCAAAAAAGAAACCTGATAACTCTTCCAGTTTTCTCTCTCTCTCTCTCCCTAAAATCGATTTCTGCCAAAACCCGGAACCAGATCGGTTTCAAGTTTTTTATTCAATCAGATCTACGCAACAGCCAGTTCGTAGAACTCGAGTATTCAACCGGCTAGAAGGTCCGTTCGTAAGGTTCATCACATGTGGATTTAACTCAAGCGATTCAGGTAAAGTTTTTAACACCGTATTATGTGACTTTTAGATAAACAATCAGAGATCGTGTGCTTTCGGGTTTTTTACACAATTATTGCTTCCGCTGATCAAACCAGTTTTGGTTTGATAATCAGTTAAACCATTTGTTTTTCTGAAATGTGACTCGTATCAGTTTGGTCCGAGGTCTCACAAAACCCCAACAGCTACAACCCCTCCCACCGATACGCACGGCCTGATAAGGTTTAGTATCATATAATAGTAGTAAAAATATTTTAAAAATATACTTGCATGTGATTAGAGAGGCTGATGTAACATTTAAAGGGTGGGAGGATGGGTCTCTAGTCTATTGTATTTTTTTTCTCTTTTTTTTGTTAAAACCAGTTATTTTTAACTTTCTACAATAGATGGCTCTAGTTTACATACAATCAAAATATAAGAAATAAAATAAAGGTATTTTTATAATAGTTGAAGGAAATGTAATGTCAACTATTAACCGACTAAGAATTAAATAATGCAAGTATATAAGGAATACCATGTTTTATTTATTTATGGGACAAGTTCACGAAAGTGTATCCAACTTGTCATCAAAAGTTATTGTATGTATTGAACTTCAATTTTTACCTTTTAACATATCAAACTTTAAAAAAAAGTCTATTGTATGTATCGAACCTGTTATAGCAGGTTAGTTGTTGATGTGGCACCTGTTTTAGTGATATGGACCATGACTAGATGCTGAGTTGTATTTCTTTTGTTTAAAAGTAATTGCAAAAAATAAAATAAAAAATACAAAAAACCCCATTAGAAGGTTATTCGTCTCCATCCAGAAGACCAAACCGGCGTCACCACTAATGGAATCACCACCGCCGGCAGCCCTACCTCCAGCGTCACTACCATCGTTTCCACCTCCGGCGTCACCACTGTCGTTCCCACCACCGGCGTCACCACCGTCGTTCTCATCGCCGGCGTCACCACCTTCGTCCCCACCGTCGTCTCTGTCCCTACCACCGTCTTCGTCCACCAGCCCCACCTCTCACTTCGATGGCGCCATTGAAGATGTGCCTTTGTCGATTTCAGTGTGGTTGAAGGTGAGATTTCATTGTTTGATGAAAACCATAGAAGGTGTGCAATTTGGTTGAAGGTGGGATTTTATTCATCAATTTCATTATCTATAGACGCTGTAGACCCATTTCAATGTGGTTGAAGGTGATTTCCAGATTTCCAAATCTGAAGGTGATTTCATTGTTCTCGATTTCTATATCTTTCTTCTAGGGTTTTCATCTTCACATTTTGAGATTTAGGGTTCATATGAGAAAATGTTTTTATCATTGATTTAGGGTTCAATCTGCATCTTTGTGTGATTTAGGGTTTATATGACAAATGGTTATTCATATCAATTTTGGTTCATATCTTCGACCTGAAGATGTTTTTCACATGTGGCAATTGTTGAGTATAAAATTTAATCAAAAATAAAATAATTACAGGTTACCTGCTAAGCAGGTAACCTGATACATACAATAGGCCTTTTTTAAAAGTTTGATACGTCAAAAGTTAAAAATTGAAGTTCAGTACATACAATAACTTTTGGTGACAAGTTGGATATGTTAGTGTTAGGTTTATAATAGAAGTTGAGGGACCATTTGTGAATGTTTTCTATTTCTTAGGAATGAGGTATAAATACCTCATTGCCTTGTAATGTACTTTAAGCCTTTCATCATTAATGACATATGAGTTCCACATTTTCTCTCTCTACTTTCTTTCTCTACTTGATATCATTACTCTTATGCTAGATCTAACATGATTGTGATTAGATCTTGTTAGATTGATTCATCTTTACATCTAACAAGTGGTTTCAGAGCTGGATTTGCTGATTGTATGAAGATTTATCATGTGAATTTGTTGAAGATTTGAAGAAAATGGAGAAAACTTGAAGAATTCTAATTTTGGAGCAAATTTGAAGACATATTACTTGATTATTCATGAAATTGTGTGTAATTTCATGAATCTATCAAGTTTTATGCATTAGGAGTGATTTGGAATCATTTAAAAGTGTTCAGATTTGAATTTTTAGTTGAAATTAGCTGAAAATCGTGATTTGTTCGTAAATGTTCTTATGTCTCGAGTCAATCTTCATATGTCTCGAGTGGTAGTTAGGTGGTAGGTAGAATTCGAGCAGAAAGAAGTGTAACTCGAGCAACATTAAAGTTGGCTCGAGTTAAGTATCTCGAGTGGAAGAGAGTTTGGCTCGAGTTGAAGTTCTCGAGCAGTATTAGTGTTTGGCTCGAGTTGAGTATCTCGTGTGAAGTGGAGTTGGCTCGAGTTGAGGTTCTCGAGTAGTATTAGTGTTTGACTCAAGGTGGGTGTCTCGAGCAAAGCAAAGCATCTCGAGCCGAAAATCTGTGTCTCGAGTTAAGTTGAATTACATATCTCGAGTTGTGTCTCGAGCCGGATAACTACAAGTGACTCGAGTTAATTAGTGGTGTGACTCGAGCTAGGTATTGATTTGTCTCGAGCCAAGTCTTTTGTGTGTCTCGAGCATTGTATCTCGAATTATAAAGTTGGAATTCTTCAAATTCACAAAACTGATATTTCTCATAAAATCAGTAATAAAGATCCGTTTTAAAGATGAGTCTTGCAAATCGAAGGGATGATATGTCAATGGGATCAGAGACCAAAGCACCGGTGCTATTCAAAGATGAGTATGAATTGTGGGTCTCGCGATTCAAGCTATACATTAGGAGAAAGAAAGATGGAGATAAAATTCTTCATTCAATACTACATGGACCTCATCCTATCCCAGTTACCACACTTGATGGAAGACAAGTGCCAAAAGATTTTTCAGAAATGGATGTGGCTGAAAGAGAAAGGTTCATGATTGATGTTGAAGCTCAAAACTATCTAATTCAAGCCATTCCAAATGAGATCTTTTGCAAGTTAGATAGTTATGATGAGTCAGCAAAATCTATTTGGGATCAGCTACAAAAGATAATGATGGGTTCCAAGGTAGGAAATCAAATGAGGGTAACTAATCTGATGGATAGGTATGAAAATTTTAGAATGAAGGAGGATGAATCACTAGAAGAGACTTATGACAGGTTTGTAGAACTGATGAATGATATGAAGAAAAATAATATCATTCGATCAGAAATGGATTATATTGTGAAATTCATTAACAATCTGTCTTCAGACTGGAAGCAATTTTCAAGGGTTGTGAAGCAACACAAGGTTCTAAATGAGTTGAAAGTTTATGAAGTGTATGAGAATCTGTTATTGTTCGAGGAAGAGGTGAATGAAATTGCTGCTGAAAGAAAGAAGAAAGAAAAGACTGAAGCTGATACTATAGCACTACTTGCTGAAAAAGAGAAAGCTAAGAAGAAAGTAAGAAAAGGGAAAGCTAAAGTCTTGGAAGTATTTGAAGATGAGGAGGAAGAGGATGAGGAAGAATATGATGAAGATGAAAGGGATCAAATGTTGCAAAGGTTATTGAGTCTAACTGAGGCTTATAAGAAGAAGTTTTATAATAAGTCTGGATCCAACAACAGAAGATTTTCTACTAGAGGTGGTCGAGGTTTTAATAGAAACTACATGCAAAGTTCTCAAGGATATCCTCCTCGAGTTGAAAATCAGTATGTTGATAGATATGCAGCCAAGAAAGAGGAGGTTGTCAAAGATACTCCAGAAAGAACAGAGGAAAAGAAAGGCCAAGCTGGTATTACATGTTACAAGTGTGGAAAGACAGGACATATTGCTAAAGGATGTACTACTAAAATGTCGAAAGTGGAACTGTTGAGGAAGAAGCTGGAACTAGCAGAGAAACAAGAACAAGGATTGGTTTTGATGGCTGATGATGAAGAATGGCTGGATTACTCTGACAATGATGATCAAGCACAGATGTGCTTTATGGGCTTGATGGAGGAAGAATCAGAATCTGATGAAGACATAGAGAGTGATGGAGAAACTTCAACGGTACGCTCTGTCTCTCTTGATGATCATAATAGAAAAATGTTTGAGGTGACAACATTAATTCATAACAAGAATAAAGAACTCGAACTTGTCATTTTAAAACAAACTAACGAAATTACTGATTTGATGCAACAAAAAGAACAATTAAGTTCTCAATGTGCACAATTGCAACAATCAGTGAATGAGTTTGAGACAATTCGAGCTGAACATAAGTCACAAAAGCTGGAAATTGATTTTTTAACCATCAGCTTGAGTGTGGAAAAAGAAAATGTTTCTAAGCTAAATAAGATGATTTCAGATCTTGATCTTAAACTTCATAAGATAGGTCAAACTGAGCATACAATTTTTTTGAATAAACAAGTTGAGTTTAGAGATTATTACTCCAAAGAAGGTCTTGGATACACAAATCCAAATTATTTGAAAAAGACCCTTGGAGTTAAAAATCCAAATTATTTGCAAAAAGCTCTTAAAGAAAAAGCAGCATTTTATGACCTTACAAGCATGTTAATGAGTAAAAGGTTTCCTTCATTAAAAGGTTTTCAAATGAAGGAAGAATTTTCAGAGATGCAACATATGAAACTACATGATCCCCTGTATCATGATTCTAAATATCATAGGGTCAAGTTTATATATAATGATGATACTCTGAAGATTAAATCCAATTCACTCAAGGATGATCCAGTATATTTTGTATACCCAGAATCTTCAAGCAATATTGCAAAACCATACATATCAACCAAGGATTTAGAAAGTAAAGTTTTGGATCTTGAGAAACAAATTGAAGATTTGAAAATTCAGAACTCAAATCTTTTAACCAAGTCAAAGAATTTTCTTCATTGGAATACTACTGATGTTGATTCTGAACCAATTTCACTGGTGTCAGAAATTCTAAATGATTTAATTTGTAATGTGTCAACATCAGTAGAAACCAAAAATTCTTCTCAAGATAATTCTGATTTAAACCAAAATCTGAAAGAGGGTGTTGATGATGAGCAGGAAAAAGTTGTTCGTGTTGTTAATAATAAAGGTTATTTTGAATACAAAGAACCCTCAACAATGTCAACTGATGATGTTGAAGTTCCTTATGTTTTTGATTCTCTTAATTCAATACAACCCATAATTGATGAAATATCTTCTGCTCCATCATCTTCAACAACACCTACAAATGTTTTATCTTCAATTGGTTTGTCGAAAAGTGGTAGTGAATTGGGTGAATCTTCACAGGAATCAAAGAAGTTATCTCTGAAAAATTCTGAACCCGTGTACTCATCAACAAGATCAAAAGTTTGTCATTTTCATGATGAAATCTCTTATTTAGAAAAGAAACATGACAAGGAAAAGCAAAGTTTTCAAAACACAATTCAACAGTTAAAGACAGAACTTTCTCGTCAAAAGTGTGATACAACATTTTGGAACAGCAAATGTGTAACCTTAACAAAGAACTATGATAGACTGGTTGAAAGACTGTCTATATATGAAGAAGGTCATCACTATGCTGGGAAAAACCAAAAGATTGCTCATACTCCAGTCACTCATGCATACATCAACACGGTTCAGTTCACTCAGGGAGTAAAATCTATGTTACGGAAATTTCAGCATCACATTGATTTGAAAAAGCAAAATCCGAACATGGTGTTTGCTGAGGAAACTGAGCAGTCTATTTCACCTGTTCAAACTAAGTTGAAAGCATTTGATATCTGTGCTAATCCATCTACAGGAAGTTCCAACAGTGTGACCATTGAGAAGCCAAGAAAGAAGAAGTCAACGAAGAGAAATGTTAAGAAATTAGATTTTAGTATGAAATCTGCTAATAGCAAGTTTAGTGTGGGAAACAAACTGAATTCTAAAAATAATGTACCTTCCAAATTCAATTCTATGAATAAAAGGTCTACATCTGTTTCTTCAGTTTCTCATGCCTCAAGTTCCTCACAGAATATACATCATACTAAATCTAATTTCTCTACTACTCTTCGTTCTTCTGTTCCTAGATATGTTCCATATCATGTTTTTAATATGCTTAGAGGAACAAAGTATTACTGGGATTCAATATCTTGTACTTTTAAGAGTATTACACGGGGTGGACCCATTTTAAAATGGGTTCCTAAATCCATCTGATTTCCTCATTGCAGGCCAGTCATAAATGGTACCTTGATTCTGGGTGTTTCAAACATATGACTGGGAGGAAAGAGCTTCTGTCTAATTACAGAGAAGAATATGGAGGCTCAGTCAAATTTGGCAATAATGAACTGTCACCAGTTGTGGGTCATGGAGATATTGTGTGTAAGGATATTACAATCAATAATGTAGCACATGTCGAAGGTTTGAATCATAACCTATTCAGTATTGGCAAATTCTGTGATAAAGATTTAGATGTAAATTTTAACAAACGTCGATGTGCTGTCAGAACTGAATGGGGTAGAGAATTATTAGTTGGCACTCGGAAAACTAATCTCTATACGATCAAACTTCGACATATGCTTGCAAATAAATCTCAGTGTCTCATCACTAAGAAGTCATCTCATCAATCTTTACTTTGGCATCGTCGACTTCTCATTTGAATTACAGATATCTTGACAGACTGGTAAAAGAAAGGTTAGTATCTGGCATTCCAATGATCAAGTTTGAACCTGATCAAATGTGCTCAGGTTGTGCTCAAGGAAAAATGAAAAGAGCATCTCATCCCCCAAAACCTGAACAAGGGTCCAAATCTCCGTTGAGTTTAATACATATGGATTTATGTGGACCGATGAAAACTGTCAGTCTAGCAGGTAGAAAATATGTTCTAGTCATCGTTGATGATTATTCACGATATACTTGGACAAGGTTTTTGAAAACAAAAGACGAAACATCAAATTTAATAATAAATTTCATCAAAGCTGTTCAAGTACAACTTAAACTACCTGTTCAGACTGTCAGGTCAGATAATGGGACGGAGTTCAAAAATCAAGTGTTAAAAGGTTTTTACAATTCCTTAGGAATTACTCAAACTTTTTCTGCAGCACGAACTCCTGAACAAAATGGTGTAGTTGAGCGTCGTAATCGTACGTTAGTTGAAGCAGCTCGGTCAATGTTGGCTCAAAGTCAATTACCTCAGTACCTATGGGCTGAAGCTGTGAATACTGCGTGTTACACACAAAATAGGTCTATTATTCATCGGAGATTTGGAAAAACACCCTATCATGTTTTGTTTGACAGAATTCCAAATATTGATTATTTTAAAGTGTTTGGGTGTCCTTGTTTTGTTCTTAATGAAACTGATAATCGGGGAAAGTTTGGACCTAAGTCTGATGAGATGATTTTTGTGGGATATTCAGATTGTTCAGTTGCTTATCGAGTTTTTAACAAAAAGTCAAGAGTTGTGTATGAAAGTGTAAATGTTAGATTTGACCCATTTGTTGAGTTGTCTTCAACTGTATCTTCCAATGCAGATACTGTGTCTAATAATGTTGTGTTTACAGATGCATCTTCATCCACAACTAGCTCCATTGATCCTCCAGCTACATCAAATGAGTTAGACAGTTTGTTTGAATATTTTTATGATGACTTGTACGGTACTAATCAAACATCTTCGTCTAATGCAGGTATCTCATCTACTCCTTCAAGTTCGACTACTCCCTCATCTGAAGTTTCTCCTACATCGTCTTTATCATGTCCAGATAATCCTAGTCTTGTCTCTTCACCTTCATCATCTCCCATAGTTATGGATATTCTTCATCTAGATTCTACAAATGATTCTCATGTTCAGTCGTCTTCTCATGAAGTTGGTAATAATGAGTCTATTCCTGAAGGGCATGAATCACTTACTACGCAACCTACATCAAATAACAATATCTTGGAACCATCTTCTATAAATGATCAAACACCTTTACCACATATTGCCAAATGGACAAAGGATCATCCTATTGATCTGATCATTGGTGATCCTACTTCTGGTGTTCAAACACGAGCTGCATCAGCAAATGAGTGTAACTTCTTGGTATTTTTGAGTACCATTGAACCAACACGTGTATCTGATGCTTTACAAGACTCTGATTGGGTTACTGCTATGCAAGAGGAGCTCAATCAGTTTGAGGCATTAAAAGTGTGGCGGTTGGTCAAGTTACCTGAGTCTAAATCAGTTATTGATACGAAGTGGTTATTCAAAAATAAGAGAGATGCGAATAACATAATTGTTCGTAACAAAGCACGACTTGTGGCCAAAGGTTATCGTCAACAGGAGGGCATTGATTACGATGAAACTTTTGCCCCTGTTGCTCGACTCGAAGTTATTCGCATGTTTTTGGCATATGCTGCATATAAAGATTTTACTGTTTTTCAAATGGATGTCAAAACAGCATTTCTATATGGTCATTTGAAAGAAGAGGTATATGTAGCTCAACCAGAAGGATTTGTAGATAAAGAACATCCAGATTATGTCTATGTTCTAGACAAGGCTTTGTATGGCTTAAAGCAGGCACCACGTGCTTGGTATGAGGAGTTGTCTAAACATCTACTTTCCAAAGGGTTCAAGAAAGGTTCGGTGGATTCAACATTGTTCTTGATGAAGGAAGGCGAACATATTGTGGTCATTCAGATCTATGTTGACGACATTATCTTTGGCTCAACTAGTCGGGAGTTGTGTAAAAAGTTTGAGACTGTCATGACTGAAGAATTTAAGATGAGTATGATGGGAGAGATCAATTTCTTTCTTGGTCTTCAAGTGCGACAATTTTCAGATGGCATTTTCATAAATCAATCTAAGTATATCTTTGATTTACTTAAGAAGTATGATATGTCTGGATGTCATTCGATAGGAACTCCAATGGCTACAGGTAATTCAATTGGTCCAGATCATGAAGGAAAGGATGTAGATTTGAGGAATTATCGAAGTATAGTTGGTTCTTTAATGTATCTCACTGCTACCAGACCAGATATCATGTTTGCAACATGTGTGTGTGCCAGATATCAAGCCAAACCAAAGGAGTCTCACTTAGTTGTAGTTAAGCGTATTTTTCGATACTTAAAGGGGACACCGTACTATGGCATTTGGTATCCAAAAGGTCTTGGATTTGAGCTACAAGCGTATACTGATGCTGATTATGGTGGCTGCAATATGGACCGGAAGAGTACATCAGGTCATTTGCAATTTCTAGGAAATAAGTTGGTTTCGTGGGCATCCAAAAAGCAACGGTGTGTCTCTACTTCCACTGCGGAATCTGAATATGTTGCTGCTGCGAGTTGTTGTTCGCAAGTACTTTGGATGCAGTCGCAACTTCGTGATTATGGTCTTGAATACAAAAAGATTCCCATCTATTATGACTCTCAGAGTGCAATAGCCATCTCAGCTAATCCGGTTCAACACTCGAAAACCAAACACATTGATATCAGGTATCACTTCTTAAAGGACAATGTGGAAAAAGAAAACATAGAGCTGTATTTTGTTAATACTGAATATCAACTTGCAGATTTGTTTACTAAGGCTTTAGATGAGAAACGATTTAAATTTCTCATCTCTAGAGTTGGTATGATTGATAAAAAGATTTAACAGTCTTCTAATATATATTTCCCTATATACATAGCAGGATAATGAAATACTGATTTTAGTATAGTCATTGCACTTCTATGTATATATTGAAATATAGTTTATTTGTTACTGTTATTTTTTATGTCTCAAGTTGCGTGTTTTTTGGTATCTTGTTGGTTTTCTTTGTTTTGTTACTAATGTGTTTGTCTTCTGAGTATATGGTTTTATCAAGGGGGAGCTTATCTGGTTCAGGTGAGTACATTCGCTATGGTTTTGCTTTGTACAGGTAAACTCATGTATGCATAGTTTCAGGGGGAGTATTATGGATGCTTCATGGTAGGGGGAGTAATTGACTCGAGATGTGCATGTTTCAATTCACTCGAGACTTGTGTTTGAGTCGTACATCTCGAGTCATGTATCTCGAATCCTCTAACTCAAATTTGTTTGATGACTCGAGTTTGGTAAAGATATGGTACTATAACAACTCGAGTCATGTATCTCGAGTGTATTATCTCGAATCTGCAATATGGCTCGAGTTAGTTAAATTTGTTATGATTCATGTGCTCGAGTCATGTGTCTCGCGTCATGTATCTCGAGCCATATAACTCGAGTCATGTATCTTGAGTGTCGGTTTGTACATACGACTTGAGTCATGTTCTCGAGTCATGTATCTCGAGCCATATAACTCGAGTTAGCCATCTCGAGTGGTTTTATTATTTTTGATTCATCTTGACTCGAGACAAGTACACGAATCTTGTATCTCGAGTCACATAACTCGAGTTAGACATCTCGAGTGGTTTTATTGTTTTTGATTCATCTTGACTCGAGACAAGTACACGAATCTTGTATCTCGAGTCACATAACTCGAGTTAGAGATCTCGAGTGGTTTTATTGTTTTTGATTCATCTTGACTCGAGACAAGTACTTGAGTCTTGTATCTCGAGTCACATAACTCGAGTTAGAGATCTCGAGTGGTTTTACTCTTCTTTGACTTATCTTGACTCGATACATGTACTCGAGTCTTGTATCTCGACTCATTTAAAATGTGGTAATCTACCAACTCGAGTCATGTATCTCGAGTTACATAACTCGAGTTAGTCATCTCGAGAGGTTTATTTCTTTTGACTCGAGACAAGTACTCGAGTCTTTTAACTCGAGTCTTAGTGTTTGAATTGGTTACCATAATTTTGAAGGTATCTCGAGTGGGTTCTTGTAACTCGAGTCCTAGTATTTCAGTTGGTTCAGATTAAGTTGGACGTATCTCGAGTGGTGACTCGAGACATTCACTCGAGACATGTATCTCGAGCAGGTTCATATAACTCGAGTCTTGGTTTTTAACTTGGTTAACACTATGATGGAAGTATCTCGAGTGGTGACTCGAGACATCCACTCGAGACATGTATCTCGAGTCGGTTCATATGTCTCGAGCGTGTTTTTAAACACTCATATTTTCCGCTCGAGACATGAACGGCCTAATCACCGCGTGCCACGTGTCACAGTCATCATGAGTTACTTATCACTTTCAAAGCTCTACTATAAATACATTAGTTCTACTCTCATTTCCAATCTTTCTGGAAATTCATTCTCGTGCGGATTTGTTCAAGTCGTTGCTGCCAAGTTCAAGATAGTGTTTTTTGTAGTGTGCTTCGTGTTTTCTGATAAGTGTGTGTTTTGTATACGTATCCCGGTTTCTACGAAGCCTATAGGTATTCATTCGGTCATATACCGATTAGGCTAGTAGGTTAAAATTTTTGTATCAACTTATCTTAAAACACGGGTTAACATCTCGGGATCGTATTCTTGATATTTTAAACCTCTAAGTGTGAATGACCCGTTGTTCCGGATCATATGGACTTGAGACATTGGACTACATATTATCATGTTTGACCTTAAGATTGACCTTCAAATCTACAATATATTGAACTAAATAAAAATAATATATAAGTCTTTTCATGGACCATAATGGCTAAAATAGTTGTTATCATGGTTAAACGTTTACTTGAATTTCGCTTGAGACATACGACTTAAGTGTTACTAAAATGGAAGACTTATATATATATTCAAATATTCATAGTTCATTATTTTGATCAATGGTCATTCTTTTGGTATACTTTTCTCAAGTCCCACACTGTGTGATTTTCTTTTTCACACTTAAACACGTTTTTCATAAAAGTATAAACTTAAAAGATAAATCTAATGTTTTTATGAATTACAGAAATGGAGGACTATACTTTCCCAGACTCAGATGATATGGCGATTTCAGACATTATCTCAGTACAATCATCTCCACGAAATCCGAATGCTGATGCAGATAGACAGTTGATTCGTCCGTCTTTATTTCTACCATCGATATCAAACAACGTTCCGTACAACCAACATGCAAGGTTGAAAGCTCCGGTGATTACTGCCATCTTACGGAACCATCCATTGTACACTGTTCTTACAAAGATGGTTGAAGTACCCATGATTTACGTGCAACAAGTATGGAACACACTGCAATTCCATGCTGATCCGGGTAATCATCACTTTACAGCTAAGCTGGATCACTACACCATCAGCTTTGGAGTCAACAAATTTCGTCGCATATTGGGATTTCCGGAAGCCAATAGTAGACCAAATGCTAATCAGTTTGAACCATATGCATCATTGGAAGTTGCAATGGCCGGTGTCGAATCTGTTGGTCACCTGGAGGCGATCAATGCACCATCTTAGTTCAACAAATCCAACTTACCTCCAACATATAACACCTTGTTCACAATTCTAAGTAGATGTTTGACTGGGAAGCGGACGGCTCAAGACACGGCGACTCAGTCATTTCTGACTCTTTTCTATGGCGTACTATTCAACAAGCATTATGACTATGCATCGTTGATTTTTTACGATCTAAAGGAGCTTCTAGCCAAGAGACAAAAGCATCTACCATACCCGAGATTTCTAAGTCTTCTTATTGCTAGTGCAATGCATCATAACCCAGATATTCCGCGTCGATCAGATGCGGAAAAGGTCAAGATTCATGATATGCAGTCTATTCGATATCCGAAGAAGGTGTTTGCTCCGGAAGTTCCTTTGTTTTCTGAACTTTTAGACTATGCTGATCAGAATGTGGCATGTGTGATAGCGTATAGGGCTAGTTTTCCACCTATGGTCCAACCAGAGCCGGAGGGACCTACCCAAGGTGTTATCCCAAGCAGTGAGGGTATAGCTCTTAGGGACCAAAGATCACGGGATCTTGGTCAGGGTGTGTTGAGGGAAAATACCGAGAGGGGTGCAGGTGGGGTCCATTCTGATCATCTAGCTCATTCATCTACTATCAATGTAGCAGCTCAACTTGGTCAAATAAGTTCGGCGGTTCAGATGGATGATGTATTTGCTACACTTGAAGATGAGCACGGAGCTACGTCACCTATTTTGCACACGAATGTGGAGGCTGAGTTGGATGATTTTGCTCTATCTCCGGTCAATGAGCACTTTGTGGGTGAATTTCCTGACATTGAGGAAGTTGCAGAATCTTTACTTGATTTATCTCAACCGATTGTGGAGATATCAGACGTACAGTGCTATTCTCCGAATGAGCTGGCACAACGTCTACATCGTCTTATGGGATATGACTCTTTGTCTGAAGATAGTATTGATGCAAGTGATGATATGGTAGATGAATTTCCCGGATCAGCTGATGATGATGATCATGATGATGATGATATGCCTGATCAAGGCTCGAGTCGTTTGTTGACTCAAGGTGACATAAGGATGGCTGAGGGAGAATTAGTTGAAAATCCGAATGTGAGGTTGAGTGTTGGGGAAGCCAAAAGAATTTATGAGAGTGAGACAGGGGCTAGAAAAGAAGTACAAACCCCTTCCCAAGCCGAGTCTAGCCGGGTAGCCACAACTTCTAGGGGTGAGCATATGTTGCCACCACCTATTGAACAAGACATGAGATCCCCACTCATGCAATGCACAACCCAACTCACCCACTCTACCGTTTCTCAACAAACGGTAGTTTCATCTTCTCACGGGGTTTTACCACAACTTGTACCCATTCCTCAATTGGAGGTTGGTGGTACCGACACAGTAAGGTAGTTGCCCCCGCACACGACTTCATTTGTTCACTCATTGAGTCTAGGTCCACTTGCTTCAAATGTAAATCTTTCTTTGGCTAGGACACAGGTGCAAACCACCTTTGTAGGAGGCTTTAGTAGCCCTGCCGGAACCACCGTAGTGAGTTCTGCATTTGTTGCGGGCTTGCAAGGATCGGAGGGAAATCCCATCAGTGCTAACATCATGCCAACACTGAACATGGGTTCCTTGAGTTCCACTCTTGGATCAACGAGAAGTCTGAGTGACCTCGGAGTTAGTTTACCCGCATCCACCATTATCACGGAGTTAAGGCAACAGTCTACCATTTTGGGTTCTTCCTCAACACCCATTAGTAGTTTATCGTCTGATTCAGTTCCAGTTTCCACATCTTCCACAGTTTCTGCATCTTCTGCATCGTCTGCACCATCATCTTCTGCACCACTATCGACTGGCACGGATTCAACTCCAGATGTTGATCTTTCTCGTATTCATGTTGTAGCTACTGCAAATCAACTGATTACACGTTCCATGTATCGAGCAAACAATGAACAGATGGCGAATGTCATTCAACAACAAACAGCTCGAATTTCAGCTTTGGAGAAGCAAGTAGCTTTGTTAGCTAAAGGCAAAGCTCCGATGCATGATTCTCCTTCACAGCCTTCTCAGTCAGCGGCTGATTCTCTTACTATTCCGGAATTAAAGGGGCTATTGTTCACCAAACTCTTGGAGTCAGGTTCAGCTGAAGATCTTGATCTTGTGGGTGCCCTACAACAACAAACAGCCTTGCAACAACGTGCCATTCAAGAGCAACGATCTCAAGCTCATCTGGTTACACACACTGAATTCCAACAATTCCAAGCGTCTCTTGATGCGTCTCTCACCAAGACATTCACCGAGATCAACCAGATGTTCACCGATGGCTTATCTCAGTTATCGGATCGTATTCGGGGAATTGAAGAAACATGTCAAGTGGCTGCGAGACGACCAACCAGAAGGCATGATGATCATGATGATCATGATCGTCATGAGGGGGAGAGGAAACGTAGAAGGTTGGAAGAGTCGTTGTCTAGGGAGCCGACTTCTCCTAGAGTTAGAATTGTAGATCGATTTGAAGAAAGGCAACCAAGAGAGAAGCAGCCTGGCAGACACAGAGATGCCATAGTACTTACGGGAGGTCAAGAGAAGGAAACAGAACCAGTCTTGCAGTCTACTCTAGATTTTTTGGGTTCTGTTCAAGAAGAGAGGCTAGATGAAGGAACTGAAGAAAGAGGAGTTATGTTTTCAGGGGCTTCTAGTTCTTTGTCTGAAATAGATAGAGTTCTAGCGCTTCTTGAGAATGTAGCTTCTGAAATCAGAGATTATCAGGTGCCAAATGAGGAGATTCAGGATGCAAGGTGTGCAGAAGATAATAGACTGAAGGATATGTTTGATGATGTACAATTTGATTTTGAGAAAGAAGAAGCTGTGGATGATGTGGAAGGTCCTCTACTGGAAGAAGTGTTGCCTCAAGATGACTTGATGCCTGTTGATCCAAAGAAAGTTGAGCTATGGGAAAAGATGAAAGCAAGTTCAGGGAAATTTTTAAAGAGAACGGAATGGAACCGGTTTACAAGAGCCACTGGGAAGTATCTGGAAGAAAGGTACAAGAGCAGATTTTGTTATCATGAGAGGAAGTTGAGCTATGTGAAGCTATATGGCATAGAGAATTTGAGAAAAGAGTTGGTAAGAGAATATGTGCACATGAGGAAGGTGAACAAGCAAAGAAGAGAAGCGTTAGTGTCAGATTACAAGTTTGTTGCTGTAAAGAGTTACAAGACCAACAAGCTCAGTGCCTACTTCTATCCAATGATTACATTTACCAGAGATGATGGGAAGGAATATGAGATTACAGAAGCAGATTTCCAAGATGTGAGCTTCGATGTGGTTTTTGGAATTTTGTATGATCTCAAAGGAAAAGCCTTTAGATCAGAGGAGGAGATAATTGCTCTAACAGCGATTGTTAGACATGTCAAGGCTTCTATCTTATTGGCTCATCTATATGATTTTCAGCTAGGATTGGAGAATTGGTCGTCAAAGCTATTCTGTCACAAACCACAAAGAAGTCTGATTGGTGAAGAAAAGGACTTTGTCTTGTACACTGTGTTCTATGATGCTGATGAAACCAAGATCTCATGTGTATATCCAGATTCTCTAGGCAACAAGAAGAGAATGTACTCTCATGAAGTGATGTTATTTTGTGATGACACGTTGAAGATGGTGATGGATGGGTTGAATACAAGATTGCAAATGCATAAACATAATGTCCATGATATCTCAGCTGCAAACAAGGTATTGATCAAGCATTTTGTAAGGGAGATAGATAGAAGATTGAAGCTGAGAAATGACATCAGATTTGCAGAAATCAAGTTCAAGTTGAGAAAGCCTGCCGTGAAGCAATCTTAGTCAAGTAGTTGTTTGTTTCTTTTGTATGTCCCTCCTTCTTTTATAAAAGGGGGAGATTGTTAGTGTTAGGTTTATAATAGAAGTTGAGGGACCATTTGTGAATGTTTTCTATTTCTTAGGAATGAGGTATAAATACCTCATTGCCTTGTAATGTACTTTAAGCCTTTCATCATTAATGACATATGAGTTCCACATTTTCTCTCTCTACTTGATATCATTACTCTTATGCTAGATCTAACATGATTGTGATTAGATCTTGTTAGATTGATTCATCTTTACATCTAACAGGATACACTTTGATGAACTTGTCCCTTTATTTATTTTAAGGTTAATTTCATATATGCCCTTATTAAGATTGAAAATAACATATGTATCCAACTTAATCTATAAATATCATATGTCCTTTTTAACATATCAAAATCTCATATTTACCCAAATAATAATTTTTTAATCATTTAAAATTAGATTTAATAATCAAAAATTGTTAAATGACTCTTATACCTTTTTTAATAATATAAGAGACAAAAGAGAAATTAATACTGAATTTGGTAAAAGAGAAATTAACAACTACAAAATCCTATTTCATGGCAGACTTTGAATAAAAAACTGAATTTGGTTGGTGCTTATTCAAATAGAGAAATCAAAAATCACAAAAACCCTAATTTATCCATTAGCAATCTTGGTGGTTTCGTTACTGAAAAACCTGTTAGGTGCAAAATCAGATTGTATCCGAGATCACAAGATGATGCTAAAGATGAAGTCAAAGGGGTCAAAGTTTGTTTTTAGTGCTAAATTGTGTCAAAGTTGTATTTTACTTTGTTTAGGGTAGTTTGTGTAATTGTTGTATAGTTAGAGGGTTTAATAAGTTTATGTGTAATAGATGTGAGTATAAAAGACCTTGCTTAAGTCATTTTTAGTAACGCGCTTAAAATTGTAAATAAGGTGTAATCGAGAGAGTCAGAGAGATAAGTGTGTGTTCTTGGTGCGATTAGTGTGTGTAAATCTTACATCGAGATCTAATAAGATTTGGTTCTTCAATTCATCTCTACTTGTTTCCACTATGGATTAGAACTTGAATATGAAACAACAAGTGGTATCAGAGACTAAATTTGCTGAGAATTGGTAAGAATTCTATTCTGTTCTTCGTGTTTGAAATTAGTGATCTGAGATTTTTTTAATTTCATCAATTGATGAAGTTTTGTGTCTAAAATCAAGTCTATGTTGTTAGATTGTTGATTTGATATAGTTTGAGTTGTAAATCATTGATTTGAGATGTCAATTTGGAGATTTTTAAGTTCGAGTGTGAATTCCAACTAATAAGATTTGAGTGTTTATGTTTGCTGAAATTGTTCAAATTAGAGGTTTCTGGAATAGATTTCATAGGATTTTTGTGTAAATTGAGTCTTTGAGTTGTAATCGGTACAAAACTTGGTTATCTCGGTTCATTAATTTTAATTCCAGTCGTATCCCGACATGGAATTTGGCTCATTATCAAATCCCGATACGAGATTTTTAAATTCCGAGTCGGAGTTGAATTTTGGAGTTGGACTCGAAATTGGCTCAAAATCTGACTCGGATTTTGGATTCCACTCGGATTTTGAGTTCCACCTGGATTTCGAATTCCACTTGGATTTTGGCCATCTCGGATTTCAGACTCGGATTTTCAAAGGATTTTGAAATTAGAATCGGATTTGGAACTCAGGATTTCAAGACTCGGATTTGTGACACGAAATTGAGATTACTCGGATTTTGTGGACTCGAATTTTAACTTGGAATTGATCAAAATCCGACTCGGATTTTGGGCTCGGATTTGTGACTCGGATTTTGGGTTTTTGACATTCAGACTCGGATTGTGATCAAGTTTGAAAGTTCGACATATCTCGTCCCTAGAGTTTCTGAGATTTCCAAAAAGTTGGGTAAAAAGAAATTTTCGAGAGGTACGAGATTAAAAGAGCTTCCATTATCAAAAGAAATTTTCAAACAGCAAATATCTGAGATCAGATTCAGATTAACAGATTCTCAGATTCGTAGAATTTCAGAAGTTCAGATAAAGTTTTTCAGTTTTCAGTAAATCAACGATCATTTTCAAGTTCTGATTTTTTTAACAGTCAAGATGGCAGATCCAGGATATAAAAAATTATGGGAAGATTGTATAAGATTTAGTCAGCATGCATTTGAACTAAACAAAGAAAATCAAAAGTTCAATGCAAAAAATAAGTTTTAGAAAAGAAGATTGTGGATTTTGAAAAGATAAAACATATTGAAAAAGGGCAGGAATCAAAGAATTCAGAGTTGTCAAATCAGATAACCAATCTTCAGGAAAGTTTATCAGCTTCAAACGCTGAAAAAGCTAACTTTTTGTTGAAGTTACTAATTTTGAAAGTTTACTTGCTAAAGTAAACAATCTGGTTGCAAGTTTACAAATCACTTTGAATAAAAAGCATGATCAATAACCACAAGGCTGTGGCGTACTGGTTAAGGCCTGTGGGGGAAGTGGCTAGTTAACCCTTCTACCCGAGGTTCGAATCCAGGCGCTTCCAGATTGTGGCCACTGGGGGATTAACTCAGGATAGCATGCTTTAGCTGTCGGTGAACCTTGCCGGGATTAGTCGGGGCAAAGCCTCGGATACCCTTCCAAAAAAAAAGCATGATCAAATTTCAAAATTTTCTTTAGAAAAAGCTCATTATGCAAAACTTGTAAAAATCATTCAAGATGATTTCAATGCACTTGAATCTAAGTGTACCGCTTTTGAAAGTATAGAAAGATCTCTTGAGTTGAGAAATGTTAATCTTTCCAAGTAAGTAAATGATTTTGAGAAATTGAGAGAAATAACTTTGAGAATGAGAGGAAAGCTTTTGAAGCAAAGATTAATGAACTTTCTTTGAAGATATCAGCTTTTGAAAAACAGAAAGATAGTGAGTTTTTCAAAGAGTTTTCAGAATCTAACTATTATGTCAACTGTTGTTATGATGATAATGATTCGAAGTTTCAAACTCTTATAATGGAATGAATATTTTTGATTCTCTTGATTCATGTGAAAACAAAAAGGATGTTGATAGTAAGATGACTTATTTTCAAAAGATGTTACAATCTGAGAGACAAAAGTTTGAAGAGAGAAAGGTTTTTGAGAATACGAGAAAATCTTTTATATTGAAAGGTGTTAGACTTTCAAAGAGGATTTTTGATTTAGAGAGACAAATTGTGTTTAAAAGGAAAGATTTTAAGAAAAAGAAGAATGTTTTTGAAAGCCAGAAGAAAGTTTGAAGAAAAAGAATGTTCGCATTGAGAAGGATAAATATGTTGAGCATGATTTTGAGGAAGAGACTAAAGTCTTTCAAAAGGAGAGAACTCTTTTGAAGAAAAGAGTGTTCAGTTTAGAAAGAAGATTGTTGATTTAGAAATGCAACTTTCAGATGAAAGAAGTTCTTTCAAAAGAAAACAACAACTCTTAAAGAGTGAGATAAAAGCTTTTGAGTAAGTTCTTGCTGAATCTAAGAAGCAAAATCTTGAGAAAAGTGATTTTGAAGATGAAAGAAGAATTTTTGAGATAGAAGTGAAGAAGCTTACAAGAAGATTATCTGAATTGTCTTCTGATATCATGAAGGAATAGAATATGAATTTTGATTTAAAGAAGAAGCTTGATGAAACTGTTGAAGAAAGAAATCTCTTATCTGCACATATGAAGGATCTTGAAGATATAGTTTTCAAAGTTAAATTGTAACGACTCAAATCAATTTTTACTAGATTTAACGGAATAAATGATGAAAATAATTAAAAGTAACCTTTGCAGCGGAAAATGGTAAAAATTTAAAGTTTAAACTTAACTTTATAAGTTAGAACACAAGAATAATCCAACATTTTAATAAAAGATAAATCCTCAAATTGAGGTCCCACTATATAATATCATAAACATGTTTTCAAATTTCAAATAAAACTCCAACGTTTAAAAGATAACATTCTCCTTTCGAACCAACAGAACTGAGCCAACACCATCAAGACCAGCCAAGCCCTTCCCTTTATCCTTTCCGGAGGAACCTGCAACTAAAAACGGAATCCACAAACGGGTAAGCTTGAAAGCTTAGTGAGCACAAACCACAATACAGGTAAACATCATATCACAAATCACCACGTAATGAGAACTAGACATGCAACCACATACGTCCTTACGACACTCACCATCAAGGACCATAGACACTGATATCAGGCTACCACACTACCAATACTCACGGTGGCCACCACCACTACGATGAGCATGGCCTAACAACATGCAAGCTAGTCTCATATCCACATACGCATCACACGCAATTCGTACATAAAGCCACGTATAAGGGGTTAATGTACTCACCTTAGTTCACTTCACAATAACAAAGTATCAACACACCACAAACTTCACAATACAGCACCTATAAAGAATAAGATGCATAGAACACATAAACAATCATTCAAAATGACATTTTAACACTCAATACCGGAACCCAAGCCTTAGCCGTAGCTAGACCATCCCAATTTGCCCCAAACTCCACCAAAGGCCTTGTACTAAAGTCCCAAGGGAAAGGCCACACAAGAAAACCCCAAACGAGACTTGGGATAAAAAGTCCAACACTCAAACAGCAGCATCTTCGCGTTTGTGAAGCTTCAGGCTTCGCGGCGCGAAGCTTGCCAGACAAACCTCGTGGCGCGAGGCCCTGTGCTCGCGGCGCGAGCCTCCATCAGAAACTCAAAATCGACTTTTCTTCAATTTGGCATAACTTCCACATCCAAACTCCAAATTGACCGACTCAAAAAGCCATGATTTCGTTTTTCCTGGCTACAAGATTACAATAACCATTCTAACACCAATCTAACAACATAACACTCAATTGGTGATCCAAAGATCACCAATTCCAACAACCTTGAACCAAAACCCTAACTTCTCCAAAAATCGACACACCCAAGTAAAAACGCGATTAGATTCACACCTTGGGTTAGAAACTCGATTCTAACGACACCCCGATGATCAATTGCTCCACAACGGTTCGATTAGCCTTCCGATTGAATCAATCCTCTTTGAAGCTCTCAAACCCCTTTCTTCCTTCTCTGGAAATCGTCCAACACAAGAATGAGGGTTTTGGGCTTCCAAACTTCTTATGTACACATGTTCTATCTAACCCCCAACTATCATAATTGACACCCAAGTCCATGAACCTGAAAGTTACACAATTAACCCACAACAACGCATAACTTAACGAATCCCGTTAAATAACTAACTTTGGGAAACGGGGAGTTACATAAATTGACCAAGCAAAAGAGTCTTGATATTATTGTGCAATCACCCCATGTTGATTACTCTGACTCTATTTGTTATTTCAAGATAACTCCAGGTTCTCTTCATGTAGATATTTCTTCAACAAATTGCGTCAACAACTCAAGTGATCATATTCGTACTGCTAATCTTTTCTATGATCATCGTGATGATGGTTCAATTAAAAATCATTCCAGGAAACGTAAGTTTGTTTGGAAGCTTAAGGGATCTACAAAAAATGTAGACAAACCAAAGTTGTTTGTTCCTAAACATAATGTTCAAAGGAACAATGCTTTCAAAGCTAACTCTTTTGGTACACCTGATCCAGTTTATTCTGTAAATCATTTGATCAAGTTGTCTCAAAAGAAAATATATTGTTCTTATTGTGGGACAAATAATTTTGTTCGGAAAGAATCTGTAGAAAGTTGGTATGGTTCATATAGTATACCAATTTATGAACCAACTTCTTTTAACAAAAGAGGATTCACATCAAAGTGGATACCAAAATCTGTTTGATTTTGTTTTACTGGTCCCCATATCCTTAGATGCATTATTCAAGGGGAGTGTCTATAATCAGTAGTGGCTTCTAAATAATTCAGTTCAGAACCTGATCTTCAATGAGTACTGGCTTTTGAATAACTCAGTTCAAGACCCGATCTTCAGTGACTAGTGGCTTCTGAATAAATCAGTTTAAGACCCGGTCTTAAATGACTAGTGGCTTCTAAACAATCAATTTAAAACCCGTACTTCAAGGTATTATTCTTACTTTGAAGAAAAGCTTTAAATAGAAATATTTGTTATTCTTTTGAGGGGGAGTACTTAAAAGAGATATCATTTTTAGGGGGAGGGTTCGAATAAGCTTCAATGCTTACATATTTGAAAGAAGGACAACTTTCAAGTATGAAATATGTTTTTAAATTTTCAAACTCACTTCTCTATTCTTAAATGATTTTATGAATTAGAAGTGTGATTTTAAATGTTTTTCATATCTTGATGAGTTGACGGATATTTTCTAACCGTGTGTTTCCAAAGATTAATACTTGCGTATTAGCATTTCACATACTTTTCAGGTATTCATACACATCGGTTTACATTTTTTTGACTTAGTTATTACCACGTCTCTAAAAGACCATATTATTCGGTGGTAATACACTCGTTAGATATTTCCCATTTGCATTCCATCGTTCTTTTGATCAGATACGTTCTTAAATGTTATATCTATATCATGTTCCTATAGATATCTTCCAAAAAAAATTTGTGAACCTAAGCTTTTCAAGAATATATCTCATAACATATGATGAATCAGTTTTCTCAAAACATGTTTACATCACTCATGTTATTCATTCTATATACTTGTTTGAAGAAATCCTTATGCTCATATATTTTTCATATATATCTGAAAGAGCATATACTTCATATTGGATACTTGATTTAACCGATGAATCGTTGTACTATGATGTTTAGGAAACTTTTCATGGGATGTGTGAGCTTAATTCAACTTCTATGACCAAAACTTGTAACAGTACCCAAGAAGTTATCCTTGAGAAATGAGTGAGGGGTCTCCATAAAAGAGTGGGGGAGATAACTCAAGTGGTCGAATTATTCTCATAGTGATTGAGCAGAAAAATGGAAAGTGAGAGATTGGTTAGAAGTGAAAATTATTTAAAAAACTAAGGGTGTGAGAACAAAGTTAAAAAGATAATAAGAACTCTACACCAACCACATCTAAGTCGGGCAACCATATCTGCTGTTAGTTCACAACTCTTTGGTGACTAGCATTGAAACAAGGCAGAGCCCAATGTCGACTTTCGTTTTGTCTCACTAGATACTAATTTCCTTCTCAACAAGAAGATGTTTCATATCATCACGGGGAAGCAGCACATAATTTATCATACTTTCATTTGGAAAATCGATATCGAAAAAGAAGGAAGCGGCCCTGCCTTCAAACTTCATTTCTACACATCGAGTCGTGAAATGTTTTAATATTTTGAGCCTTTATGAAAGCATAAGTTGCTAACTTTTTTCATCATATATACACACAAAGAATATGTTTCTTTGTCGGAACGTTCATAGAAATACTCTTAGTGTTTGCGAGGATTGAACAGAAGCCTTGGGGAGTGAACATGAATAAAGCTCTTTATATAGTGCATTCATTGTACTGAGTTGCTTTGTGCTTCTCACAGGCATTCCAACTGATCGATTAGTTGTTTCAGGATTTTCCCACTCAAATTTGAATTGAAAATATTCGGACTATTTTAAGGACTTGACGAACATTTCTTTATATCATTGGAGTAAAAAGGGGGATACTGGAGCAACAAGGGGGAAATGTAAAATTTATTTAATAATATGGCCTAAACTATTAATATCAATACATACAAGTTTATTAATCCATAATTATTCTCTTATTATTAATTATTCCCATATTTACATGCGGGTCTTCTAACTATTGTGATGGTCAATATTGGTCATTGTATATTAACTATTTATATGGTAGTTATCATTCATTTATGTTCTCTGTTGCCCTAATTCTCAAACTCTCCCCTATCTCTCTCTCAAAACTCATATATGACACTAAATTAGAAACAATAATTGAGAGTTCATCAAGAACACTTACAACAATTAATCCATCATCATTAAGGGCAATTAAGAGGACTATTAAAGGATAATCAATGGCTTCTTCATCTTTTACAAATCAACATTCTATGAACTTCTCTTCAAGTATGTATCTTTAATCTAATCTCTTAATAAGATTTATGAGATTGATCTTGTTAATATATTTGATTGATTCAACATGTGATATCAGAGCGGGTCAAAATCTTATATACATAATTGTTAACCCGTTACTTTTGAAAAACCAATTCAATATACATATAATATGCTTACTGCCTCATTCTTCTAAATGATTTCATATATGTTAGTGTATATAGCCTATGGGCTTGTGGCTCATTCCTAGTTTCCTTATACTATACATACTAGTGAGTGGCTCACGCGTTGCGGGATAGCGAAATGTAATTCAAAAAATATATGTCCAAATTTAGATACAACGACTTGTCTATGTCCATATAAAAATTATAGTTCATAAGTGAGAGGTTTTTCTAATGATTTCACATATCTATTGCAATTTATATTAATTGATCATTTTTATATACAGAATATGTGCAAATCCGTATATAATACTTTAATTTAAACAAAATTTGGTTATGCGCTTATTCAATTAACTGAGTGATGAATATGTTGGATTTATAATTAAAATTATTTAATAAAAAACAAAGTTTAAATGTTTATTTAACATTTATTGATGTCATTTTTGAGTTATTTTTCTATCAATTTATTTTAAAAGACTTAGTACCGCAATAGCCAAAAAGAAAATTACAAATTTAGAATATATAAAAATAATAGATTAAAAATACTTCAATGGTTATTCAATAAAACTGTATTATCAAATATTGATATTATTATTAAAATATGTAATTAAAGATAATCTTTATTTTTTAACCATAAAATAAATTTTTTAAAATTATACTCGTCTTAAAGAAACAATAATATTTAATTAAAAGTATTTATATTAATCATAGTTATTATGTTTTTTATAATAAAAAAATACGTGTAGACGCCTTTAGAAAAATATCAAGGGTCCAAGTCATTTTTTGTTTAATTGTAAAGTTATATTCTTTCAATACTTTTTTCTTTTCAACAGTTTCTTTCAATTTAATTTTTTTACGATCTTGGTCAAAAATTCTATTGATGCATGTTCCACTTGAACTCAATTATATAACATTGTCAAATACTATCAGTTTGTCACTTTTCTTGCATGGAGGTAATTCACCAACTTCATTTTCTCATATAATTGTCTTTAGTAACATTGTTGACGGTGGTAGAGATCTTATTAGATTGCAGAATAGTTTCATGCTTGACTCTCTTAAGTTGTATGAATTGAAAAAGAAATTCATAAAGGAAAATTGGTCTAGTTTTTAACATGATTCAATCGTTAAAGATTTATGACCCATTTGTGAGTAATAATTTAATATTCGAATAAACAATACACATATGTTTTTTTAGCATAGTGGGTTATGCTCCTGAAAAAAAAAATACAAATGAGAATTTGGGTAAAAATACAATATGAAATTATAAAATAGACAAAATCAAAAATATAATGAAATTGAAAAAGTAGTTGAATGAAAAACATACATGAAGAACTTTTCTTTGTGTAACATGATGATGAAGCTTTAATGATCTTCCACACATTTGACGATCTTTAGAGTTTATTCATGTTTCATACTACAAAAAAAACACAACATATAAATCATATGAAGTCAATGGCAAAAAAAAACTTTTATAAATAAAGGTCCATATCCTAAACCATATTTTTGTGAGAAAAAATGTGTTTGGAGAAAAGAATAAGAAATACGTTGTTGCATGTACAAAGAAATGAAAAAACTAATAACATATCCAGCAAAAAAAAAAACACTTGAATTAAAAGAATAGTTGAATAAATGAAACACTTACATGTAGAACTTTTCTTTGTGTAGCATGGTGTTGAAATTTTGACGCTCTTCCACATATTTGGCAATTTTTTCTGTTTAATGGAAAAATAAATACAAAGCTTAAACATTATTTAAAAATTTTAATGGGAAGAAGAAATATTATACTACCAACATGATAATCAATTTTTAAGTACGACGAAGAAAATAGAAATATAATAACTGTAAATAAACTCCGAATAAAAAACTAAAAACTTATTTAACAACAATATATATTATACACATAAAACTTCAAAAATATATGAAACTTTTTTAATAGAAAAAAATGATACCAATTGAGAATGATACATATATACACACATCAACAATGTATAGCTCATATAATCATAGAATAAATAAATAAAAGTTTTACTTTACCTCAAATTTTTTATGAAGAATGAGCAATTGCATCGACGAAAAGTAAATTCTACAAAGAAGAAACAAACAAAACAAACATACAAACATTCATTGAACATAACATACAACACAAAAGTGGTTAATTTCATTTTGATGGAGCATTAGGTTGTAATTTATAGATGATCTTGTAGTAGGTTTTTTTGTATTTAATATATGGAAAGATGAAGAGAGCAAAATGAATGTCTATGGAAAGTTAAATAGTTTGTAACTTAAAAGCTACTTAAATTACAATACAAATTACTAAAGAAGCCTTCTTATAATGAAATACACAACTTTTATTTAGGGGGTAGATTAGTCTTTTACATATCCAACATTTAAAAAAATCAAAAAATTGAGAAAAAAGATAAATAGGTTTGAAGGCTTGAGAAGATGCCACATCATTGTCTTTGGTTGTTGTTTTAATATATATAAACTAGTGGCAAAACCGCGCACTGCGCGGTAGCAAAAAATAATTTAAAGAAATACTTGTCCAAATATAGCTAAAAAGTAATTATTTGGTTAATAAGTTATAATATCTAAAATTAAAATAAAAAATATTTTTCATAAGTGGTACACACACACACATATATATATACTTAGCCATATCTTGTTACAAAATGTTTGACATACATCGTTCATAATTTTTTGTTATGTTTTTTTAAAACCAAAGGAATGTCATATTATATATATAGGGGTCGTATCCGTTACAAACCGGATAGTTTGTGCAAACTATACAAACCAATCTCAACCATACATTTACATGATCATTGGTGTAGATTAGTTAAGTTCCTAAATTTTCTCTCAATTACATTTGAAAACTCCCTAAAAATTAGGAGATAAACAAAATCAAGAGAAATCAATGGATAATCAATGGTTAAGATTAGGTTTGTAGAGTTTGTACAATCTACATGGTTTACAACGGATACCTCCCCTATATATAACTGATTTGACACGTGTCGCGCTCTAGTGAGCTCATTGACACATGTCGTGCTCTGGTGAGTCATTGCCACATCATATGCATATGTGTCATATCTTGACACATGGCACTGATTCAAAATTTAAAATTACTAAAAATTAATCCAAAATTATCTATTAAATTAATATAACAAACTTTATCTCTATCTATTGGTATGAAGTCATCTATATCTCTATCTCTCTCCCTAACAAAAACCGTATAAACCTTACCTTTTCCATTTTAATTTTTCAAGTTCTAAAATTTATTTAATTATTTGTTTTTGCAATTATGTGCTCTGGTGAGCTCATTGACACTTGTCGCGCTCTGGTCAGTCATTGCCACATCATATGCATATGTGTCATGTGTCATATGTTGACACATGACACTCATTCAAAATTTAAAATTACTAAAAATTAATCCTAAATTATCTATTAAATTAATATAACAAACTTTATCTTTATCTATTTGTATGAAGTCATCTATATCTCCTCCTAATTTATATTTGTATTCATGTAACTAATTAATAAACGTCATCAAATAGAAAACAATTATTTATTTTAAATATAATCAAGATAATCATTGAGTTTTAATATAATAGTTAATTAATATTTTTATAACAAATTATTGTTAAACGTATCCATTATTATATTTCAATCCAAGTACACTTTTGTATGTATACCTTTCTCTTTATATGTGAAAGTATATTAACGTCATTTTAAAGTCAAATATAGTTTATAGTTGGATCTATAAAATGTCTTTGTTATATTTTCGTTGTTGATAATTTGATATCAATTGAATTAAATTAAAAATAATAGCACAACAATTCATATTAGTAATATAAGGTTTTTGGCATGACTTAATTTTTTAAAAATATCTCGTGTATTACACGGGATCAAAACTAGTATATATATAAAGATATTGATTATATTCTAATTCAATTTACATATTTAATTTGATTTAATCTAAAGTAATAATAGAGTATGAATTAATTTATATGTATTTGTGATTGTAATAAATAACTTTTTTCATCTAATATATTGATTTTTCTAATTTAAGTATTTATGTATTGCTTTCATATTTTCTGTTACACATATTATTTTGTTGACTTTATTTTTGAATATATATTATGGTAAGTGTCTCATATAATTAGAAAGTTAATAATAGTATTTAACTATATATTGATTATAATTGTATTTATTTTATATTAATTATAACTTCATTTATGTCTATTTACTAATTTCATAAGATTTAGTATTTTTTTTTATATAATGACTTCAATAATTCGGCAAGGGTTTTTTTGTCGTTGTCACAAAATAATTACCATAGTGTAAATAAAATAAAATTAATTTTGGTTATAGTTAAATTAATAAAGTAGACAACACTATAAGTTATATCTATTTTTTCAGTGTTATTAATTGCAAAGTTAATTTTTTTCAATACTTTTTTCTTTTCAACATTTTCTTTCAATTTAATTTTTTTACGATCTTGGTCAAAAATTGGATTGATGCATGTTTCACTTGAACTCAATTATATAACATTGTCAAATACTATCAGTTTTGTCACTTTTTTTGCATGGAGATAATTTATCAACTTCATTTTCTAATATAATTGTCTTTAATAACATTGTTGACGGTGGTAGAGATCTTATTAGATTGTAGAATAGATTCATGGTTGACTTTCTTAAGTTGTATGAATTGAAAAAGAAATTCATAAAGGAAAATTGGTCTAGTTTTTAACATGATTCGGTCATTAAAGATTTATGACCCATTTGTGAGTAATAATTTAATATTCGAATAAACAATAAATATATGTTTTTTTACCGTAATGGGTTATGCTCCTGAAAAAAAATACAAATGAAAATTTGGGTAAAAATACAATATGAAATTATAAGATAGACAATATCAAAAATATAACGGAATTGAAGAAGTAGTTGAATGAAAAAGATACATGAAGAACTTTTCTTTGTATAACATGACGATGAAGCTTTAATGATCTTCCACACATTTGACGATCTTTAGAGTTAATTCATGTTCGTCACATACTACAAAAAAAAACACAACATATAAATCATATGAAGTCAATGGAAAAAAAAACTTTTATAAATAAAAGTCCATATCCTAAACCATGTTTTTGTGAGAAAAACTGTGTTTGGAGAAAAGAATAAGAAATATGTTGTTGCATGTACAAAGAAATGAAAAAACTAATAACATATCCAACAAAAAACAACACTTGAATTAAAAGAGCAGTTGAATAAATGAAAGACTTACATGTAGAACTTTTCTTTGTGTAGCATAATGTTGAAATTTTGACGCTCTTCCACATATTTGACAATCTTTTGAGTTTAATGGAAAAATAAATACAAAGCATAAACATTATTTAAAAATTCTAATGGGAAGAAGAAAAATTATACTACCAACATGATAATCAATTTTTAAGTATGACGAAGAAAATAGAAAGGTAATAACTGTAAATAAACTCCGAATAAAAAACTAAAAACTTATTTAACAACAAAATATAATATATACATAAAACTTCAAAAATATATGAAACTTTTTTAATAGAAAAAAATGATACCAATTGAGAATAATACACATATACAAACATCAATAATGTATAGCTCATATAATCATAAAATAAATAAATAAAAATTTTACTTTACCTCGAAATTTTATGAAGGATGAGCAATTGTATCGACGAAAACTAAATTCTACAAAGAAGAAACAAACAAAACAAACATACAAACATTCATAGAACATAATATACAACATAAAAGTGGTTACTTTCATTTTGATGGAACATTAAGTTGTAATTTATAGATGGTTTTGTGGTAGGTTTTTTTGTAATTAATATATGGAAAGATGAAGAGAGCAAAATGAATGTCTATAGGAAGTTAAATAGTTTGTAACTTAAAAGCTACTTAAATTTTAATACAAATTACTAAAAAAGTCTTCTTATAATGAAATACACAACTTTTATTTAAGGGGTAGATTAGTCTTTTACATATCCAACATTTAAAAAAATCAAAAAATTGAGAAAAAAGATAAATAGGTTTGAAGGCTTGAGGAGATGACACATCATTCTCTTTGGTTGTTGTTTTAATATATATAAATGATGATATATAGATTATGTTTTCCTTTCACTGTATTGCAACACACTTTGTAATCTTCTCTCACTCAATATAGGGCTAACCTTTGGCCCTCTCGTGTGTTCATCTGCAATCAATCGCTCACCAATTCTAACATGGTATCAGAGCTTTAGGCTCTCTCGTTTGTCTCTTATCAAGTATCAACGACGTCTCTACGCCGTTGTCACCATCATATCATCACCAACCACCAGCCGCACCACATCCCGCTATTTTGCCATCAGTCGTGTTCTCAGCCACAACCTTCTGTCGGTGATCTTAGCTGGAACCATCCTCGGCCGCAACAACTAGAAGCTTTAGGCTCCCTCTCGTTGCCTTCCATCAACAACATCATCTGCTGCCATCACCACATTGCTGCCGTCTCAACAACTGTGGTACCACAGTCGTATCAAACCAACACCCCTCGTATCACTCTGTCACAGCATCTATCACAACACTGCTGTACTTCTGATCATTTTGATCATCGACAATCAATTACCACTCAAAGCCATCATCGTCGCTGCCATATACGTTAACCTAGAACACTGGTCTTGACATCGGATTTTCACAACACCGGTTTTACATCACCGGTTTCACATCGGGCTTAACACCACCGGTGTGATAACCGAGATTTTTATTATTTTATTTTATTTAATGATTAAGTTAATTTTCTCGTTACGTGGGACTTTCATAAGATTAACAGAAGTGGGGGTGAAATGTGTCAATTTTAGAAAGTCTTGATGAGTTTGGGATTATTCCACTTTGGGAATGGGCTTAGCCCGAAGCCCATGCTATAAATAGCCTAAAAACCCTAATCAGACCCTTTTTGGGAAAGAATTAATGTGTGTGTGTGTTTTGGGAGGTCATCATCATCCTCATCTTCATCAATTTCACCACCTTCGTCGAGATTAAGGTAAGATTTAGAGTTTTTTAAGTTGTAGGTTGATCCTATATTACTGTTTAAGTAAGTTGGGAACAATTGAGTTCGGTTTGGGATGATTTTGAACTGTTTAGAATAATTTTTAGGCTATGTTGGTGCTGATCATGCGATTTCTCGAGTTGGAATTTATGTTTCCCGAGTCGGGATTCATATTTTCCGAGACAGGAAAATCGGTTGCGGAGTCGGATTATAGGAATTCCCGAGTCGGGATATTCGTGTTCCTCGAGTCGGGATATCCTTTTTCCCCGTGTCGGGATTGGTGGTTCCCCGAGTCAGGATACACACTTCCCCGAGTCGGGATAGTGGTATTTCCCGAGTCGAAATACTCACTTCCCCGAGTCGGGATACTCACTTCCCCGAGTCGGGATAGTGCAAATCCCGAGTCGGGATAGTTGAAGTCCCGAGTCGGATTTTGGGAAGGCTTCGACTTTAGGGTTAATTTTCAAAGAAGGTTTTCCATGGTAATTTATTCCCTTAGCGGAACCCCCGTGCTAACTCTGCCTAGGGGTGTCATCGTTAGAGGATCATGCAAACGCGAATCATTAATGCCTTAGGATATTACAGATTCACTAGGAAGAGGAATACTCGGAGGATCGTGAGCTGTGAGATAAGCTCAGGTGAGTTCCCTTGTCTGAAATGAATGGATTATGTTTGATGCGCTAAAATATATATATAAAACGTAACCAAGTTTTAACCTTTAAATTGCCCAACCAATACTACCACATTCACAGCCAAGCGTAACTGATCGCGAGTAATATAGTGTATGAAAGTTCAGGTATCGTTCTTACCACTGGGAACGGTCAAGTTATTTAACAAAGTCTTTTTAAGTTTAATTAATCTAAAAAGGGGGGGGGGGGTTTATGAAAATGGTTTTAATTAACTAAAATACGAGAAAGAAAGTAAAATACTAAACTAAAACTGATTTAAGATTAATAAAGACAAACTAGTACTTATTATGGTTATGGAGATTTCACTTATGAATTATTCATTAAAATATCGAAAAATTTAGTTAGGTTGGTTATTGTAAGACTTTAAGCCAAAGGCACCCTAGCATGCGTATCTGAGACTATAAACCAGGTTGGTTTCCCGGCCCAATTACAGGGACTGATTGTCAGACAGTCTAGTAAAAGTCACCCTAGTGAATGTTAAGTCATGGGACCCTACAATCTAGCCTACTCTCGGTCTGAGCGGACTACTTACCACATCTCTCCGCGTCACTGGATTGAAAGGCAATGGAGATTGATTAACCTAACGGAGTCTATCTATTTATTGTCAGAAAATAAACTCACCCAATTAACGACTTCAAGTAGCCACAGTCTAAACATTAAAATAAGAATCACAGATAAACATTCAATAAACCAAACCAAAACTAATTTGCATTAAAATCAAAATCAAATCATCCGACAAGATCAATCAAACCATAATAAGTACCAAACTAACCTACTCACTAGACATGCTTAAAACAGAAATCAAAACTAGTAAAAGAGACATTATGCGGACCGTGCAACTAGAGATGATCGAACACCGGCTAAACGACTCCGGGTGAGGATCGGCTCACGCTGATGGCTCATACAACTCTCTCTCTCTCTCTCTCTCACAAGACTGACTTTTCTGAGTTACTAAACTATGAAAATTGGATGATTAAAAATAAAGGGAGAAGACCTGTATTTATAAGGGTAAAATTCGGCTCAACTCGCGATCGCGAAGGGGCAGCTTCGCGGCGCGAGACACTTAAAAACCCTTTCTATCCTTTTCTAGCTCAATCCAGAATCTTCCATGGAGAGTGAACACCTTCTTCGTGGCGCTAAGTAATTGAACTCCAAGGCGAAACGGGTGAAAAGCTTGAATCTTCTAGAACCGGCTCACTTCGCGGCGCGAGAATACACCTTCGCGTTCGCTAAGGTGTCTCTGTTTGCTTTTTGCTCACTCTTCACACTTTTTCACCTCTTTTTGTACTTTTCTGTTCAAAGGCCTCCAAAACCTACAAAACTCAGATTCACAAGGTTTCAAGAGTAAAATGTACGAGAAACAGGCTAAAATGGGATAAAACCATATAAACCAGAACGACCAAAACATGTATAATTTTGGAGTTATGAAATTCCCACACTTAAGCTTTGATTGTCCTCAATCAAAAGACTGAAAGATAAGATAAATAACACCAAAATTATCTCCATCTAAGATCAGTTAAGAACACAGAGATAGCAAGTACATTCAAACACACTATAAGGTACAATGAGTAATCGAATGCCAAGTTCAACCTTTTACCCTCATAAAGTGTATAACAAGTGTATCTCTCGGGGATAAAAGTGTATATATAGAGTGATCACACAAATACTCCACTAATTCCCGCATGCATAAGCTTGTTACTGAATCTAATCTCCACCGCTGAGAAGTTGTCAACTGTCAAGAGGACTTTGGGGTTGTAATGTTGGGCTTAGGGTAAGGGTAGGATAAAGGATATTTTGAGTGACTAAGGGTTGTAACAAAAACATGAGAGACTTAATCAGTAATGATCCAAAAATTAAGAGTATCTGACTTTGAGAATTATGAACTTTTTCCGGGATGAGCATTTTCTTTTTCTTTCTTTTTTAGAATCGGCCTAAGCATATTGCTTATTTGGGGCTCAAATTCTTTTTCTTTCTTTTATTTTTTTCTTTTTATTTCTCCAACTCTTTTTGATATTTTCTTTTCTTTTTGAGTCACAACTATTTTTCTCTACTTCTTTTCTTTTCTTTTCTTGCTCTTTCTCAATCCCTTTCTATTTAATTGCCAGATTTGAAAAATATGGATCAAAACATCTCAAGCTCTCAAATTTGAGTCACGGCCAAAAGATAGATAAAAAAATGAATAGGCTAAAGGATATAGTGATAATGGGTAAAGAAATGAAAGGCTAAGGCTCAAAGGGGTTTCAAGGGGTAAAGTATTAAAGATGAACACTTTTTCAAAGTAGGCTAGGCAAATCAGATAATCTTATGATGAGAATATCTGACGAAGGCTAACAAGGGTTGAAACTGTAACACCCCAAAGCCTAAAGCAACAGGCTGGCCCAATAACTTCGAGTCCAACTAAAAATCATGATGGAAGTTATTGGTAGCCCATGACTTGAGGCTTATAATGTGCTAACAACTTCTACTTTCTATCCATGTGGGATGGGTTGTTACAAACTCCCCCACTTGAACTCCTGACGTCCTCGTCAGGCCTACCCAGAATCTTTCTCTCCTTATACTCAGCGATGTGGGATTCGCCTAAGATGTTACCAACATCCCCCCTCGAGGACTCATCATTCCCGATGAGGTTTGCCCCACCATCCCGATGGTACAAGGATTGACTCTGATACCATTCTGTAACACCCCAAAGCCCAAAGCTATAGGCTGCCCCAATAACTTTGAGTCCAACTAAAAACCATGGTGGAAGTTATTGGTAGCCTATGGCTTGAGGCTTATAAGGAGCTTCCAAATTCTACCATCTATCCATATGGGACGAGTTGTTACAGAAACGAAGGCCTCTATCAGTGCAATGGTGATAAATACTTCTCTTATGTGGTCTCGACAAGAATTCAAAGTGACAAGTTCTACCTTGGGTCAAAGTCGGTATCCTCACAAAATGAATAATCAACACTCAAGGCTCAAGTTCTCAAGGAAATAGGTGAGGCACTCATGGTAATCGGTATTCCAAGGCATTACCCTACCCAAATAACCTTATTTAGTGTTATCCTATACAAGCATCTAAGTCTCCAAAACAAATCTCAAATTTTAAAAAATTTAGGGTCAAATTTCAAAGCTTTCAAAATTTTGAAAAACGACAAATCAAAAGCATAAGTTAACCCAACAATTAAAACAGTTGAGTCTACTTAACCCCCTCCCCACACTTAAAATTTGCAGTGTCCTCAATGCAACAGATATCACAGATAAGGAGGATTGGGAAAAAAAGAACTTCTTGGGTTATGAGACTTATTTCCATTAGTGAAAGTATTCGAAAACCGTAAGCGGTGCAGGATCATCACGGGCTGCAACTATTACCAAAACAAAAACAAAAATTGTAAAAAGAAAAATAGAAATAAAACCAAACAACCAACCAACAATTAAAAATCCTAAACAAGCAAACAATTAAAGATGTCTAAAGCACACCACACAAACAAGAAAAATAAAATTGTCTAAACAACCCAATCGAATACTAAGAAAAGCGATAAAAGATCAATAGGGGATGATTGCGCCAATCCTTGAAAGATGGAAAACCGGGTGGACTTTGCTCGAAAAAACGGCCACAACGGAGACGGAGTGTAAGCGGGATCCGCATGGATGCCAAGATGGTTCACCATTTGGTTAAGCACCCCACTTTGCCAATTTTTTTGGTGAAGTGTCTCCATAGAGTTATACTCCATCCGTTGTTGATGACGGCCGTAAGACAAAGACATATTCGAGGTTGTTAGCTAAGTCCTTGATAACTTGCATAAGCGTTCCAATCATCCAGTTATTCCGTATGCTTTACCCTACTTGAAGTACCACCATGCTCAAACGTCCTTTCCGACACTCCCCTTGGTCCTTGGGCTTATGGATGCTCCTCCCATTTATACCAAACTTCGTAGCTCGTATGAACCGGCTTAACCGACCCCATTCCTCAAAGTTGATCTGTATCAATCGATCTCATCTCTCCCAAATCAGTCAACGGTGCCAAAGCACCCGCGGTTAGGATGCCGAAATGCTTGGCTAGATGAGTGACGTATTGACCCCCGAGCATCTTGCTTTCCTCCCGATAACCACTCGCCTTTGCAAGTTGAGCGGCGATGATATAGGTGTTAGTAATTATGTGCAGAAGTTGACAAACCAAAGATTACACATCCAATGTTATAAGACACTCGAGGGTCACACTTGTGAGGACCTGCAAAACAAACAAGTAAAATAACTCCAGATTAGAGAGGTTAGATTTATAATAGTCAATTATAAATCTGTTGGGTGTTTTCTGTAAGAAACTCCAAAGTTAAAGGTTTCTATTATTAATTAAAAGGGATTATATATTTATTAGTTAAATAAATATATAACTGTTTAATTAAATGATTTATATATATTTGTTAGTTGAATAAATATATATATAATAATAATTATCTTGACAAATTAATATATATATATATATATTAGTTAAATATATATATGGAATATTAATTTGGAATAATCTTTCTTGGTGGAGAAGAAAGAAATATATGGATAATTATTATAGAAAAAGGAAACTGAATATGATACAAACATTGTTTATTCAAATATAAATATTCAGTTATGGTTAATCCTTTTTCATTCAATTATTCTCACAACAAAAGAAACCTAAAAATCCTCTCTCTCTCTCTCTCTTTCTCCCTATTGGTCGATTTCAACCACAAGCCAAAACTAGTTCGGGTTTCGTTCGGGAGTTCGTTCAGGAGTTCAGAGTTCTGACCGGCTAAAAGGTCCGTTCGTGAGGTTCATCACAGGTGGATCTAACTCGAGCAATTCAGGTAATTTACTTAACCTCATTATATATGTGTTTCAGATAAACGATAAACGATTGTGTGCTTTTCGGGTTTTTTACACGTTTATGCTTCCGCTGATCAAACTAGTTTGGTTTGATAAATCAGTTAAACAGTTTGTTTTCTGAACCGTGACTCGTACCAGTTTGGTCCGAGGTCTCACAAAAACCCAACAATAGGGACCATTCGGATAACCGTCATCCGTGGTGAGTCGATCGAGGAGCCAAAGATTATAAGTAGGGATCTTCTCTTCGCTAGAGGAACGAGAATTCACCGCATGCACCAACATGCAGTGGAGAAGTCAGTCAATGGGGGAAAGCAACCCCTTAACTTTAATGTTGGAGCTATAATCACCGTCTCCAAGAATAGCCCAAGTGTCGCGTGGGTTGAAGTTGTCGTGCCTCTTTTCCGTAGCCACCATGTACTCGTCAAAACCGGGATCATCAATCTCGGCTTGAGTGTAGATGCCCAAAGCCACACCAAAGTCGGCCAAAGAAAAAGATCTCCAAATTCCTCCAAGCCTAAACGTCATACATTGCTCACGGCAATCCTCGGTGGCATAAAAAACGAACGTAGCCACAAACTCGAGAATGAGTTCCTAATAAAGGGATTCGTTGATCTCAAACACCTTCTCCCAAGCTTTGCAAATATAGTACTCCATTCCGTTCTCCCCAAGTGCATGCTTTTCAAGAATCACCCGGACCCGATTGTCAACTCCCAATGTGTGGAGGAGATTCCAATCGGCTCTCCTCGGGATGACAATTTGGCGACTAGCAATCCGGTTCATTGTATCACGGAATTTGGTCCTCTTTGGAGCATTCAATTGTTGATCATTCATGAAGTACGTGAAAGCATGGCTTCCATCGAGTGCACGGTAAGCGGTGGTAGATGCGGATGTGGTTCTTTGTCTCTACAAAATCCAAAACCCATGTCTTAGTCTAATATGCATCAAGAAAGTATCAAGACATGATTAAAAGCTAAATCAATGCTATGAGACAAAACTAGCATAGCCCAAAAGCTCAAGTATAAACCATATGCACATGTGAATAAACGAATGGGGATTGGGAAAATCCCCATACTTGAACTTCTAGTCAAGCCACTAACATCCAAATTTTAATCCTAATATGTTAAAAACAAGAATGGGGAATTTTGCAACAAAATTCCCACACTTAGAATGCAAGTACAACCATAAAGAATTACTCAATCAAATCCAATACCCACATTCAAAGTACAATGCTATCATCAATCTATCATATTCAAAGTACAATTACAATTGCCCACACGCTAACATCATTCAAAGTACAAAACTCAATCTAGCAATTTTAGCATAAGGCAAGCAAAATCAAGAACAAGGTACCAATCTACCATTGATGAGGCAAAATCCAACTAAAAGATTGTAGGAAACATACCTTGGGTGACATTGAATCAAGAAACTGAAGCTCAAAAATTCGAGATTTCGCGCTGGGAGAGAAAGATTTCGTGGCACTGAAAGAGTATTAGGGTTTTGTGAATTGAAATTTGAGAGAGAAGATCTTTAAAAACCCGTCTGCACTCACTTCGCGTCGCGAAGTATTAGGCTTTGCGATCGTGAAGTCAGTGTTTTCCGAAGAAAATACCCTATTTATCTCTTTCGCGTTGCAGAACTACTACCCTCGCGTTGCGAAACTCGAAAATTTTACCTGATACCCCAAACTACAGACTCCGCGTCTCTAAACTTGAAACTTCGCGTCCGCGGAGGTGTCTCTGCCTCCAAAATCCAAAATTTTCGTCTCCGGTTGGATTTCACCGTTTTCAACTTCTAAGCACTCGAAACGATTGTCTAGGAAATAACAAACAAAAATATTAGAGAAAACAAACAAGAAAAACTAAAAATGAGAAAAAGGAACGAAATGCTCGGGTTGTCTCTCGAGAACCGCTTCATTTTTTAATGAGTCTAGAGCTCGACTCCGGTTACAACTCATTTCTTTCCACGGCGGGCTAACGAGCCCTTGTTCTTCCTATGCCCCTTTTTGGAAGTCCCCGGTCCGTTTGCATTCGGCTGTTCTCCATTTAGGTTCATCGGGTTGACATAATCTTTCATTTTCTTTGGACGTACATGTGGAAGGATGGGTCGATCGCACTTTGCTTGGAAAGATTGGGACGGGTCCTCGTATGGCCTCAGAAAATGCGTAATCGGTTCTCCATCGGGATCAAAGAATATTCGTTTATCTTCATGCCCCAAACTCGTCACCTGATTTCTCATGTCGATGTTGACTTGAGCAGTGTGTAGAAATGCTCTTTCGAAGATAATTGGAATTTCAGTATCTTTCGGAAGGTTAGCAATGATGAAGTCTATGGGGTAAACAAAATTTCCAATACGAACTGGCACAGCTTCAGCTATCCCAAGTGGCTTTGTCATGTACCCGTTGATTCCTCGATATTGATATGCCGTCGGTGCTAACTTCTTTATTCCAATTTTCCTGCAATAAGAAATAGGCATCATGTTAAGTGCGGCACCCGAATCAATTAAAGCTAAACCGATGAATTTATCAGATATTAAAAGAGGTAAACTATAACTCCCAGGATTATATTTAATTGGCACGACATAAGTCAATTCGAAAATACTGTAATGACCAGAGTTTAAAAGTTAGTACTAATGTTAGTCACTCGTTAAAGATGACCAATTTTGAAAAGAATTTGAACCTTAGGGGTGAATTGTGTCAATTTGGGTAAAGTTTGATAGTTGGGCTTATACCATAAATGGTATGGGCTTAGCCTTTTAGCCCATACGATTTATAGTATTAACCTAGGGTTTTAACCATTTTGGGGAAAAACATAGTGTGTGATTAGTGTGTGTGGTGGAAATCAAGTTTAGAGCCATTTCTTCATCTTCGGGGTCGGGATTTCGTCGTTCGAGGTAAGATTCGATACCCTATTAGTGTAAAATCGTTGTTAAATGATGTAGGATTACCTTGTAATGATTTAGAAAGCGTTTAGATCGACTTAGAATCAATTCTTGGCCGATTTTTGCTATTTTTCCGGATCTGGTTGCGTTTCCCGAATTGGGAACTCATGTTCCCCGAATCGGGATTCATGTTTCCCGAACCAGGAATTCATGTTTCCCGAATCGGGAGTTCATGTCTCCCGAATCGGGAAAGCATCTAACCCGAATCGGGAAAATGCTTGGGTGTTTGGGTGGAAATTCGTTTCTTCGTTTGCCTTTCCCGAATTGGAAAATCTATGATTTCCGAATCGGGGATTTGGCCAACTTAGTCGTCACTTTGACCTTGCAACTTTTGGATTCGGGTCTTCGGGTTGGATGCCTCCCGGATCGGGAATTGGCGTTTCCCGAATCGGGGATTGCTATTTCCCGAATCGGGAGTGTTAGTATCCCGAATCGGGTTTTTGAGTCGGGGATAGGTGTTTTCCCGAGTCGGGTTTTGGGAGGAGTGCGTCGTCAGAGTTAGTTTTCGGAGAAGGATTTTCCATAGTAGTTTAACCCCTTAGAAATAAAATTTTTCGAGGGGCGCTGCCCCTCAGACCCCGCAAGGGCGGCTCCCCTTGACCCCGTCCGCTAACCGGGTAGCGGAACCCCCGTGCTGGGTCTGCTTAGGGATATTCTAGTTGTGGATTTTTCTAAGTGCGAATCACTAATGCCTTAGGAATTTATACAGATACCGGGAGTTAGAGTAAGAAGCGAGTTAAGCTCAGGTGAGTTCCCTTACCTGAAAATGAATGGACTGCTTTTACTGTTTTAAACATATCCATTCGATTTGCAAATGTTTTAATGTTATTAATGGGTTTTTGTGAAATTATAAATGGTTGTGAATGCTATATTGATGATCATCATATACATGCTATTTTAACATTTCGGAATTTCATCGTGAGTAATGAGTACCATGGGACCGTACATCCTGGGTAGTTTAGTGGTGTGAGGCACGGACTACGTCCGTCACTCCTTAAATGAGAATCGGGGAGATCCGGCCACGTAAGATTGATTGTGGGATGGTGCGAGGCACGGACTACGTCCGTCACTCCTTAAATTGTGTATCCGGGGGATCCGGCCATCCGGTTTGTTGTATTGTGATTTTATTACTCATGATGCTTTCCTGTTTATTTGAGATATCTGATTTTACGGCCAGCGGGCCGGAACTGTGTTTTAAACTGTCTTGAGGGAATTCACTAGACCTTTCGGTCTAACCCTCGTTTTCAAAATCTCAAACCTTTTCAGGGAAAGATCGCGTGGTGAGAGGCAAAGAGAAGGTAGACCTCTAGAGTAGCTCTACCGGTAGAAGTTTAGTAGTTTATCCTAAATTTAGAATCTCAGCTGTGGAGGGATGTTCCGCATGCACTCTTTAACTATTTACTTTTGAACTAAATATTATGAGATTGCGATTTAGATCACTGGGATTTACATCTTATGCGTGTTATTAGCGTTATGGGTTTTGGGGCGTTACAAATACTCTCTTCCACTTTCTCTTTTCCTTTGCTTTTGATCGGAATCATAAATTCTGCATAATCTCCTTGCTTTCCATCTTCCTCCTTGTCATCTTCCTTATCGTCCAAATAAATCGGCTCACGAAGCGTCAAGTCATTAAGTGTAAAAGTAAAGCCCTCCGGAAGATCTGAATCGTAATCCGTATCATACTCCGGTGCACTATCGCTATCGGATGGCACATACTTCTTGTTATAAATATCGGTCCAAGACTTTGTCTTCGTAATTCCATCCACCATCATCACTGCCTTTGATGCATCTACCTTAGGGTTGACTTGTGTTTGCGTTGGAAGTTCTCCTTGTGTCCTTCCGCTCAAAGTTTGAGAGATTCGTCCAACCTGCATTTCAAGATTCTGGATTACATTTTGTTGATTATGAAGGTATGGACTTACCTCTTCGTTAATTTTCTTTTGTGAATTTTTCTCCTCTAGGGACTGTTCGGAAATCTTCAATCTCCCACCAACATTAAGATATGACCCGGACAGATTAATATGGCATTGGGCGTCTAAATGAGTTTATTCGGTTAAAAGCAGGTACCGGTTGTTGTCAGAAAAGTTTACCCCAAAAGATCACTTGTTTGTAGAAGGAAATAGGACCAAAGTTTGGAACGTGGACATCCCTTACAAGGTTCGAAGCTTCGTCTGAGAGTGGGTAGAGACGTCATTCCAAACCGGATGAACTTGCAAAGACGCGGTGTTAGTGTCCCTTGTAACTGCACTCTTTATGGTGCTAATCCGAAGAACACTTGGCATGTATTTATTGATTGTCTAGTGACTAAAGGGGTTTGGATGGAATGCGATCTTTCGAACATTATTGACTCAAAGGCAAACCATTGACTTCCATAATTTCTTCTTCGAACTCATTGACGGTTGCCCCACACCAACTGTAAACAAGTTTTTAATGGTACTTTGGAGCATTTGGAACAATTGAAATGATGTTTTGTAGAACAATACCATTAAAACGGCAAGCCACACTATCCGAAGGGCGATAGAGACGTCAAATGACTGGCATATGACATCGTCCCATCGTATACACCATCAGCAAGACCTGGGACGTGATTGATGTCAGTTGTGGCATAAGCCACCAAGCGGTTACATGAAATGCAATACCGATGTGGTTGTGATGCTTAATCGGTCCCAATTAGGTTTTGGCACTATCCTGAGAGACGACCAAGGGTCTTTCTATGTTGCTCGTACGATGATCAGAAACTCGTGAAGGAATGTGAGGCACTAGTTCTTGTTGATGCCATGCTTTGGGCTAATGATTTAGGCTTGCAACGGTTAATCTTTGAAACGGACGCCAAACAAGTCGTTGACGCTATCTACTCCAGACAAGAGGACGACTCAAAATTTGGTGATCTAATCACAAATTGTCGGATGCTTCTTCTCCAGAATGTGTTTTACTCAGTAAAGTTTATCAGGAGACATGCAAATGAAGTTGCTCATGAGCTTGCAAAGAAAGCTCGGCTTCTACCTTCTCCCACCACTTTTAGCGATTTGCCGAGTTTTCTGTATGACTCGATGAACTTTATGTGTACAAGTGGTGAACATTAAGGTTTGAAGGAAAGTTTTATTTTAAAAAAAAAAAAAAGGATAGGGCTTCCTTTCCTTCCACTCCTAGAGCTTTTTTTTCCATCCCAAGGTATGAAGTCTTGTAGTAAAAAAAGAGCATAGCACTTTACGCTTCCAACAATTCAAGATCTACATATTCAAGCAATGCCATTTTTTTAAGTTGGTTGCCATTTGTTTGAAATCCAAAGTTTTTCTTCTGATTTAATCCAAACCCAAATCCGCATGCATTATGTCCAGGGGCGGATGCAAGTAGTAAAAGGAGGGGGGATGGGACCCCAGTCAAAAGTCAAATTTTTTTTACCAGGTTAAAAAAATAGTTTTTTTTTTACAATAAATACCATTTGTTCTCTGCTTCTCTCTGAACAACATCTCTGCTACCCTACATCTACTTGAATTGCTTAGTTAAACTTGATAGCAGGTCAGCAACAATAGTTTAAAAACTTATAATTAAGTTTTGCTATTCAAAATTTTGCTTTAATATCTGAATAGATGCTTTTCAAATTTATGTTTTTTGCTTCAATTTCTGCTTTTATGCTTCCACTTCTGGGTTTCGTTCTCTGCAAGTCTGCTTTAATTTCAAACTAGAAGGCCCATCTGCTTCAAGCCTTCAATTTATGCTTTTTGTTTGCAAAATAAAAAGTAGAATATACACACAACAAATTGCTTCCCTTGGCTTGTTTTGTTGAATTTTTTTTTTTTTTTTTTTTTTTTTTGCTTTTCATATTAAACATTGGAAATGAGGATTGCTGAACAGGCAACCTTTATGCTTGCTTTTTAAATAAAAACGTGAAACATAGAGGTTAAACAATTGGGTTTTGGTTTTTGATTTTTTTGTGTGTTGCAACTTGCAAATAGCATTATTTAAAAAACCTGTTATTGGGGTTTTGGTCATAGAGGTTAAAAAAATGAGGCCCTAGTTAACCTTAGTTAATGCTTTATATATTTTTATTTGAAATCAATCAAATAATCAAAAAGTAACGTTTAAAATCAACAAAAAAATTGACAAAGTTTTTGAAGTAAATGAAAAAAAGCTTAGATATCTCTTAAAATCAACCAAAAAAACTATAAAAACCCTTAAAATGTGTAATTAGGTTAATAAAATGTCGGACGGCTTTGCAAAGTTTTATTCTAACTCTCAAAGGTGCCCCCACTAAAAATATTTCCTGGATCCGCCACTGATTATGTCGATCATATTCGTATAATTTGGGTTGAAATAAAAAACTCTCCATCTACAACACCAAACAACAATGTAGGGCACCAAGCAAGTGATCTGTTGAAAACCATGTTAACATTGATGCAAATTACATCTAACCATGAACTTAATCCAAATTGCATCAGACCAAAAGAAGAAGATGAAAATTCAAATAAATTATCACTCAAAAGTTTAACTATATATGGTTAAATCTTCATGTTGCACTTTGATTTTTGGTCTAACTTTTTGGGTCTTAAGCCTAATAAAATGGACTATAGAGCATTGTATTGGCTTTTTATGTTTTTAGCAACGGGTTTCTTTCAAAAAAGTTTGCAGGTCGAAGCTCAAACCCGCTAGCAAGTGTTGGCATCACCGGAAAGTCTTCTTGAGAGGGGTGGTGATGAAAGCCTACAGTGTACCACAAAACTATATCTTTGTTCATTATTGATCTGTTCCTGCAATCAGTCACCCAAAATACAACGGTTAATTAATTGAAGATACTTAAGAGTTCGATTGAAAAAATGCATAATTAGGGAACTTATCTCAAATAGCCATTCCACACATATAAATTGATCTTCTACTAGCCATTTCTATCCCATTTACACATATATATCATCACATCCACAACTTTTAAATCCGTATTTTGTGGACCTAGCTAAAAGACACACACACAAAAAAAAAACGGATCTGGTTAATCATTTTACGGATCCATGTCCGTAATTGTGGGCCCAGATAAATACATATATATTTTACAAAAAATCAACCACATGGTTTTTTTTGGTATCTTTTAGTTAAGTGCGTAAATTATGGACATAGAAAGTATAATACGGATGTAATGATATTTGGATAAAGATGAGATAGAAATGATTAGGAGACCAATTTAAATAGTGTAGATTGCCTATTTGAGGGGAAATTGGCTTGTGACCAAACCTAACTTTCCTATTGGCCCCTTATCTATTTTCTTCCAAATTCTTATAAAATACCCACTAGATCAGCTAAATTGGGTCTGTTTTTAATGGACATAGCTAAAAGAAAGAAACAGATAGATTCTTAAAATATAAAATAAAAAACTTCCTGACTTGGGTGCGTTTTTAGCGGACATGAGTCGGGTTTTTATCGAATCCAGGCCCTATTTTTTAGCTGACATGACCATTTAACCCCGTTTTTTTAGTCTTTTAGTTGGCTCCGTTTATAACAATCCCAATACGTATTTCACAAATGTTGAATAGAAAATAGGTAGGAAACCAATAAGGGGGTTGGGTTTGGTTAGGACGGCCAATTTCCTGAATTTGAGTTTTTCACATTTATATGTAGGGGAAAGAAAAAGTACCTGTGACTCCAAATGGCCAAGCCATCTTTTCCTGTACTCCTATCAGCATAAAACCCAGCAGCCCATCTCTCAGACTTGTTATAGGCTGTCACCCATACTTGATACTTGGTGTAGGAAGCTCGTATCTGTGGGTAGTCATCGTCCGCCAGTAGAGAAACAGCCGGTTGCCCACCCGCCATCACCCGATAACCCACATTGTTTCCCAACTTGGTCTTCTTATTTGGGTTCACCACTAACAGCTCCGATGCCTCCACCTCAACCCCATGCCTTTGCCTTGCCTTATCTTCGGTTTTTGCAGTCTCTTTGATGACCCTCCAGTAACTCTTCCTTGGAGATGTTTTCGTTCTTTCGACTTTCAGTTTTGCTTTAACAAAAGAGTTGTCATTACCATCTATATCCAGATCAAGGTAGTAGGTTATGAAGTGATCATGGTTGTTCCCTATTCTGTTGTCTGCTATTAGTGCTCCATAGATGTTCTCTTTCATCTGATCAGCTTTTGTGTATGTTGTAGCCTTCATTTCCAGAACACCAGTAAGTCCTACCTACAACCAACAACAAAATAGTATAACAAAATACATATCAATTTGAATTTGGAGTTTTTAGAGGCAAAAGGTGAACTACATTTTAAAAAATACCATATTTATTAGGTTTTTAAATAGGAATCTTGATTCTTACCATGAAATTTTTGAGAAGTGATAATTTCGTAGTTTTTTTTTCCTACCTTCGTAATAATTACTAATGTTGAAAAAATCAACGGAATCCATAAAAAGGAGATTCTTATAAGAACTACAAATTGTGAACTTTTAAGATAGTTGTGATTTGTTGAGTTGAAAATGAATTGCAAACAGAAATGTAAAAGGTTGTTACAAGAATGGGAGTCTCACCCCAACTTTTATGGCACCACTCTGTTTGAATTCCCAGTCAAGAATATAATCATAATTTCCAACTGTGGCCACCATTCTAACTACCAGATTAACTTCTGGTTCTCCACTTGTTATCTGCATCACATTAATAACTGATAATAAGCTCAAAATTGGGTAAGAAATATATATCCACTTGTTATCTGCATCACATTAATAACTGATAATAAGTTCAAAAATGGGAAAGAAATATATATAGGAAAGTTTAAATGTAAACTCAATTTTAGTTGTAAATATGAGAACAAATCTCAACCACTCCTCCGGTCAATAAAGGTGGCTTTGACCGGTCCCCCCTAATAATCTCCACCCTCCCATGAATCGCGTCAATCCTCCGTGATCGCGTCCACCGTAACCGAAAATGTGTGGCTAAGATTCGTCCTCACGTTCACAACCAAAATTGAGTTAACATTTGAATAATCATGTATTATTCAAATCAAATGGAACACGTGGCACATTTTCGGTTGTCCTTACATTCGCAATGATTGATGAGTTTTCATTTGAAACCCCCCCCCCCCCCCTCTCTTAATATATATAGGGTGAGGTTCAATGGAAAACCGTGAAACACCTCATAGCCCTTCATCCGGACCGTATGCAGTTGTGCATACGAGTAATTTTGTAATATGCACACGTGCATATGCATAGGTGCATAATGCACATGTGCATAAAAACCGGGAAAAAAAACTTAAAGGAAAAAAAAACCTTATGCATACGGTTCAGATAGAGGGCTACGAGGGTGGTCCTCGGGTTTTCGTTTTTTTACGTTATATGATGGAGTGGCCAAGCTTACCACTTTTCCTGGAACGCCAACTTCAGTATGCCGCCAAGCGATATCCCCAGCATATCGCTCGAAAATGCAGATGGCCTTCGGTACCTCTTGAGGTAGCCCATCTGCCCCAGCCATATGCCCGTCCACATAAACCGCATTGCTTGGACAGTCCATCGAACCCACAAGCGTTACAGCAGATCTACCGAACCCAAACTCACCCACGTCCAGAAACGTCCTATAATACCAGTCGCTCGTAGGATCCATATACGGGACAAATGTTTCCGATACGTGCCCTCTATACATCACCCTACGCCATTCATTTTTTCCACCATCAAAGATCGAAGCTGTCGATATAATCACTCCTGCCCGAGCATTAAATCCGATATGAAACCTCCAATTCTTCCACTTAACATCACCACCATTAATGCTAAATCCTCTTTTTACATTTTCCTCATCACAAGGGATCGGAATAGGATTTGGTCTTTCTCCTGAAAATTGGAAATCGGTACCCTCTGATCCCGGCACAGGACTCGTATTCCGATCCACAAGTGTGTGAATTTTCATGGACTCGATGTCGACTAGAATGCTTAGACCTTCAATGGGCCTTGCGAAAACGTTAGTTGTTCCATTACGATAGAAGCACGATAATCTAACGGCTCTTCTAGTGGTGGATTCTCCGAACCATCCTATCGTGAACGGAAAGCATGTTATTTCCGATACGTTCAAGCCTCTTCTCAAAACCAAGTCCTTGAATCGAGAACTATTGAAGGGCAATCTTGCTGCTTGCAGCAGCTCGCTGAACGTGTTGGGAGGGTAACCGTCGCCTTCGTAAACATGGTCGGATACGATGTAACCGGTGGTCAACTCTACAATGATCTCATGGGTTTGACCGCCACCACGAACGACCACCTTGGCTCGACGGTAAGGGAACGACCGGTTTTGGTTGTTAGAAGACAACCATCGTAAAAACATCGTTTTTATCCGGTTCATCGAGATCGACGAAATGGAAGTTGAGATGAGGAAGAGAAGCTAAGTGAGAGGTGGTGATAATGTGTTGAATCTGAGTTATTTCATTTGGATTCAAAGGATCCAAAGGATGATTTTGGCTATTGATGAGTAGAAACTGGCATGTAATTACTAGAACCATAATCATAGTAACCATGAATCTTTTGAAATGGAAAGAAGTGAGTGAAAAATGATCAACTAGATCATTTTATGTTCCTTGCTTGCTAAGTGAGGTGTTTTTGCTTTCACAAGTTTTACTTTTTTTGAAGTTCTAAAATAATCCAATTTTAGCTTTAAGTTGTGGGTGTAATTATGATAGTTGTGAGTTTGAGTGAGTTTTAAGATGAAATTATTTGAATAGTAATATAGAGATCATATGGAGGTGGCCAGGAGGTGTTAGATATAATAATATAAACATAGGAAGAGTTTAACCAACTTTTACAAGTTCATAAAATGATGATATTAGGTCCCTCCACTTTGAAGCATGATGCAAATGACCAATAAGATATTCGATAGTAAATGAGATGATGGTTTATGGTTTTGATGTAGGACTTGGTCCACATGGAAATGGTTAAGTTGCTTAATTATGAAATGATTCTATATAAGCATTTGTTTAGTCTTTGTTGCAGTTGGGTTATTTAAGAGAATAATTCTTTTTGCCTACCTAGATGAGATCTATCCTTTTCATGAACTTAATTAAAATCATTTTTCAGAATGTTGCAATGGCAATCTCATTTGGAATTGGGATTCTAGGATATATTGGATTTTATTTGGAGTTTACAGAGTTTGGATATTTTCATGTATTTGGTTTGTAAGATTTGAAATAGAGGTGAACTTTAGTTATTTATATAAAATTATTAAAAATTTATAAAAATATAAAAGTGATTAAATTCCTAAAAATTTATAAAAATATAAAAGTGATTAAATTACGTTTTATATGACTTTTTAATAAATAAAAAAAAAACAAATGCATGTTTTTAACGTAATTTAATTGTTATATACAAATTCAACAAAATCCTTTAAAATGTTAGTCATCCTCTTGGGTTTCAAAATCCTATATTTGAAGGATTTCAAATAAATCCTAAGATTTTAAATTCAGACAATTCTACAAACCAAACATGGAATTGAAATGAATTTAAAATCCAAATCCACCCAAAGGGGCCCTACGGATTCCATTCAATTGTTAATAGCAGGTGATGAAATGACTTCAAATTCTCTCCATTGAATGATTCTGACAGTTTCCCGTCTGCGTCCTATTAGGATTATTCAGACTGAATGTTATGCATTATTCATGGTGAATAATACAACATTCAAACTGAATAATACTAAATGTTGTATTATTCAACGAATAAAGCATGAAGATTTTAGTTTGAATAATCCTATATTATTCAGACCGAATGTGACAACTGGCTCACTCTCGTTTGTCCTCACATTCGCAATGGGATTTAAGTTTCCATTTCAACCCGTACTCGTATCTGTATATGTGTGTGTGCGAGCGCGCTTGCGTGCATGCACATGAATAGTGTATATGTGTATGTACATTAATCATATGTCCTATATATATGGATTACTTATATGTCATTTTGTAACTATGTTGGTCCCTTTTTCTAGCGGCCATTAACTTTTTTTCGTTAGCTCAGTTACTATTAGGGGTATTTTAGTCATTTTAAATGTAGGTACTGCAGTTTAAAAACACATATTTAGATATGTGATGGCATGACTTGTCCCAAAAAGTTTAAATTGACTAAAATATCCCCGATATAACTGGACTTAACAGAAAAAGTTAACGACCGTTAGAAGGAGTGACCAAAATCGTTACAAAATGACACAATCTTCAGGTCCCTCCTCCTAATGGCCATTAGTTTTTACTATTATATTTAGCTAAACGAAGAGTATTTCAGTTAATTTAAATATAATGTGATGTATAATTTTAATATTAGATATTATATAATAATTATTAACAATTCCGTCGGATTTAGCTCGATAATCACCAACGGCATTAATCTATCAGAAATCCTTTGGTTTCAAACTCCTTTTAATAACAGATAAAGGGCGGGCTTTAATTACACCCTATCACCACAAATTAGGAAATTACAAGGTAGAAGCAAAGCCAAAGCCGACTAACGAACAACAACCACAATCATTACTTTCACCGGCGATCCACAACCACACACCACCATCTCCGCCGCCTTCCCCTTCTCCAACACTCTCTCCTTCTCTGTTGCTCTCTCCCATGGACGGACCCCAACAACGGTATATGGTAACATGTGTCACCGATTATTTGTCCAACGAAAGGTTAAAAAAAAAGTTTAATTTTGTGAATATGCAACCATATCATTTTAGAGGGTGTTGCAGTATTATTTTCAAATTTTCAAAAGGTGCACCTAAAAATCAAGTAAGTTTCTTCAAATCAACCAAAAAAATAGAAAAAGTATCTCGAAATCAACCAAAAAACTGAAAAATTCTTTCCAAATCAACCAACAAAACTGAAAAATGCTTCAGAATCAACCAAAAAACTGAAAAATACTTTCAGAATCAACCAAAAAATCGAAAAACTCCTTCAAAATCAACCAAAAAACCGAAAATTTCTCTTGAAATCAATCAGAAACCCCAAAAAAATCTCCCGATACAACACAAAAAATGTCTACCGAAATCAACAAGAAAAAACTTATAAAATCTTCTGAAATCAACCAAAAACTTAATTATATGATACCACCGTTTAACAAATGTCTTGGGCATGTCCTGCTCTCTCTATTTTCAGTTGGTAAACCCAAATCCAAACTATTTTATATGTTTGTATGTATATGTTAGCAACTTTGATAAATTAACTTGTGTGTGAGTATGTGAGTTTTGAGTTCCCCACCACTTGTGGTTAATTGCTAGTGTGTTTTTGGAAATATATTCATGTCACTGAATCCAAAAATTAAGGAGTTGCTGTATTTAATTTCTTGCGTTATTTGAATATCGGCATGATGTTTGAAGAAGGGTCCACAAACAAACTTGGAACTAGCTAGGAAACTTGCTATTTATCAATAAATACATTTATCACTTTCCCTGCCCCTTTGCAATTTGCAAACAGTGACACAACTTTGTGTGTGATTTTGCATGAATATTTATAACTAGTTTTTTCTCCATTGCAAAAATTTGAAGATAATCTGGGTTTACAAGATTTTTTGTACTTTCATAGTATGGATTTATGTGGGACAGGGTATATTGTTGACATACTCACAATGTTCTTAGTTACAGTTAGCTATTTGTTGCTTACTATTTGTAATAGTATTTTTAAAGTTTGTTCTACCTTTTACTTTGTAAGAATTTATTGATCTTTGGCTTTATTATTATTGGCTGCTGAAATGCAGTTCTGCACACTTTTAATAGTACATGTGCATTTAGGTGTTTGCATAACGTGCCTTAATTCTTTTTTACTTCCATGGTTACAAACTTTGATTGTTATCTTGATAAATACTCTATTATTATTGTCTTGTTTATATGCTACTTAAATTGGTTTATGCATGATCTTATAAAATCAGCCTTTAAGCAGTGCCGTTCCTAGCATTTTATAGGCCCTGAGCGAGATGTTAAAAGGGAATCTTGCTAAGTGCGAAAAAAACTTTAATATATCGTTTTTATAATTAAAAAGTAACATACTCTTGAATTTTAGATATACTAGTTCATATAAAACCATTCTTCGAGTATTTTCAGACATATAATCAATTATTAACTATTTTTAAATTAATATTATCTACTATATCATTTTTATATAGCATCGCCATTAGTTTCACCATAAAAGACATCATATGATATATTTTTTTTATATATAGATTGACGTTATTTGGAGTCACAATATTGAATATTCATAGTAACATTCACCATAAAAAGATGGATTTATAAGACATGTCTAAAATATATAAGTGTCCGAATAAAGACAAGTTTATACGATCAACCTATAAAACTTCTTATTTAATAGCATTTTAATAGGTTTACATGACATATAGGCATCTTAACAATCTCTTTTTAGTACTTTTTTAAAGTAAAAGGGTTTTATTAGCTATTTTATAGGACACGTTTGAAAGAAGCCCATAAAATCATAATTTTATAGGACACTATGATACATTTTCAAATAGTGTCATAAATATTAGTTAATATGATAATTTGTTTAAAAACAGCTGTAAAAACTTGTAAAATGCCAAAGAAATGTCCTAAAAACATACTATAACACTTTTAGATCAGACGTTTTTGGTATGCTTTTATAAACTTGAGTCTTATAAAGTATAAAGTATTTTTTTACGAAGCTTAGACATTTTAGGTGTCTTATAATGCCAATTTAATACTAAATATATCAAAGACTAATCAATTAAATAGTTTTAGACTTTGGCCCTAAATAAAAACTTAGAAAGACAATAACAAATACTATAAAGTGAAAGACTAATTAAATTATTTTACATATTTTTGTTGACAATGTAATTAATTATGTTTTAGGCCTTAAGATAATCCCTAAAAAAGGTCCTATTAAACACTAAAACATTTGTGTCACTTTTATTTACAATTTTTTTATTACTACTGTATATATGTAAAATTTTGGGCTTAGTTTTTGTGGGCCCTGGGCGTACGCCCGTCCCGCCCCCTCCAGGCACTGCATTGCCTTTAAGACACACATGGTGGGTGCTTGTTGGGATAAAGGGACGAGGGAGACGAGACTAGAAAAAGAAACATGGCTCTCATTGGACGATGGAAACCTTCCCCTCTCGTTTTAGGATACCGAAGGATATTTGTATTAGGATAATGTATTTTGGATAATATTACATTTTGGAATTAGCTTATCGACGTTATTTTGGATGATAGTAGGTTTTGTACATGTTTTTCTGTTCTTTAAAAAAATTAATTAAAACAATATTTTTTATAATAGCAGGTTTTTTTGTTTTTTTCTAATTAATCTTTTAATTAAAATGTCGATGGATTACTGAAGAAAGATCCGTTGGCAAATATAGATAAAAAAAATAAAGTCGTCGGTAATGGGCCTCCAGTAATACATCGGTACATGTGGGTCGTGGGTAATCCGTCAGTACATATGTGCAGTCGGTTATATGTGTCGTCAGTAAAACCGTTAGTGATCCATCAGTGATAATTAAGGTCCTCCGACCATATTTTTTGCGAGAGAAATGTCATTAATTACATACTTAGTCCATATGGTTTGGTGGTTTTGACACTCTGGGATCCTAAAAATGAAATATCTATGGCTTGGATTATCGTGGTTTGCATTTTATAACGAATTGGATCTCTAAAAGTGACGTCATTTTATTTGTCTCCACCAAAGCTTAGGGGTGTTCAAAAAAACCGAAAAACCGAGTAACCGACTTGCCCCGCACGAACCGAAACCGAAAAAACCGATATCCGCAAAACCCGTAACCCGAAAAACCCGAAAAGTCGGGTACCCGTTAAATGCGGGACGGGTTCGGATTTTAAAATTTGATATCCACGGGTACCCGCCCCGCCCCGCATGCTTTTAACTTATTTAAAAATATATATTTGTTAATATGTAATAACAAAAGTAATTCTTTTTGAACATAAGAAAAGACATTTGACGTTAATCCCTCAAAACCCTGCCTAAACTTACCTCTAGTAGCTCCCCTCCCCCAATTCTTTTTTTTGTTTCGACATCGAGTGTTTGAATAATGAACCGTTGAACTTTGGTATGTAGTCCGAGTCATGAACTATTAAACTTAGGTGTACGTTTTGTGTTTAAATCTATAAAGTTCTTATTGAAAAAACAGTAAAAATGAAAAACATGTCAATTTTCGGGTAACCGCAACCCGAACCGCGGATACCTGCCTCCCTACAGGTACCCGCAGAGCGGGTACCCGCAGCCTGCGGGTCGGTTTCGGTTATTAAAACAAGGTACCCGCCCCGCGGTTTGCGGTTCACAAAATCCTACTACCCGCCCCGTGAACACCCTTAGCTTTATGTGCATGGCATATGATGGATATTTTAGCCTTTTAACTTATTTATTTATTCTTAACTAAAATTAGAGGGACCAAACTATATTTTATTAAAAATCTCAAGGACCAATATTGTAACCCACCACCACCAATCCATCATCAACTTTGGATTTTGGAACCCCACCTGCAAAAACCAAAATTGCACCCGAGATTAATAAAAAATCTCAATATCTTAAAACAAAATAATACCAATGGAGGAATTAAGTAGATAAAGTAGATAGGTATTGGGACCTACCTAATTTTTTTTTCCTTTCTAATTTAGAAGTTATAAATTTTGTGAGATCTACTTTAAAAAGTTTTGAGGATTTTTTTTTAATTGAGGAATTATCTTAAAGTTCTGTTTAGAAGCTTAAAGGAGACTAAAATTGGGTTGTTGTGTTAGATAACACCCTCTCTTATGTATAGAAGGTGTAGGGTTCAACCTTTTTAACACTCTAAAATTTATTATTACTTTTTAATTTTTTTTATTAGGTTTAAGGCCAACAATTTTAAAGTTGGCTGGCTCAAATAACTAATAATCTATTTTTCTTAAAAAGAACCTAAATACCCAATAAAGATAAGTAAGTAAAACCATTGGCCAAATAGATATCAACATTTCATCTCCTTGAAATCGACTTCGACTATGTCGTCTTCGAGTACAATTGTAATAACTTTAATATCACTATTGGGTGTGTATATATATATTGTGTGTGTGTGTGTGTGTGTGTGTGTGTGTGTGTGTGGGGTTTGATTTTTAATTTTAATGATCCCACCTTATAAAAGTGTAGTTGACACTTTTATTTTTTCGGCTAAACTTACTTAGTGAACCACGTGGTTTTCTATTCTAGATTTGTCACTGATTTTGTGAGCTACCACTTTAGATTATTTCAAGGTTTTCTGAAGAAAAATAAATCCATTCTTTCAATCTTTTGCTGGTTTTGAGCAAAATTCATCAAGATTTCTTCAAAATTTCTTAAAATTTTAATTTTTTGAGAGATTTTCTTGAAATAGGGAGATTAAGAAAACAAATGGAACTTTCATTCTAGTAACAAATCTTAGGCATGACCATTTTGCTTCAAAAGCAAAATCCCAAATAAAATAGAGAAAGATGGTCAATTGAGAAATGTCATGGCATTAATAAAGACAATGTAGCACGCCAGCACGTCGTCATCCACTCCACGGTATGTGTGGAGCATATTTGACATTATTGCACCACCTATTTTCGTCTTACATTTTATGTGGCTTAAATCCTAATCATGACCAATTACATTTTAACTAGATAAATAGAAACGGGTTAAAGACTAGTTATACATATAATTGGTTGATCTATAAGAGCCAGTTAAAGGATAGGTTAACCCATTATGACCTTTTTTGTTAAAAAAAAAAAAAAGAAGAACCCTTAGTGCTTTTAAGAAAACAACTCTATCAGTTACATGGTTTGTACTGCATACCAACTTAAAGATCCTCAACATCATAAGCAGTTATGGGTGATACTTTTTGACCAAGGCGGGTTATAGTTGGTTGTATAACGTTATTGCCACATGCAGGTTTTACATTGGTTTACTTATGTTTCTTGGACAAAATTCACAAATCAAGTCGTAAGATTAATGTACTTATTCAAATGTCAAAAGTAAGATATTTAGCTTTCAAAGAAGTTACAACAAAACCCGATCTCTTAATAAACTATAGTTGTCCTAGTATAATAATTAATTAGACTCTTAAATTTATTTAATTAAGAGTAATGCATCTTATAGAATGAAGTTGATTAATCTAGTAAATTCTATCATAATATGAAATAATAAGTTGTTGAGATAAGATTTTAGCAACCTAAGAAAACTCAAAAAATAGTTTTCATATAGTACTTCTTGAAAGTGTGAAAACTTAATGTAATGAGTCATCTAATAAAATATGCAATTAAAAAGAAGCTTGACAAAAAGAGCTCTTCTTTATGATTTTGGATCATTATTATTGAATGCATGTTGAGTTGTTTGTGAGCTTTCGTTAAGGTGTCTTTGATACATTGAATAGGATATGATGTTATCTCTTCAAACAAGTATCGATTTAAACACGTATTGTTCGATCCTTTAATAGTTGCTAATATAGTTATGCTAGAACGCAACTCAATGTTTATAACGGAGATAAGAACCTTGGTATAGGAGCACCCCACAATCAAACCATCAAGTTGATTAATAATTGTTGAACACAACGAGCTACATTATAATTCGATAAGTTCTAAACTTGATAATGAGTTCAAAACTCTAGAATAAGTAGATATTCTTCTTATTATTGGATCCTTGTTATCAAATGGTTACAAAAGTAGCCTATTTATAGGGTACAAAAGACATATAAAAAGACTATTAAATTATATAATTTAATCCTCAATCAAAATAAATTCCCGAATCTATACATCATTCATATATTGTTTCATACAACTTATACATCAGGTCAATTGATATTTATCAATATTTATGCTTAAGATGCCATTATAAATGTATAAAGGTGACATTAGCTCCCCTTTAGCTATCTATTCTTTTTTGGCTCAAAAAATGAAATTGACATTTTAAATATTTTTATTAGGCTAAAGGATTACTAGAATAAAAATAAAAGCTCAAGTTGGGCTATCAAGATGAAGATCCACCAAATGTTTATTTGGGTTGGCTTCGATATGAGGTAATCTTTAACAAAAATAGCACTTTTTTATGCCCCATTTGGCCCAAATTCTTCCCTTCATCTTAAACCCGCTTAAGTATTTATTATTTACGTGAATTAACAACCATGAAGGATTATATATATATTTTTTTTGAGGCATTTCTTTTGAGGGATTATATTAATGGCTCCCACTTCATAAAAGATTCTTGAATCTTCATGTACTTGAGAAATAAAGATAAAAAAAGAATTCTTTTCTATGCTAATCTATACTATATATTAAAAGAAGTTTTTCGTTAACATTATTAATATGAAATTAAGTCATTTTATTGGTTAATTAGAGAAAATACATCAATTGATCATGTCATCATATATTTTTATTTTTTTTATTTTCTCATTAATTATTAACTCCCATTTATAATTTACATCTTGTATTCTTAAAATTATTTGATTAAATTATTTTTTATCTCTTAGTTTTTCATTTTTCACTTTACATTTTTATCATATTAATGTCAATAATATATATGAATTAATATGTATATAAAACTTTTGTTTTTCTTTGCAATAAATTACACCATTATAATCGTCTCAACGATACTTTCAAAATGAGTCTAATATTGAATATTTTTATTTTTTTATATTATTAATTATTAAAAATAAATATAAATTAATTTGTTTAGATTTTATTAAATTCTGACTTTACCCTTTATATCCTTGGGGTTGGTTCAAATGTGAACCACTTTTTGGTTGTAAATGTGAGGACAGCCCAGAGCACGACACGTGGCAATCTGACTTCCGTCGGTCAACGCTTATTTAGTTTGCATAAACCCGCGAGTTAGTGTTATTCATACTGCATAACGCTATTATGCAAACTGAATAAGCCTTGAATAAAGCTAACCCACGGCTAACCCGCCCGCGTCAGAGTGCGACCAAACCTTATGCATATTGCATAACGCTTTATTCAGTCTAAATGATAGCGTTATGCAGTATGCATAAAGCTTAGTCGAGTAAATTTCAGATTGTCACGTGGCGCGCTCTGAGCTGTTCTCACGTTCACAACCAAAAAGTGGTTCACATTTGAACTTTCCTCTTATATCCTTATATATTATATTATATCTATTCAAATTTCGTTTTCAATTTTATAAGTTACACTTAATACCCCTGTAGTTAGTTATTAAATTTATTTTCAATCCTTTATTTTTTCATTTTTTATTTTATACTCTTACCATATAACATAAATAATCGTATATTATTAACTAGAATGCATCAAAATTACATTTCTTTTTTACAAATTATATCATCATAATCTTCTCGTAAATACTTTCGAAATGAGACCAATATTGGATATTTTCTAATTCAATTATAGTATCTATTCTATTATATAAAGATAATATAATCATTATAATCGTCTCAACAATACCCTTAAAATGCGCCTACTATTGAATACGTTTTGATTTAATTGTATAATTTAATATGGTTGAATAATTGATACATATTTCGTACTGTCACGCGTAGGGTATGTATCTAGTACTAAATAATGTCATCTCGTTCAACAAGACATTGTTTTTTTAAAATTTCCGTTTCGATTTGAGTATTTTCAAAAAAATCCTAGTGTCAAATACCAATTTTAAGGATTATTTGGAACCCAAATCTAAATAAAATGTACCAGTTCAGTTTGGGAAAACGATACTTAATCCTTATCCCTAATATAAAATATGCTTTACAGATTATTTTAATATATAACTTTAATGAAAAAATTAATTAAATTTTCTAATCTGTTTAATATTTTTAAAATGTTTTCAATCCTTTTTTAAGTAAATGTGACATATTGTTTAAAATAAATACTTTGTTTGTAAAAAAAAACCCTAACAACCGTTATTTTCTCACCTTAAAAAGCATTTTTTTAAATGTTAGCAAAATAAGCTGGGATATACAAATCTTCCTTTTGTTATTATATTAAGAGTGAATTACATATTTGGTTTCTATATAAAGTGCATACGACTAGCACACGTTTGATTGGTTAAAGTGTTGAATATAATGAAATATCTATTCCGTCTAAAGGATGATGATGAAGAGGTATTCGGAGCTGGAATTCCGTACCTAAATACAATAGGTGCATTATTGTATTTCAGATAATACACTTGATCGTATAATGTATCTCTTAGTGAACTTGTTAGCTAGATTTAGCTACGCAATGTCATTGGAATGATATCAAATTAGTATTTTGGAACCATTGACATGGGCATATAATTTCCCTAAAGAAAGAGGGTTGAGGTTGATAATCAAATTTCAATACCTATTTATAAGTGACTAATATAACATCCTATTGATAATTATTTGTTGATATTAGTTATATGTATAACCCTCACAAAAGTTGTTTCCAAATTGGATAAGGAATTACTATAGGGAATGCGTTTGTTGCTTGTAAGTAAACTAAACAAACCTTATATATAACTATATCTTTAAGAGCAACTCCAACCATAACACTAAAAAAAACACCAAAAACATCAAATTTGGTGGACCCATTAACAAAAAAAAAAAAAAAACTCAATTCCAACCATATTCTAAAAAAATTACCAAATCTACAAACCTCACATTAAATTAACATATTTTATGTACCATTAACTATTTCTAATAATATTTATAATTTGTAAATAATTATTGTAATAAGTAGTTATTAATAAATTTATTTAATGAACTTATTAAACTAAAATGATAAAAGTTATCTAAGTTATATATACATATATATCATATAAATATTAACATACGTATATTTAACAAACAATATATATATAATCTAAGATAATATATAAATAAGTGATATTTTAAAATGAAAAATAGGTTAGTGGTGGGGCCAATATATTTGCAGGGTAAAAAAGCACACTTCATATTTGGTGTGAATTTTTGTTGGCGGCAAAATAAATTTGGGTATGCCGGCCGGTTGGAACCCAAAAGCCGACAAAAAAATGAAAATACCGTGCCGTTGGAGATGGCCTAAACTCTTCAAGTAATACTACTTTATAAGAGTGCACATTATTAAAGATTATCATTACACATATTAAAGAAGTTAATATTTTGGGTTAAGCTAATACCCTATTTGCATATATGGAAATAATGTGTCATGTATCAACAGATGAAAGTAGGATACATAAAGGGTGGTAACACAACATATTTTGCTTAAGTTATTATATAAGTAAGATGTCAGAAGTATTTGACATATTTTACCAAATCATTACCTAAACCCGTATTTGAGAAACATGTAGAAAGCATTTAAGTACAAATGTTTCCGAACTACCTTGATTAATGCACAACAAGGGGAGCAGTAGACAAATGGGATAGTTTACTATATATGTGATACTGGTATGTTGTACTCTTTCCTCTACCCAAGGTTTTATTTTTTACAATTGGATTTTAAAGATGTTCTTAGTTGTTAAAATAGCAATGACGTGGTAAAGAAAATATGGTAAGTAAGGTTCTTGAAGGTTTCACCACCGTAGATGCTCTAATTTCCATAACCAAATCAAATAAATTAATGGAAGTAAACCAAAATTCAAATAAATAGTGTTGCGACTCTAGGAAGATCTAGAAAGAAGCACACCTTCTATCACCTTCTCATATCTTCCTCCACCTCCTATTTATTTTTATGTCATACATTCTTACTTAATTCTTATCAGTATTTGCTATTTTGCTTTCCATCACCTCTGCTCTGCTTCAAATCAACCCAATTGCTGTTTATCTCTGTTACTCGCCAGTAAGTTCGCTTTCATCCTTGTTTATGTAACTATAATTAACTTTTCCATCTATGGGTTGTCTTTTGTACTACTACTACATAGATATGCTTAAACTAGTTACCTAATTCGGTTATAAAATGAACCCATTGACATCAAACAACTCGGATCATAGTTTTTTTTTTTTTTTTGGTAAACAACTTGATGCTGTTAACTCATACCCTTTTTTTGGTGCTAGGTTTTTTTCTTTTCTAGACTCTGATTCGGTTTAGCTTTAGTTGGTCTTGTTGGGATGATTTTCACCATCTTGCTTGGTGTTTGCTACACTTGCATTTTATATTATGATGATAGCAGTAGTAGTAGCATGTATGATGTATGTATGTCTTCCAAGTGTTTGATGAAAAGCCTCTGTGGCCTATTTTACCTAATTAAACCCTTTGGCTATCATCATCATCATCATCATCATCATCATCATCATCAAACAAGAAACCACTAGAAACTACATAACCAAATATATAACAAGAATCCTTCATCATCATAACCAAAGGGTTTACCTCAAAAGAGGCTTTCCAAGAAACAACTACAAACTGACACACACATATAATGTATATGTAGTTTCTAGTTGTTTCTTGCAAACCCTCTTTTGAGCTAAACCCTTTGGTTATGATGTAGGATAGCCTAGAGCGTGTCATGTGGCATATTCACTCTAAATAATCTCCATGTTCGCAATCAGATTTGAGTTTGCAGCCGAACTTTCTTCTCCATATGTATATATATATACACATACTTATATCATATGTATATATATATATATACACATACTTATATCGGATTGGGTTCTGATGAGAAGGCTTAAATTTGGTGAGAAGCTTGAAAAGTGGTTATCTACCATTGGAGGAAAACATTAATGTTATATATTATCAAGGATGGCATCATGTGAGAAGTGTTATTTATGTGGTGAGAAGTACTTTGAAATTGTTGATCACTTTTAATCAAATACCCTCCCATGGATTGCATTTGAAAGGAAATCGATATGGTGCATCTCGGTGCCATCTTATCTCGGTGCATCTCATCCGATTGTTCGTCTATCTCTCATACAACGGTTGATTACCACTTCTCATGCTTCTCACCAGATTTGACGTTAAAAGAGTAAAAACGTTAAAAGAGTGACAAAACCGAACCCTATATTATCATAGTAAAAACGTTAAAAGAGTGACAAAACACCATGTAAACAACCAACTCCTTACTATAACATTTCCCTAGTGCTTGATCCTAATCAGGAAACTTAATTAAGATTCAAATTAGTTGGCAGAATGAGTGAAGAACAAGCATATACTGTGGCATCCGATAGCGATACCACTGGTACTGAGGAAAGAACCTCGGCTTCTTTTCCCGAAATTGCAATCGGCATCGATATCGGAACATCTCAATGCAGTCTTGCAGTTTGGAACGGTTCTCAGGTCGAGCTCATCCGGAACTCAAGAAACCAGAAACTGATGAAATCATACGTCACCTTTAGAGATGAAGCCCCTGTAGGCGGAGTCACCAATCAACTATCTCACGAGTACGAAATGTTATCCGGGGCCTCCATTTTCAACATGAAACGCCTAATCGGCAGAGTGGACACCGACCCCATTGTCTCCAGTGCCAGCAAGACTCTGCCGTTTCTCGTTCAAACTCTCGGCATCGGTGTGAAACCCTTCATTGCGGCACTGGTGAATAACGTCTGGCGGTCGACCACCCCGGAAGAAGTTCTCGCGATATATCTCGTCGAACTACGCGCTTTAGCAGAGCTTCGGTTAAAACGACCCGTGAGAAACGTCGTTTTAACCGTACCAGCGGCATTCAGTCGGTTTCAGTTGACGAGAATCACTCGATCATGTGCCATGGCCGTCTTCACGTTCTCAGATTGATGCCTGAACCAGCAGCCGTGGCTTTGTTGTACACCCAACAACAGCAACAGCAGCAGCAGTTACATGAAAAACACGGCAGCGGGCGGGAAAAAGTCGCGCTTATTTTCAATATTGGTGCCGGGTATTGTGATGTGGCTATAGTCTTAACGGCCGGGGGAGTTTCACAAATGAAAGCGTTGGCAGGCAGTAGCATCGGAGGGGAAGATCTGCTTCAGAATATGATGCATTATCTTTTACCGGATATGGATGATCGGTTCTCGGGTCGTGGTTTTGACGACATTAAATCGATGGGTCTTCTTCGAGTTGCAACACAAGATGCGATCCACAAGCTCTCCTCTCAGTCGAGCGTCCAGATCGACGTCGACCTTGGAAATGGGGCCAAAATATGCAAGGTGATCGATGCGGCTGAATTCGAGCACGTCAACAAACGGGTTTTCGAAAGTGTCGCTTCTCTGATAACACGATGCCTGCAGGACTCGAAGGTGAACCCCGAACACATCGATGATATAATTCTCGTTGGCGGTTGTTCGTACATTCCGAAAATAAAGGATATAGTAATGGGCATCTGTAAAAGAAGCGAAGTCTACACGGGTATCAACCCGTTAGAAGCTGCGGTCCGTGGGGCGGCACTCGAAGGAGCATTGGCGGCTGGTGTGAACGACCCTTTCGGCAGCTTGGACCTTCTGACCATCCAAGTAAATGCGCATAGCATCGGGATTCGAGCCAGTGGAAACAAATTCGTACCGATTATAGGTCGGAATACGACTATGCCGGCCAGAAGAGAGATGTTTTTCACGACTAGTAACGACAACCAAACGGAGGCCTTGATTGTGGTTTACGAAGGCGATGAGGAGATGGTGGAGAAGAACCATTTGCTGGGTACCTTAAAGTTGTAGGGATACCTTTGGCTGCGAAAGGGGTTCCAGAAATCAATGTGTGTATGGATATCGATGCTTCGAATATGTTGAGGGTTATGGTTGGGGTGTTAATGGGTGGGTCACAGAATCCGGTGGTTCCGCTGATGGAAGTGAGGATGCCAACAGCTGACGATGGGCATGGTTTGAGTGCGGATGCTTTAAATAGATCGTTTGGGTCTAATTTAGATTTGGTAACGCTCCACAAAAAGATCCCCCATTAAGTCATTTTTCTTGTGTGTGTATTTGCTTGCCGTTCAAAAAAAAATTGTTTCTTGTTTCTGTTTGTGTTGGTCGTCGTAGAAATGCAAGTGAGTCCGTGTTGTATGATCATGATTAGAGGCAGTAAAGCAGAATGTATATATGGTTTGCTTGATTAATAAAAACTAGTTTATGGTACCACATGTTGCATCTTGCATGGTGACAAAATTTATGTTGTAAGAATATATGTAATCAACTTGAGATGAAATAATTCAGAACTAATAATATATTCACTTGGAGCATACATCCAGAACACGGCATAGTTGCACACCCCCCCCCCCCCCCCCCCCCCCCCCCCCCCCCCTTTTCTAAATAACAAGGCCATTGCCTGGCAGCTTTCTTAATAAAATGAGAAATTTGCTGATTTAGTTACAAACATCTTATGGTTGTGGATAAACATTCAACTATCGAGTAAGATCTTAACTACTATATTCGTTCATGATTTTGATTTTTTTTCTTGTTTATCTTAACAAAGGGGATAGATATTTTTTAGCTTCTTGTAAAACAATAATGTTACAATTTTGAAATTAGACATGTGCAAAAATGGTTTAAATCAAATGCATACCCACTATTATATATTATGACGGAAATATACAGAGAAATGATCTTGCAAATTTACTATTAATTTTTGTATACAACCTAATTTATCAAAATATCTTTGAAACATGTGTATATACCAGTTGTTTACCGGTAAGATTAAAAACCCAGAGTCTTCCTTCTATGTCATGCGGCATACCAGTTGTTTAACTGCAAATTGTTTGATATGTGTATTATATAAGGTCTAGATGTAACCTCATTTTTAATTTCATTGTGAATGTAAGGACAGTTGAGAGCGTCACGTGGCATAATCAATTTGAATATTCAAACTGAATAACATTGTATTTAGTGTAATTCATTTTGAATAACAGTTTGAATAATACATGACTATTAAAACTGAATATGCCGCATGACACGACTACTAGAAAAATATGTATTTCTGACGGAATTTTTCGTCAAAAATTATCGAGAGTTTTGTGACGGATTTTCAACAACGTATACAAAAATAAAATTCCTAAAATTCTTGATAGATTTTTGACAAATTATTGACAAAAAAATTTCTGTCGATAATCCGTCAAAAATTTAGACAAATTTTTGACAAACTATCCGTAAAAAAAGTTAAAATATTTAAAATATTATTTTTTCCAAATCCGTCAAAAATCCGTCAAAAATTTCCGTCACAAATCCGTCAATAATTAAAAATAATGTTTTTATTAAAGTCCGTCACAAATCCGTCAATAATTAAAAATATTACTTTTATTAAAGTCCGTCAAAAATTCGTCAAAAATTCGTCAAAAATTTCCATCACAAATCCGTCAATAATTAAAAATATTGCTTTTATTAAAATCCGTCACAAATCCGTCAAAAATTTCCGTCACAAATCCGTCAAAAACTAAAAATATTACTTTTATTAGAGTCCGTCAAAAATACCATCAAAGATTTCCGTCACAAATCCGTCAATAATTAAAAATATTGCTTTTATTAAAGTCCGTCACAAATCCGTCAAAATTTCCATCACAAATATGTCAATAATTAAAAATGTTGCTTTTATTAAAGTCCGTCACAAATCCGTCAATAATTAAAAGTATTGCTTTTATTAAAGTCCGTCACAAATCCGTCAATAATTAAAAGTATTGCTTTTATTAAAGTCCGTCACAAATCCGTCAAAAATTTCCGTCACAAATCCGTCAATAACTAAAAATATTACTTTTATTAAAGCCCGTCAAAAATTTCCGTCACAAATCCGTCAATAATTAAAAATATTGCTTTTATTAAAGTCCTTCACAAATCTGTCAAAAATTTCCGTCACAAATATGTCAACAATTAAAAATTTTGCTTTTATTAAAGTCCGTCACAAATCCGTCAAAAATTTCCGTCACAAATCCGTCAATAATTAAAAGTATTGCTTTTATTAAAGTCCGTCATAAATCCGTCAAAAATTTCCGTCACAAATCCGTCAATAATTGAAAGTATTGCTTTTATTAAAGTCCGTCTCAAATCCGTCAAAAAACTCCGTCACAAATCCGTCAAACAATTCCGTCACAAATCCGTCAAAAAATTCCGTCACAAATCCGTCAAACAATTTTGTCACAAATCCGTAAAAAAATTCCAGAAAGGTCAAACTAATTGATTAAGTTGCAGATAACTAATTGCAGATATTAATTCTGATCCCAGTGAATGCCCTATTTGATTAAGTTGTTCTGTACTTACAAGCTGTATTCATTTCAGACAAGGAAATTTTTATAATTTGCATTCAAGCTGTAAAATAGCCTCCCTCCCCCCCCCCCTCTCTCTCTCTCTCTATATATATATATATATATATATATATATATATAATATATATAGGGGTGGGTTCAAATGTGAACCACTTTTTGGTTGTGAACGTGAGGACAGCCGAGAGCGCGACACGAGGCGGATGACTAGGCGCCACGTCATGTCCACGGCGGATGACTAGGCGCGATTCATGGGAGAGCATTGAATTAAAGTGGGGGACTACACTCAAAGCCGCAACGTGTCGCGTTTTCGGTTGTCCTCACGTTCACAATCAAAAAGTGGTTCACATTTGAACTTTCCTCTATATATATATATATATATATAATTACATTACATTTAATTACTCATTATATATGTTGGATAAATGAAGGTACGACGTCTAAAAGAAGAACTTAAGCAGAAAGACGAGCAGCTTGCTGAGCAACAACGAACGTTTTTGAGCAAAGGTGCGAGGAGCGGATACAACAGCACATTGCAGAGCAAGTGGCAGCACAGATGAAAGTATTGATGGAGCAGGTTGCTAGATTGACCGGTGCTCCGATCAGCTTTAACCGTTTCCCCACCCGCCCCCACTTCCCTTTAGCTAGTTACGTTTTGTATTTTTGTCAGTGATATTGAAAGACTTATATTACTCTATTTCAGTTTTGTATATGCAAGTTCACGTTATAAGAAAATGCAAATTAATTTTCTTTTAAATATATTTAATATTCTTAGTGGATTTAAAACAAAATTTCATGAAAACCAAATCCGTAAAAAAATCCGTCACAATTCCCATGAATACCAAATCCGTCACAAATCCCATGAAGACCAAATCCGTCACAAATCCCATGAAGACCAAATCCGTCACAATTCCCATGAAGACCAAATCCGTCACAAATTCATTGAAAAAAAAAACCCTCGAAAATCTTAAAAAATAACTCAAAAAAGGTTGTCTAAAATTCCTCGGAATTTGCATGGGATTTTTGACGGAATTTTTTTGTCGCTAATTCCGTCAAAAATCCGTCAAGATTTCATTTCCGACCAAAGATTAACCGACGAAAAAATCCGTCAAAAATCTCTCGAAAGGATCGTGTGATAATGAAATCTTTTTAAGAGAATACGAGAATGATTCTTAGCCACCAATTTTTATATTTCAAATACATCACCCACATCACCTCCATGGCCACCGGCACCACTTCCCCCACCTCCAACACCACCTCCGCCACCAGCATCACCACCACCACATCCCACACCACCTCCGCCATCATCAACATCACCTCTACCACCACCACCAACCACAGCACCTCCGCCACCACCACCACCACCACCACCACTAGCACCTCTGCCACTACCACCCAAATGACCTAGTGGTAAATTTCCTTGGTTGTTATTCTAGAGGTCCCATGTTCGAGCCTTGCATGCTGCCATTATTTTTTATTAAGTTTTTTTTAACAGCTTCGCCTCAGCGCTAGAGGCACAGGATTTGAACACGGTTGATCTTATCCGGGCCCCGAGTTCAAACCCACTCCTCTACACCCCCCTAATTAATTCGGTAGGGCTGCTTCACCTACCCAGGGATAATAACCCCAAGGGCCCCAAGGGAAATACCCTCAAGAAGCTCCAAGGAAGAAACCCTCTAGAGAGGCTCGAACTTGAGACCTCCTCTTCATAGGGAAAACTCCCTACAACCAGGCTATAACCCCTGATGGCATTTTTTTATTAAGTAGTAACAGTACCTTTATGAATTGATGCCCTTGCATTTAATTATGATGTTTTGGGTGGCCACCCAGCTCGCCCAGCACCAGGACCGGCCCTGCATTTCAGTCAACATAGCGTTTCAGCTATTTCTTACGAAAATTATGGGTTTCATTCAACAAGAGTGTTCCCTTCAACGATGAAACACACTTGTCATCTTTTCTTCATGGTGCCTCTCCCAACACGATGCCTTTCCATGAATTTCTAAATAAAATATTAAATTACAACTGATTAATAATTAACAAAAATAACTCAAATGAACTTTCATATATATATATATATATATATAGAGAGAGAGAGAGAGAGAGAGAGAGAGGCCCTGAGTGTGTGTATTAATCAAATAAAAACCATTTTATTAGTGAAAACCCGTGAAAACAAACTAAAAAATAAATTTTTTTACGATTTTTTTTATCAAATACTATGATATTAACTATTGCTACACAGATATTTTTTTCATAATGCAAGTATCATCCATGAAAAAATAAAATTTTTATTCATATTATGAATCGAAAATATACAACATTTTTATTCATATTATGAAACAAATTCATGGATGATATTCATCTTATGAAAAAAAATATATATATCTGAAACAATATATCAATTGTAACATTTAATGGTGATGCGGTAATTATCGTATATAAAAAGCGAAACAAGTTTTAACCTCTAAAGCCTAGCCACTGTTACCACATTCACAGGTAAGTATACCTGATCGTGAGTAATATAGTGTAGGAAAGTTCAGGTATCGTATCTACCATTGGGAACGATCAAGTTATGTAGACTAATAATCTTAGCTAGTTTAATTAATCTAAACTATTGGGGGGAGGGGGTTTATGAAAACGGTTTGAATAATTAAAAGACAACTAATTAACTAAGAAGCAAAAGACAATTGATTTAACTAACTAACTAGAAAACACAAAGAAAGTAATTTAAACTTTATAAGAGGAAAAACCGTAGTACTTATCATGGTATAACGACTCCCCAAGTGGATGATTTAAATTAGCCAAGGGTATGGTTGTTTTGGTTATTGTAGGAATTTATGTCTGAGACACCCTAACATGTGATCATTACGGTTGTCAACTAGGTTGGTCTTCCTAGTCCTAATACATAGACTGATTGTCAGGCAATCTAGTACCAGCCACCCAATTCTATCACTATTGCACGGAATTCTACTATCTGGCTGCTCTCGGTCTGAGCTAACCACCTAACACAACTCTCCGGGTTTCCGAAGGGAAGGTCAAGAAAGGTTGATTAACCTATCGGAGTCTATATATCTAAGTCAAACAGATACACCCAACCAGCGAATTCAAATATCCATACAATACGAATCAAACCGGAACCGTAAAACACATTCAATAAACCAAAAACAAACCAATAAACATTAAATCACAAAAACATCATCCACAAGGTTCATATACCACAATAAGTACCACTAAAGAAAACTACTCACTAATCATAAATAAAACAGCAAAAACAAAAGTAGAGACAGACATTATACCGACCGTACAACGATAGATGATCTAGAATCAAACTGGCAGCGTATCGGCACAAATCTCTCTCTCACTCAAGCTAAACCGACTCGAAAAGATCTAATAATGTAAGAATATGGAGCAGGATTGTAGCTTGATTACTGGGGATGATTTCTGATGATTTTTGGACTGAAGGAGGAAATATGTATTTAAAAGGCCTTCTGGAGCTCGTTTCGCGATCGCGAGGCTGCGGGTTCGCGGCGCGAGACACTTACTCAAACCCTAGGTTTCCCATCTTTGCGAACTTGGCGACGCCAAACTTTAAAACTCGAGGACGCGAAATGCCCACTGGATTGAGTTTTTCCAATTTCCACGTTTTTTCGCCTTTTTCCGTACTTTTCCGTTCCACGGCCTCCAAAACCTACAAAAGTGAGAATCAGTCCAAAACATGAGTAATCAGATCAGAAATGGGTGAGAAATGGGGTAAAATCAGACAATTAGGTACGACCAAAACATGTATAATTTTGGTGTTATCAAAATCCCCACACTTAAGCTTTGATTGTCCTTAATCAAAAGACTGAAAGATAAGAAAAATAACGCCAAAATTATCTCCACCCAAGATCATCTAAGAAAACAAAGACTACTCACACAGTCGAACATAAGACCAAGATACATCAAGCAATCGGATACCAAGATCAACCTTTTACCCTCACAAAGTATGAATGATAATTTAAATTGTATCTCTCGGGGGTAAAAGTGTATGTATGATAAGTGATCACACCAATACTCAACTAATTCCCGCATGCATAAGCTTGTCACCAAATCTAATCTCCACCACTGAGAAGTTGTCAACCGTTGATAACACCAAAATTATACATGTTTTGGTTGAGCTTAATTGTATGACTTTACCCCATTTCTTACCCATTTCTGGCCTAATTACTCACCATTTGGACTTATTATTGCTTTTGTAGGTTTTGGAGGCCGTGGAACGGAAAAGTACGAAAAAATACGAGAAAACGTGGAAAATGCACAAACTCAATCCAGTAGCCTTTTGGCGATCGCGAGTTTTCAAGTTTAGCGCCGCCAAGTTCGCCAAGTTCGAAATCCAGGGTTTGCCCTAAGTATCTCGCGCCGCGAAAGTGCCGTCTAGCGAACGCGAAACGGGCTCTGATTTTTCCTTTTAAATACCAGCCTCCTCCTTCAGTTTTGAGAGAGACGTAGAGAGCCAGATATAGCTTTTTAGAGAGACACATAGATAGAGAGTGAGATTTGAGTGCTGCCGATACGCTGCGGGGTTCGATTCTCGATCATCCGTCGTTGTACTGTCGGTATAATGTTTGTGTCTATTCTTGTTTTATCTGTTTTTATTATGTTTAGTGAGTAGTCTTTTATAGTGGTACTTATTGTGGTCGATGAACCATTGTGGATGATGATTTTATGATTTAATGTTTATTGGTTTGTTTTTGGTTAAATGAATGTGTGTTATGGTTCCGATCTGATTCGTATTGTTTGGTTATTTGAACTCGTTGGTTAGGTGTATCTGTTTGACCAATATAGATAGACTCTGATAGGATAATCAACCTTTCCTGACCTACCCTTCGTTTCGGAGAGTTGTGTTAGGTGGTTACTCGGACCGAGAGCGACCAGGTAGTAGAAAACTATGCAATAGAGATAGGATTGGGTGACCGGTACTAGATTGTCTGACAAACGACCTATGTATTGGGACTAGGAGGACGAAGACCTAGTTGATAGCCATAATAGTCACATGTTAGGGTGTCTCAGACTTAAATTCCTACAATAACCGAAACAACCAAACCTTTGGGCTTTTAAATCATCCACTTGGGGATTCACTATACCATGATAAGTACTACTGTTTTCCTTTATATAGTTTTAATCAATCTTTTAATTGCTTTCTTAGTTCTTAATTAATTTAGTTATCTTTTTAGTTATTAAACCTTTTTCATAAAACCCCCCCCCCCCCAAAGCTTTAGGTTAATTGAACTAGTCAAGATTAACAGTCTACGATAACTTGACCGTTCCCAGTGGTAGATACGATACCTGGAATTTCCTACACTATATTACTCACGATCAGGTACGCTTGCCTGTATATGTGGTAAGACAGTGGCTAGGCATTAGAGGTTAAAACTTGTTTCGCTTTTTATATACAATAATTACCGCATCAAGTTTTTGGCGCCGTTGCCGGGGAATGGTAGTTGTTAGATTTTAGTCTTTATTAGTTTTGTTAATCGATTCTTGTGAGGGATTCTTTCCCTTGCAAGTTTTTCGCTTTCTAGTTTAGTTAGTTGTTTTTATTTTATTTTATCTCTTTGTTTCCCGCAAGTTGTCCGTAACCGTTTGTTGTGGTTTCAGTCACGACGGAATTGTTAGAGCCATTTGAGGAGCCGGAGAGAGAATTCAGAAAAAGAAACAAAAAGAAAACAAAAGCCAACAAAGTTCGCCCGAGAGCTTTGATTTTTGACATGGGGGACGAAGCACCGATGTGGACCGCCAGGAGAGCTGCTCCAACCGTACCCACCAATCCGATCACGATGCCGGACCTAAACAAGGAGATGCCGGGGAAGCTCCTTCACATGATCAAGAACCTTACCTTCGACGGGAAAAACGATAGCAATCCTATCGTGCATATGGAGAACTTCGTGGATATATGTGATCTGTTCAAAACGGAGGAAGGCCGAAATGATGCGATTCGCCTTCGAGTCTTTCCTTTTACACTTACCGGAGAAGCTAGAGCTTGGTTGCGATCGTTGGAGCCAAGTTCGATCACCACTTGGGAAGGACTTCGCTCAAAGTTCCTTTCCCGATTTTTTCCACCATCCAAAATCGACAAGTTAAGAGCCGAGATCCGATCCTTTCAACAAGATGACGGGGAGACCATATCCGAAGCATGGGAACGTTTCAAACACCTTCTAAATTCGTGCCCGGGTCACGGATTGAGTAAGAGTGAACAAGTCCAAACTTTCTATAGTGGGCTTGCTTATTCTTCACGAGCTACATTGGATTCATCTGCCAGAGGTGTCTTTATGTACAAAACGCCCATGGAAGGATATAAGCTTCTCGAGGACATGCTCATACACAACATAGACTGGAGGACGGACAAGCGCTTGCAAATCCCAAGAATGGCCGGAAAGATCTGTGAGGTCCAAACAATCAAACAACGAGATGATAAAGAAGAGAAATCAAAGAGATGAAAATGAAAAGTTCTTGTTTTATTAATGAAAGCTTTCAAGAACACAAGAACACACACTTACACCTTAATCGACTCTCATGAGAATGATTTCCACACCTTTCTCTCAACCCTAAACCCCTTTATATATGGGGCCTAAATACAAAAGCCCAAGCCCAAGCCCAATAAACTAACTAACTAGCTAAACACTAATTAATCATTTTTTTCAAAGCTTTCTTTATAAAACTTTCTAATTAGGACAATTTGGTCCTAACAATCTCCCCCTAAAGTTTTGTAAAGGAAGCATCTCTGATCTTCTCCCCCTTGCTTTCGTGAGAAAACCTTAGTGGCGTTCGGCTACATTTCGATCTCCAAGCTCCCCCTCGATTGTAGCTCTTCATCTTCGGTTTCAACTGAAAGACCAGATCCAATTTGCAATAACCGCGACTGATTGCACAAACTACAGCTCAACCTGTAAATAACTCGACACGTCTGATAACCACAGAATATAACAGCTTGAACCAGAGCATGATGATTCATCCAATTATGTTGATCTCCAGCCAAGAGAAACAAAGGGATAGATGCATGTGTGAGTTACCGTGCAGATCAGCAAGAAAGATAAAGGTTCTGTCTTTGACCCCTTGTTGAATAGGAATTCAGCATAAGAGCTTTAAATCTGATAAGCTCACAACTGGGAACACTAAAGCTTGGATCACCGAAACACCGTATGGAATGAGAAACTGGGAGTAGATGCTGAACGAGATACTCTGCTTTGATCTCTCTACTGCTCAGAAAATAGTCGATTTCCTGAAATCTTCCAAAATGTCAAGTAATCAAATCCAGATCTAGTCTTCTTAGTCAGATGGATGACGACCGTCACTCAAAATTCTAGATCGCAACTGAACCTCCATAACGGTGAAATGGTTAGGAATTAAGCACGTTACGACAGTACCATTCACCGAAGCTGGCATCCAAGGAAAAACTCAACGCCACCGGACAGGAGGAATAATTCCATCGAGGAAAAACTCTAGAATAATGGTTGCAGAGAGTCAGGCTTCTGAGTAATCTAACCAAATGCGGAATCCGATCACTGTCGTTCTGAAATCGTTACAAATCTGACATGTCTTCAAAGAATCTGGAGCAGTTGGGAAAATGAGAGAAATTCAAATTTCACGATTGAAAACTGAATTTGGGCTAAAAACTGAATTGGGTTAAAAACCGGGCTGATGTGATCTTTACGAATTAATTGGGAAAGAAAGGTGGCTATTTAAGCGCAGGGGTTTTGAAGCATCACAAGTATTTAAATTTGGGTGGGTCTAGATCGCAGCGGAATATAATCTTGAAAGCTTATCTGAAGATGATACTCGAGTCGGGAAATGCAGTCTCCCGAGTCGGAAATGGAGTGGGGAAATTCTAACAAAAATTGAACATAACCTTGACTCAAAAGCGAGTCGAGAAACCTCGAAAACCCGAAAGGGGTATTTCATGTTTCCCGAGTCGGAAGATAGGAACAGCACGGTAGTTCAAGAGTCTAACAAAATTTGAACATACCCTCGTCTCAAGAGCGAGTCGGGAAACCTAGAAAACCCGAAGGGGTATTTCATGTTTCCCGAGTCGGAAAGTGAGAACAATAAGGTACTCCAAATTTTTTTTTTACTATTCATCCGGTTCGGAAATAGTGTTTTCCGGTTCGGAAAAACACTATTCACCGGTTCGGATTTTTTTTTTTACTGTTCCGATTCGGAAAATGTGGTTTTCCGGTTCGGAAAAACACTATTCACCGGTTCGGATTTTTTTTTTTTACTATTCCGATTCGGAAAATGTGGTTTTCCGGTTCGGAAAAACACTATTCACCGGTTCAGATTTTTTTTTTGGATTCGGAAAATATGAGTTTTCCAACTCGGAAAACTTGAAGATTCGAGTTTTCCAACTCGGAAAACATGAATATTCAGCCCAAAAATTCATTCCAGATCCAAAAAATGAAGCAACTTGAAAAATAGAAGAGATCAAGCTCAAAGTTGCTTCAAAACATAACCCAAACACCCATTTTCATCATCTTCATCAAGATCCAAACCCCAAAAACCCCAAAAACTCAAAATGAAACTTTTTTCAAAAAAAAAAAAAGTTTCAAAAACCCAATAAAAACATCTCTAGTTGTTTGATTTAATAGGAACAAACAAATCATTGTTTGGCTCTGATACCATTTGTGAGGTCCAAACAATCAAACAACGAGATGATAAAGAAGAGAAATCAAAGAGATGAAAATGAAAAGTTCTTGTTTTATTAATGAAAGCTTTCAAGAACACAAGAACACACACTTACACCTTAATCGACTCTCATGAGAATGATTTCCACACCTTTCTCTCAACCCTAAACCCCTTTATATATGGGGCCTAAATACAAAAGCCCAAGCCCAATAAACTAATTAACTAGCTAAACACTAATTAATCCTTTTTTTCAAAGCTTTCTTTATAAAACTTTCTAATTAGGACAATTTGGTCCTAAGAAGATCTCAACCGACTTCGACCCATCCGATGAACTAGCTGCAATGAAAAACCAACAGGTAAAGTTTGAACGAAAAATCGAAGAATTAATTAAATCTGTTCATGCTTTGAAGGTTGGATGCGAGGAGTGCAAGGGACCACACTTAACAAAGGATTGCCCGAATCGACCGATGATGACACCCGAGGAGGTGAACTACCTTAACCGAGGCGATTATCAAGGGAGGTAGAATAACAATCGTAATTTCATCACTAGACCCCCGGTTTCTTTGCACCAAATCAACAAACCCAAAGACCGGATGGAGAGCCGCGCGTTCCTATCGAAGACCGACTTCTCCAATTCATGGATGCACAAAAGAAGCTAAACGATGAGGTAGGTTCGTATTTACGTAACCACCAAAGTACTATCCATAATTTGGAATTGCAGGTTGGTCGTGTCTCGCAACTGCTAAGTGAAATGACTCAAGGGGAGCTGCCAACGCAAACCCAAGTCAACCCGAAGGTAGAGAACGCGAAACCGATGCTCATGATGACTGGAGAACCACCAAAGAAGAAGTGGACGGACATCTACACAAAGAAGTATGTGGAGAGCGATAGCGGTAGTGAACCCGATTATGCCACGGATTATGACTCGGAGGGGTTCACTATTTCGTTCGACCATCTAGGACTCAAAGGACCCGTTTCTTCAAGTGATGATGAGGAGGAAGACGGAAAGCAAGGCGGATATGCGGAGTTCGTGATACCGAAGAAGGAGGATAAAGGCAAAGAGAAAGAGAAAGAGAAGGCGGCGGAAGATGAACTCATCTACATTGCACCTATCAAGCATGATCCAGGGAGTTACAACTTACCTATTTCATGTTCTAAATTTAATGGTCTTGCTTTGGTAGATTCAGGTGCCGCTCTTAACATGATGCCTATTGGTTATTGCAGGAAAATAGGAGTCAAGAAGATCGTTCCAACAGACTATCAATACCGAGGAGTGAATGGTTACATGACAAAGCCGTTAGGGATAGCGGAAGGAGTCCCGATTCACATTGGCAATTTTGTCTACTTTACGGACTTCATCACAACTAATCTTCCAAAGTATACGGAGATCCCGGTAATCCTTGGGAGAGCTTTCTTACATACCGCCCAAGTGAATACCGATATGCGGAATCAAGTGACAAGCTTAGGGTATGGAGAAAAGCGGATTTATTTTGATCCCAACGGAGAGCCGGTCACCCATCTCGATGAAACTTATGAGGATCCTTCTCTAGCTTACAAGAAAAACACGAACCGCCCGTTACTCCCTCATGAACATGGAAAGAAGACGGAGGATTATCCGAACCCGATACATCAAAAGGATCAAACACCTAATGGGTCTGGACCCCCCAAGAAAGAGTATAGGAAGAAAAAGGGCTCGACAGCCCGACGTGCCAAGAAATGAGCAGAAAAGGGGTCGAGCTCTAGACCCATTAAAAAATGAAGCGCTTCTCGGGAGGTAACCCGAGCATTTTCTTTCGTCTTTCGTTTTTATGTTTTTCGTGTGTGTTTTGGCTAATCTTTTTGTTTAATATTGCTTAGGTAACTATATGGAGGAGATAGAAACCAAAAACGAGCAAATCCGATGCGTAACGAAGTTTTTGAAAAGTTGGAAACAGTAGGCTCTTCGCGTTCGCGACTTTTTAAGTTTCGCGACGCGAGGTTGGCCAGCCTTAGGTTCAGGTAAAATATTTGAATCTCGCGACGCGAGGAAGCCGTTTCGCGACGCGAAGTTTTTAAAATTACGGCAAAAATTTCAGAAACCGCCTGTTTGGCGACGCGAAACATCTTGTTTGGCGACGCAAAATAGGTGCAGACGGGTTTTTAACCCTCTTTTCTCACTTTTTCAAAAGAACACAACCCTAATTCTCTCTAGGCGCCGCGAACCTTCATCACGTCCTTGCGAAATTCGAACTTCTTGTGCTTCAATTTCTTCATTCTCCATGAATAAGGTATGTTTCCCAACTTTAATTTCATGAGATTAGCTTGATTTGGTAAGATTAGATCTTGTTTTGGGCATCAATGGTGTTTATATGCTTTTATGGATTTGAGATTGTTCTTGAAACTCCATTGATTGTTTAGTGCTTATTGATTAATGCATGCTTTAAACTTTGATTGAAATTTCATTCTAGCATGCTATTTGTTTGTTTAATCTAGTGAATGTGCTTTGATGATAAGTGTGGGGATTTTGATGACACCAAAATCCCCCATTCTTGTTTGGATAGCTAGATTGGTTTATAATTGAGGATGGACTAAAAGTTCAAGTGTGGGGATGTTACACACACCCCCTTGAGTTGATTTTTCAAGTATGCATTCGTTAGTTGAACTTGTTAGTCGTGGAAGTCTTGTCTCATTGAGTTTTGATATGAATGAACCTTGTCTTGCGTTTATTGATTAAAAATTTCTAAGACAATGGTATTTGGATTTTGTAGAGACAAAGAACCCGCTCGTCAACTTCCACCGCTCCTAACTTCCGTGCACCGGATGGGAGCCACGCCTTCACCTTTTTCATGAATGACCCAACGTTGAACGCTCCAAAGCGGGAGGAATACCGGGATACAGTTAACCGGCTTCTCACCCGTCAAGTTCTAGTACCGAGGAGAGTTGATTGGAACCTACTGCGATCCATGGGAGTTGAGAACGAAATCAAGGCGATACTCGAAAAGCACGCCTACGACGAAGATGGCACCGAGTATTATATTTGCCATGCATGGGAACGAGTCTTCGACATTGCCGAGACCCTCTACCGCGAGCTTATCATTGAGTTCGTGGCCACTTTCCGTTTCGACGCAATAAAGGCCCTTGAGGAGTTCTATCAGTCATGCAGGACATTCCGACTTGGTGGAGTTTGTTGATCGCTTTCATTGGTGTAGTTTGCCGTTGATTTGGGGATATATACCCAAGATGAGGTCGATGCTCCCGAATTTGTGGAGTAAATGTGGGCGACTGCGAAAAGACCGGATGGTTTTGATCCTCGGACGGCTTGGGCGATCTTGGGTGATGGTGACTATGGTGGTAATCTGAAAGTGAAGGGTTTTCTTGCTTCTTCAGACCGACTTTTGCACCGCATGCTTATTCACGCGGTGAATGCTCGTTCCTCGAGTGAGGAAAAAGTTTCTTCGTATGATCTTTGGCTTCTTGAGCAGCTTTCTACGGATGACAAGTATCCAAATGCTCCGTACCTTATTGTCGTGCAACTCGCTAAGGCGAGTGGTTATCGAGAGGGGAGTCGATTGGTTGGTGGCCAGTATGTTACGCTTCTAGCCAAGCACTTCGGTATTCTAACCGATGGTGCCATTGCCTCGATGACGGACCTTGGTGAGATGGGGTTGATTGATATGGACCAACTCCGTGGCATGGGTGTGGCATTGGTTGATCATTTGATTAGCGGGGATCGGAACATGTGGATTCACAACCCTCAAGCTTATGGGACGAGGAGAGCACCGAGGAGAACGCAAGAGACCGGAGGAACGAGTGGGACGAATGCGGGAAAACAACCGGCGGAATGGACGGCGTATTCGGGATACCAAGACTTGAGTTCCCGACTCTCGGAGATGTCATTGTCTTATGGTCGTCATCATCAATATATGGAGTACAACACCACGGAGGCTCTTCACCAAGCAAATTGGCAAAGTGGAGTGATGAACCAGATGGCCTCTCACTTCGGTATTCAACCGAATACCTCTTATGCTCCTTCTCCATATTGGCCATACCCCGAGGACACACCGCCCGGTTACCCGACTTTTGAGGATTGGCAAAACCAACCTCGTGGCCCCTATTGATCTCTATCTCTTTTAATCTCATTCGATATGGTTGTCGTAAACAATTTTATTTTGCTTTGTTTGTGTTTGGTTTGCTTGGACAATTTTTATTTTTCTGTTTGGTTTGTTTAGGACTAAGTACTTTTTAATTGCTTTAGTTTGGTTTATTTTCTTTAGTTCGTTTTTACTTTTTTTTCTTTTTGGTAATAGATACAGCGATCTATGATCTTGAATCGAGCACGATTTTGGAATACACTCTCTCTCAGATCAGAACAGATTTCATCACATAACCCAGGAAGTTTCTCTTTTTCCCAATTACTCCTTAATTGTTTTAACTGTTGCATTGAGGACACTGCAAATTTTAAGTGTGGGGAGGGGGTTATGTAGACTTATCTGTTTAAATGGGTTCAGTTTTTGCTTTTTGGATTGTCGTTTTTCAAATTTTTGAAAGCTTTGAGATTTGACCCCAATTTTTTCGAAATCTGAGATTGTTTTTGGAGCTGAGTTGCTTGCATAGAAAACACTGAATATGATTAGTTGAGTAAAAGGATGCCTTGGAATACCAATTACCATGAGTGCCTCACCCAATTCCTTTGAGAGTTTGAGCCTAATTGTTATTCATGGGTGTAAGCTTTCTCTTAAAACCAGGTAGTACACGAGTTTAGAAACTTCACGGTATGGGATTATTCATAAAAACCCAAATCTCTCGAAACTACGTTTTTACAAAACATACCGTGAAGTTGCTACGAAGTCGTCGTTACTACCAAATCGTAAGATAGCCGGTTTTACTAAGTAGACTTTAAAGAAAATCTGGTTCCACCGAGTATGGGGATTTACACCCAAGTCTCCTTGTGATATAAATCCCGACCGGCTTACTGAACCTTAGAAAACCATACAGAACCCGCATCTCTGCGTGATTATCAAAGGCCCTCTCGAGCTCTTCGTGTATTATCCAAACCGTATTTCAGACCCGTCCATCTCTGGATCTGAGGTCTAACACGACACATCAAAATGGCCGGTTTATCTGTATCAAAATTAAGCGCCGGTTCAAATAACCAATCTTAAGATCCGAAAGTAATGACAACACCCAAGTGCTGTCTACACGGTCTTAAGAGAGACTTACACCCACACCCATAAAGGGGTTTAGCCTAAAATAAAAGACATAAAAATAAAGTTAACTTCTACTTGCATAAATTAAATACAGAATGTAAACTACAATACGAGAAAATAAATACGAAAAGCTTAAAGACGGATATTTAAATAAAGCAGTAAAAAGAAAGAGAAAAAAAAGAAACCATAAGCTCCTCCATTAATAGAGGAGCAAGGTGAAGAAAGAAGAAGAAGAGAAGATGCAGGGGTTGGGGTCGCTGCTTTCAAATGAGGAGGCTTCATATTTATAAGGAATTTAGACCCATGGATATAATCCATGGGTATAAATTCATCCAATAGAGACTAATGTATCCTCTTCATCAGATATGCAAATTATTCTTTCACATGGGCCACATGGGCCACTTGCCCCTTCAGAACTCCCACTTGCCTCTTCAGAACTCCCAAAAGCCAATTAGAAGTCGTTCCCCTCAGTGGTGACACAAAGGGGTATTCTGTTGTAATATCTTGAACTGTTGGAGAGCTTTTGGACTGCTTTCGGGATTTGGACTGATTTGCTGAGCATTTGGGCCGCTTTTCATCAAACTTGATCATTTGTGTTTATCAAAACCTTTTAAAAACATTTTAGTCCAAAGAGAAAGAAAGAGAGCAAAGTGGGTATAAAATAATATACAAAATGAGGTTTTTAGACACTAAATAACTCTCAAAATAGAAAGTTATCACTACTCAAGAAAAAAAAATAGAGAGCTTGAAAAGAAAAGAAAGAAAAGAAAAGAAAGATAGAAAACGACTCATTCAAAAAGAAAAATCAAAAGAGTCGATGTGCTTAAAAGAAAGAAAAATATCGAAGCCACAAATAAGCAATATGCTTAGGCCGATATAAAAGTGATAGTGATAGAAATCCCGAGCTCTAAAAATCTCAAAAGTCAGATGATTAATTTGGATTCTTGAACTGATTGGTTTTCAGGTTTTTGCTACAACCCTTAGTCACTTATATATATCTTTTATCCTACCCTTAACCCTTAGCCTAACGTTACAACCCTAAAGTCCTCTTGACGGTTGACAACTTCTCAGTGGTGGAGATTAGATTTGGTGACAAGCTTATGCATGCGGGAATTAGTCGAGTATTGGTGTGATCACTTACATATACACTTTTACCCCCCAAAAGATACACTTTAAATTGTCGATTCATATCATGTGAGAGTGAAAGGTTGATCTTGGTATCCAATTGCTTGATGTATCTTGTTTGTGTGTTCGATTGTGTGAGTATGCTTTGTTCTCTTGAATGATATTGGGCGGAGATAATTTTGGCGTTATCTTTCTTATCTTTCAGTCTTTTGATTGAGGACAATCAAAGCTTAAGTGTGGGGATTTTGATAACACCAAAATTATACATGTTTTGGTTGAGCTTAATTGTATGACTTTACCCCATTTCTCACCCATTTCTGGCCTAATTACTCACCATTTGGACTTATTATTGCTTTTGTAGGTTTTGGAGGCCGTGGAACGGAAAAGTACGAAAAAATGCGAGAAAACGTGGAAAATGCACAAACTCAATCCAGTAAGCCTTTTGGCGATCGCGAGTTTTCAAGTTTAGCGCCGCCAAGTTCGCCAAGTTCGAAATCCAGGGTTTGCCCTAAGTATCTCGCGCCGTGAAAGTGCCATCTGGCGAACGCGAAATGGGCTCTGATTTCTCCTTTTAAATACCAGCCTCGTCCTTCAGTTTTGAGAGAGACGTAGAGAGCCAGATATAGCTTTTTAGAGAGACACATAGATAGAGAGTGAGATTTGAGTGCTGCCGATACGCTGCAGGGTTCGATTCTCGATCATCCGTCGTTGTACTGTCGGTATAATGTCTGTGTCTATTCTTGTTTTATTTGTTTTTATTATGTCTAGTGAGTAGTCTTTTATAGTGGTACTTATTGTGGTCGATGAACCATTGTGGATGATGATTATATGATTTAATGTTTATTAGTTTGTTTTTGGTTAATTGAATGTGTGTTATGGTTCCGATCTGATTCGTATTGTTTGGTTATTTGAACTCGTTGGTTGGGTATATCTGTTTGACCAAGATAGATAGACTCCGATAGGATAATCAACCTTTCTTGACCTACCCTTCGTTTCGGAGAGTTGTGTTAGGTGGTTACTCGGACCGAGAACGACCAGGTAATAGAAAACCATGCAATAGAGATAGGATTGGGTGACCGGTACTAGATTGTCTGACAAACGACCTATGTATTGGGACTAGGAGGACGAAGACCTAGTTGATAGCCATAATAGTCACATGTTAGGGTGTCTCAGACTTAAATTCCTACAATAACCGAAACAACCAAACCTTTGGGCTTTTAAATCATCCACTTGGGGATTCACTATACCATGATAAGTACTACTGTTTTCCTTTATATAGTTTTAATCAATCTTTTAATTGCTTTCTTAGTTCTTAATTAATTTAGTTATCTTTTTAGTTATTAAACCTTTTTCATAAAAACCCTCCCAAAGCTTTAATTAGGTTAATTGAACTAGTCAAGATTAACAGTCTACGATAACTTGACCGTTCCAAGTGGTAGATACGATACCTGGACTTTCCTACACTATATTACTCACGATCAGGTACGCTTGCCTGTATATGTGGTAAGACAATGGCTAGGCATTAGAGGTTAAAACTTGTTTCGCTTTTTATATACAATAATTACCGCATCAACCGTCAAGAGGACTTTAGGGTTGTAATGTTAGGCTAAGGGTAAAGGGTAGGATAAAAGATATATAAGTGACTAAGAATTGCAACAAAAACTCAAGAAACTCAATCAGTAATGATCCAACACTTTTAAGAAAAATCTGACTTTTGGAATTATGCACTTTTCTCGGGATGAGCTTTTTCTTTCTTTTTAGCATCGGCCTAAGCATATTGCTTATTTGTGGCTCGAATTTTTTTCTTTCTTTTCTTTGCACATTTTCTTTTCTCTAGCTTTGACTTTTTTCTTTCTTTTGATATTTCTTTTCTTTGAGTCATTCTTTTCTTTTCTTTTCTTTTCCGCTCAAAATCAATCCCGCTTTAATTGTCAGATATGAAAAATATGGATCACAACATCTCAAGTTCTCAAATTTAAGTTACGGCCAAAAGATAGATAAAAAGATAGGCTAAAGGATATAAGGTAATAAGGGTAAAGAAATGAAAGGCTAAGGCTCAAAAATGGTTTCAAGGGTCAAAGTACTAAAGGTGAGTACTTTCAAAAATTCGGCTAGGCAAATTAAATAACCTTAAGATGAGGTTATCTAACGAAGGCTAAAAGGGTTAGAAACGAAGGCCTCTATTAGTGCAATGGTGATAAATACTTCTCTTATGTGGTCTCGACAAGCAATCAAGTGACAAGTTCTACCTTGGGTCAAAGTCGGTATTCCTCACGAAATATAAACAATTAGGCTCAAACTCTCAAAGGAATAGGGTGAGGCACTCATGGTAATTGGTATTCCAAGGCATCCTTTTACTCAAATAATCCCATTCAGTGTTCTCCTACGCAAGCATCTAAGTTCCAAAAACAATCTCAGATTTCGAAAAAAATTGGGGTCAAGTCTCAAAGCTTTAAAAAATTTGAAAAACGACAAATCAAAAAGCAAAAAGTGAACCCATTTAAAGCAGATAAGTCTACATAACCCCCTCCCCACACTTAAAATTTGCAGTGTCCTCAATGCAACAATCAAAACAATTAAGGAGTAATTGGGAAAAAGAGAAACTTCCCGGGTTATGTGACGTGATCTGATCTGAGAGAGAGTATTTCAGAATGGTGCTCGGTTCAAGATCATAAACGGCTGTATCTATTACCAAAAAGAAAAAAGAAAAAGTAAAAAGAACAAAATAAAATAAACCAACTAAAGCAAACAATTAAAAGTCTTAATCCTAAGCAAACCAAACAAGAAAAAATAAAAGAAGTTCAACAACCAAACCACACAGAAAAATAAAATTATTTAGACAACCATATCGAAGGATAGAGATAAAAGAGATAGAGATCAATAAGGGCCACGAGGTTGGTTGCGCCAATCCTCAAAAGTAGGGAAACTGGGCGGTGCATCCAAGGAGTACGGCCAAAATGGTGATGGAGCATAAGCGGTGTTCGGTTGGATACCGAAGTGGGAGGCCATTTGGTTCATCACTCCACTTTGCCAATTCGTTTGGTGGAGAGCCTCCGCGGTGTTGTACTCCATGTGTTGATGATGTTGGCCGTAGGACAATGACATCTCCGAGAGTTGGGTACTCAAATATTGATACCCCGAATACGCCGTCCAATCCGCCGGTTGTTCTCCCTCGTTCACCCCACTCGTGCCACCGGTCTCTTGAGTGCTCCTCGTCTCTCTCCTCGTTCCATAAGCTTGTGGATTGTGAATCCACATGTTCCGATCTCCACTAATCAAATGATCCACCATCGCTACAACCCATTCCACGGAGTTGATCCATATCGATCAAACCCATCTCACCGAGGCTCGTCATCGAAGCAATAGCACCCTCGGTTAGGATACCGAAGTGCTTGGCAAGATGCGTAATGTATTGGCCACCAACCATTTTGCTTCCCTCACGATAGCCACCCCCTTTAGCGAGTTGCACGGCAATGATGTACGGGGCGTTCGGATACTTGTCATCCGTGGAAAGTTACTCAAGAAGCCAAAGATCATAGGTAGAGACTTTTTCCTCACTCGAGGAACGAGCGTTCACCGCGTGAACGAGCATTCGGTGCAAAAGTCGGTCCGAAGAAGCGAGAAAACCCTTAACCTTCAGATTGTTGCCATAATCGCCATCACCCAGAATCGCCCAAGCCAACCAAGGATCAAAACCGTCTTGCCACTTCGCACTAGCCCACATGTACTCTACAAAACCGGGAGCATCGACCTCGGCTTGGGTGTAGATCCCCAAAGCCACGGCAAACTCGGTCAATGAGAGCGATCGCCAAACTCCACCAAGTCGAAATGTCATGCATGATTGGTAGAACTCCTCATGGGCCTTTTCAGCGTCGAAACGAAAAGTGGCCACGAACTCAATGATAAGCTCGCGATAGAGGGTCTCGGCAATGTCAAAGACACGCTCCCAAGCATAGCATATGTAGTACTCGATGCCATCTTCGTCATAGGCGTGCTTCTCGAGTATCGCCTTGATATTGTTCTCAACTCCCATGGATCGAAGAAGGTTCCAATCGACTCTCCTCGACACGAAAATTTGACGGGTGACAAGCCGGTTAACTATGTCCCGGTAGTCCTTACGCTTCGGAGCGTTCAACGTGGGATCATTCATAAAATGGGTGAATGCATGGCTCCCATCCGGTGCACGGAAAGTAGGAGCGGTGGAGGTCGACGAACGGGTCTTTTGTCTCTACAAAAATTTGAAAACGAAATTGTCTTAGCTAGATGTGATCGATAAATGCAAGACAAAATTCAAACATAGTTCATTCCAACGAGACAAAACCTCCATGACTAACAAGTTCAATCTAACGAATGCATGCGTGAAAAATCCAAATCAAAAGGGGGTGTGTAACATCCCCACACTTGAACTTTTAGTCAAGCTCCCAATAAAACTCAAATCTAGCTAGTTCAAACAAAGGGTGGGGGATTTTGGTGCAAAATCCCCACACTTATCATCAAAGCATAACCAAACTAGATTCAATCATGAATATCTCATGCTAGAATGAAATTGCAATCAAAGCTCATAGCATGCATCAAACAATAACAATAATCAATCAATGGAGCTTCAATAATAAACTTAAATCCATGAAAGCATGAAAACACCATTGATGCCCAAATCCAAGATCAAATCTCACCAAATCAAGCTAATCCAACGAAATTAAGTTAGGAATCATACCTTTGACGCCATGGATAATGAAATTGAAGCTCAAGAAATACGATTTTCGCAGGTTCGTAAAGGAAAGTCGCGGCGCCTAGAGAGAAATTAGGGTTGTGTACTTTGAAAAAGTGAGAAAGAAGGGTTTTAAAACCCGTCTGCACCGATTTCGCGCCGCTAAACAAAAGGTTTCGTATCGCGAAACGTGCGATTATCGAGAAAATTGCCCTAATTCAAAAATGTCGCGCCGCGAAGCAGACCTCTCGCGCCGCGAGAATCGAAAATTTTACCTGATATAAAGGAAGGCTGGTTTCGCGTCGCCAAGTTTAAAAACTGGCGATCGCGAAAAGCTTACTGTTTCCACTTTTTGAAAATTTTCGTCGCGCGTCGGATTTGCTCGTTTTTGGCTTCTATCCCATCCGTAAGGTTACCTAAGCAATAACAAACAAAAATATTAGCAAAAACACACACGAAAACACTAAAAATGAAAAAGGAAAGAACATGCTCGGGTTGCCTCCCGAGAAGCGCTTCATTTTTTAATGGGTCTAGAGCTCGAACCCACTTTCAGCTCATTTCTTGGCACATCGGGCTGACGAGCCCTTCTTCTTCTTATGTTCCTTCTTGGAGGGTCCCGACCCGTTAGGTGTTTGATCCTTTTGGTGTATCGGGTTCGGATAGTCCTCCATTTTCTTCATATGTTCGTGAGGGAGTAGTGGGCGGCTCATGTCCTTCTTGTAGGCTTGAGAAGGGTCTTCATAAGGTTCATCGAGATGGATGACCGGCTCTCCATAGGGATTAAAGTAGATTCTTTTTTCTCCATACCCCAAACTTGACACTTGATTGCGCATATCGACGTTTACTTGGGCAGTATGTAGAAAAGCCCTTCCGAGAATAATCGGGATCTCCGTATCCTTCGGGAGGTTAGCTATGATGAAGTCCGTAAAGTAGACGAAATTTCCAATTCGTATCGGGACTCCTTCCGCTATCCCCAACGGTTTAGTCATGTATCCATTCACCCATCGGTATTGGTAGTCCGTTGGTACAATCTTTTTGATCCCCATTTTCCTGCAATAACAAACAGGCATCATGTTAAGTGCAACACCTGTATCTATCAAAGCAAGACCTTCAAATTTAAAACATGAAATAGGTAAACTGTAACTTCCCGGGTCATGCTTGATAGGGGCAATGTAGGTGAGCTCGTCTTCCGCCACCTTCTCTTTCTCCTTCTCTTTCTCCTTCTCTTTACCTTTGTTCTCCTTTTTTGGTATCACAAACTCCGCATATCCACCTTGTTTACCGTCTTCCTCCTCATCATCGCTCGAGGAAATGGGTCATTTAAGTCCTAGATGCTCGAATGATATTGTTAACCCCCTCCGAATCATAGTCCGTGACATAATCAGGTTCACTACCGCTATCGCTCTCCACGTACTTTTTCGTGTAGATGTTAGTCCAATTCTTCTTTGATGTTTCTCCGACCATCATGAGCATTGGCTTTGCATTTTCTACCTTTGGGTTGACTTGGGTTTGCGTTGGTAGCTCCCCTTGAGTCCTTTCACTTAGCAATTGCGAGATACGACCAACCTGCATTTCCAAATTTTGGATAGTACTTTGATGGTTACGCAAGTATGAACTTACCTCATCATTGATCTTCTTTTGTGCATCCATGAATTGGATAAGTCGGTCCTCGATAGAAACGCGCGGCTCTCCATCTGTTCGTTGATTTTGTTGGTTTGGTGCAAAGAATCCAGGAGGTCTCGGAATGAAGTTACGGTTGTTGTTCCACCTCCCTTGATAATCGCCTCGGTTGAGGTAGTGTACCTCCTCAGGTGTCATCATTGGGAGATTCGGGCAATCTTTCGTTAAGTGCGGTCCTTTGCACTCCTCGCATCCAACCTGCAAAGCATGAACAGATTTAATTAGTTCTTCAATTTTACGTTCAAACTTTACTTGTTGGTTTTTCATTGCGGCTAGTTCATCGGATGGGTCGAAGTCGGTTGAGATTTTCCCGGCCATTCTCGGGGTTTGCAAGCGCTTGTCCGTCCTCCAATCTATGTTGTGAATCAGCATGTCCTCGAGAAGCTTATACCCTACCGTGGGCGTTTTGTACATGAATACACCTCCGGCGGATGAATCCAATGTAGCTCGAGAAGAATAACCAAGCCCACTATAGAAAGTTTGGACTTGCTCACTCTTACTTAATTCGTGACTCGGGCACGAATTTAGAAGGTGTTTGAATCGCTCCCACGCTTCAGATTATGTCTCCCCGTCATCTTGTCGAAAGGATCGGATCTCGGCTCGTAGCTTATCAATTTTGGATTGTGGGAAAAATCGGGAAAGGAACTTTGAGCGAAGTCCTTCCCAAGTGGTGATCGAACTTGGTTCCAAAGATCGTAACCAAGCTTTTGCTTCTCCGGTGAGTTTAAGAGGAAAAACTCAAAGACGAATCGCATCATCTCGGCCCTCCTCAGTTTTGAACAAATCACAAATGTCCACGAAGTTCTCCATGTGTACGATAAGAATTGCTATCGTTTTTCCCGTCGAAAGTAAGGTCCTTGATTATGTGAAGGAGCTTCCCCGGGATTTCCTTGTTTAAGTCCGGCTTCGTGATCGGATTGGTGGGTACGGTCGGAGCGATTCTCCGCGCGGTCAACATCGGCGCATCGTCTCCTATTTTGAAATTCAAAGCTCGCGGTCGAACTTTGTTAGCTTTTGACTTCTTTTTGTTTCTTTTTCTGAATTCTCTCTCCGGTTCCTCAAATGGCTCTAATAGTTCCATCGTGACTGAAACCACAACAAACGATTACGGGAAACTTGCGGGAAACAAAGAGATAAAAGCAATTAACTAAAAACTAGAAAGCGAAAAACTTGCAAGAGAAGGAATCCCTCACAAGGATCGATTAACAAAACTAATAAAGACTAAAAATCTAACAACTACCGTTCCCCGGCAACGGCGCCAAAAACTTGATGCGGTAATTATCGTATATAAAAAGCGAAACAAGTTTTAATCTCTAAAGCCTAGCCACTGTTACCACATTCACAGGCAAGCGTACCTGATCATGAGTAATATAGTGTAGGAAAGTCCAGGTATCGTATCTACCACTGGGAACGGTCAAGTTATGTAGACTAATAATCTTAGCTAGTTTAATTAATCTAAACTATTGGGGGGGGGTTTATGAAAACGGTTTGAATAATTAAAAGACAACTAATTAACTAAGAAGCAAAAGACAATTGATTTAACTAACTAACTAGAAAACAGAAAGAAAGTAATTTAAACTTTATAAGAGGAAAAACAGTAGTACTTATCATGGTATAACGACTCCCTAAGTGGATGATTTAAATTAGCCAAGGGTATGGTTGTTTTGGTTATTGTAGGAATTTAAGTCTGAGACACCCTAACATGTGATCATTACGGTTGTCAACTAGGTTGGTCTTCCTAGTCCTAATACATAGACTGATTATCAGGCAATCTAGTACCAGTCACCCAATTCTATCACTATTGCACGGAATTCTACTATATGGCTGCTCTCGGTCTGAGCTAACCACCTAACACAACTCTCCGGGTTTCCGAAGGGAAGGTCAAGAAAGGTTGATTAACCTATCGGAGTCTATCTATCTAAGTCAAACAGATACACCCAACCAGCGAATTCAAATATCCATACAATACGAATCAAACCGGAACCGTAAAACACATTCAATAAACCAAAAACCAACCAATAAACATTAAATCACAAAAACATCATCCACAAGGTTCATCTACCACAATAAGTACCACTAAAGAAAACTACTCACTAATCATAACTAAAACAACAAAAACAAAAGTAGACACAGACATTATACCGACCGTACAACGATAGATGATCTAGAATAAAACTGGCAGCGTATCGGCACAAATCTCTCTCTCTCACTCAAGCTAAACCGACTCGAAAAGATCTAATAATGTAAGAATATGGAGTAGAAGGAGGAGATCTGTACTTTAAAAGGCCTTCCGGAGCTCGTTTCGCGATCGCGAGGATGCGGGTTCGCGGCGCGAGACACTTACTCAAACCCTAGGTTTCCCATCTTTGCGAACTTGGCAACGCCAAACTTTAAAACTCGCGGACGCGAAATGCCCACTGGATTGAGTTTTTCCAATTTCCACGTTTTTTCGCCTTTTTCCGTACTTTTCCGTTCTACGGCCTCCAAAACCTACAAAGTGAGAATCAGTCCAAAACATGAGTAATCAAATCCGAAATGGGTGAGAAATGGGGTAAAATCAGACAATTAGGTACGACCAAAACATGTATAATTTTGGTGTTATCAAATGGAAAAAAATCTTTAAAAAAATTTATTTTTAGTCGGTTCTCACGGTTTCACTAATAAAATGGTTTTCTCTTGAAGGTCCCTCTCTCTCTTATATATATATATATATATATATATATATATAAGAGAGAGATAGAGGAAAGTTCAAATGTGAACCACTTTTTGGTTGTGAACGTAAGGACAGCCGAGAGCGCGACACGTGGCGGCTTTGAGTGTGGTCCCCCTCTTTAATTCAATGCCCTCCCATGAATCGCGCATAGTCACCCGTTGTGGACCTGACATGACTCCTAGTCATCTGCCACATGTCGCGCTCTCGGCTGTCCTCACGTTCACAACCAAAAAGTGGTTCGCATTTGAAACCACCCCGATATATATATATATATAGGGTCAGGTTCAGATGTGAACTCAATTTTGGTTATGAATGTGAGGACGCATCACAGCCACACATCTTCGGTTACGATGGACGCGATCACGAAGGATTGAAGATATTCATGGGAGGGTGGAGATTATTGAAGAAGGGGACCCGATTAAAGCCGCGCTTATTGATCGGATGAGTGACTGAGATTCGTCCTCACATTCACAATGAAAAACGAGTTCACATTTGAACATTCCTTTCTCTCTATATATATATATATAGTATTAATTTATGTTCAAATAAGAAGTGCTAAAAAATGAGAAGTGGAGAAGTGATCTCCACCACTTATCCGGTCAATAAAGGCGGCTTTGACCGGGTCACCCTCCTTTAATCATCTCCACCCTCCATGAATCGCGTTAGTCCACTGTAACCGGTCAAAGCCGCCTTTATTCACCGGATGAGTGGTGGATATCATTTCTCTACTTCTCATTTTTTAGCATTTCTCATTTGAACCTTTCTCTCTCTCTCTCTCCCCCTCTATATATATATATATATATATGGCTATATATATAGGGTCAGGTTCAAATGTGAACTCAGTTTTGATTGTGAACGTGAGGACAGATCTTAGCCACACATCTTCGGTTACGGTGGACGCGATCACGAAGGATTCACGCAATTCATGGGAGGGTGGAGATTATTAAGGGGGACCGGTCAAATTCGTCTTTATTGACCGGATGAGTGGCTGAGATCCGTTCTCACGTTCACAACCAAAATTGAGTTCACATTTGAACCTGAACTTATATATATATATATATATATATATATATATAAACTAGGTATTAAGAGCTCGACTTTGCACCGGGTTATACACTGTGATAGATTTTCTCATAAATATAAGATAAATAAATAAATAAATTAGAGATTTTAACCTAAAGCTTTGAAAAAGATTAACTTATAAATTTATTATGTCAGTTATCTGTTTGGTGGGTGACGTTATTAGATATCTATTTGGTCATCAATATTTGATTATTTTTTAACTTTAATTAATAAAACTTGTAATAAATAAGAAATAAATTTGGTGAATGAATGAGGGTGAACACGGGCGCATGATTAGTTTTTTTTATTAAAGTTACAGTAGTTTATAATTAATCAATAAAACAAAATCCATTGATAAAATAAATAAAGTAATAAGTAAAAAATATATTTTTTGTAAATTGAGAATATACAAAATAGAGTTAATTACATATTTGGTCCTTGTGGTTTGGTGGTTTTAACACTTTGGGTCCCTCGATTGAAATATTTATGGGTTGGGTCCCTGTGGTATGCGTTTTATAACGCTCTGGGTCCCTGAAAGTAACACCGTCAAATTTTCCTCTATTAGACCCATCATGTGCCATGCACATAATGGGTATTTTAGTCATTCTGGATTTCTTTTTTGTTTTCAATTAAATCATAGGGACCAAAATTGAAACTTATTCTATTTATATATTAGTAAAATAAATAAAAAATAAACTCTATCTATATATTAGTAAAATAAATAAAAATAATGTTCATCATCATCATCATCTTTTATCTTACCCACCAACACCACCACTACCAATTACCAACACTACCACTACCCACTTTATACACCACCACCACCCACTTACCGTCCACCAACACCACCGCTACCCATTTTATCCACCACCACCACCACCACCACTATCTTCACCACCCACTTTATCCACCACCACCACCACCACCATCACCACCATCCGCTTTACCCATCACCACCACCATCCACTTTACCCATCCACTATCACCACCACCACCTAGAGAAAGGAGGAAGACAACAGATTTGTAGCAGATCTAGGTTTCAAAATAAATCTACACTTTGTCTTGTTGTTTGTTCAAGGAATCAAAAACCCTAAATCAAATTTAGGAACCCTAAATCAAAATCCCCAAATCAACCATAAATCAAGAACCCTAAATCAATTTTAGAATCCCTATATCAACCCAACAACGAAAGTAGGTGGTGGTATGGAGATGCTCGATGCAAAGTAGGCGACAATGGCACAGAGGCGAAAGCAAGCGGCTACGACGACGAAAGCAGGTGGTAGTGTTGATGAAACCGGGCAACGGGGTGGCGGTGGTGGTGGTAGTGGTGGATAAAGTGGGTATTGGTGATGTTGGGTAAAGTGAGTGGTGATGGTGGTGGATAGTGGTTGGTGGTGGTGTTGATGGTTGGTGGTGGTGGTCTTGATTATGGTGGTGATGTTTAATGGGTTCTTGCAGGAAGAGTATTCAAGGGGATGATAATGATGGTGTTCAAATGTTGATGATGATGGTAGGTGGAAGTTACACTTTGGTCCTGAGATTTTTAATTATATTAAAGAAAATTACATATATGGTCCTTATGAATTTAAATGAAAACAAAAATAATTATTAAATGACTAAAATGCCCATCTTGTGTCGTGAACATGATGGGCCTAACGGCTCAATAATGGACAGCGTCTACCAGAGGGACCCAGAGCGTTATAAAATATTAAAATGCATACCATAGGGACCCAACTCATAATTATTTCAATCGAGGGACCTAAAGTGTTAAAACCACCAAACCACAAGGACCATATATGTAATTAACTTTACAAAATATAAAGAATGGTCTACAATAATGACCAAATGTGTAATTTAACCAAACATTTTTTGGATGAGTTAACCACTTAATAATGGTCTACTATAATTACCAAATAGTGTTGTAATTTTACCACAATGGCAATCTTGTAATCTAACAACGATCGTAGTCTTTAATTTAAGCAATTTCTAGGGTCAGATTTATTTTCTTCTTCCAAATTGTATGGTATACTAATATTTTTTTGGTAATTGTAGAGTTATAATTATTTGATTGTATTTTTTTTTATTAAAGTTACAATAATTCATAATTAATCAATAAAACAAAATGTGTTGATAAAATAAATAGATAAAGTAAAAAGTAGCAAAATGTGAATTATGTAATTTGATAATAAAAAATATAAAGAATGGTTTAATATAAGGACCAAATATGTAATTTAATCAAATATTTTTTAATGAGTTGACCACTTTCTTTAATAAAGTTGGATGGAGGATGAAAATGGAAAGAAAATAAAAACCATAGGAATGTAAAATGTAATTGCAAAAGATCAGGGACGAAAATCGTTAAAAATATTAAACCACAAGAAAAAAAATTGCAGTTTACTATAATTTTATAATTAAAATGGCATTATTGTAATTTAAACAAATTTCATGGTCGATCTTGTTTTTTTTTCCTGCTATTTGTATGGTATTATAATATCCCCGTTAAATATGAACATTTATGTTTATCTCGTTAATAAATACTAATTTATAGCAACTAAAATCAATTATTAATTAAATTATAAATTATATACTAACTATAATATTAATCACTATTTATTTTCAAATATTATTAACTTATACCGATTATTATTTAATATGTTTAGTTATTAGAAACTAACATAACAATCTTTAATAATGTTTGAGTAAATTACAGATTTGGACCCTGTGGTTTACAACTTTACCCACACTGGTCCAAAAATCAAAATAAATACATGGATGAGACTCGTGGTTATCATTATCGTTAAATTTTGGTCCCTCTGACCAACGGTCTGTAAATCCCTCCGTTGAGTAACCATAGAGACCGAATCCATAAGGGTATTTTGGTCTTTTCATCCTTCTCCTTTACTTTTTATTAGTCTTATAATTCTTTACTACATTTTTATTAATTTTTTCTTTTTGTTCTTTTTGTGTTACCATCATCTACACCTCTATGGAGGTTCTTAACCATTATCTCCTTTAATGCCTCCATGGAAGAAGTTCTTTGCTATGAAATTGAGAACGAATCCTACAATTGAAATCAAACCTAAAACCTGAATAAAAAATCTTTACTAAAATGAAATTAAGCATTGTGACCACCATAAACGAAACCTGTCTTCAAACTATGAACAAAACCATGACACTGGATCCAAAATTTTGAACTAGAATCGAAGCCCATCGTCATATCCATAACTAAAACTGAAACCCCAATTCAGAACAAGAACTATAATTGAAATCCATCTTTAAACTATAATCGAAACAAAAACCAGATTCAAAGGTACAATCGAAATCAAAACTCATATTCAAAGCTAAAACCAAATTTAAAACACAAAATCGAAACTTGGATTCAAATCAAAACACAATAAAATCATAATCTAATGATGGAAGTGTTGAGAGTTCAGGAAAGATGGTTGTGGTTTCCATTCATTAAACCCAGATCTTTCGAGGTGCAAATCGTAAAACCTAGGTCTTCGGAGGTGTAAATCGACTAGTATAACTCGTGAAACCCAGGTCGTCGAGGTTGTTTGTGCTTCGTTGATAAGATCAATCGTACAAGTGCTGGCAACAACCAAAATAGGCAGATGGTGGTGGCAACAACCCAAATAGACGGTGCCCGAGTTATAGTTATGGGGGGAAATTTCATCACCAGAAGAGGGATAAAGGTGTCGCAGTTTCACCGTAGATCTAGGGATGAAGGTGTTGGAGCTGTAGTCATTGGAAGAGGGATGAGGGTGTTGGAGTTGTAGTCATGGGAAGAGGGATGAGGGTGTTGCTGGAAGAGGGATAAGGGGAAGTTGCATTGTCGAAAGAGGAACTGAGAAGAAGGATGAGGGGCCGCAATGTAGGTGTATGTATATATAAAATAACAAAATTAAAGGATAAAGTGATGAAATTGCCCTTTACAGATTTGGTCCTTGTGGTTATTGAACTAACGGAGAGGGACCAAAATTTAGTGAAAATGATTATGACGAGTCCCGAAACATAAACAAAATACAATAAAATAAGTTAATTGCCATATTTAGCAAGTCAAGATTAAAATAGTAAAACAAATTTTAACAGCCTACTACCGACAATCCATTTTGATATACAATAAAGAATATTATGTGATAAGGTAAACAAATATGAATTTCTTGCCGATAAACTATCACCTGACAAAATTTGGTAAACAAATTGTTAATTTATAAACTTTGTTACTCTAATGTTTTTGGACACACTAAGATTGAAATTCCAATATGCCTGATTTCTCGAGCACAAGATTTACCTTCTCTCAATGTTGAATTTGAGGTCTCATTACATGAATGAGATGCTCAAGGACCCTCATGAATATACATTACACTTATAGATGATACAACAAACATCACGTACTTTCCATTTGTAACCAAAAAACAAAAATACATGAATGCTTATCTTTAGGTTCGGCTGGCTGAATGCTAGCAATAGGGTTCCATGCCACATAGGAAGGAATTAATTAAGACGTGTGAAAGTTGTGTCACACGTGGCATTATCAACTCATACAGCGACAAATAAAATGCGGCAGCTTCTTTTATTTGTCCAAAGTATATATATATATATATAGGGGTGGGTTCAATTGCAAACCACTTTTTCATTGTGAACGTGAGGACAAACGAGAGCGCGCCACGTGTCACTCTGAATTTCGGCGAGTTAGTGTTATTCAGACTGAATAACGCTATATTCAGACTGAATATAGCGTTATTCAGTCTGAATAACACTAAAGTCGCCGAAATTTCAAAGGACACGCGCGACTTCAACCAAAAAGCGCGCGACCTTAGTGTTATTCATACTGAATAACACTGAATAACAGTGTTATTCAGTATGAATAACACTAAGGTCGCGGGGAAGGTCGCGCGTGTCAGAATTTTTTTTTTTGCCACGTGTCGCGCTCTCGTTTGTCCTCACGTTCACAATGAAAAAGTGGTTTGCAATTGAACTTTCACCTATATATATATATATATATATATATAGAGGAAAGTTCAAATGTGAACCACTTTTTGGTTGTGAACGTGAGGACAATCGAGAGCGCGACACGTGGCGGCTTTGAGTGTAGTCCCCCTCTTTAATTCAATGCCCTCCCATGAATCGCGCCTAGTCATCCGCCGTGGACTTGACGTGGCGCCTAGTCATCCGCAACGTGTCGCAATTTCGGCTGTCCTCACGTTCACAACCAAAAAGTAGTTCATATTTGAACCTACCCCTATATATATATATATATATATATATATATATATATATATATATCTTTGTGTGCTTACTTCAGTGAGTTGTGTGTAATTGTTGTGCCTTGAAGTGCAAGTGAGATCATATATATCAAAGAGCAAAAATGGCAACCAATGGACGAAAATTCCCACCACAGAAACAAGATGATCAACCAGGGCTAGAGCATATCATGAATCCACGACCACAATTCGCCAACCCTAATTACAAGCCTGCCGGAAAGCTTCAAGTGTGCATCATCCTTTACCATCTTTCTTTTTTCTCAATTATATATTCTACTTGCTTCTTTAATTTCTTATCAAATTAAAAAACATGTACGGTTATATATATATATATAAACAAAAGTTTGACTGAAAACTTATTGTTCATTGCGAAAGTGAGGATCTTAAGAGCACGACACGTGTCGCATGCAGTGTTCCGTTTGAACAATGCATTATTCAAATTAAACGTTGTATTATTATCATGAATAATACATGAACATTTGATCTAATTAATCATATATTATTAAGACTAAATGTTGTCATGAATAATTGCATGAATATTTGATCCGGGTATTATTTAAACTGGATAAACACGTGGCGCCAGGGGCGGATGTAAGAAGGAAAAGGAGGGGGATGGGACCCCGGTCAAAAGTAAAAAAACAAAATACTAGGTTAAAAAAATAAAAATTTTACAACAAATACTATTAATCCCCCACTAAAAAAATCTGCAGGCCCCATGTTCTTTAGCGAATTTCCCCCAATGTCCAAGTTCCAACAGCAGGTTAGCAACAATAGGTTAAAATCTTATAATTAAGTTTTGCTATTCAAATCTCTACTTTAATTTCTGAATAGATACTTTTTAAATTTATGCTTTTTTGCTTCAAGTTCTAGGTTTCGTTCTCTGCAAGTCGGCTTTTAATTTCAAACTAGAAGCCCTATCTGCTTCAAGCCTTCAATTTATGCTTTTTGCTTGCAAAATAAAAAGTGGAGAATACACACAGCAAATTTCTTCTCTTCTCTTGTTTTGTGGAATTTGTGTTCTTTTTTGCTTTTCATAGTAAACATTGAAAATGGGGATTTAATAGGCAACCTTTACGCTTGCTTTTTTAAATAATTAAATAAATAAGTGGAAATGGCTTAAATTGGGTTTTGGTTTTTCGTTTTTTGTGTGTTGCAAATAGCATAATGTAAAAAAATATTATTGGGGTTTTGACCATAGAGGTTAAAAAAATGTAAAAGGTTAAAAAAGTTGAGGCATTAGTTAACCTTAGGTAGGTTTATATATTCTCATTTGAAATCAACCAAAAAACCAAAAAATAACGTTTGAAATCAATAACAAAATTCGAAAAAGTTCTTAAAGTTAATCAAAAAAGCTTAGAAATCTCTTAAAATTCAACCAAGAAAACTATAAAAACCCTTAAAATGTGTAATTATAATTAAAAAAATGTCGAACAACTTTGCAAACTTTTATTTCAACTCTCAAAGGTGCCCCCACTAGAAATATTTCTTGGATCCGCCACTGCGTGGCGCGTTCTCAGTTGTCCTTACGTTCACAATAAAAATGAGTGTTCGTTTTAACCCTTCCCTATATATATAGGATATATATATATATATATATATATATAGGGGGAGAGAGAGATGGAGGTTCATGGAGAAACCTAAAAAAGAGAATACTGAGGAACACCGTTGAACCGTATGAGTTTTTTCGGGTTTTATGTACAATTGCATTATACACGTATGCGTATTACAAAATTACCCGTATGCACAAGTGCATATGACCTAGCTAGATGGAGGGTTATGATTGTTTTTCATTTACATGAGAATATATATATATATATATATTAATAATTATGTGCTGATACCTTAGGGGAAGGTGGCTCTTGTGACCGGAGGAGATTCAGGCATAGGGAGGGCTGTATGTTACCTCTTTGTGAAAGAAGGTGCAACAGTGGCCTTCACTTTTGTCAAGGGTCGAGAGGACAAAGATGCAGATGACACCTTACGCCTCCTACTCGAAAACAAAACCCCCGATGCCAAGAACCCGATAGCCATCGGTGCAGATATTGGGTCGGATGAAAACTGCAAACAGGTGGTGGCCGAGGTGGTAGAAACTATGGACGTATCGATATTTTGGTAAACAATGCAGCAGAACAACACAAGACAACTTCCTTAGATGAAATCACCGAGGATAGGCTCGTTAGGGTTTTCAGTACCAATATCTTCTCCTACTTCTTCTTATGCAGGCAGGTTTAATTTTACTCTTTCTTTTTTTATAGTTATGGGTAAGTAGTTTGATTTTGAAAAATTGTTTTCTAGAATAACAAAGTGTACGTTTTCAGAAAATGAAGTTTGAGTTTTTATTTTCTTAAAGATGTTTTTAGAAAATAGATGAGTTTGAGTTTTTATTTTCAGTTTTACATGACAACTTTAAAATTGTGTTTGGTTAGAAAATTTTACAAAACTATTAAAATCGGTTTATCAAGTTACATAGGAGATGAAAAATAGAAAATATCTTGTTTGCAAAAAACGTTTACTAAGTATTCAGTCTTTGAAAAAACATTCTTGGAAAATTGTAAAATTTTCTACAACAAAACACATCCTATATTATTTTTATGAAGGTGGTGTTAACTTATAGTTGATGTAGGCATGCTTTGAAGCACATGAGTGCTGGGAGCAGCATCATCAACACGACATCGGTGGATGCCTATTCGGGCAACCCGGAATTGATAGATTATACCTCGACAAAGGGAGCGATAGTGTCGTTCACAAGGGGACTGGCTTTGCAGCTGGCGGAGAAAGGGATTAGAGTAAATGGGGTTGCCCCTGGCCCTGTTTATACCCCAATAAGACCTGCATCCATGGAGGAGGGTGATGTAGCAAAGTGGGGATCGGAGACTCCGATGGGTAGGGCGGCTCAGCCATACGAGATTAGCCCCTCGTTTGTGTTTCTTGCGTCCGATGATTCTACCTACTTCACTGGCCAATTTCTCCATCCTAATGGTAATCTTCTCGTGGTTCTATTGAATTGGAACTTAATTTATGGATTATTTGTTTTTAATTTATGGTAATTAATTTTCTTTCAGGTGGGATGATCGTGAATGCTTAATTAATGGTTGGAGTTGTAATCGGGTTGTTCAATCAGGCCGAGAGTGTAAAACGCATGTAAACTTCCAAATAAAGAGAGCGTTGCCATGCAGCTGTATCAAGTTGAATTCTCCAGTGTGTGTGTGTAATAAGCATATGTGAATATATATTTGTATTGGATATATGAAAATAAAGAGTTGTACTTTTACTATTCTAATAAAGTGGATCCCACTATTGGCAATGAGTGGAGTAGCCCAGGACCCTTATAAGCACATTACAAGTTCACTTTGTGTCCGATGTGGGACATTGCTCAACAGATACAGCCAGTTGTAACCGGTTACAATCGGTCACAGTTAAGAATAGTAAAAAGTTTTTAACCAGTTAAGCCGTAACTGGTTACGGGCCACTTATGTTTAAGAAAGTTATCAAGGGTAACCAGTTGAGGTAAAATATTAACCGATTACAAATTGGCCAAGGCTTTTTTTATTAATAAAATTTTGGGCTTAATTATATAAACTTTCAGAAAAATAGATTTGGGTCGCTCAGGTTCTTTAAATATACATTTTATTATACTTTGAGAATTGATGTGAACTGAGACTTTAGATATTAAAGCTTGTGAGAAACGAATACTAGTCGAAATCACAAATTATAGCGAGAATTGTTTGTGTGTTTTAACCTTTTTTTTGCGTTATATAACTTGGTGTCTAATCCCATATGCTACACAACTTATTAATAGTGTGTTTGGGGGTGAAAATGCAAAAGTAAAAACTCTTACATTTGAAAACAGTCACATCTAACGGCTATAAAATGGCTATTTTTATAATAAAAAAAATATTGGTTACGATTAGAACCGGTTAAGGATTGGTTACGCAACCGGTTTCGGGCCACTAATTACCGATTACACAAAAAGCCTAAAAAAGATTAACCGGTTAATGATTTCGGTTAAGTAATTACCGGTGAAGGGACAGGCCGGTTATAAAAGATTAAGAAGCCGGTCAAATACAAGTTAAGCGACCGGGCCGGTCCCAATTGACCATCTCTAGCTTTATATGATATCCAGGCCCGTTTCTGACAATTTATGGGTCCTTGGTGAAATATAAAAATGGCCCCCCGGTAATGAGTTCTCAAAGATGGATCTGTTGTGGAAGCACCATATTGAGTAACACATTACCATTTTTTCTGGTATTCCTAGCGCAAGATCAATAAAACTTTTTAACAACCATTAATCTTATTTAAAGGTCCATTAATATAATGTTGTCATCATTTTAAACATTTTGTGTTGTAACAATTTTTTTAACAACCATCGATCGTGTTAGGTTTAAAAGTTAATACTCGTTGTAGTTTGAAATCATATTCTTGTTTTAGAGACACGAGAGTATTAGAGATTCATGCACTCAATATTATGTAGTAAGAAGTCAATAATGTATGAAAAAATGAAACAATTTGAAATCGATATAACTTAGATAGTTAGTCGTCTCACATAGTTGGTAATTGTTTTTAATTTAAAAGGTAGGAGTTTCATTAGTTAATAACAAAAAAAAACTATTATATTTTAACACAAAAACAAATTTCATGTGAATGGAATAATCAAAGTAGTATGTGGAAGATGAGTAATGGACTATATATCAAGGTTTTTAGGCAATAGACCGAAAGAACAACTAAATTTTTACAAATTTCTAGTCCAATGTAATTAATTAATACATATTTGATCCCTTAACATGATGCTAAATTTGTTTTTGGATCCTATTATATAGTTTTTCTTTATTTACAAATTTTGTAAATTTTTGGGCCTTAGGCGTACGCCCAACCCAGCCCGCCTTCCTCTAGGGACGACCCTCATGTAGGTTTTTATTGCTTTGTTATTTTGTATCACCTTTTTTTGCACAAACAACATTATTAAGTGAAGGTTGCGCGATTGGAAGAGTGGAGCCACATCATGAAAGCCATGAGATAAGCAAATAGGGTGGAAAATAGTCAAAACACAATAGGTTACCTAAGTTCAATTGGTTTACACTTTATAATGTATTGGTTATTATGATAGATGTATTGGTAGTTGTTGATGTTGTAGGGTTTGCAAGTTTCTCAAGGAGATCATGAAATGGTCTTGTAGTTGTTGATGGCATCAACAATGGTTTTGTAGCTTTCATCAAACTATACGTTGCTTGGAATTGGAATTTTTACTTGATAGGACTTATAAGTGCCATCGACTTTGATACCATTCTTTATATGGCTGGATATGAGCAGAATCCCGTCAATCTAACCTTCTTTAATAAAAGCAAATGACTTCGAAAACTTATTTAATGACCAAATTCATATGCCGATAACGAAAACCAAAACTAAAGTTAGCTCCGTTTTAATCACCCAAAATAAAAAGTTTAATTTATAATTTTCTAACTTGAAAATCAAAATCAATACATACAATTTTTCCCGTCCCTCTCAAGTAGAATTTTAAGACAGTAACCCATTTGTCTCACTTGTAAGCAATACATCCATATGAGGACCAACCCCAACCCAAATGCAGACTGTTTTCATTCAACCAAAGAGCTAAAAGCCCAGCTTCTGTTTTGTAATTATGGAAGATTGATCGATCCATTGTCACAACTAATCCCACATGCTTCTCAAGTTATTAATCACACAAATTTCCGGATGACCATTAGGAAACACACTAAAGGTCTTACCGGTTAAGCTACCATCAAGGTTTTAGTCCACCCTTAACATTCAATGAAAATGAAAGAACAAGCTAAAAGCTTAATGAATTGCTTTAAAACATCTTCATATCATTTCAGCCACAAATGGGAAGAAAGCTTTGGGTTAGAACTAAACCTCAATAGCAAACAGCATATGCCACTACAGCACAACAAGAGCATATGCCACTACAGCAAAATAAGAATCAACAATAAACTAGAAACAAAATTGCTCAAATTACTCAACCATGTCACTTAGAACTCTGCAATACACGATCAATTGGTTCTTGGAAATATTGAAGACATATGAAGACAGCTTCCTGGGACACAATCAATGATAAATCATCAGAAAAAGAATATATGATAAATTATGCTTCAAATCATCTAGTTAGTTCAGCAGGAATGGTACCTCGGATCTAATTGTTCTGCTTCCTTGATTAGGGCATATGTTCAAATACGTACTAAATACTTCCCGTGGATCTTTTCCCTGAAATAATCAGTTTCTGTCGTTAAGATCTTTGAAATCCATCTTCTTCTCAATCAGCCCCAATATGTCGATGGGCATATCATGGAAATGTTAATATTCAAGGTTCAAGTAAATGCATGTATGTGTACTTTCTAATGATTGCTATAGGAGAACCAAGAGATTATTAAGGTAAAAGTAAAAGGGACCTCAAGTTTGAACATAATATACAGTAAAAAGAACCAATTTAAACAGTAGCTACATATTCAAGTTGAAGCATACATGTTGGTCATGCCTAAGATGTTACCATAAACGCATCAACCCGAATACCCAATTCCACACAAATAACAGAAAAACTACATATGTTTGGCATGCTAATGGAAAAGTCAACTTGCCATGAAACACCAATCTCTTTGGAGGGACCCCCAACTCTTGTTACACCCATTACATACCATTTTACACGAGGAATCTACCTGACCAATAGTTTTATTGCTTTTTCACAAAATAAAGTTACTGATTAATCAATATATAGTATCAGGTCGTGTATTTGGTTTGAAGGATTTCCTAGATTCGAAATCCGGGGATTTCATTAAAATCCCACAAACATAGGATTTTTTAAAATCTCATGGGGTTAGTTGGTATTGACGGGATTTGGTAGGATTTGTATGTGATAATGGTTTAAAATATGTTACAAACTTTTTTGTGTAATAATCAACTAATAAAAGGTAATTTGTTTATTTTTATAATTTTTTTTACAAATAATGGAGATCAATTTCATTCCAAATCTTACAAACCATACAAACCAAAGTTTCCAAATCCTTCCAAACTCTTCCATGAAATTGAAATCCCTCAAAAGCAATATGTGTGCAGTAGTTGGTCATCAATGTCATAGATCAATGTTTAAGAGTGAAATGAGTGTGTGCTACTACTGTGAGAGAACTAACGATGTATAATAGATGGCTTCATGAGCTTGAACATATTAACCATATTAGGAGCGAACCCAAATTATATATAAGTCACAACAAATTCACAGATAGAGACCTTGAGGTTTTTGTCTTCTTCGATGCACTCCTCCAATCCAGCAACTCCACCAAAAGCAATTAACAAATGTCTGCAAATTATCCAGTCATAGCAAATATCAGTAAATCAGGTAAGTTTTACTTGGCATATACATTGCAACTTAAGAGTTTTAAGGTATATATAATAATGCAACAATTCTGCAAAGGGATTAAAATATTTACACAAGCATCCATCCTAAGACTATACACTGTCAGGAGAACAGAACTTCCATCATTTGGCAAAAGTTAGCAATATGATGACCACTTAGTTTGATTTAATGTTAGAAATCCAAGAAGCATGTTACGATCATACTTGATACTGTGTTTGATTAATATTCCACCGATGAAATGGTTTTGTTATAGTTTATTGGTGAAGACCGCAAATATAAATAACAAACTTTGACCAATGAGAACATAGGTACATGTTATGTAATCGATGTGATTACCTAGAGACCTGATCCTGACAAATGCACATATTTTTCAAAAAATTAGCCATACAGTTGGGACTCAGAAGTAATACGGCTGATAAAGATAAGATTGTACAACAGGTTGGGTACAAATAGAGAGCTAGATTGAGAAAATACTATCATTGTCTAATGCATATGCAGGTAACTAACCATTTCTTTATTATACAAGAAATAAATGATTTCCTTACTATTAAACCTTACTTCTTTTAAATCGGCCAAGGTCCACGTGACACTAACATAATCATACCTGAAAGACGGCAAATCGAGCTCTGATGACCTGACAATCTGACCATGCTCTGAAGTACCAATGAGATAATCATACCCACCCTACAAAAGATGATGAAGATGAAAGAAACCCACCATAAATACCATGTGCAAGAAAAATCAAATACTCCTCTTATAATAAAAATAATATTAATCAAGACAGTACCTTATACGGACAACCTTTAAGCACGGAACTGATATTGGGAGCATATCTCACTTTATATCCCCAATACATTCCTGCTTCTTCCTTGGGCTTGGACGATGAGACAACCTGTAGCGGTTGATCTAGAAAACAGATGAAAGATAAATCATCCGTTTAGAGCAAATCATAATTACTGGAATAGGAGATGCACAAATTTTAACATCCAGACCAAATAATATCAGTCAACCCCCATAGTCAGTGGAAATATCAAATAAAAAATATTAGTAGAGTTAGTATATTTAAAAGTAGATATTTATCGCTGTTAGTTTGTGCTAGCCCAGCTAAGTTAGTTAATGGTTTTAAATAGTTTTTGTGTTTTCTGTTATTGATTATTTGTTTAGTTACTAACATCTACAATTAAATTTGTTTTCTCTGTATGTGCATGTTGTGTGCTTATATTCGGATTCAGCTTCAGACTCAAGTATGCCCTCTGCGTGATAAAGCTGAAAGTACTTCTGCAATTACTATAGAATTTGGATTGTTAGAACTTGTGCTCCCTCGCTATAATGACTTTTTAATTTCAGTGTTTAGATAATTTACCAACACCAAATGAGTGACATTTTTTCTATTTAAGCACCAATTTCAATTTAGCTGATGTAATTTAGGTAAGAATGTCTGTTAGCCGCTTGAATCTGCTTAAAATTTTCTAGACCGCTTAACAGAGTAGAATATTATATTCCATATACAAACTTAACATGTTTTCTCCTCTGTGAATGTTTCCACAAGACTGCGCTATACCAGACTAGACAACAAGCCCCTTAAATGTGTTAACCAGGGAGTCACATGCCTTAAAGGACAGTTTTTGCACCAAAATGGATTTTGTTCTATTATTGATCTGCAGCTATAACAACATTCGCTGGTCATTCCATTGGTTGGACATCATAACTTTCATTCTAAATGAAGCATAGAGGATGTATAAATACAGGCTAAACTCCTTACACCCAATTTGGATGCTTCTCATGCTCAATTGGTTTTCTATAAACATGTTTTCTACAGCCAAAGATGGTGGACGAGTATTGTTTTAATTGTCTATGTAGATGGCAATGTCATCACAGGATCTAATAACCCTGCTAGAGCTGATATGAGAAACTTCTTAGGAGAGTCATTATGGATAAATCTCCTCCAAACTAGAAGCTCTCTTATTCGAACTGCTTTTGCCTACATTGAACAACCTGTTTTCAAAAAGTTAAAGAACATCTCAACAGCAGAATATTTTACCATATTTAATGTTGCGCCTTTTTCTAGATTAACCATGTTCAATGCTGCTAGTGCACATGATGGTTGCGGATGTTTTAAAAACACAAGAACATAGAAAGGGTTGTTATCCATTACGCAGTCTACTGTCCTCCGACCCTAATAACTAGACTACTAAACCTCCAAAAACACAATAAATTGGTGAGGTAAACAGAAGACCACTTATGGACCCAACCACCCAAACTTCAAAAGATCTGGTATTGTAACCATCAATGATTTTAAAGTCGGCTTTATCAGCTTATGTTCTTGTAAATAGTACATACCGAAAAGCACATCATGTATATCAGCTTATGTCCTCACGTTCACAATGAAAGATGAATTCACATTTGAACCTGACCCGATATGTATATATATATATAGAGAGAGAGAGAGAGGAAAGTTCAAATGTGAACTACTTTTTGGTTGTGAACATGAGGACAACCGAGAGCGCGACACGTGGCGACTTTGAGTTTGGTCCCCCTCTTTAATTCAATGCCCTCCCATGAATCACGCCTAGTCATCCGCCGTGGATCTGACGTGGCGCTTAGTCATCCGCCACGTGTCGCGCTCTCGAGTGTCCTCACGTTCACAACCAAAAAGTGGTTCACATTTGAACCCACCCCTATATATATATATATATATATATAGAGAGAGAGAGAGAGAGAGAGAAAGGTTCAAATGAGAAATGCTAAAAAAACACGAAGTAAAGAAGTGATCTCCACCAATCATCCGGTCAATAAAGGCGGCTTTGACCGGTTACGGTGAACGCGATCACGGAGGATTGACGCGATTCATGGAGGGTGGAGACAATTAAAGGAGGGTGACCCGGTCAAAGCCGCCTTTATTGACCGGATGAGTGGTGGAGATTACTTCTCTACTCATTTTTTTAGTACTTCACATTTGAACCTAATACTATGTATATATATATATATATATAGAGAGAGAGAGGTTCAAGTGAGAAGTGCCAAAAAACTACGAAGTAGAGAAGTAATCTCAACCGTTGATTGACGCGATTCACAGAGGGTGGAGATGATTCAAGGAGGGTGACCGGTCAAAACCGCCTTTATTGACCGGATGAGTGGTGGAGATCACTTCTCTACTTCGTATTTTTTTAGCATTTCTCATTTGAACCTAATACTATATATATAAAACATATATTACGATTAAGTTCAATGTAATCTACAGTTATACCCCACCATGACTATGGAAATGTCTCGTATCATCCTCAATAAACCTCCAAAGCTGAACCTAAACCGGGTACAAGTTATAACATGATTCAGTTTGATAGTAATGATCCAATATTAGATGAACAACTTATTGAACCTGAGGGGCCATTTAGTCCACAATCCAAACCTTGGAAAGTCTACGTGAGAAAGAAGCATAAAGGAGGACAGGTGTACGGTGGATAGGCAATCAGTTACACATGCTGATTTGAGGAGGGAAGGATTAGATATAAATAAGTGCTTTCTGTTGAGGGATGCCTCATGCATATTTTTCTGGAATCTTCGTTGTATTTCCTTTCGGCTTATTGCTTGGGCAGTAGAGATGACTATTTAGTTTTCTCACTGATTTTTTCCATTAATTCCCTGTAATTTCCCTTTCTTCAATTTTGGCATTTGATCTCTATCAATTTGGTTCCATTGCCGGTTTCTATTGCGATGGTTGCCCCCGAACCTTCAATTAGTACCAGATTACAATCCAAAATTGAAGCTCAAGATGCGAGGATCGACTCCATTGCTTCCGGCGTCCGTACTCTCTCCGCTTCGATCTCCTCCATGAGAGACCTCCTCAATGAATTGCCGGCTTCACTCGAGAAGTTGGCCCGCCAGGGTCCTCTACATCGCGATGATGGTGATTTCTCCGGATCGGGGGTGTTCGATGAGGATGGTAACCCCCTGCGTCCAGATCCAGGTAAATTCGTTAAGCCCAACTACCCTGAATCACCCCTCTTCTCCATGCCCAAGGTCAAATTACCTTTGTTTGAAGGTGTCGATCCTAGAGGTTGGATAACCAAGGCTGAATTGTACTTCCAGGTTCATCAAACCCCTTCCTCTCAAAAACTCCATCTCATTCAAATGTGTATGGATGGTCCAGCGTTAAACTGGTTTACCAATCTCCTCATTAAACACCCGCGTACCTCTTGGGAGCAGTTCCGTGAAAAATTGCTCACTCGATTTGGTGAAACTCGTTTCCACAATGCTCACGAGGCCCTAGGATCCCTTTTTCAGGAAGGGGATATCGACACTTATATTAACGATTTTGAAGCTCTCTCTGCTTTGATTCCCGATCAGTCTCGGAGGAACAGGCTGTAGGGATGTTTCTTCGGGGTCTTCATTCTGACATTCGTAACTGGGTTAGGGCACTACGCCCCACCACCTGCGACCACGCCATGGATCTCGCACGCCATGTTGCCACTGCGACTTCCCTTCTCCGGGGAGAAGGGTACCATGAAAGGGAAGCCGACGTCTGGAATGGGGGGTTCATCGTCTGGTTATTCCTGGAGATACAGCCCGGCCCATCACACTGATAAGTCCACTCCCTCTTTTAATTCTCCAAATCCGCTAGCTAAGCCCATTCCCAATGTTGGCCCAACTAAACCCTACGATCCCAAACCTGCGCCTACGCTTAATCGCTCGCCCACTATACGACACTTATCGAAACAAGAATGGGATGATCGCCGGCGTCAAGGGCTTTGTTTCAAGTGTGGACTGAAGTACTCTCCTCAACATAAATGCCTCGAGGGTCAATTACGCGTTATCCTGTTGGCCGATGGTGAGATTGTGGATGAAGACGGCGAGATCCGGTATATCGAGGAACCACCGGTCGACGACACTGCTGTCGACGGTGAATGCAACGCCCTTCAATCTTCAGGTAACAATTCTGTTACCGTACCCACCTTGAAAACATTGAAGCTTCTGGGTAAATTACGTGGCATTCCAGCCCTCATTCTCATCGACAGTGGGGCTTCCCACAATTTTCTATCACGACAATTGGCCCTTGCTTTGGGCTTAGCTATCCAATCAACCAGGCCGCTCACCATCAGTCTTGGTGACGGAACTAAAGTCCAAATCGCCGAGATGTGTCACAACGTTCCAATCCAGTCGGGGGAATTCACGTTTACCGTAGACGCCTTAGTCTACGATCTGGGATCGTTAGATATAATCCTGGGTATCGCTTGGTTGGGAACACTCGGGGACGTGGTTTTTAATTGGCAGACCCAATTCATGCGTTTTTGGCATCGGGGTACTCTCGATGAGCAATTACACCTCCTCACCGCGGATGCCGACCCTGCTCCAGCTCTCTCAGCCGATCAACAACTCCAGTTAGCAGCCGTTCTGTCCAACTTTTCGCTGCTGTTCCAACCCCCACAGGGTCTTCCACCTGTTCGATCGATCGAACATTCTATCAACCTCCTTGAAGGTCACGGTCCCATCTGCGTACGACCCTACAGGTACCCTCACTTATAAAAGGATGAGATACAGCGCCAAGTCGACGAAATGTTATCCACGGGTATCCTTCGAGTAAGTCAGAGCGCTTATGCTAGCCCCGTCATCCTGGTTAAGAAAAAGGATTCTACGTGGCGTATGTGTATTGACTATCGAGCTTTAAATCGCTCCACCATTCCGGACAAATACCCGATTCCGGTTGTCGAGGAATTGTTGGACGAACTACACGGATCCCAATTTTTTTCCAAAATCGATTTGAATCGGGGTTCTACCAGGTACGAGTACGGGAGTCCGATATCGAGAAAACAGCGTTTCGTACTCATAACGGGCACTATGAGTTTCTGGTTATGCCCTTCGGGCTCACCAACGCACCCGCGACCTTCCAGGCATTAATGAACGACGTTTTCCGTCCGTTATTGCGTCGTGGTGTATTAGTTTTTTTTTATGACATTTTAGTCTACAGCCCGACTTGGTCGACCCATTTACAGCTTCTTTCCCAAGTCCTTCAACTACTACACACGCATCAGTTGGTGGTCAATCAAAAGAAAAGTTCCTTTGGTCGTCCTTCAGTTGAGTACTTGGGCCACATCATCGACGGTAACGGCATTTCAATGGACCCCTCCAAGATCTCGGCCGTACAACAATGGCCTACCCCAACAACCGTCAAAGCAGTTCGCGGGTTCTTAGGCCTCACGGGCTACTACAGAAAGTTCATTCGCGATTACGGGAAAATCGCCAAACCTCTCACGGAGTTAACTAAACGTGATGGTTTCCTTTGGGAGTCGTCCGCCCAGTCTGCGTTTGACCAATTGAAACACGCTTTGATCACCGCCCCGGTGCTTTCTCTACCGGACTTCTCTAAACCCTTTGAAATTGAATGTGATGCGTCTGGCCGGGGACTAGGGGTTGTCCTTATGCAGTCTCAACGGCCGCTTGCTTATTTTAGCAAGGCCTTATCGGATAAAAACCTTAACAAGTCAGCCTACGAGAAGGAAATTATGGCTCTTGTTCTCGCCATTCAACATTGGCGGCCTTACCTCTTGGGGCGCAACTTCACGGTCTTTTCTGATCAGAAAAGCTTACGTTACCTGCTTGACCAGCGTATCACGACGACCGACCAACAGAATTGGATAGCCAAACTCTTGGGCTACCAATTTTCCATCCATTATAAGCCCGGCAAGGACAACGGGGCAGCCGATGCTTTATCCCGTATTGATGACGGAAACGAGCTGAAATCCCTCTTATCATACCCTCAGTGGTTCGAGGGTAGTTCTTTGTTAGAAGGATTCGACGTTGACACAAAACTCCAACAATTGCTCTCTGATCTCACTGCAGATCCTCGTTCTCACCCAGGATTTTCCGTCTCTAACGGCCGTCTTTTCCACAAAGGGAAACTAGTCATTCCAGCGAATTCTCGTTGGATCCCCAAACTCCTAGCCGACTTCCATAATAGCCCAAGTGGGGGACACTCCGGGTTCTATCGTACCTATCGACGTTTAGCTTCACAAACTTACTGGTTGGGGATGTCCAATACAGTCAAGTTATACGTTCAAGCATGCGACATTTGTCAACGTTTTAAATCAACCACTACCGCCCCCGCCGGGCTTCTTCAGCCCCTGCCCATCCCTAATGCTATCTGGGATGACATCTCATTGGATTTCATTACGGGTCTGCCTAAGTCTAAGGGTTTTGACGTCATCTTTGTGGTCGTCGACAGGCTGTCCAAATATTGCCACTTTATCGCTCTTAAACACCCGATCACCGCCCACCTGGCTGATGTGTTCGTACGGGAAATTATCCGTCTCCACGGAATCCCCAAGACCGTCTTAAGCGACCGTGATCCGCTCTTTCTTAGCAAGTTTTGGCAAGAAATTTTCTCACTTCAAGGCACAACCTCAAGTTCAGCTCTGCCCCGAGACTGACGGACAGACCGAAGTGGTCAACCGCAGCTTAGAGACGTATCTTCGGTGTTTTGCTGCCAAACAACCCAAAACGTGGTCTCATTGGCTCCCTTGGGCCGAATTTTGGCATAACACGACTTACCATGTGTCCACCAATACGACTCCGTTTCATGTTGTCTACGGTCGACCTCCTCCGACCATTCTGCAATTTATTCCCGGTGAAATCAGTTGCGAATTGGTGGCCCAGGACCTGTCCGACCGCGACGAGGCACTTAAACAGCTCAAGTATCATTTATCTCGAGCGCAATCTCGAATGAAGTCTACGGCAGACAAGCATCGGCGAGATGTGGAATTTGCAGTTGGCGATCATGTGTTTCTTAAACTCCGCCCACACCGCCAACAATCGGTTGTTCGCCGGATCAACCAAAAGCTCGCTGCGCGATACTACGAGCCATTTACCATTCTTGCTCGGATTGGACCAGTCGCTTACAAACTCCAGTTACCGGATTCTGCCCGTATTCACCCAATCTTCCATGTCTCTCTTCTCAAACGAGTTGTTGGCAACCATTCTGTTGAGTCCTCTCTTCCTCCGGGCATGGAAATGGACTCCTCTACTCCTCCTCAGCCACTTTATCGCCTGGCTACACGTTCAGTTACTAAACAGGGAGCCCACACTGAACAATGGCTCATCCAATGGGTGAATGGTACCGCCGATGATGCCACTTGGGAAGACGCTTCTGCAATTTCCCGACAATTTCCCACGTTCAGGCTTGAGGACAAGCCTGCTCTTCACGACGGCGGCATTGATAGTAATGATCCAATATTAGATGAACAACTTATTGAACCTGAGGGGCCATTTAGTCCACAATCCAAACCTTGGAAAGTCTACGTGAGAAAGAAGCATAAAGGAGGACAGGTGGATAGGCAATCAGTTACACATGCTGATTTGAGGAGGGAAGGATTAGATATAAATAAGTGCTTTCTGTTGAGGGATGCCTCATGCATATTTTTCTGGAATCTTCGTTGTATTTCCTTTCGGCTTATTGCTTGGGCAGTAGATATGACTATTTAGTTTTCTCACTGATTTTTTCCATTAATTCCCTGTAATTTCCCTTTCTTCAATTTTGGCATTCGATCTCTATCACAGTTGAACTATCATGGATCACAATGTTCCTTTTCAAATTCTGGAGGAATAAATAAGGAAATTTACAAAAGTGGAAAACACTCTTACCACAAAATTTCCATCATTCAAGTTAAAATTTCCATCATAAGTTAAAACCACTTATGTCGCATTACAAACACACAAGGTTCCTTTGGGAGAGAATCATGTTTTACATGCAGATTGTCAGATAAGCAGAACAGGAATTGGAAGACTGGAAGCCTAAGGCAAAGTATATATTATTTAGTTTTATTTTATCTTGGCAGATATCTATCTAATTATTGAAACTACTATCCCAGATCCCTTAATACCCCATAGTTTGTACTAACTGACCTAATAGATTAATGCCCAAATCTAGGTTCAAAAAGGCACAGTAGTTGGAAGTGCTTTCTAGTACCTTGAATCTTTCTCACTGTCCTATTATCCAACTTGTTCTTAGTACGAGGGGGTCAAAAAGGCATCTATAGTTCTATACTCGAGCCTTAGAAGAGATGAGGTGGTTGTAATTTTCAACATGAAGCTATTTTCCCTTTTCTGGTTATTCAAATTATATAAAATGACCCCATTGAACTAATAGAAAAGATCCACATGGTTCTCTCCTACACTCTCTTGTGGCATAACCAACTTAGATCTACAATAAGATGCCCTCAAAAGGTAGCTTTTATATGGCATTTGACGCATCAGATAATCAAATTTAAACAAAGCATAGTTTCATAGTTCAAACGCGCAAGAAAGAAATTCTTAACTACCATCAAGTTTGCGATCTGTTCCCATGGCTACAGTTACTCTTGTTCCAGGCTCGAGCACTTGATCAATTACTACATTCTGCAAGGAAGGTACAATCAATTAACGAACATATATGAACCCGGGTAGTACTTGCCTAAAGCTAAAGATCACCAGTAAAAACCATTGAAGCATGAGAAACGAATTCAAGATACAGTGGTTTAATATTGGCTATTCAATTACAAGAATATTACCTTACCGTATGATAATTTGATTAGTCCTCGAACAAGTTTGAAATCCTAGTTATCACTTGATAAATGTTCTGTTTAGAACTGGTAAGGAATATGTGTGTATCTAACATTATAATATATGTGTGTATCTAGAGGGTGTTTGGGATTGAGTTTTGAAACTCCTTATTGACTTATTGGCTTTTCAAAGAAGTCAATAGTTAATAAGCATGTTTGGGCAATGTAAAAGCACTTATAAAACTCCATTTTGAGACGGCATGAAATGGAGTTTTTGAAAAGTAACTACTACCTGACTTATTGACTTATTAACACAAACCCTTCTCAAAAAGTTGATAAGCTAACCCAAACACCACAACTTATTGACTTATTAACACAAACCCTTCTCAAAAGGTTGATAAGCTAACTTAAACACCTTTTATAAAAACTCCTTTTTCCACTACCAGAAGTCAAAAAGCACTTTTGAACCTCAAAAAGCAATCCCAAACACCCTCCTAACATTAGACATGCATCGTCCTTCACAATACCAAAAAAAAAACTTACACTCTCAGTTCATAAAGAGTGTTCTAAGAGTACTCTTGGGAACTAAGATATCCCATACATCTATACTACTAGATAAAAGGGCTTAAACAGTTATCTTGAATCTTGAAATCTTTAGAAGGTACCTTATTATGCTATATGTACAAACTTTAAAGTTGTATTGCAGCATAACCTCACACATCTCAAACCAAATCTTTTTTAATGTATAAGTTAGACTTGATAGGGGTGGCAATTCTCGACACGACACGAATCCGACACGAAAATAAACAGGTTTGGGTTGAGTTTTCTGACCCGCCAACCCGTTTAATTTGCGGGTCGTGTTCGGGTTGGTATATGGGTTCGTCCATCAACCCACTTATCTATTTTTAATATGTTTTTAATATTTTTTTAACAAAAGGTTTATTCTTTTAGACTAAACGCTATGACCTGGCAACTCGTTTATGACCTGCCAACCTGTATATTTAAACGGGTTACGTGGGTCGTGTGCGGGTTAAGAGTATACGGGTTAAGGTTGATAAACACCACAGTGTTATCGATATCGATAAATATCGATAACGATATCGATACCGACATAGCTTCGGTATTAGCTGAATATCGATAAATATCGCATTTGAGTTTTTTTTTTTGTATTTTTTATTTATTTTAAAGATTAGTAAAAATTAGGGTTTTACCCTTTTTACTTTTAAACGGTAAAAAGAGTACACAGCCCCATACGTCGATTCAAATCCTCTAACCTCCTCTCCCTCCTCTCTGGTCGCGCGACCTTCTCCCTCCGGCAACACTGGTCTTCTCCGGCGACACTGCGACCTTGCTCGGCTCCGGCGACATTGCTCCATATATCTATAGGTGAGTTCGATTTCGATTTCTGATCTTCTGACCTTGCTGTTCTTCTCAATTCTGATATGAACTCTGATTCTATGAAATTCTTAAGTTCTTTTTAAGTTCTTAAGTTCTTCTTAATCTTTTTTGTTTATATGACTTTTGATTTCTGAATTCTTTTTTTGTTTATATGACTTTTCGATTTTTAAGTTCTTTTTTATAAAGATTTTAAATTTCTATGAGATGTTTGATTTTAAATTATATTTTCTGATTTTGTCTATTTAAAAGATGGCTAAAGATAAGGATGATCCGGGGTGGCAATACGGGACTTATGTTGAAGGAACCAAGAATAGCGTCAAATGCCACTTTTGTGGTAAAATTTGTTCGGCCGGAATTACTAGACTTAAACATCACTTTGTGGGGGATGACCGTAATATAAAGAAATGTAAAAAGGTCCCGGATGATTGTATCTCGAATGTTCAAAGAACTTTTTGAGAAAAAGAAGGAAAAGAAAGAAGCGGAGAATACGATACCCCACTTCGATGAGGTTGTCGAGTTAGAAGATGAGGACGAGGATGATGATGAAGATGAACTTAGGAGGCAAATTCAAGCTAAAGGAAAGAAACAAGCAACGGCGAATACATCTACAAAGAAAGGGCGCATCAATTTGTACTACGTGCCATCCGGTCAAGGGGGAAAGAAAGGGGGGAACGTTGTAGGAAGCTCCCAACACAAAGAAGTACAAAAAAAGCTAAGACTTAATGCGATACAGAAGTTTTGTCGTTGGATGTACGATGCGGGTATTCCATTCAACGCGGTGAAGTATGATAGTTTAAAGCCCGCATTTCAAGCAATTGCCGAATATGGCGTAGATTTGAAGCCACCTAGCTATCATGAAACACGAGTTCCTATGTTGAAGCTTGAGAAGGAACATACAAAGAAGCTTTTGAAGGAAAATGAGCTTGAGAAGAAGACGTTTGGATGTTCATTGATGGCGGATGGGATCGGAAAGGAAGAGCACTTATTAACTTCTTAGTGAATACTCCTCGAGGGAGTATGTTTATAGAGTCCATCGATGCTTCAAGCTATTCTCATACGGGTGACAACTTGTTCAAGTTATTTGACCAATTCATTCAAAAAGTCGGCCCGGATGATGTTGTTCAAATTGTTACCGATAGTGCGAGTAACAACGTTTTAGCCGGTAAGTTTATAAATAACAACAAACTTTTTTGTTATTGTTTATTACTTCAAGATAATGGCTAACGATCATTATTAATTGATAATATCATAATATAGGTAAACTCGTGGAAGAAAAGTATCCACACATTTATTGGACCCCGTGTGCGGCCCATTACATTGACTTGATGTTGGAAGACATCTTCAAGTTGCCGCATCTCAAGAAGGCGCTTGAAAGGGAAATTTCGGTGAACACATATATTTACAACCGGACGTTGTTGTTAAATATGATGCGAGATTTCACCGGGCAAGGGGACATGGTTAGGCCCGCGAAGACCCGGTTTGCCACGGCTTTTATCACGTTAAATTGCTTTCGGACTCGCAAAAAGAGTTTGCGAAAAATGTTCACTTCCGAAAAGTGGACAAAAAGCAAATTTGCAAAGGAGGCGGGAGGAAGGCAAACGGCTAACACTATATTGTTGCCAAGCTTTTGGCACAATGTAGATATTGCGGTGAAAGTGGGTTTGCCATTATTAGGAGTGCTTCGTTTGGTCGACGGGGAAAGAAAGCCTCCTATGGGATACATTTATGAAGCGATGGATCGGGCAAAGGAGTGTATTGCCAAGTCTTTTAATAACAAGGTCGATAAATATGAAGAACTTTTTGCCATCATTGACAAGAGATGGGATTTGCAATTACATCGACCTTTGCACGCAGCCGGACATTATTTGAATCCGGCGTTGTTTTATAACGACCCAAAAATTGCTTTTGATCATGAGGTGACTAAAGGGTTGTTTGCTTGCATTCACAAGTTGGCGTTGAATGAGGTCGAGGAGGAGGCAATCCATTCCGAGCTTCCTATATATAGAGCCGCACAAAGGATTTTTAAGAATCCCGTTGCAATAAAAATGAGATCAAAACTTGCACCGGCGGAGTGGTGGGCGCAATATGGAGCCGAAACACCTACACTACAAAAGTTTGCGGTCAAGGTGCTAAGTCTTACGTGTAGCTCATCGGGTTGTGAGCGTAATTGGAGTGTATTTGAACACGTAAGTAATATTTTATTTGTAACATATTATTATTTATAATTATATAATATATGCTAATAGTTGTATTTTATTTATGTAGTTTCATTCCAAGAAAAGAAATCGATTGGACCAACAAAAGTTAAACGATTTGGTATACATTAAGTATAACCGTGCTTTAAGGAGGAGACATGACGCTCGTGACACAATTGACCCAATCATCTTGGACGATACAAATGTTCAAGATCCACATGAGTGGTTGATGGGAGTTTTGGAGGATGAAGAAGATGACATGGTGCACGAAGGTGAAGATTTGACGTGGACCACCGTTGCGGATGCTATGGGGGTGGATGAACCACTTCATGCGACAAGAAAGAGTGGAGGAGGTGCCGGGACATCATCGGCGGCACCGGTTAGAAGGGGTGCCGAGACTTCCACATCTAGAAAGAGAGCGTCATCTAGTAGATGAAGAGGATTTTGACTTTGGTGAAGAAAGTGAAGAAGAACACGATGTTTCGGTGTATAAAGAGTGTGTGTCGGGATCGGATGAAGATGAGCCGGAATATGAAGATTTAGATGATTAGCTTAAGACTTAAAAGGGCAATTTGGTATTTTTGTTATCTAATATATATAATAGATTAAGACTTAGGCTATGTTTGGCAAGCGTAGCTTATAAGCTAGCTGGTAGCTGATAAGCTAGCGGATAGCTGATAAGCTAGCTGTTGATTGATAAGCTTGCTAGTAGCTGATAAGCTAGCTGTTGAACAAATTATGTTTGGCAAAAACTAGCTTATGAGTATGTAAAATGACCAAAAAGGGTATCTTTGAATTTAATAATTAATATTAATAAGGGTATAATTGGAAAAAGCTACAATAAGCTTCTCATAAGCTACTCAAAGTAGCGTTTCAAAAAGCTAGCTTATAAGCTAGCTGATAAGCTAGCTTCCTGGTACATGTTTGGATGGACCAGCTTATAAGCTAGCTTATCAGCTAGCTTATAAGCTAGCTTATGCTTGCCAAACACAGCCTTAAGACCCTTATTATTATGATTTTTGAGGCTTTCAAGGTAATATATTAATATATAAATATATATTTTATATTTTAGAAAATATCGTTATTTTATAAATAACTGTCGATATTTATCGGTATTCGTTATGTAACATATCTGTAAGCCATCATTATTTTGCGATATTCGTTACTGACAACTATGCACGATACGATAGTTAAACAGGTCGTGTCCGGGTTGAGCTTCCTGAACCGCCAATCGAAACACGACACGATTTCCACCCCTACTGACTTGATACCCTTAGAATTAGATACTTAGTTTACTTTTAATCCCATGTTTTTTTTCATTTTAGACTCTTATCATATTAACATAAATAATCGTACATGAACTAAAATCCATTTTTTTACAAATTATACCGTTATAATGGTCTTTTCAATACCTTCAAAATGAGCCCAATATTAAATAATTTAGGATTCAATAATATTATTAAATATAATGAATTTATACGAATTAATTTGTTTTTTATTCCTTACATTTTCATTTTTCATTTACACCCTTTTCATATTAAAAATACATTATCAAGATTAACTAAAATACATTATAAAATGTGTTTCTTTTTTGTTACAAATTATACCATTGGATGGAATATCAAACATCTTAACATTGGAAAGACTTCTAAGATGCATATTACATATAAGTCACTCTAAGATTCTCAAGAATAAGAAAGGTGGAGTTAGTTTAGAGAAACACATATACAAGAGATAACTTATCTTTGTGTGCCTATGAAAGCATAATGTCACATTTCCTAGTACATCCTTCGTCAAGGGACAATCATTACCAACATTTGCAGTAACTTCTATACATGCACTCCACTACGACAATCTATCATAATAATTTGGGTGTCGTAGAAAGGAGAGGTGGGAGAGAGGGATGGAGAACGCCTTGAGGATCGATTCTGCCTTTTAAAACTATGGTCTTAATGAATTCTGTTGGACACTAACTCGTTCCTAAGAGTGACATTCTAAATTACATAAAATGACCCTTAGCCACCTTTTCCTAATCTTTGGTAACTTTGGGGTAGGCCCATAGTTTTCTAGAACATGGGGAGTTGATAAGACCCAAATCAGTATTTTAATTATTATAATTAGATAATTATTAATGGTAGTTTATTTATTAGGTAAGTACTATTTTAGATAGCGTCTGATGCAAGTGTATCTCTAAGCTACAGTAACCTCAGATTGCATCACTAGGTTATTAGGCATGCACATTTAGAATTTCATATCTATAATGCATTAATAGGATCTGTTTAATCCTCTCCAAGGTGGTATACTATCACTGATGCTAGTTGCATATAACAAACCTAGTATAAGGTGCGAATATTGATAAATGTACCTTACTAAGCCCCACATCCACGTATGTGTTGCCAGGTATTGGAGGTTGTTGCATGACTGTGACACCTACAAAATAATGAACACAGTAATGATCAACATTTAGTGTATAAATTGCTAAATTATGATGATTTATAGAGAATCCAAAGCACTTTAGAAAGCTAAGAATAACACAACTTTTAAACTATCTCTAGAAGACCTCATTACAAATAATATTGCTCTCCTATAGTTCCAACACTTTATCAGCAAAAAATTTATAATTAATACATACTGTTGGTATCCATTTATCCATTATTTGACTACGTTTCTGCTGTCTTGTGTTTGCCATTCCGAAACCCAATAAAGAACTCCTCTACAATACATACATTCTTCGACAGTGTGTCTGCTGACTTGAGTTTGCCATTTTGAAAAAAAACAATATTCTACAATACATTTTTTTGATGAAGATGTGACATTACTTTCAGCTGTCAATTTAAGATACCAAGAACTTTCCATCTAAGCTACAAGTTCTATGAGCAGGTAGTGCAACTATATCATGAATTCAAGAGTTTGATGAAGAGCTATAACTACACATTGCCATTGAAATTCTCAATGTTTGAGGTTGATTCTTCCCTTAAAATTGCACATGCATGATTTCAGGTATAACCATGAAAGATAATTATGAAATTCCATATTAAGACATAAACAGTCTCTTGTCAGTTTGAACGAGTTCTTCCAGAATGAAGATGTTATTTATATCTGCAGGGCCTCATGATATCAAAGGTCTAGTCACTTTAAAGAGACAGCAAATTTATTGGAAATGTGAAAACAGGATCACGAATGGCATGACAGTTTTGAAGCTTTTTAACAAAAGAAGGCTGCATAGAATTCGCCATTCTAATACTACCTTAAATGCACATCAATGCAGTTTGTTAAACAAGGGAATGGGTATTGACAAAAAAAAAACTAAACATGAGGAAGAAAGAACAGAAAAATATTCAGTGTTATTTATAAAATCGTATGGGTAGTTGTCCTACTATGATCAGGAATTAGCATATTGCCATACGAATTGCTCCTCTATCCATGGGAATTGCAATATCCCTTTTTTAGAGAACTCCTATCTATTAATGCAACTGTTTGGTAACAAGATTCACCCATTTTACGACCAATAATATCCCATGTGGGTGAGCCAAGACAGGCTATATTGTTAGCAGCTTGGTTGCGATGTTTGTTTATTTTCTTTCTTGCAGGGACTGCATTTTGGTATTGTATTAGAATGTTTGGTTTACCCCTTTTCTGGAGAATTGAATTTGTCCATTTCCAGTTAGTGGCTTGCTTTGTGTGGGAGTCCCGCCTTTAGGTGTATTGTTGTTGTTTTTTTGGTACTACATTTGGCAAAAGTACCGTCCTCTTTCCCTAAAAAGGTTCACTTATTTTGTCATTAGTGGAAGGCATTTAAGGGGACTCGATAACATTCCATGAGTAGTTCAACATTATGCAGGAAACAGTTAAGTTGAGCATGCAACATTCAGATAAAAAGAATTTGATGCATGAAGTTGGTTGTTAGAATAAAGACTGAGGGCCTCCAGTTTGACTCTCCCCGCCCTCATTCCCTCCCATCTTTCCATACTCAAATCCACCCCATGCTAGGGGCCACAAAGTAGAGCGGGGAAAGAGACGATATGAAAGGATAATATTATTGATGAGTCACAATAATGGAAAACCTCATTTGGGCCTGTGGCATTGGTGTTCAATGACAGAAAGTGCCAGATGATCACAGTTGAAAATTATATCCTATTTTAGTAGCATTTGCTTGTAACTTAAGGCCATCGTTCAAACTAGGACCCTCTATGAAACAAGAAAGAAACTGCAACAAGTAAAACTATATTGTATTCAGAGTGGTTCAAGATTTCATCCAATTTGTCGGAGAAAGGATTCACATTGCTGCTTCATCATTAACGAGCTACAACAATGTGGTGATGTTTTGATCAAACATGTATCTATAGCGAAGGGAAGATTAGGAGTATATTGTATGGTCAACAATGTACCTTTTCTCATCTAGAACTAGAACAACATAACACATGGTAGACTGATGCAAACTGTGAAGATATGTAATAGAACTGAGATTGTCATTATTAGATGACAACGATTTTTGCATGGATGATAACCATGTGCCTGCCACAATCATTTTCAAGGATACCTTTTCTAGTAAATATGTGCAATTAATTGTATGGAGAGCATAAAAGGTTCACTTGAAGCTGATTTTATGCTAATGGAATGAACTAAGAAGATGCAAGCATTTGACAATCTTACCACAATCAAGTTTGGAAAAGTACCCTCCCCAATTAAACTTTCAAAACAGATTTTATAAGACATTTGGTATGTTCTATTGTATGATCTTTGACAGTGACATCCCAACATAACAACATTACAAAGATTTGGAGAAGAAATGCAAAGAGAAATATGGATGTTAATGTTATACTCTATCAAGAGCAGAAAGGGTTAGTTTAATGGTTCTTTGCTGGAATCTTACGCCAAGCTCAAATTCAAAAAATAAAACTTATTTAGGGACTGTAGCATTCATGAAATGTCATTTTAACTATCATAATGCATTTAAAGTGACATGTAAGGGAGAGACAACTACCTTCTCTATACGGAGCCCATTCATGCTTTCGAAGATGATGTGGGGCATCAAGTGGAGGCAGCAAACCCTATAAAAAAGGTCATACAAACATTAAAACACTAACAAGCATTAACAACGGAATACAATATCAATTCACTGGTTGCATGCAATTAATAATGTAGAACATTAGGTTCGCACCACAAATCTTAAGCTGTTATGCTTCGGGAAAAGCGTCTTCCTCAGATATTGTGGTGTCTCCAGATACTTTAAGATCCTGATTAAGAAAGCAGTACCGCTCTCATTTTCATCAGAGGTATCCACAGTTGTCACATGCAAATCATCCGGTGATTTGCCTTGGTTATCAAATACAACCACCTATAAACAGAAGGCCAAACACACTCTATTGTACATCAGTGAACTTATTAGAACCTTCTAATGTCATGTACAAATTAAATTGGGGATGAAGTAATAGTAGAGATTACTGAACTAGTAATGATGTATAACATCTATTTTGTCATTTTCTACTTTTGAAGTCTTAAAAAAATTGGGTAATCCTTTAGATGGAGACGGACCTGACCTATGTCCCAAAAGAGTAGACTAGTTGTTTTGTGAAGACCCCAAGCTTGTACAATACAATAGACTAGCTACCAAAATAGGTTTCATCTGTTATGTGCTATATGTTTTCAAAAAAATGGAACAGCAGAACTAGAACACATGTCGTAAGGGAACAAAATGATACTATAGATTCATTTACCACTTATCAACGGTTCCCTTCTACGGTACCTTACCCCACCTAGTTGATGATGGAAGGATTGTTCTTGTTATAGTTTCAAAGGTACAATATCAGCCAAAAATGTAGTGGTGGTAAGAAAATTTTGAAAATAGTGAATAAAAGCTTCTCATCATCTTCTTATCCAATAATTTTTCTAGAAACATACTGAAGTACTCAAAATAACATAACCAAGAATTAAACCTCATCAATTCGGAAAATAGTGGCAGCACGAGCAATTTGGCCAGCTAGCTGCAAACAAGAACACAAAATGGCAGCCAAAATTTAGAGCAGAAATAATACAACAGGTAATTCTTATGCTGACGATTAACACTAAGGCTGTCTTTGGCAAAAATAAGCTAGCTTATAAGCTAGTCCGTGGTTGGGTAGACCATAAGCTAGCTTATTGAAACGCTAATTGGCGTAGCGTTTTGGAAGCTTTTTGTATAGCTTTTTTCAATTATACCCTTGTTAATATTACCCAAGATACCCTTTTTGGTCATTTTACATGCTAATAAGCTGGTTTTTGCCAAACATAAATTTGCCAAACACAAGTTTGCCAAACACAGCCTAAAAGCCCATGAAGCTGAAAGAAAGACTACCCACAAAATAACCTGTTAAAAGAGTTCAGTTTCTTTCAGTGTGACAATTAATCAAACAGTTGGTGTGCAACAATGTAAGATGAAACCAGGCTCAAGGGAGTGATAAGAAATGGTTTAGTACCCGAGTGGCGAGCTCGAAGGACTGAGTATTATCTATGATAGAGCCAGGAAGGGCGATGCTGACAGTAGGAGTAGTAATAACATCATCATCATCTACCAACAACTTCTTCTTCTTCTGTTCTTCCTCTATTTTCTTGTTCTTTTTCTTCTTTCTTTTCTCATGAGAGCCGCCATTACTGTGGCTGAGGGCATGGGGTTCAGAATCCACTTCGTCTCTCTTCTTTTTAGCCATTTATTATGCAACGAACTAACTCTGTCAAACTCTTTTACTTCAAGCGAAAAGGGAGGGAGGAGGCAGCGCCGCTGTTAAAGGTTTGATCGGTGTTGATTTCCAAGGCCGTAATCACTGCACTGTAGTTACATCCTCACTTTTTTTATTTATACAGAGAGTTGCATTTTTGGTCCCTTGTGAAGCATAAACTACACTCTTGATCCCAAAATCGTGTTTTGGTATCCATCCAAATCAATTGTCTCACTAAGTTGTTTGTCTTATATTTGGTATGATTGAACCGGATAGAATTAAGTTGGTTGTCTTACTTTTGGTAAGCTGGACACTACAGGACAAAAGTGTTATAATGACTAAATTACCCTTTTATGCTCTCTAATGTTATTTTATAGAGAAATTAATTATAGTAGCCATTGAAAAATAGACAAAATCAGATTTAGCCCCTCTCTCCCACTTTTTCGCGAAATAGCCCATCGAGTCGCCCCAGCCAAAGTCGCCGGAGGCGACTTGCTTTTTTCCGGCCAAAAACGCCGATTCCGGCATGTTTTCTTGCCGCCGGCGACCGAGTCGCCCCACGGAGAGTCGCCGGAGGCGACTTCCCTATATTTTCAAATCAGCCCCTGCACTAACACTTTGGAAGAATGTCATAAACATCCCCTGCACTAAGTCGCCCCGGCATAAGTCGTCGGGGGCGACTTTGACTGATGTTGACCGGAGACTTGTCAAAATATGGCTTCACCAAGACAAACCTTACCCTCTTTCTTTAATCTTCAGCCGACAAAACACACACACCACCACCTACCCCTCTTTCATCTATCTATTTCTCAATACTTCCTCTCATCTATCTCTTTCTCATTCAAACTCTCATCTATCTCTTTCTCATTCAACTCTCAACTATCTCTATCAACTCTCATCTTTTAATTTCCTACACCATTCTACTCTCTATTATACTTCAAAGCGGGGACCAATTGAACAACGACGTTGAAGCACACGTGATTTTGTCGGTTCACCATCAACACAAACGAATTCAGTTACAAACCATCAACGTCTTCAACATCAATGTCGACTTCTTATGTAAGTTTTCTACATGTCTTTAACTTAAAATGTTTACGGTTGTAAAGTTTAATTTTTATATGTATAAAATTGAGATGTTTATGTAAATATTTTCTTGATGTATATGTGTAAAAAATTGAGATGTTTAGTTGATGTATATGTTGATTACTTGATGTTTATGTTTTCTTGATGTGTAGAATTATATGAGTACAAATGTTTAATTTTATGGATTAATGTAAATTTTTATGTGTTTAATTTTAGTTTGTTAAAAATGTATATAATTTATCACATGGATTTATGTAAATGGTTAATAGTTGTACATTTTTAGTTGGTTAAAAATGTATATAATTTATCACATGGATTTATGTAAATGGTTAATAGTTGTACATGTTAAAAATTGTAAAAAAAAAATTATGATTGTAATTTATCTAAATGTGTAATAGTTTTTAGATGTAGATTATTTTAGAAGTATGTTTTGAGATATATTTTTGGATCTAGATGTATATGTGAAGATTTATATTTATTTAGACGTAAAAAGTGTTAAAAAAATTTCCTTCATTTTTGATCTATATAATTTTAGACGTTGGTTTTGAGATGTTTATAATTTTAAACGTTAAAAAATTGTAATTGTAATTTTAGTTGTGTAATTATATTAGTTTTTGGATGTAGGTTTTAAGGTTTATATGTATATGATTATTTATTTATATAATTGACAATCATTTATTAACTTTTGTATATGGAGGTTACAATTGGCCCAAACTTACGTTGAGGAGTTCGTTGTCGTTTTTGGCGGATATGAAATCTAGGTTAGATGACGACGCACAAGCGTTGTTTAGAGAGGGTCCGTTTGGTCATTGGTTGGACTATGTAAAAAAACTACGTGACTCTCCGATGGCTGTTGTTTTATTTTTACAAAAGCAGGTTAAGGTCCAAAATGGAGACCCCGAGACTTTATATTTTAGGGTCGGTCCATACACACGTCGTTATGGCCGAGCAGAGTTTAATCTTATCACGGGACTCCCTTTTGGTCTCTTACCGACCCAATACAATTCGGATGGGAATTCCTTGGTTACTAGGTTATTTCCACATTTAATTGATGAACAACCTAGGAACGGACCCTTTCGGTTGAAGCTTTCGGACTTGATGATTTTGTTTAACGACATGAGGGACTTAGACACCGCAGATAAAGTTCGTATATGTTCCATTCTGATGGTCGAGAAGGTATTTTTTGGCCATCAAGACAAAGTGTATGTCGATAACGTACGATTAAATGCTGCGCAATACTTGGAAACGTGGAAGGAATTTCCGTGGGGTTCGTACATTTGGAGCTATACATACAAGCAGTTGGACGGCGCCTTTGAAAGGCGATTGGCACATGAGTCGATTAAAATGACGCTATACGGCTTTCAACACGCATTTTTGGTAATATATTTATCATTCTTTATATAAGTAATGTTTTTAAAATTAACGCTATAATAATGTATTATTTAAATAAACGCTATGAATCTTTTTTTTTAAATCAACGTTATAATAATAATAATGTTTATATGAATAATGTTTAAATCAACGTTATAATAATAATAATGTTTATATGAATAATGTGTCTATAATAATGTTTTTTTAAATCAACGTTATAATAAATGAGTTCTAATAATAATAATGTTTTTTTTAAATGTATTATTTAAATGAGTTTTTTTTAAATAAACACTATATGATTGTTTTTCTTTAACATAATAAATCTAAAAGTTATTTTTATCATTGCAGATTTGGATTTTCGAGATCTTCCCGCGGTCGGAGACGTATTTTGCTATGAATAATTCGTATCCGAGGGGCTTGCGCTGGGAGAAGAAAAGTAAGAGAACGTTGCAAAGGGATGATTGGTTGAGCTTCCTTCATTTCCCGGTACTATGTTTTTTGTTGATCTTTCCTAGTTTAATTTACACAGTATAGTTTATTAATTCAAGCTGACATTACATGTTTTTTATATATTAGGAGGCACAATATATCCCACGGGAGGGGCTTGTAGCGAACGAGTTCGAGCAGCAGTAGAGGTGGTACATACAGAGCCAGGAATGGTTTCAGCACATTGTCAGTCGACAAGCCCCGAAGAGGCCCAGACTTTTACAGGTACGTGATGATGAGGATGCCCCCCTCGCAGACGATCCTATGGACGTAGACAAATGGGAGAGGTTTAACAGAGTGGAACAGGAACATAATGGGTTGATGACAAGGGTGAAAGATATTGAGGATGAGTTAGCTCGAATGCGGGTAAATGTTTAACCTTATAATTTAATATTAACGGTTTATGTTTTGTCTAATGGTTAGCATGTGCATACATTGGTTAGGTGTCTGGACGACATTCTGTTTCTACTAGCCGTCCAACCGGTAATACTGGTTCCATGCCTGTCCAGTACTCGCATCAGGTAAGTTTGCCATTAAAGTTCTCGTAAGTTATATAGTGTTAATTTGCCTAACTTAAAATTACAATGTTTAGGAGGATGCGAGACAGTCTTTTCACATGGGTGGGGGCATGAGTTCGTCCTTTGGATATACATAGCCCGCGTACACACAATTTGTAAGCATCGTGGATACCTATTCTTGCGCTTGCGCTTAATAAGTTTGAGATCCTGCTTAATAAGCTTTATATGATGTTTGTAGGGCCAGAGTTCGACCTTCGGCATGACTGGGCCGACATGCTTTACACCTCCCGCCCACGGCATGTCTGGGGCTTCATTCTTTATACCGACCCCGAACACGCAAGCTGTAAGTGTTATTTAATTTGTATGCATCTAATACCCGCTACGTTGTTTACTAATTATGTATGTCATTTCGCAGGCTACGTTTTCTGGTATTGAGACGCTGGATTCTGCATGGGGATCGTATGCAGACCTTATTACTGGATCAGGCTCAGCATTTAGCTCCTTCGGCCAGGCCTACGGTGGTATGTCCGGTGCTGGAGGGTCGTCATACAGTGCTGGAGGGTCGTCATACGGTGCCGGAGGGTCTTCATACGTTGCCGGAGGGTCGTCATACGGTGCCGGAGGGTCATCATACGGTGCTGCCGTTGACACTGTTGTACCGCCACCGGCCACCACGTATACCGAGCGTGCTGTTGTTGACACGGAGATGGAGCATGAGGCGGAGTCGGAGGCGGATGAGGAGTCGGAAGCGTATCAGACTGAATCTGACACTCAGCCCGAAATACAGAACCGGGGGAAGACGGTGGTAGAAAACACTCCACGACCTCAACGGGTAAGGAAGCCAGGGGATAAGACCAAAGAACCATGGACGTCGGGTAGTAAGTTTACAAATAGTGTTAAGAAGGTACTTGATGGGTTAAAGAAGAAAACCCAAAAGTAGACTTGTTTGGAATGTTTAGCTTAGTGAATATTATTAAACTTTCTGTGTATGTCTATGTTATGTTTGTTGGTACTAAACTTTAATTTAGTAGAACATCTAATTTGTTACTGAATTAGTGACGCATTCAAATCAAAACGACATAAAACTTAATTGATTTCATCGAAAGCATGATAACATAGTCGAGACACTAAAGTTAAAGAAACAATAACAACAACAACAATAACAGAGATACCAAACTACAACAAATTAGATGTTGAGATCTACTACAACAGATTCCCCTAGCCATTAAATTATTTTAGATGAATCAATTGTGGTCTTTTTCTTTTCAGCCTTATGCAGAAGCGTCAATCATCTTTTACTTTTCAGCCTTTTACAGGCATTAATGATTCGACTGAAAAAGCCTTAGTGAATCATGTGACTGAATAGTTAATGCTTTTACTGAATACTGGTTTTATCAACCAAGTGAGTAAATATTGGTTTCTTTTACTGAATACACTGGTTATATATAGGGGATAACTCATTAACCAAAAACTCACAACTCTTCAATACTTCCTCTCTTTAACTTTCACTTCCTAAAGGAAAAAAATGGCAGCATCGGCATCATCGGGATCATCGGCATCATCGCCATCATCGGCATCATCAGCATCACCAGTTCGTCGTCGTTCATTTATGACTAGGTTTGATGACTTTGTAATGGAAACTGGCCGTTGGGTAAGTTTTATTTTTTCAATTAAGTAAATATTATGTAACACCCCGCTAAAGCGGAAATGCGAGATGTGACAGTCTAGATTTCATAGCGATAGGAGATAAATAGCACCAATCATTCATATATAAAAAAAATATAAAGTTTACATTGTATTACAACCAACCATAATTAAAGGTTTACAACATAACGAAAATAACAAAGTCTTGATTGGTGATTACAATTTCCCAAAATTAAGCCTTATCAATCACCTTCGGATTTCCTGAAAAGCATGTTAAATCAAGTGTCAACTACGAGAGTTGGTGAGTTCACAGGTTTTCATATGCACAAAACAGTTTAGATGCAACAAATTTTTCAGTGAACCTTTTTATTCACTCAATTTTTCATAAACAGATTTTAGTGAACCTTTTTGTTCACTACCGATACTAGCCTTAACATTAGTGAACGTTTTTGCTCACTCCATTTCAAGCTTAGTATCAAAATGTGAGTAAATTTCCCGGGTTAAGTTAATCGCATGATATTTATTCTTTGAGTCACTACTAATCCTGAAATTTATGACATGCTACGCCCCTATTCTACCTCAGCGGTGGGACTAAATCCCACATGTGTAGAATTTTTATTCAATACAGTGCACCTATTCCTCGTCAGTTTAAGGTGGGTATGTCAACCAAATAGCGCTATCCACATGTATTATAGGCCCATTGTTATGAGTTAATAGTAGTTACCGGGGACTTAAACATTTCAGACTCACTATATCATGCCTCATAACATATCAAATTTAGATCACAACACATTTTATTTTGCAACATTATTCACAATTATTCACAATCATTTGTAAGCATGCTTTTCACCCCAAAACACGTAAAAACGGTAAAAAGAGGGGCTGTGAATACTCACCTTGAGTAGCTTTTGCGTTTAAAAGAAACAACCGGTAGTGCGTGATCAAATCCCGACTTCAAGTCTAAATAAGCCCTATCACATACGTAGTTGACGTAAGTCTAAATTCAACGGTCTATATCTAGTAAGTCAATACCGATATCCTATTATAATGCCTTTACTATATTTTATTAAGTTCAACTTAATACAAAATAGGTTTTTGTTACTTTAATTCATATCCAAACATATGGGAATTCTTGGAATTTGCAAAACAATCCTTTTTGAAGAAATCAGATTCTGGCAGATTTGTTTTCTTTCAAAAATGCTACCATTAAGCTTAGTTCCACAAAGAGACAAGTTGTCAAAATTTTACCTACTGATATTGGGGGTGTTAACAACATTCCCACGAAATTTCATGATTTTTGGAGATGTTTAACATATTTTAACAATTCTTACAAAATCAGTGTGCATAAATCATTTTTGGAAATACAAGTCAGTGATGTTTGTACCATAAAGAAATTCATTTCTACACCAAAATTCAAATTTCAAAAGGGATATTCAAGATAAAACAAATATCTAACTAATGAAACAAGTTTCACACGATTTAGATGATTTTTGAATGAGATATGATCTCTTGAATCCATGCATGTGAATCTGCCATCCTTGGACAGATTGCACCACGAATTCCTTTTCATTGGTTGAGCACTCAAAAATCCACCAAATCATGTGATATCAGATTCTTTGGAAAGCTAACTCACTGAACTTGAACTTAGAATCAAGAATCATGTATTTTAGTTAAGTTATCAAGGAGATATGCATGCATGAAGTTGATATAAAATTCTGACCAGAAGCTGATGAACACTAAAAAGTTTTAACATGGTTAAGGACTCAAAACATGAAATTTTTGAATGATTCCAGTGGGGTTTGAACCCTAAAACATAAAATATTGAACCATAAAAATTTCAGAGAAAAATGAATCCAAAAACACCCTTTTTGGGTCGTCCAAACAACATGCAATAATCTGTCAGCAACATTCCAGATCCCATATTCATTTTTATTCACCAAAATCACATAAAATCACCAAGATTTGGGGGTTTCTTTGATAATAAACTAAAAACACCTAACTTATATCAAATGAGTAGATGAAATACATTTGGATATCATCAAAACACATGCATGAACTATTAGATAAGTTCAGCCCCAAAAAGAGTAACAAAAACATCAAACATGTGATTTTTACTTCAAATCTTGTGTTCATAAGGAGGAGTCATGGAATTTCACCTTCTTTGAATGTTCTTACACATTTCTAAGGTTCATTCTCATCCCCAAACATCAAGAATGATATTCATCACTAAAAAGAGGGTTTAATCCTCAAGAAATACAAGAAAAGAGCTTCAAAAATGCTAAAATCGAAGTTACAATGTAACTACAACACTTACCTTGATGAAACAACTACAAAAGCTCTTTAAAATCTTATTCAACCTTCAAAAATCTGATTTTAGATGAAGAAATTGGCTGGATTTTGAGAGAGTTTTAGAGAGAGAGAGAGAATGATAGAGAGAGAGTGAGAATTTGAAAATGGAAATGATGAGGTTTAATGGGTATTGATTGATTTTTTTTATGGGAAAAAGAGAGAGGGAAAACATGGGGGGGGGGGGGTGGCCGGCCTCTTGGGGCCCACCCAACCCTCTCATAATTTTTTTTTAAATATGTCTTTCTAATACCGTTGGCTCAACGCAGTGTCGGGTTTTCGGTGATTTTCGGTAGAAACCAACTTTTTCAAAGGCAAAATTGAATTATTTGGAACAGTTTATTTTTGTTTTTAATAAAGTAACATATTTTTTTATAAATCGACTTTAAATTTGGCATTATAGGATTTTCGGGTGACTTTGGGCCGGTACGGGCTTTTTCGGGCAGTTTTCGGGATTTTTAGGTTTTTGCCAAAATTTTTCACGCAAATTAACCTAGTTTCTTCTAAATACTTAAATGACTAAGTTTTAACCTACGGAAACGCTTCTGAGTGATTTAACGAGTAGCTAACCTGAAGGTCAAAACTGTCAGTTGTCACATATTAGTAGAGGTAATTACTTTATAATTTATTTCGTTATAATTTTTTCAGCAAATTGATGACGATTTTGTAAGACTGTGGGGTTTGCACAATCAAACTAAGTGTGTGATAAGGGTTAAAGGCATCAGCTATCCTATGGACATAGTCGTAGGATTTGAGGCATCACCTGGATCTCCTTCTGACCGTCTTATCGTGAAGGGTGATTTTGAGGGTATACTATACGACCACAACATGGACCCCGATTCTTGGTTGGTGGCCACTATTGTGATTGATCCACCAACTGAAGTGCTTACTTTTGACGTCAAGTATTTCGGTGTGGACTAGGTGTCATATGTGTGTGCGAGGTGGATGTTGTAGAAGTGTCTTTAACTTTCAATGTCTTTCACTTTCAATATCTAGTGTGCGTTTTCTGTTATGAAGGTTTCAATTAAATAAATCATCCACCTTTTCAATGTCTTCTAAATGTGTCGTGAAGTTCCAAATGGTCACCAACGGTGGAGGAATGATCTGTAATATTTTGAACCGAATACAAGCGATCAACATTGTTTTTAAAACATGCTACAAGCCATACAACACTAAGATGACAACACTGTTAAGGGATGATATCATTTAAATTAAAATAAATAACAGCAAGTAAAAACCAACCCCTGTTTGAAACATGAAAGGGGGGTCATTTAATTGAAAGCATTAAATTGCACAACTACACCATAAAACTGGTACAAACATATCACACCTCCTCCACCTCAAAAATAACATCGTACAAACTAGCCATCCCAGTAGTAGGTCGATCTTGAACAAGCTTGAACTTCAACCAAGAGGCATCTTATAGCTTGTGTTGGATAAACATGAGGCAAAACTCGCCGCACATGCAGAAACATCCACTTGGCATAAGAATCAGGTCCATAGGATGGCCCCATCTTCCAAACCTTATTAAACACTTCTTGTGATTGTTCAAATTCCACATATTCACAACGGGTAAAGGAATACGCTGAATTTCTTTTACAGATTTAACAAATGTGAAATAAACTGAACTATAATGTGAAATAAGGTGAACTATGAAGTCGTTGAAAAAGCTTACCAAAATGCCAATGTCAGTCCAATCTCTTTCATTCTGAACTGTGAAGTAAAGGGGGTTAGTTGACGAAGAAGCCATTTGCAGTTTGAAGTAGGATGTATGTTTTGCAGATTTCTCAAGTTGTGTGGTTTCGGTTAATGAGACACTTCCTATTTATAAGAAATATCAGACCATGAATCATCAAGTGTAACCCATGTGACTTAATTGTTGATAAAAGCATTCAAAAGTAGTCACATGGGTTGATTGCAAATACAGGTCAAAGATAAAAGCAATAGTGTACTACACCCTTCAGCCTTATGCAGAAGCGTCAATCATCACAGACGTTTCAGCCTTTTACAGACGTTTCAGCCTTATTTTAAGACCCAATACTGAATGGTTGCTACACTCTTCACGTGATCCTTACAATAATTTATCTGGCATGAAGATAAAAGTAATAATGATAAGATGACAACATTACAAGGGTAAAAAAGATGACAACACTGATAAGATGACAGTAATAATTCATACTGATAAAAGCAGGAGTCATTATGACGTTGGTACAATCCTTCACGTGATCCTTACAACACTGATAAAGATGACAGTAATAATTCATACTGAAAAAGCATTGCTGATTTATATGAAAAGCAAAAGATGCCTAATGAGTTTGAAAAAAGGCTTAAGAGTGTATCGGCTCCAAGGCTATATAAATAGCAGTTACATCTCAATGTAAACTTCACACCTTACCAACACTTCTTTCTTACTTGTTTATTACAGATTTGGTAAGCGGTATAGCCCCCAGGATGGTGGAGAACCCTGGTGCTGCGGCTAGAGAGTGGAGGAGACATATGGCGGAGCAGTTTTATGCGCTGAGGATAGAGTTGGACGTGTCCGACTTGGGCGACATCCGCGACTAGGGCGACTTGGGCGACTACGTTATTTTAAAAAGTCTGTTTAGCCAAATATTATGAACTGTTATCTATTTTCAATTTTGTACAGCATTTTTTACACAACATTTTTTAAACCAACTTCACAGTGACATAAAGGAGCTAGAAGATGCACAGGCTCGACTTCAAATTCAAGCCTCACGCACGCATAGTCCTAATTTATAGTTTTAGTCCCTTAAAATTCATTAAATACGTTATAGATTTAAAAACAATATTGTTTGCCTAAATCAGTCTCTTTCGTTAACACCATCCAAAGACACCATTACAAAAGGTGTCATGTAAATACCAAAGCAAAGTAAATACCAACCCCTGCTAAGGGGATGATTTCATTTAAATTAAATTAAATAACAGCAAGTAAATACCAACCCCTGCTAGGGGGGTCATTTAATTGAAAGCATGTAATTACACAACTACACCATAAAACTGGTACAAACATATCACACCTCCTCCACCTCAAAAATAACATCGTACAAACTAACCATCCCAGTAGTAGGTCAATCTTGAACAAGCTTGAACTTCAACCAAGCGGCATCTTGTAGCTTGTGTTGGATAAACATGAATCATCAAGTGTAACCCATGTGACTTAATTGTTGATAAAAGCATTCAGAAGTAGTCACATGGGTTGATTGCAAATCCAGGTAAAAGATATCAGCAATAGCATACTACTTACAAGATTAAAAGCAATAGTGTACTACACCCTTCAGCCTTATGCAGAAGCGTCAATCATCATAGACGTTTCATCCTTTTACAGACGTTTCAGACTTTTACAGACGTTTCAGCCTTATTTTAAGAACCAATACTAAATGGTTGCTACACACTTCAGCCTTTTACAGGCATTATTGATTCGTCTGAAAAAGCCTTAATGAATCATGTGACTGAACAGTTAATGCTTTTACTCAATATTGGTTTTATCAAAGACATACGTTTATCAACCAAGTGAGTAAATATTGGTTTCTTTTACTGAATAAACAGGTTATAAATAGGGGATAACTCATTAACAAAAAACTCACAACTCTTCAATACTTCATCTCTTTTGTTCACTTCCTACGGGAAAAAAAATGGCAGCATTAGCATCATCGGGATCATCGGCATCATCGCCATCATCGGCATCATCAGCAGCACCAGTTCGTCGTCGTTCATTTATGACTAAGTTTGATGACTTTGTATATGAAACTGGCCGTTGGGTAAGTTTTATTTTTTCAATTAATAAAATATTACTAGAGGTAATTAATTTATAATTTATTTCGTTATAATTTTTTCAGCAAATTGATGCCGATTTTGTAAGACTGTGGGGTTTGCACAATCAAACTAAGTGTGTGTTAAGGGTTGAAGGCATCAGCTATCCTATGGACATAGCCGTAGGATTTGAGGCATCACCTGGATCTCCTTCTGACCGTCTTATTGTGAAGGGTGATTTTGAGGGTATACTATACGAGCACAACATGGACCCCGATTACTGGTTGGTGGCCACTATTGTGATTGATCCACCAACTGAAGTGCTTACTTTTGAGTTCACGAGATTGTAGAAGTGTCTTCAACTTTCAATGTCTTTAACTTTCAATGTCTTGTGTGAGTTTTATGTTATCAAGGTTTCAATTAAATAAATCATCCACCTTTCAATGTCTTTAACTTTATGAGATTGTCTTGTATTATCGTGTTGTATTTGGTTCATCCTTGTCACTAAAGAAACAGGGGATGATTTCATTGAAAACATGATAAAAGCAATAGTGTACTACACCCTTCAGCCTTATGCAGAAACGTCAATCATCACAGACGTTTCAGCCTTTTACAGACGTTTCAGCCTTATTTTAAGACCCAATACTCAATGGTTGCTACACCCTTCAGCCTTTTCCAGGCATTATTGATTAGTCTGAAAAAACCTTAATGAATCATGTGACTGAACAGTTAATGCTTTTACTCAATATTGGTTTTATCAAAGACATACGTTTATCAACCAAGTGAGTAAATATTGGTTTCTTTTACTGAATAAACAGGTTATAAATAGGGGATAACTCATTAACCAAAAACTCACAACTTTTCAATACTTCATCTCTTTTGTTCACTTCCTAAGGGAAAAAAAATGGCAGCATCGGCATCATCGGGATCATCGGCATCATCGCCATCATCGGCATCATCAGCAGCACCAGTTCGTCGTCGTTCATTTATGACTAAGTTTGATGTCTTTGACCATGGTCGTTGGGTAAGTTTTATTTTTTCAATTAAGTAAATATTAGTAGATGTAATTACTTTATAATTTATTTCGTTATAATTTTTTCAGCAAATTGATGATGATTTTGTAAGACTGTGGGGTTTGCACAATCAAACTAAGTGTGTGATAAGGGTTAAAGGCATCAACTATCCTATGGACATAATCGTAGAATTTGAGGCATCACCTGGATCTCCTTCTGACCGTCTTATCGTGAAGGGTGATTTTGAGGGTATACTATACGACCACTACATGGACCCCGATTCTTGGTTGGTGGCCACTATTGTGATTGATCCACCAACTGAAGTGCTTACTTTTGACGTCAAGTATTTCGGTTGGGACTAGGTGTCATTTGTGTGTGCGAGGTGGATGTTGTAGAATGTCTTTAACTTTCAATGTCTTTAACTTTCAATGTCTTTCACTTTCAATGTTTTGTGTGAGTTTTCTGTTATCTACCGTGTAAAATTAAATAAATCATCCACCTTTCAATAATTCATCTGGCATGAAGGTTAAAGTAATAAAGATAAGATGACAACACTACAGGGGTAAATAAGATGACAACACTGATAAGATGACAGTAAATAATTCATACTGTAAAAAGCAAGAGTCATTAAGACGTTGGTACAACTCTTCATGTGATCCTTACAATAATTCATCTGCCGTATCAGATAAAAGTAATAAAGATAAGACGAAAACACTACAGGGGTAAATAAGATGACAACATTGATAAGATGACAGTAAATAATTCATACTGTAAAAAGCAAGAGTCATTAAGACGTTGGTACAACTCTTCTCGTGATCCTTACAATAATTCATCTGCCGTATCAGATAAAAGTAATAAAGATAAGATGACAACACTACATGGGTAAATAAGATGACAATACTGATAAGATGACAGTAAATAATTCATACTGTAAAAACAAAGAGTCATTAAGACGTTGGTACAACTCTTCACGTGATCCTTACAATAATTCATCTGCCGTATCAGATAAAAGTAATAAAGATAAGATGACAACACTACAGGGGTAAATAAGATGACAACACTGATAAGATGACAGTAAATAATTCATACTGTAAAAAACAAGAGTCATTAAGACGTTGGTACAACTCTTCACGTGATCCTTACAATAATTCATCTGCCATATCAGATAAAAGTAATAAAGATAAGATGACAACACTACAGGGGTAAATAAGATGACAACACTGATAAGATGACAGTAAATAATTCATACTATAAAAAGCAAGAGTCATTAAGACGTTGGTGCAACTCTTCACGTGATCCTTACAATAATTCATCTGCCGTATAGATGACAACACTATAGGGGTAAATAAGATGGTACACAAAAGCAATAGTCATAAAAGCAAAAGTCATTCCTATGATACAAGACAAACTATGATTTCATACTGATAATTCATAGACATTATTACTCAATGGATATGTAGGTACATATCCATCTATAAAATGAAGCAGGGTAGAACTCCAACACTCAAACTAAACACTCAATCTCAACATATTTATCTTTCAACTTTCTCGCTTCATTCATCTTCCTTGTTTCTTTCACACCTTACATTGATTATTGCTAAGACAAAATGAGTTCTAATGTTGATAAAGTTAAGGTAATCCTTCGTTTCAATGGTGAATGGGTCAAACGAAACGAGGGGTGGGATTATGTCTGTACTGATGAAACGGTTAACTACCGTGTAAAGTTATTTTCAAACGATACGCATAAACACTTGCTTGAATATGTTCAAAAGAAATGTGGAATTGATGCGTCAGTTGGTCAAACGAAGGTGGTGTACAAGCACGATGGTGAAATGCTTATGTTAACCGACGATGAAGATGTTAGTGCGTTCATGGAATTTGCAGGCAACTCACCTAAACCTTCTACACTATTTGTTGACGTCGATTATTCGATGTGTGATGGCGGTGGTACTTCTAACACTACAACCCAAGAAGGAGCCAACGAGTCCCAAATTGACATGTCCACCGTTAATCCTACATATAGTCATGATCATACATATGGTCTTAATGACTTTTATGATGATGTCGTTCCAGAGACACAACAACAACAACAAGAAGGACGACAACAAGCTGTTGATGAAGAAGAAGATCGTACAACCAATAGGGGATGTGCTGACGACGAAGCCCATGTTTTCAACTTGTCTTTCGCTGGTATTACTTTAGATGACGAGGAAGACGACGAGGAAGACGATGATGAAGAGGATGACGAAGGCGTCACTTTGAGAGCAGGTGTAAATGATTATTTTGAAATGCCTGTTTTCGTTCCAACCCTAGAAGTCTCTACGACGACAAACCAAACAGTACCTTACAATCGTAGTTCAAGGGTAAAAAAAGGTCAAGTTTTTGAAACGAAAAATGAAATGATTATTGAGCTTGGAATCAAGTGCCTACAAGAGGGGTTTGAGCATCGGACGCACAGGTCGAGCACAACCAGGTACGAGGTGTTGTGCGTTAACAGTGGTTGTGCCTGGCGTATGACCGCGATGATGGTGGGTGACAACGGGATGTTTCACGTACGTTTCTTTAATGACGTACACACTTGTTCTCGAACCCAACTGAACTCCAATCACCGTCAAGCAAACAAAAAGGTATTGGGTGCATTAATAAAAAAAAATTCTCAGAGCCAACAGAACATATCAACCACGAGACATTGTCGATGATATTAACCAACAGTTTGGTTTATCTATCGGGTATGCTACTGGGTGACGTGCTAGATGGAATGCTCTTGATTCAATCAGAGGTAGCCCTTCGGAGTTGTTTACCAGGCTCCCCGCCTATCTGTATAACCTAGAACTTACAAATCCAGGTACACAAACTTCAATAAGGGTAGACACCGAAGGGCGTTTTGAAGAATGTTTCGTCGCCCTTGGTGTAGCGGTACGTATAGAAATAGCACCACTTTTAAATTTTATAATGTACACTTTTACTCCATGAAGTTATAGGAAATACCGATGTTGACTTTTGATGTTTATGCAGATCCATATCTTCTTGCAAAACTTACGGCGTGTCCTTATCATAGACGTTGCTCACCTAAAGGGGCCTTATTTGGGTACTATGTTCTTGGTTGTTGCCATGGACGGAAACAACAACATCGTGCCCATTGCCTTCGGAGTAGGTAAGTCAGAGACAGCGGATGAGTGGACTTGGTTTTTGAGCAAGCTTAAACGATGCATCGGTGAGCCAGAAGGGTTGGTATTTATGTCAGACAGGGCTGCTTCTATAAACGCCGCTATCACCACAATTTTCCCAAATTCACATCACGCTTTATGTTGTCGCCATTTGGTGATGAACGTGAGATCCAGGGATGCCCGAATAAAAGTTTTCAAGACCCCATACTGGAAGGCATGCAAGGCCTACACGACGTATGTGTTTGACCGAATGATGAATATCCTTCGAGTCGCCATACCTGACGGTGCTCGATTGATGGAGGAGGTTGGGGGTGGAAAGATGGTCAAGGGTCTATTTTCCTGGCATTCGGTACAACATAATGACCTCCAATAGTGCTGAGTCAATACACGCTATGTCCAGGTTTGCACGCAGGTCACCTATCGTCGGACTGATCGAATATTTTAGAGCATTCCAACAAGAGTGGTACTTCATTCGTCGAGCTAAAGCAGGTTTAGCAACTTTTATTAATCAATTTTAAATGACACTTTTATGTTTGTTATTTTTGTTTACCCTTTTATATACTTGTATGTTATTTATTTATTTTCTAGATAGCTTGGATCACCCACTTACCGAATGGGCTCAACATAAGCTCTGGAAGAGGGTTGGAAAGTCCACTACATGGACTGTTCGCGGGATTGGCTACAACGTATGGGAGGTACACGACGGTGGCAGGAACACAAACGTGGACATGCATCAACATAGTTGTGAATGTCGACAATGACAGTTGTCCGGTTTGCCTTGCGGTCATGCCATCGCTGTTGCAAAAATGTAACACCCGTAATTTTCCTTCGTAATGTCGATCTATTAATAAAATTATGAGAATTAGAATTGTGGATCAAAACCTACATTTTATGATCTAGTATGTTAGAAAATTCAATTACGAGTCCAACGGTCCTTTCGGAATCGAAATCGGAGCAATTTTGTCTTGGCGCTAATCTCCGCGCTGATCTGATTAGCGCCATGATCAGCGCCAAACCTGCTGATTGAGTTTTGACCTGGTGTCGGCGGTACGTCGCGCGCTGATCTGATTAGCGCCATGATCAGCGCCAAACCTGCAGTATTATTTTGAGTTGTTATAAACCCTCCTATCTTCTTTTTATCATATCTCTCTCATTTCTTATCCATTCTAGCCGATTTTTCTTCATATCTTCTCCATTTTCCAAGCTCTTCAAGACTCCATTGATGGATTGATACTTAAGGTAGCAAGATTTGGAAGTTGGATCTTCATCATCTTCATCTTCTTCACCTCATCTTCACCTCCATTGTTGCTAGTGTTGAGTTCTTCAAGATCTAGGGTTTTCTACCCAATATTTGGCTAGGTAAGCTTATCTAAACCACTTGAGGTTTGTTAATCTACATAATAGGAGTTATGAAACTAACCTAAGGTTTGATTTGCTTGATTTTAGGTTGTTCACACATTTGACCTAAATCTTGGATTTGGGGGTTTTGAGTATAAACCCTCAAGGTGAGTCTCTACATGGTTTTTAAAGTATAGATCTAGTTTATACGTCGTAGATCTAGAACTAATCCAAGGTTTTAACTCCTTATCAGTTTAGGTGTTCACCCGAGCTTTAAGCTAGGGTTTTGGTGAAAATTGGGGCTTTCGGCTTTACAAGCCCGAGGTGAGTTGTTAAAACCTTTTTGTTAAAACTGAGAGCACATCATCTTGATGATTTTATATTCCTTGTTTGATCTCGTGGATGAATGTGGTTTTGATATAAATTACTTATCAGTTTGAGTTTAGAGCTTTCCATGAAACGTATGATGTGTTATGCTTACATGAATAATATGGGTTATATGACTTATACGTGTGGTAGGATATCGTATACGCCTATAGTATGTGACAAATCCATGGGATGGTAGGATGAATGTAATTGTGTGGGATACCTGAAAGTATACATACTATGAAATTATACGAAAGGATGTGATATCCGAATATGTTGGATTATGGGAGCGAGGTAAAGGGCTTGAGACCCTCGTTATATGTACCTCTGTTAATGATGCTATGCTAAATCCAGCATCGAGGCATAGTATGCAGCTCTTTACGAGCAGGGATAGTAAGCGGCTCTTTACGAGCAGGGATAGTATGCGGCTCTTTACGAGCAGGGATAGTATGCGGCTCTTTACGAGCAGGGATAGTATGCGGCTCTTTACGAGCAGGGATAGTATGCGGCTCTTTACGAGCAGGGATAGTATGCGGCTCTTTACGAGCAGGGATAGTATGCGGCTCTTTACGAGCAGGGATAGTATGCGGCTCTTTATGAGCAGGGATAGTATGCGGCTCTTTACGAGCAGGGATAGTATGCGGCTCTGGGTGAAAGTGGGTCGCTCCCACGGTTTTCAAAGATAAAAGATAAACCGGTTTAACGTGTTGCATTTTGTTGCTAATACACTTTCGCATATCTTACTTGGCTTAACATGCTTTCATATGTATGACGTTTATTTGATACAACTCACTAGGCTCCTTTAGCCTAACACTTGTTTGGTGTCGATGTGTCTCTCAGGTACAAGGGACGCCGTTCCCAAGTAGGTGCCGGGAGTGAGAGTGAGCTTTGGGGAAAGTGTGAAGAGACCGGTCCTTAGACCGTACATGCGTTGACAGTTTTGACAACCCTTTTGTAGTCTTTTCCTCGTTAGGAATTAGACTTGTTAATTTTTATATCGCTACATGTGAGTTACAAATATTGTAATCGTACACTACTTATTACCCCATTCTTGGGAAGAGCTCACGCTTTGGCGTAATTTTGTATACCACCTTTTGTACAAATGAAAGTTTTTGTTCGCCCTGATTTTTAGGGTGTTACAAGTTGGTATCAGAGCTTTAGTTTAAGCGAACTAGGTATTGACCGTAGTGTACCTAGACTTAAACTTAGTGCACTAATAGACATATCACCTACCATGGGTAAAGTCCTAGGTGGGGAGAGCGCTAGGGATGCAAAATACATGGATCGAGAATTTGCGTCAATAGAGGCAGGGAATCTCGTGTACGGTCTATTCATAAATCACTTAGCTACTGGTTTATGAATGTATCGTCATTTGAGTATTCTTGGTTACTATCGATGTAATGATTGATAAATGTTGGTTCGTATGGTAGTCTATTCTTACTTTTCTTGATTTCCTTGTGATAGGATAATTGCTCGGTCATAAAGGACCCTTAGTATGATGAGTCTTTAATTGAAGCTCTCGTTTTAATGATTGATGTGAAAGCGGATTGAGTGCGTTGACTCAAGTTCGAATTAGCGGTAAGAGACAGTATGTAGGATTGGAAGGTATATTCCGGAAAATATTACTTCGGTAATTCGTGTAGATTTTGGAAGTGGGTGAAATAGATACGGCTTATGTATCGAACGTTATCGAGAGACTTTGTAGTATGATATGCAAGTAAGCTACGATGAGCTAGGCATAATATTGACTTAAGCGTGGAGAGAGTGATCATTTGGAATAAGAACATTCCTTCATGTGATAGAACCTGTTTAAGTTACTGAGCTGAATTGTAGATTGTAAACAAGGCTAGATCTTTGAAAGCCTCTCTCTTACAGTAGCCCTGGCAAATTTTTCTAGATTTAAAAGAGGAGGATCGTAAGAGGAATTGAATAGCTTTAACCTAAGATTGAATATGGAGATAAAAGAGATTGACTCGCAACTGACACGATGTCGAGCGGTTAGTTGAGCAGGACCCATACCTTGAGATGGTATGCGGTAAGAACGTGTGGAGACACTCTAGACAATATCGAGGATGGAAGCATAAGACCCAGTCTAAGATATGAATCTATCAATGTAAGACTTGGAATGCGTTATCTAGCGCGTCATAAAAGACTCGCCCTTTAGATGGGATCGCTTAGATGATTTGGAAACACCATGGATGCATGGCTTAATAAGGTTGTTAGAATGAGTATGGATGGATTAGGATCTATGAATCAAATTGTTCTAAGCGGATTATATGTTGAATAAAAAGTGAGGAAACTCTAAGTTGAGGGTAAACTAGAATTATGCATATTTAAGATTTATGCGGTCTCGTTACGATGATTTTTGGTATGCATGTTGTGAGGATCTATCTATGAATTATTCACTTATTGACTTATCACCTTAAATTACATGAGTGTTTATGTAAGATAGAATTTGGCATGTGAATGATTGTTATCGGATGAACGTGGGTACATAATGATAGAGATCACGAGACCTTTGGGATAAATATTTGATTTATGCAATAGGAATTACTGTGATTAAAATGACTAGGTTGTAAACTTAAAGGAAGGTCACGAAAATATGATACTAAAGGAGGTTATGACTCTACCGAGTAGATTAATGGTGTATGATATGGTATGCACACCATAGTGTGATAGAGAGGAAATGAATATCCAATGAGATCAGTAAGAGGTGTAGAATGAAAGTCATGATACCTTTGGAGAATATGTAAAATATATATGTTTATATATTTATATGTACATAGTTTGAATAGTTCTATGTGTGTGGAGGTCGAAATAGACCGCTTGTCATTAATACCCTAAATAGAGTCCGAAAGACTCTGTGTTGTATTGTTGGGTTGACTTTGAGAACCCAGGGAATAATTATATGCGGCTCTGTATGAGCAGGGACATGTATATGCTTGTGTGCCCTCGATGAATACGGATCACTTTCATTATCACCAAGTCTTTTGTGTGAAATACATGTAGACCTTGTGTGTGATTGTGTGATTTTGGTATTTGAGTTGCCATTGCTTGATTTTGAAATCTTTGAATGACATGCACGTACGAATTATTTGAGGGTTAATACCCATGTGTGGACCAATTGCATATTATCCTGTTAATGTGTTAGAGTGAACTAACTAATTGATAGCTTTTAGGAGCATGCTAATATATAGTAGAGTAGCACTTAGAAATGTGAGCGGAATTGTGGTTGTGCTCGATGTGAATCGAAACTGGACTACGTAGGGATTAAGTTTCATACCTCCCCTACGAGAGTGTTGTTGTTGAGGAACACCTTATGGCCAGCGGCTATGGAAAAGAGTGGTCCGTTGAGAGACCTTATCCAGGAAGAAGCTTATTAATGACTAGTAAAAGTGCATTGAGACGTGGACCGATCCGCGTAGGAAGGATTGGTTAGCACCACCTAAGTGAGTGCTTAATGAGCTTATTGACCCGTACGGAAGAGAGTCCTAGAGGTTGTTGGAGCGTATTCTTAGAGATTGTAGCGAACTGCCTAGAACAAGGCTGTTCGGGCGGAATAAGTGACCATTTTGGAGGTTCCATTAGGTTCGATAGACGAATTCGTGGAGCGACACTTACCTTGATATGGGTGGTTTAGAAGAAACAATAATGGTTGTGTTACTAAGCGACTTTCCAAATTTCAATTATAGAAGCGCTATGATAGTGCGTATGTGGAAATTTATGGATTAGTGGAAATCAGCAATGTGCTAAGTGAAGAAACTTAACTCCCTTATGTTGTTCATAGGCGAGTAGACGGGATTTTTGAGGTCCTTTGAGAATTAATGGTGACGGCTAGACACCATTAGTAAGAGTACGAAGACATTCCTTGGTAGTAAAGTGACTCGTAGTAGTAAAATGACTCTTAGTCGAGAGATCGACTTTAATAGGAGGCGAATGAGGTATGGTACCTCGAACCATGGAATTTAGTCGACTTGGTTTGGCTAAATTATACAAAGAGTTAAGGTTGCGTGTTCAAGTGGTATTACCTTTGTAAAAGTGTTATGTTCTAAGGATAGGCGTGAAGTAATGATTTGCGATGTCTGATGAACTACCCTTAAGTTAGAAGGTTATATCAGTGTTTTTCTCGGAGTACTTAATTAAGACTAGTGTTAGTCTAACCGACCGGTATGGAGAGAACATGACCGCCTAATCTTGACAAATAATAGAACGAGGCTATCAGTTGTGGTTCGGACAGGGAGAAATTTCGAGGACGAAATTTTATCTAGGTGGGGAGGATTGTAACACCCGTAATTTTCCTTCGTAATGTCGATCTATTAATAAAATTATGAGAATTAGAATTGTGGATCAAAACCTACATTTTATGATCTAGTATGTTAGAAAATTCAATTACGAGTCCAACGGTCCTTTCGGAATCGAAATCGGAGCAATTTTGTCTTGGCGCTAATCTCCGCGCTGATCTGATTAGCGCCATGATCAGCGCCAAACCTGCTGATTGAGTTTTGACCTGGTGTCGGCGGTACGTCGCGCGCTGATCTGATTAGCGCCATGATCAGCGCCAAACCTGCAGTATTATTTTGAGTTGTTATAAACCCTCCTATCTTCTTTTTATCATATCTCTCTCATTTCTTATCCATTCTAGCCGATTTTTCTTCATATCTTCTCCATTTTCCAAGCTCTTCAAGACTCCATTGATGGATTGATACTTAAGGTAGCAAGATTTGGAAGTTGGATCTTCATCATCTTCATCTTCTTCACCTCATCTTCACCTCCATTGTTGCTAGTGTTGAGTTCTTCAAGATCTAGGGTTTTCTACCCAATATTTGGCTAGGTAAGCTTATCTAAACCACTTGAGGTTTGTTAATCTACATAATAGGAGTTATGAAACTAACCTAAGGTTTGATTTGCTTGATTTTAGGTTGTTCACACATTTGACCTAAATCTTGGATTTGGGGGTTTTGAGTATAAACCCTCAAGGTGAGTCTCTACATGGTTTTTAAAGTATAGATCTAGTTTTATACGTCGTAGATCTAGAACTAATGCAAGGTTTTAACTCCTTATCAGTTTAGGTGTTCACCCGAGCTTTAAGCTAGGGTTTTCGTGAAAATTGGGGCTTTCGGCTTTACAAGCCCGAGGTGAGTTGTTAAAACCTTTTTGTTAAAACTGAGAGCACATCATCTTGATGATTTTATATTCCTTGTTTGATCTCGTGGATGAATGTGGTTTTGATATAAATTACTTATCAGTTTAAGTTTAGAGCTTTCCATGAAACGTATGATGTGTTATGCTTACATGAATAATATGGGTTATATGACTTATACGTGTGGTAGGATATCGTATACGCCTATAGTATGTGACAAATCCATGGGATGGTGGGATGAATGTAATTGTGTGGGATACCTGAAAGTATACATACTATGAAACTATACGAAAGGATGTGATATCCGAATATGTTGGATTATGGGAGCGAGGTAAAGGGCTTGAGACCCTCGTTATATGTACCTCTGTTAATGATGCTATGCTAAATCCAGCATCGAGGCATAGTATGCAGCTCTTTACGAGCAGGGATAGTAAGCGGCTCTTTACGAGCAGGGATAGTATGCGGCTCTTTACGAGCAGGGATAGTATGCGGCTCTTTACGAGCAGGGATAGTATGCGGCTCTTTACGAGCAGGGATAGTATGCGGCTCTGGGTGAAAGTGGGTCGCTCCCACGGTTTTCAAAGATAAAAGATAAACCGGTTTAACGTGTTGCATTTTGTTGCTAATACACTTTCGCATATCTTACTTGGCTTAACATGCTTTCATATGTATGACGTTTATTTGATACAACTCACTAGGCTTCTTTAGCCTAACACTTGTTTGGTGTCGATGTGTCTCTCAGGTACAAGGGACGCCGTTCCCAAGTAGGTGCCGGGAGTGAGAGTGAGCTTTGGGGAAAGTGTGAAGAGACCGGTCCTTAGACCGTACATGCGTTGACAATTTTGACAACCCTTTTGTAGTCTTTTCCTCGTTAGGAATTAGACTTGTTAATTTTTATATCGCTACATGTGAATTACAAATATTGTAATCGTACACTACTTATTACCCCATTCTTGGGAAGAGCTCACGCTTTGGCGTAATTTTGTATACCACCTTTTGTACAAATGAAAGTTTTTGTTCGCCCTGATTTTTAGGGTGTTACAAAAAAAGACTAAAATACGGGATGTGTACTCTTTGGTTGATGTGCCTTATTTCAAGGCCGAAAATTACAAGGCAACATACATTGGGGTAATTAAACCTGTCGGTCCTCCTGAAACGTGGCAGTTTCCCGACACCCCTCTTCAATCCGTTCGTCCACCAATAATAAAAAAGAGACGGGTCGGAAGACTGAATGTCAATGCTCGTCGCCCATCTCGTGGTGAAGGTAGTTCTCTAAGGAGGTGCCTTAGGTGTGGCGATCACGGACATAAGAGTGATACATGTCCATTGTTTCCAGCTTCAGCTAGCGGAAGCAGTCAACGATCCATGCTAGAGCCACACGGAACTATCAGAAGCGATAGTCTTTACCAAGATTTCCAGTTTAATTAGCTAACTGTGTAGCCTTTTAGAGCAGTTTCGTTGCATTAATAAAACATATCTATTTAGTTTTTCACACCAAATAATTTTGCATTCTAAATACTATAGTGTGACACATCATATCTCAATATTTTATGTTTATTTTCTATGATTTTATTACTGATATTTTTTCTTTAAAGAAATATCAACATTATATGTTTTTTTTCTAAAATTATTTATAATTTATTATGTACCTAATATAATTTAAACGTTAAATAATCTAGACATTAAAGTTAAAATTCAAGACGTTAAAAAACTACATTTAACACATTAAAAAAAACCACATACATTTAACACAAACAACATAAACTACTACATAAAAAACCGGGTTTTCAAACAACCAATACACAAATAAAACACAAACACATCATAAAAGAAAATGCAGCAAATAACTTCGAGGAAATACATAATAGTTTCCTAATTATCGTCCGGATACATTCCTTTAAGGTGCGCAACCAAGATGAACTTGTCTTTGAGCTCTTCCTCAATCATGGGGAACTCAGCGTCTATGAGATCCACTTTGCCTTGTTCCGCTCGAACGTCGTTCCTCGTCGACCTTATCAGCTCATTCTTCTCGTCGATGATTTTCTGGAGATCCCGTTTCTGCGTCTTTAGTAGCTGCTTGCGTGCTTCTAGCTCATCCATCTCCTCGATAGTCTTTTCCAGCGTTTCTCTAACCCTTCTTGGCATTATTTGAGAACCTTGAGGTGGGTTTGAAGAAGAAGCCATAGAAAAAAATAGAGAGTTTGAGATAAGATAGAAAAGAGAGTGAAAGAGGATGAAAGAGATATAGTGAAAGAGATAGGGAAAAGAGAGTGAGAGAGACATAGTGAAAGAGATAGGGAAAAGAGAGTGAGAGGGTGAGGTTTTAAAAGATGTCTGGGTCAATATTATAGTCAAAGTCGCCCCAGACGACTCTCCTTGGGGCGACTAGAGTTTCTCACGGGTGTCTCCGCCGGCTGACAAGTGTCGGTCAACATCAGTCAAAGTCGCTCCCGGCGACTTATGCCGGGGCGACTTAGTGCAGGGGGTGTTTGTGACATTCTTCCAAAGTGTTAGTGCAGGGGCTGATTTAAAAATATAGGGAAGTCGCCTCCGGCGACTCTCCGTGGGGCGACTCGGTCGCCGGCGGCAAGAAAACATGCCGGATTCGGCGTTTTTGGCCGGAAAAGGGGAAGTCGCCTCCGGCGACTTTGGCTGGGGCGACTCCTTGGGCTATTTCGCGAAAATGTGGGAGAGAGGGGATAAATCTGATTTTGTCTATTTTTCAATGGCTACTATAATTAATTTCTCTATTTTATATCATATAACAATTGTAATGATTTAGATCAACCAATAAGCTTAATCCAACTACAACTAAATCCAACAATAAGCTTAATCCAACTACAATACCCTACTATTTCATCAACGTTAAAATAAAGGTGAAGTCAAAACAAGATTAGCGTTCCCAATTTCAAATGAAACAATAATTTACAATCTTGCAGAGTTGCAGGTATAATAGTCAAAATAAAGGTAAAGTCAAAAGTAGTTTACATCCAAATTGATTAACATATTCAGATTTAAAAAAAATAATCAAAAGCTAAGCTGAGGTTTTATTCTTGTTCAATTACTTTGTTTTACATTCATAATAAAGTTCGAATCAATAATTTTTGTTGTTATCAGTTGCCATTATACGAAAAATTATGTGATTTTGGAATGAATTGTCATCAATTTTCTTTTGCTGCCTTTTCATGGTTTTATGAATATGATTGCCTCTCAAGTTGTTTCTCAATGCCATTGATTATTATTTCAAAAAGAATGAATTCAAGAAGGAAATCAGTGAATGAAAGCTAAGTCAAAATCAAAATCTAAGACAAAATCAATTTTGAAGATGAAGACGAGTCAAGAAACTTAACCAGATTCCAAGTCACAAAAATCAAAAGCAATATCAATAACAAAGTTAAGTTAATAATCGAAGGCTAGGTCATATTCGAAATCAAAATCAGACAAATTGACTTGAACATGGTAAGATTCGAAATCAGAATTAAAATCGACTTGAACATGGTAAGATTCAAAATCAAAATCGAAACGTAAGTGAAGATGTTACTGGTGTGAAGTCGAGAAGATGAACTCGTGAAGATGAAGTTGAGAGGATGGAGGCTACTAATCTGGAGTAGGGTTTTTCTATCAGATGAGTAAAATAAAGTCCAATCGTTGTTCCACCAATTTAGGCTATGTTTGGCAAATTAGCTTATAAATTAACTTATAAAAATAAGGTAGTCTATGACTAATAAGATAGTTATACTGATAAGGTAGTTGGTTAATAAGTTACGTTTGGTAAAAACTAATTGATAAGATAGTTTATGACTATAAAGGAATAAAAAAAGACATGTTTGAAAATTAGTGACATAAAACTTAATAAGGGTGTATTTGGAATAAAAAAATAAAAAGTCCCATAAGTCACCAAAAAGTTAATGAGAGTAGATTTTCAAAACACTAGCTTATAAGTTAACTTATAAAGCTAGCTTATGGTTCATCTAAACATGTACCTGACTTATAAGTTAACTTATTTTTACCAAACAATGTTTCAGGTGGAACAAAAAAATTAGCCTTTTGTCCCATGAAAATAGATTTTGTCTCATCTTGTCCCATGTCATTTTTGTCCAATGGCACACCAAACATGAGACTATTTTTTTGTCCCGTCCCATCCCATCCGGTCTACGTACCAAACGCGCCAATGAGAACCTTTTTTTTGTACTTTTTATTGTCACCTCATTTTCATTTCATTAAAATATGAACTTATATAAAATGTTACAATGGTAGTTCTTATAAGAACCTCTTTTTATAGATCCAATATATTTTTAAACTTGAAGAATTATTATTGTAAATATATATTTAACTTAAACATTAATTAGAAAACTAGTAATAATACTTGACACCAAACATCAAGGTAAATCAGGATACTGAACAGACTCAGAGAGTCCCTGATATAGATACTATCTATTATAAATCAGATACTTGATAATAAAATAATCAAAAAGAATTATCTCAATGATAATTCCTCAAGCTTAAATACAAATAAAGTATCTATACTAAGTATGATCATAGTCGTCATTATTTTATTAGTCCTAGGATAACTTGGATCAACAGTTATTCACTATCTTCTTTTGGCTTTGTCGATGACCACTTGAACAAGAACTAGAACCCGTAAATATATGATTTGAAGATAAATCTTGTTGGCTTCCTCCCCAATAAATGTGTTTACAATGATAAAATAAATCAATAAAATTACGATTAATCACACGTTTTTGTTCTTTTGAATAAGAATTATCCGGAGTGGAATTTAAACCACATGTCATACATAGTTGTGTAATTAAAACTTCAACATCGGTAACATTTATATAGGTACGTTCGCATTGCGGTTTGGGGTTAAACCGCAAATTGTGCACTGCATAAAGCTCAAATGGAAACATAGAATGTGTTATGAACTTGTGATTTATGTGATTTGTACCACCTATCTCACTTCATTCCTACAATGCAATAAGTATAAGTTAAAATCCATTATAAAATCAATGATAATGTGACAGTAATCCAAAAAAAAGAAGCATTTCAGTATAATCGGTTCCAAAAGACATATTTCATAACTAAGAAGGTTTTAACAGTAAAAAATAAACTTCATAGTTAATTAACCGTACGAGTTGTGACAAATATTACATAAATTAATAGTTATATATATATCTTTTATATAAAAAAAATATAAAGTGACAATTACATAAATTAACAATTATATATGTATATATGTTAATTTAAAAAGTATATGAAATATGCAACATGTTGTGGTTTGAATGGTGATTTGATAACCCAAAACCTCACCATATAGTGCAGTTTGGTACCGCATTGTTGAACTCCTAAACCGTGCTTTGTGGTGTGGTACAATGCGTTGGGGTGTGGGTAGTTTAGCTGTTTGAATGAATGTCCCCTACATGTAGATATAGGTTTAACATCATAACACAAAGAAAATAAAAAAGGATCAAGTTTTGCTTTCATTGGACATCGTTTCCTAATCGTGACGGTCTTCGTATTGTGCAAACTTACTTGCGAAGATAAATAATTGATTTAAAAGTAAATGACTTGTTGATGGTCAATGACCTTGATTGTTAATGATCATGTTGATGGTCAATGACCTTGATTGCATTACACCTTATTTTTCCCATTCGTGAGGATCAACATGTTGTAAGCATTTCAAATCTCGAAAGAGAAATAAAAAGGTAAAAGGGTATAATAGTCATTTAGTTCGGTTTTAGTATTAAATTTGATTTAAATAACTAAAAATTGATATTTGGGTAAATAAGATATTTTGATATGTTAGCAAAGATATATATGATATTTCTAGTTTAGATTGGGTAAATATGATATTTTGAGTTTTAATAAAGGCATACATGAAATTAAGGGCATACATGAAATTAACCCTTAAAAAAATTAGAATTATTCCATTAGTATTTTTTTACCGGTAGTCCCTAAAAAGATTATAAACCTGTATTTGGTACATGTATTCTGGGAAGAGGAGGATGATTTTTCCATCCGCTAAACCTCCCAAAAATGTCGCTCTCCAATGAACAAACAAAAACCCTAGTTCCATTTCAGTTGTTGAATTAAGAATCGGAAATGGATGTGAAGACATAGAAGCAAAATCAGAGTTCGATTTGGAGAAGAAGAAAGACGTCGTCTACCAAATCGCAAAAAGGTTTCTCTATTGTTCGTTCACAGTTATATTAGGGGTTTTCATAACTGTAAACTATACATTATTACCTTGTTCACAAAAATGTCGCAAGTAGAATGATGAATTCACAGATTTCATCATTATTCATTGTATAGTATATCAATGATCTTTTGTCGGTGAGCTTCCACCGATCAGATTACCAAGGATCATGATCGTAATTTGCATTTTCTGCTAATCTGATTTGCTTTTGATTTTGGTTACTATCTTTTTCAAAATCGATTTTGGTATATCTCAATCGGTTTTGGTACTTAGGTGTGATTAATCCATGTAAAATTATCATGATAGGTTTTAGTGGTAATGAGATTATGATAGAACCATTTTTTTGGGATAATTGCATATGCTTGTATTGATTATTTAGTAAAACAGTAAACAGTTCATCAGGGTAAATTGGTCATTTTAACCAGCTCCATTCTGTCCGGTCATATCATGTCTTACCAGACGCTAGACACCTGTTCTGTCCCATCCCGTCCTACCAAACCTAATGATCACTGCTTTCCCCAATCCCACACCCCTATCTTGTGGCTCTCTCCATGCAAAGAGATTTATGCTGTACCCTGATACACAATGGTTCAGAATTTAAGGTTGTCATTGTAATTGAGAATATAGGATCCATGATGCTAAATGTTCAATTATTGCGTGCCTTTGATTTGAAATTTTTGTTAAAAAAGGCTGAAGGTTATTATATGGCTGTGTAGTTGGTGGATGAAGTTGGCACCTGTCTGTGTCCATCTTCATTGTCTGTGTCCATCTTCATTTTTGCTAGACAAAGCTAATCATCCAATAATGTGGTTTTGACTTCTATGTAGTTTCACTTTAACATTTTTATAACGATTTTGACGACAAGCTTATGACATAGGTTTATGTACAATCTTAAGATGCATTCGTATAGTCCACATTTACTGGTTAAGTACGTAGTTCACAATTACCACCTAATTTCATCCTATGCCTTAATACGACAAAAAATATGCATACGTGATAGACATGATTTTTCTTTATTATCTATCCATGGTGTAGCTACAATAAATAGGCTTTTTGTGATGGAAGAATAGGTGTTTGGGGAAGAATCATATAGCTAATGAGAAACATCTGCTACAAAATCAAAGATCAGTTTATTTGCTCCGTTGGTGAATAGTTGTTAAGAGCGCGCTGAGGCGCACCTAGGCTCTGAGGCTCTGGTTTTGGGCTTTTTTTAAAGTCGAGGCTCACTAAGGCCCTGCGCGTTGGCTGAGGCACCTTGTGGGCCTAGGCGTGCCTGATAAAAAGTTATTAGATACCTAGTCAAACCTTACGATTAAAAAGGTTCTCTCATCTCCTCATCCATTTCCTAGACTTCTTAACAAAAGAGTTGCTAAATAAATGGCATAAGTCAGACCCCAGTCCTTAGAACTTCAAGCGTTCTGCTGTATAAAATACTCAGACCTTAAAACTTTCTCTCACGGCTCATGCTTTAAACCCTTCTCCCTTCTGCCTCTATCAAAGTACTGTTTGTTACTGCATTGGAGGCTTGTACTTGCTATGTATTTGAGATGTATGTAACTTTGCATGTGTGTGAGTGTCTGAATCTGTGTGTATATGCATGTATATTCTGATAAGAAGCGCCTTGCATTCCTAAGGCCCACACTCACACCTAGGCCCTAGGACCCCATTGCCGCTAAGTGTGCCTTGAGCCTTTAGGAACTTTGCCTTGGTCAAAATTTAGTAAGATTTTGTTTTCTACTGCCTTGGTTCTAATTCTTTTTGACTTTTATGATGTTTATTTCTTCCTAAGAAAATGGTCCTATCAAGACAAATCTGATGTTCTTGTTGTACCATTATGATGTTGGCTAATGATAATGTTCTTTTAATGTTCCCAAAATTGTGAGGTGGACTGCTTTTTGGCATAGACGGATTATTTAGTTTGCCGTAAGTTTTGTTATCCAAGAATGACACATTTAATAGTTATCCTCTCGACTCAAGGAATAAGCAATTAGTAACTAAATCATTTTTAAATCTGAAGGGGCAGCTCACTTTTCTCAAATCCAACAATGGGCTCAGTCAACTATGATGATGAAACGAGGTCTATCATTAGTGACCGGGGGGATATTGGCAATGTAGATTTTGCAAATGATGGATCTATCTATGATTATGATCCAGGGAATGAGGGTCCGATCATCATTTCAGTTCCATTTCCTTTAGTTGAAGGAAAGCCTCAGTTTGTAGCCATAGGGGAAACAACATTCAATGCAATCACCATCAAGAACACAACCACTGAAGCAGTGACTCTGTGGTCAGTTGAGATATATGACTCGAAACCTAAGGACTCATTTACACTCTCGGTAATGGAACCACCCTCCCATGGTTCAGACGAAGATTACGTCAAATCATTTGTTGAGTCATTTTCCTTGGAGGACAGGACTTTGCAAGCTGGTAAAACCTTAACGATTTGGTTGTCATGCAAAGCAATGGTCAAGGGTCTGCACACAACGGCTGTTCACTTTAATGTTGATGATGATAGGATAGAAAGGATGGGTTTTATAATGGCTGAAGATAAGATCTCGCGGTCTTTGACTTCTAACAAACCATACAACAGACCAAGGAGAAACAAGCCATTGCTCCCCAGAATATTTTCTCCTGGAGGGAACAATCCGGGCGTCAAAATAGTTAGGGGCTCTCGTCCTGCCAAGGCTTCTGGTCGAGTATACAGATATAAGCTTCCAGAATATCCAATCCCTAAGAAGGTTAGGGAACTGCTTGAAAGTAAGGGGATTCCTGAATCGTTAAGTGAAGGTTTAACAGGAACGAGCTATGTCGCTTTCTTTAAAACCTTGCTTTATATGGAAGAGATTAAATTAGAGGTAACATCAAAGAGTTGACTACAACATTTTATGAACTGATATTATGTTTTCTATTAGCTCCTCTAAAATGGTTGGAGTTTGTTTTCTTTTTCTTTTTCAGGATGACATGAGAACATATGACATGCAAGGTGTTACTCTGAAGAGAAAATACGGGTCCCTGGCCCTTGAAGTCCCAGGCCTGGCTGAGAGAAGACCGTCACTCGTTTGTGGAGATTTCATTCTCGCAAAGCCTACATATCAAAAGGAAGATATGTCTGCTCTCTATAAGGTTTGTTTCACATGATAAAACTAACCATCACATATTACCCCAAAACAAGGAACAATATCATTGCATGTTCTTGGACTGAATGTTAATTTTCTATGGTGCCCCCTCTAGGGGTGTGCAAAACCCGAATAATTCGGCACTCGAACCCGAATCCGAACCGAATATATGAAGTTTATGCAAAACCCTAGCACCCCGAAATCCGAAAAACCGAAACTTAACTTTCGTGTGGATATTTGGGTTCGGGTAGTTTATGCAAAACCTGAGCACCCCGAAATCCGAAAAACCGAAACTTAACTTTCGTGTGGATATTTGGGTTCGGGTTGGGTTTGATCATTAGTCACCTGACCCGTTCGAAACCTGAAATAATATAGATATTTATTTTAAATATCATATAAGTATATTTATTTATCTATTTATCTTTTTAAAATCGTAAAATCTAGTCGGTCGAAATGTTTTTATATTTTTGAACTTACTATCTATTTCATCAATCGATTGAATTTGTCATCAAAATTGATACACACACACATATAGAGGAAAGTTCAAATGAAAACTCATTTTTCATTGTGAACATGACCACTAAAATCGCACCACGTGGCAATATTCACTTTGAATATCATGTTATTTAGAGTGAATAAAGGCACCTAAGCTTTATTCATTCTGAAAAATGCATGATATTCAAAGTGAATATTGCCACGTGGCGCGATTTTAGTGGTCGAGGTTCACAACCAAAATTGAGTTCACATTTGAACCTAACCCTAAAACACACACATATATATATATATAGAGGAGATTTCATTTGTGAACCAATTTTCTAGGTGTGAACTTGTGAACCACATCCCATCCGTACAAATTCAAAATTGACGGTCAAGATTAATCATGGAAGTTTCCTAAAATCATGGGCGGTTAATAAGATTAATCATGGAAGTAATCTTATCCGTCAAAAAATGATTTGGATGGCTAGGATTAAGTTAACAAGCTCACACCTAAAAAATGGTTCACAAATGAAATTCCCTGTCTTTCTCTCTCTCTCTCTCTATATATATATATATATATATATATATATATATAAGGTTCAAATGAGAAGTGCTAAAAAAGTGAGAAGTAGAGAAGCGATCTCCACCACTTATCCGGTCAATAAAGGCGGCTTTGACCGGTTACGGTGGACGCGATCACGGAGGATTGACGCGATTCATGGAGGGTGGAGACGATTAAAGGAGGGTGACCCTTTATTCACCGGATGAGTGGTGGAGATCACTACTTCTCATTTTTTTAGCACATCTCATTTGAACCTAATACTATATATATATATATATATAGAGGAAAGTTCAAATGTGAAGCACTTTTTGGTTGTGAACGTGAGGACAGCCGAGGGCGACACACGTGGCGGAGATTAGTCAATAAAGGCGGCTTTGAGTGTGGTCCCCCCCCTTTAGTTCAATGCCCTCCCATGAATCGCGCCTAGTCACCGCCGTGGACCTGACGTGGCGCCTAGTCATCCGCCACGTGTCGTGCTCTCGGCTGTCCTCACGTTCACAACCAAAAAATGGTTCACATTTGAACCCACCCCTATATATATATATATTTCCATAAAAACAATACCCGAAACAATCCGAAATCCGAAACTCAAAGTTTGGGTATTGATTTCCTTATTCGAAATCCGATCAGGGTTTTGATTTTCTCATCCGAACCCGCCCGATCCACACCCATAGCCCCCTCTTACCATCTTTAGACATTGAGATAAAACTTTTATAGTATCTATAGTGGTTGTGAAGTAGGTCAGCTTTCTTTTACAGGGGCACATCTTACGTGTTGAGGCTGAAGAGGTTCACCTATCTTTTCATGATGACCTCCACTCATACCATTCTGAAGGTGATCGCTATGACGTACAATTTGAATATAACCGATTGGGCATGCGAAGGTTATACCAGGCAATAGAAGCTGCAGGAAAGTTAGATATGGAACTTCTCTTCCCTGAGTTTTCTTCAAGCCCTAGATGCATTCAAACCACTCCACTGGTTCCAATCTCTTGTAAGCTCAATGAGGAGCAAATGAGTTCCGTTGAGATGATCCTTGGCTGCAAAGGAGGCCCTCCATATATTGTTCACGGCCCTCCTGGTACTGGTAAATCTGTCACACTTACCGAAGCTATCCTTCAGCTCTACACAACTCGAAGGAACACCCGGATGCTCGTTTGTGCACCTTCAAATAGTGCAGCAGATAATATCTTAGAGAAACTAGTTACAGAGAATGGTGAAAAGATTCGAAAGGGCACCTGTTGAGGCTTAATGCACAAGCCCGTTCTTTAGAAGATATCAAATCCGATTATCTCGAATTTTGTTCTATAGATGAGGACGAGAGGATCTTTAGCTGTCCTATATTTGAAAAACTCGTGACGTATAGAATCGTTATATCGACTTATGCAAGTGCTGCTCTTCTGTATGCGGAAGGCCTCCAAGCTGGCCACTTCACGCACATCTTCTTGGATGAGGCAGCCCAGGCATCGGAGCCCGAAACGATGATCCCTGTTTCCCATTTTTACAGAAGGGATACGACGGTTGTTCTTGCTGGGGACCCAGTTCAGCTGGGTCCGGTAATCTTCTCTAAAGACGCTGAAAGTTACGGTTTAGGGAAATCGTACATGGAGAGGCTGTGTGAATGTAAGTTCTATAAGGAAGGTGATCCGAATTATGTGACTAACTTGGTTCGCAACTACCGTTGCCATAAAAAGATTTTGTATCTTCCTTCAGAGTTGTTCTATAAAGGGGATCTAATCTCGTGCAAGGAAGATGATACGTTGTTTCCTTTAACTTGGAAGGAAATCCTTCTTAATGCGGAATTCCCTGTCCTTTTCATGGGTGTCCAAGGTGTTGATGAGAGAGAAGGGAATAACCCATCGTGGTTTAATAGGATTGAGGCAAGTGAGGTGGTTGAGATTATTATGAGTTTGATAGAGAAGGGGATTCGGAGCCAAGATATTGGGGTGATAACACCGTATAGGCAGCAGGTGTTGAAAATAAACAGGGCACTTGAAACTTTTGTTAACTCAGAGATCAAGGTTGGGACGGTGGAGTCGTTCCAAGGGCAAGAAAGGGAAGTCATAATCATATCTACTGTTCGATCGACTATCAAGCACAACGAGACCGACAAGAGACATTGTTTGGGATTTTTGAGTAATCCGAGACGGTTTAATGTTGCCATTACGCGAGCCAGATCATTGTTGATTGTTATTGGGAACCCACATATAATATGCAAGGTGAGCTTTACTTTTATTTTCCTAAAATAGCACACTTTGTAAAATATTTGTTAATGGTTTTTGTTGGGTTGATGCTGATAATTCTTTTTTTATAATTTAAAATGTATGGCAGGATGAACATTGGAACAAGTTGTTATGGCATTGTGCTGATAATGAGTCTTATAAAGGCTGCTTTCTCCCAGAAAAAGAAGAAATTGTTGATGTGGGATGCGAAGGAGAGCAATATAACAATTGGAACGGAGGAGAGCAAACAAGTTTTGATGATTGGAGAGCCAATGAGAAGAACAACCCAGGAGGTGATAATTGGGACGATTACCCTAATCAGACACCTGCACCTGCAGCAGAAGCTGATAATTGGGGCGATTACCCCTCTCAGTCAGCCGATGATTGGGGCGATAACCCTACTCAGCAACCTGATAATTGGGGCGCATACCCCATTCAGACATCTGATAATTGGGGGGAGGGCACAGGAGTTGCTGCTGCTGCTGATAACTGGGGGGAAGGCCCAGGAGATGCTGCTGCACCTGCTGATAACTGGGGGAAGGCACAGGAGTTACTGTTGCTGTTGATAATTGGGGGGAAGATGCACGAACAGGAGCTAGCACTTCTGATAACAATTGGTAAGTGGTAAATTTTGTTGAAAAGTTTTGGTGTTAAGACCCATCTCCCTCCAGTTTTTGTGGTTGCTAAAATGCCTGGCTTATTTCTTCTATTTCTCCAAGTATTAGTCTTTGACAAGTTTAGTAGTTAAGTTTGCCGAAATCTAATGTTCATTTACTAATGATTGACCATTAATGCTGTTGGTGGAAATGCTCCTCAGTCCTTGAAATTTGAATTGTAGTTTGTATTGCCACATGTCCGTGTTAGTAGACTTTGACTTACACGGTAAGTGCTTATTCGTAAAGTTCAACACTCTTAACTTACTTTACCGGTAAGATTGTAGTCTATCAAAACAGTATTCATGCAATAGTTTACCTGGGTCAACGCTTACCGGGTAAGAGTCGTACTGTCACTTGTCACTTACCGGGTAAGACTCTCCATCCTGGTCATCGCTCTTATCGGGTAAGACTATCGACCCTTGTCATGTTCATCTGGTAAGGTAAATGACCCTGTAAGTGCTTACTGCAATAAACGACTGTTTAGACTTGTGTTTGACAACCATAAGCTATCTTGTTTTCATGAGCTTAATTGAAAAGCCCTTTTTTGAGAGCTATAAGCTTAGCTTTTTGTAAAGCTATTTTACATATTTTATTGGGTTTTCTTTGAGTTTCTTTTTCCAATTATGCTTGTAGTGTTTTCCTGTTTGGTCATTTTACATTGTCTTTTTGTTAATAAACTTTCTTCTTCACCTGCTTCATTCTCACGATTGATATGCTTGTTCTTCTTGCTGATCAGTGGCAAAATGATAAGCATGTGGGTTGTTCTCATATAACCACCGATTTGAATGGCAAAAAGATTTAAACCCTGTCCATAACTAATCCAAAACCTAAACAAATAAGCAAGATTTTTTCAATATAGAAAAGGTTATTCAATTTACCCATCATCATTGCTATATGTACATAAAATGGTCCACTTATTTATCGAGGTAAGCGCTTATGCTTAAGAGTTATACTATTACTTAGTTAGGGTAGAATTTTAGTCCACAAAGCAGTATGGTATGCAATGGTTTTTTCTGTAAGCGCTAATCGTGAGTCTTCGTCATCACTACCGGACAAGACTTTCGATCCCTGCCTTAACTTTATCGGGTAAGCTTTTTGCTTTTGGTTTTTGTCATATTCATCCGGTAAGGTAATGTAACTGGGTAAGGGTTTATCTAAGTAAATGTTTGGTAAATTACCTCTTAATTAACACTAGATATTCATTTATGAATGCAACACGGTACACTTTGATTTTAATGTTCCATTTTATTTTTATCTTTGTCAGTTTTATATCATAGTTGTGTGGTTTTGAAAAAAATTGATAATGTTATTCTTATAAATTTTTTTAATTTAATTTGGGTTTTATAATGTAATTTAAAAAAAAATAACTATCATGTAAGATCAGAATGATACTTTTAATTATAGTTTATATTTTGTATATTTAGAATGCGAAACATGTAGCTTAATAAAAATTACCTATGCATTTTTTTACTTGTAATCTTGATTTTTAATCAATAAACGGTACTTTATGGATACAAATTTGTTTTCATGAGTTTCTATAATGCTTTATAATGTAGTATAGATATGTATTCTTTTTCAATATCGAAAAGGGTTAATTCCATATACGTCCTTGTTAAAACTCAAAATATTATATTTATCCAACCTAATTTACAAATATCATATATGTCATTCCTAACATATAAAATATTAACCTCAATGGGGCAGTCTACCGGTTAAGGCTTGGTGTTGGGGAAAAACCCACCCAAGTTCGAATCCGGGGGTGAGCAACCAGGAGCCACTGAGTATTAATCCCAGGGGAGCATGTTTTAGCTCTCGGTAAAAATTGCCAAGGATGTAGTCTGGCCAAAATCCAGGTGAACCTTCTCAAAAGAAAAAAAAAACATATAAAATATCATATTTATTTAATTAATTAGTTTTATAAAAAATTTTAATAATTTTTAAATCATACTTAATAATAGAAAATAGTTAAATTAATATTATGTCTTTTTAAAAAAAATTTAATCTCTATTTAAATAGTTTTTTCATTAAAAAAAATATATGCTCCTTTCATATTCACAATGGACATGACAGGTAGTATCCTAAGTATATCAATGCATCATCTCATTATTATAATACTTTATTGTTTGGTTACTATCCTCTATCGCTTTAAACAAACAAAATGATTATACAAATCATCTTCATGGACACTTTGACGTTAGCTTCATTTTGTCCATCTATGTTTATAATTTGGTAATTTCCATTAGCCGCTGATATTCATATGTTCGATTATTAAGCTCATTGATTCTGCAATTTCAATTTCACGATTTAAATTTGGTCTATTAGATTATCTAGTTTTTTTTTTCTTTTCTTTTGTGTGTGTGGATAATTTGTGATGGGTGTATATGTTTTTTTGTTAGTAATTAGTTGCAAATTCCACTCCGTTTAATTTAATTGGTTTATCCATATCAAATTTGAACTATAAAGTGTTAGTTAACCCACTTGAGATTCAAATGGAATAGAAGAAGTGCTTCGTCCTGCTTCAGTTTTGTTGTTGTTTGAATAAGCAGAGCAGTGAGTTATTGTTGATTGATGGTTTATATGAGTTACGATTTTAGATTAAGCTGGCCTAGGCTTTGTCCACAGTTTGGTATTGCTGTAGATCAGAGTGTGGATCAATGTTCAATACACTTAGGCTGTTTCAGATTGTGTACCCGTAAGTCTCGCAACAGCTTGAAACAGCTATGATTCGGTCGTTGTCCATGTTGTTCCAGGTCCATTTTTTACAGCAACATCCTGGTTTAGCTTTTGCTTGGGGCTTTCCCCCTGTTTTTCAGAATGTTTTTGCTGCATAATTCCACACATTTTACTTATTTGCAGCTTAATTATCAATTGTTTAGTGATAGTTTACTCCTCGTAAATTGCCGATATGATGTATTAGGTTTGCTTAACTTTCATTTGTGTATTTGCCCTATTTTGGGTCTGTTGTTGGTTGTCGTTTGGCTTTATTTTTGGTTGGACTTAGGTGTATCGGTTTGTTGGTTGGTTTATAAAAGTTTACTTTGCCTTTTAAAAAAACGATTAAGTTGTATGATGCCTAATAATGTTGTCTCTCTATGAATGACCAAACATATTTCACTTCTATTATTCCATTCTTTCATAAATGGTTTAAATAGGGATTAAATTTAAAAAGGGTATAATAGTCGTTTAACTATTTTTTGTTATTTAAAAGTACTAAAAATTCACAAAAATGATCATTTTGATAAATATGATATTTTAATATGTTAAAAAGAGAATATATAGTATTTATAAATTAATTTGAGTAAATATGATATTTTAAGTTTTAATAAGGTCATATATGAAATTAACCGTGAAATAATGTTACAAATCCTTTAATCATCTAAAAAACAAACAATTAGATATACCCATCCCTTTACTCATATAAATTTATTGGGTCCTATCTTTAGATTTTACATGTATATTCACACCATCAACTCCCATTCCATTATAAGAAAATGGGAATAAAATTCACTTTAAAAAGAGTATCTTATATAAAATTGTCAAACCATTTCTCAAACATCTATTTATGTATCCATGTTAGGATGAAAACTTTAAATAAATGTAATAATAAAAATACATAGTACAAACACGTTTTTAAAAAGGGTGTCAGGGATTTCCTTACTTATACCAAATTATGTTTTTTTCCTTTTTAATATTTTCAACTTATGTGATATTAAACTAAAGTTTTATAAAAAAATGTTTAGATTAATTTATGATAGTGTAAAAAAATCATAGGTTGATAAATTATTTTTTAGGGGATGTTTAAGATTGTTTATATATGTAAAATAATGAAAAAGTGATAAATTATTTCAAATAAGTTCATAATTTAATTAGGAGTAACGTATCAAAAACTCCTTACTACTTGTGTAAAAAAGCTATAACCACTTCTCATTTTTTTTTTCAATCCAAATAATGACAACTTCTTATTATCGGTACTACATTAGAATAAGTTAGTAAACACTTTAAATAAACAATTCCAAACACCCCCTAGATAAAACACATAGTCTGAACCTATCTTATTTAGAATGTGAAAAACAATTGATATTATGTCTTTGAATATATTTAGCAACATTTAAAGATTTTAGAATGTTTGTGGTGGTAAGAGTCTATTAGAGACCGATTCGGGATGGTCATTCTCCAAGAAAAGCCTAAAGCTTAAAAGAAGAAATTTAAAACAGTTTTCTGCTTGTCCTTATAATTAAATGGAAGTACAGTACTTATACCAACTAAAACCCTCTAAAACTAACCAACTTTCCTACTACTATAACATCCTATGATGACTTACTTAAAAGGACATGGATTTTACTAAGCAATTACTAAATAATAAATTAAGAAACTAATTAATAATAATAATAATAATAATAATAATAATAATAATAATAATAATAATAATAATAATAATAATAATAATAATAATAATAATAATAATAATAAGCTGGTAATAACATTATTCAAGAAGGCTTGTATCAAAGCTCACCCCTCAAATAGAGGCCTTTGTCCTCAGCCTGGTAGCTTGAACGCCGGGGTCCGGTGTAAAGGGAATGCATGTTGGGATCTCCTCCATGGACTCAAGAATTAGGAACTGAGGTGGATTACAACGGTGTCTCAGGTGTTATTTCTCAGAGCAACGAAAGCAGAGGCCTTAGGAGCGGCAAGCTTCGACTTCTTGCGGTGTCCGTTGACAAACAGGAACAATGGTTGGTGGTTGCTGGGGTGTAGGAGGATCGCCAGGGAGGTCGATGAATATGGTGGTGGAATGGCGAGAATGGTACAGTGTGAAAGCTGTTGGAATCACAAGGAAAATTGGCGACCAATTCATCTTCAATTAACTTTGACAACCCATAAGCCTGGTGAATCGAGGAGGGATTATGGAGTGATAATTCTTGCTGGATTCTGATGTGAAGGCCTGAGATAAAACAATTGAGAAGGGCATCTTGGCAGAGTCCGACCACACAGTTACTAATTCGTTCGAACTCAGTTTGGTAAGCTGAGACAACTCGTTTGAGAGAGCTTAAAAAGGTAAGCTTAATGGTTTTCAAAAGAAGATGGCCCGAATTGAAGTTCAAGTGCACGAGTGAAAGATGTTGGGTTTTTTGGGGTCCCTCGGATCAATTTGACACGAGGATCATTGTGGATCTCAAAAACCTAACTGGTTCAAGAAATCCCATAAACCTAATGACTAATCTGTTAGAGATTTATGTAACCGAAACCACACTGGTTCGATCTTAACACGGAAGCGATTTGGATACAAAACCCTAAAATCCACAGACCTTTTTCGTTATTTTGTCTAATCCTACAGTTATAAATTAGAATGTTTTACCTGGATTGCTTGAGAATGAGTCCACCAGTGAACGACCAAACGAATGTTCCTCTAGCAGAACTAAAACCCGGATAAGCTGAAAACCGAACTGGTTTGGATGGGGAGGGGTTGGCGCCGATTTGGAGAGAGAGAGAGGAAAGAGATCTCTGAAAACTGATTATTAGATAATTGATTAATTATCTTTAACCCATAAGGTTTATTTATATAAGAAAGAAACACAGTTTCCATCTGACTCAGTTTCCTTTAATTATCTATTTCTTTTCTTTTTCCTTTAAGAAAAGATTATTCCAGATAATTACTATTAATTAACTAAATTATCCTATTATATATTTATGTATCTAATAAATATATAATTCACTTAATTAATTAATAACCCTCAAACTTTTGGATTTCTGACTGAAATTACCCAACTGATTTATAATTGACTATTATAAATCCAATCTCTCCATTTCTGGGTTTTATTTAACTTATTCGATTTATAGGTCCTCCAGGTGTGACCCTCAAGTGTCTTGTAACATTGGATGTGTAATCTACTGGTTTGTCAACTTCTGCACATAATTACTAACAGACTCCCACTTGTGCAAGTTGGCAATACCTCCTTGATTACACGGACCTAAGGAGGCCCCTAAACAGGCACTTAGGTTAACCAGGTTACAAGAACTCTTATACCCAGACTGGTGATAAAACATTTTCCATAAGGAAATAACATCTATGAACCTACTGTTCATAAATTGGGTATAACTTGGCTTTTCCCTTTGCAACACGATATTTCATCTATGAGTAAGAGCCTGGATTGAGTCAACTCTAAATACTCAAGATTCTGTTTCTCGACTATCCGACCTCTACTGATAGGTAAACGACAAAGAACTAATCAGTTCGTTTGGGCATGGCCATGCACTTCATCAGTATATTCAGTCAGTCAAGATGGGCCCAGAAATATCTCTCTTCAAAGAAGAGGTGCAAATCCCATCTTGCATATCTGCCTTTAACACCACGGCTTCCGCTGAATCTAGTTACGCCCTTTATAGCCACCCTGTTACGGCGTAGCGGTTGAGTGCACTAAGTATTCAGTAGTCCTCATGACATCAAACCAGATACCTCAGGTGATAGGGACAACCACTGTGAGATTTACTCATGACAATTTCCAAGAAGTAATCTCAACCGCGGATCACGTTCGATATTTGCTACTCTATCAAATATCTGTGCAACTTTTGGTCTACAACACTTGTAGCTGTTATTCAACAACTGATCATAACTACCCAAAAGTTCACAATGACTTTTGCACCTTATCGGGTTCCCACCACGATAAGTTGTCACGGACAAATTTTGAATGAAAAACTGGAAAACTAGTTTCATTCCTGGATTATAAAACATTCAAAAATATAAAAGTGATAAAGAAACTAATTTTGTATAGTCCATATTACACTCTGTAATAATAACAAAATTAATGACACTTCTTAATAACTTTTATGATATCTATTCAACGTTTGTTAAATACTGGTCTAAAATGAAGTATCACCTATCTTCAGTTTAAACCCTTTGATTAAAGTTTACCATTTTAATCAAAGTGATAACCAAATAATACAAGTTTGTATCTACTGATACAATCTACTTGATTATGCTAACTATTGTTTTGCAAACACTTAAACAAAAATTAGACTTCTATTTTATCATATTCCCTGAACTTGGAGACCTGGAATAACTCCTAGTTTTTCCCTGAATATGTAAAATTAGACTGCAACTTTCCTTAGTTGCTGTGTAGATGAATGATTTCTACCTGAAATCAGATTCCACTTACCATACTGGCAAATTTACTGGAATTCTTTCTTTATTTCTCCAACATATTTAATTATTGATATTAAAGTCAATTGTGACTTTATTTTGTTTCAAATACTTTGAAACTATTATTTTATCCTTTTGTCTATAAGGTAAAATATACTTTATGAATTCTCATCCTACCTGGATTATGAATTCCGAGACATATTGAATCAATAATTATATCCTTTTATTCTTTATCTTGGACTAGATAGAATGAACCGGGCTCCCACTAACCTATATGAAAAACGACTATTACTCAAAATTCACTATTGACTTAGTCAAAGCTTGGATTAGTCAATTCTATTTTAAGTAATGAACTTGAGAATTCTAACATTTATAAAATTTAACTGGATTTTGTTAAATCCTAATTCCAAATTTGGAATTTTCTTAGTTCTATAAATACTGTTATTAACGCTATCTGAGTTAATATCCTAAATTCTCTTTTAAACATTTGAGTAATTAAACCTGATCACAAAAATTATTTCATAATCTTTTACTCATAAATGTTTTATTCCTAAAAACACATTCCTGTAAAATAGTATTTCGTGTGTTTTTTTGACAATTTTTCATATAAATTACTTCAATCTAATTAAAACTATTGAAGTAACTCTGTTAGTGTAATAGGCAATGTCTAGGATCTAATTTTAAATCAAGTCAAAACTTGACTTTGTCAAATTTAAAACTTCATGCATATCAGATATTTATTCAAGACAATAACTTATAAATTTAAAATCATCCAATAAATTATAAGTATTAAAAATGTAATCATGAACCAAGAAACAACTGTCTAAAGAATTTCTTGAGAAAAAATATCTAAAATGAATTTCTATCTTGATCCTTTGCAACTCCTGGGCACCTCACTTCTGACCACCTACAATAGTCATTTGCTCTAGGTATCAGTATGCTTGTAAACTAACAAGTAAAAAGTGACAAACTAAAGCAATCATAAATATCTGAGGTTTACATACCTGCTTCATGACGCTTTGGGCAGTTTTGCCTCCAGTGACCGACCTCATTGCATGTGAAGCAGCGATTTTCGGTCCTAGCTTTATATGGCTTAACCTTCTTGCCCTTGCCTTTGCCTTTGTTATGAACCTTGGGTGCACTCTAGATGGCATGAACTGGTCCCTTCCCTTTGTTGGTGCTTGTATGCCCATGTTTCTTTTTCACCCCTCCATCTCTCACCATTAGGACGTCCTTGGTTTTATTCTTGGTCCTCATATTCAACTCAGCAGTCTTAAGCATGGAGTGCAATTCCGCTATTGACTTCTCCATGTTGTTCATATTGTAGTTGACTACAAAGGGCTTGTAGTCTTCTGACAGTGAGTTGAGTATAGTGTCCGTTGCTAGCTGCAACGGAACTGGGTGACCGAGCCTCTCCAGGTGATCTAAGTGCCGTTTCATTTTCATGACATGGTCACTTACTGATGTCCCCTTGATCATCTTGCACTTGTTAAATGCTTTTGTGGCATCGTAACGTTCTGTACGAGCCTGTGTTTGGAACATGTCCCTCAACTGGCGGATCATGTCATAAGCATTCGTGTTTATGAGCCCTGCTTGTAGATCTGGGCTCATAGTTGCAAGCATGAGACAAGCGACATCTAGCAGATCATCTGAATGCTTCTTGTGAGCATTTCTAGCAGCAGCCGGAGCATTTGCTGGAGGAGCTTCTCCAAGAGGCTCTTCAAGGACATACCATTTCCTTTCGTGTCTGAGCACAATCATCAGATTGCGCTCCCAGTCAAGGAAATTGGGGCCAGTTAGCTTGTCCTTTTCAAGGATAGAGCGGAGGGAAAGATTGTTTGTGTTGGTAACAGTGCTTGCCATCTACACATTAAAACTTTTGGTTTTTAGCAACTGTAAATAGATTAATTTCCAACAAATATCAATAAACCCTTAAATGATCAATTTATTGGACTAGGATCCTTATTTCATACGTCCTGATGTGCGGTGTGTTCTTACTCCACCAGGCCCGTACTATTTCGGTAGGTTAGGACTTTTACCAATCACATCTAACTAACATGACTCCTAGATCTTTTCGGGACAACGGTAACTATCCGTACATGTTTCGGTCCCTCTAAGTACATTTTGGTCCGGTACCTCCCGGTAAACTAAATAGTACCAAAATAGATCTCACCATTTTTGGGAACCTGATCACTTTACTCTGGCCGGTACCACCCGGAGATAATTCGCAGAGTTATGTAACCCCCCAGCTTCGGTTTGAACGTGGACGTTCAAAGTGTGTTCACTCACAACGCCCACGTACCTTACGCCGGAGGCGCCCCTAGATGGGTTGCACCACTGATCTATGATTTTCGGGGTTTTATTTCAAAAAAACTTTTATCTCCAGGATTTTGAAAACAATTCTGAAAAATTGATTGTTAAAAAGTGCAACTGATGTTTTAAACTAACTGTTTCAAACATACATGCTATTTAAAACTAACTGTTTTAAAGTTACTTGCTAATTAAAACTAACTGTCTTGATAGCACACTAGTTGACTAAAACTAACTGTTTTGTCAACTTGCCCTCTTTAAAAACAATCATTTATAGGTTTAAAAATAAAATCTACCGTTTTGAAAAAGTTCGAAAACTGGTAATTTTAATTATAAAAACCTATCTTATTTTGTGATATTAGTTAGTCTTAAAACTCCTTCTATTCTAAAACTATGTAAGATATCACAAATAAAAAAATTCAACCATACAGTTAAATAATAATAAACAGCCACATAATAACCTATTATAGTTTTTGCCAACATTTGTTTCTTAGGGACCAATAATGACCTATTTTACTAAAAGCTTCAAAAACTTGCGTAGCTCCCACTGGCCTCGTCACCTTTTCCTGGACTCTGGAAAGAGGAAGAACTCTAGTAGCTCCCACTGGCCTTGCCATCCCGCAAGAATGAGAATTAAACATCTATCCTAAGGTCATTATTACATAAGGGGTTGTAAATGGCACGCAGGCCTCCCCGGGAATTTGTCAAGGGTCTAAGTTGGCAAAATCTATAGTAGGTATGTATATATACGGATGCATGTATATAATTTAAATAACCATGTATCTAATATAAGGCACAACAACAAGTAATATATACTTAATCGTAAATTAAATCTAGATCCGTTTAAAATCATCTCGTTTCAAATATCTGGGAATTTGGTTTTAACTGATTTATAAGACAAATTGTTTTATAAAATAATAACGTTTCAGTTTGAAAACGGTTTTTATTTGAATTTAAGATTTACAAATTAAAAACTTATTTACAACAAAACCAGTTTTCAAAACATTTACCCTTTTATTCAAATAAATCAAACCGGGTTTACCAGATAAAATTATCGGTAAACTATACTGGTCAAGCACGACGCATAGATTTAGTTGATCAAATGGATCAAAATAATTAGTTTGATAAATAAAATGTTAAAACAATTGTTTGAATAAAATTACTGAATAAAATTAATTCGGGTAAATAGACTAAAACCAAATAACCCTCTTGGGCCATAAACTTAACCCAAGATTTTTGGGTTTTGGGCCCGGCAACGATTAGGCCCAAAGACAACCGGAAAAAAAACTTAGAGTGATCTGTAGTCATGTTCGCGTTGCGAAGATGACGCTTGCGCCGCGAGGCTCGTATGACGCTGCCACCACTCCGCTGGTGGTGCGGCTATCGCCATTGTCACCGCCGTCAATCACCACCCACAGGTGGCGATCGACGTTTTACGATCGAATAATCACCGCCACCGTTCATGATTCTCAATTCAGCCATCAATGCCGTCGGCGTGATCCAATCACCATCAACAGCTGTGATCGCGATCGGAACAATCACTGCCGCCACCACGTGTTGTGGTGCGACCGTGGCCATCGCCGAGTGCGGGTACGGTTCATCGAGCAACCATCGCTGCCTCTTGCGACCACCGTGTGATCTTCGGCCGATGACGATAGCATAAACGATGCCACCGCCGCCGCTGCCAAGCATCGCATAACGCGGCCACCACCACACTGGTGGTGCAGCCGCTGTCAAGCCACAATCCGGCCACAACCGGGTGTAGGGCAGGTTTGGTTTGAATCCCACACGGCCACCGCCGTGTGTGGTTTGGTCATGGGGCCACCACCGCTGACCATTGCCACCACCATTGAACTTACTACATGTTCTGCTATGAAAACACCAATGGCACCTCCTTTAAAACTCGACAAGGATTCCGAATGGAAATTTGTTGATGTTACTCTCTACAAAGGAATGATCGGCTCAATGCTGTACCTTACAGCGAGCCGACCTAATATCATGTATGCTACCTGTCTTTGCGCACGATATCAAGCTGATCCCAAGGAGTCCCATATGAAGGTTGTAAAGTGCATCTTCAGGTATCTGAAAGGGACTCCCAACCTTGGTCTCTGGTACCCCAGGGACTCAGGGTTCGATCTAATTGCTTTTTCAGATAGTGATTTTGTAGGCTGTAAATTAGATCGAAAGAGCACCATGGGTGGCTGTCAGCTACTTGGTGGTAAGTTGGTGAGTTGGACAAGCAAGAAGCAGAATTCTGTGTCCACATCAACCGTTGAAGCAGAGTACGTTGCTGCTGGTAGCTGCTGCGCTCAAGTCCTTTGGATGCGAAACCAACTTCTGGACTATGGATTTCAGCTATCAAAGATACCCATCTACTGACCAATGGCACCTCCTTTAAAACTCGACAAGGATTCCGAAGGGAAATCTGTTGATGTTACTCTCTACAGAGGAATGATCGGCTCACTGCTGTACCTTACAGCGAGCCGACCTGATATCATGTATGCTACCTGTCTTTGCGCACGATATCAAGCTGATCCCAAGGAGTCCCATATGAAGGTTGTAAAGTGCATCTTCAGGTATCTGAAAGGGACTCCCAACCTTGGTCTTTGGTACCCAGGGACTCAGGGTTCGATCTAACTGCTTTTTCAGATAGTGATTTTGCAGGCTGTAAATTAGATCGAAAGAGCACCATGGGTGGCTGTCAGCTACTTGGTGGTAAGTTGGTGAGTTGGACAAGCAAGAAGCAGAATTCTGTGTCCACATCAACCGTTGAAGCAGAGTACGTCGCTGCTGGTAGCTGCTGCGCTCAAGTCCTTTGGATGCGAAACCAACTTCTGGACTATGGATTTCAGCTATCAAAGATACCCATCTACTGCAACAACACTTCAGCGATCGCCATCGCCAACAATCCTGTCCTTCACTCGAAGACAAAGCACATTGAGATCCAATATCACTTTATCAGAGATCATATGATGAATGGCGATGTTGAACTTCATTTCGTTCCCACTGAAAATCAACTCGCTGATCAACTCGCGAGCTAGGAATGCTAAACCCTGATGTCTGATCTTCAGCATACTGCATTACTAGTTTTTCTTCTGTACATAATCTATGTATTTTCTTTCATTCCTGTATATTTTTCTTCTTAATCAAATGAATTGATCTCTCTGATCATCTTTAAGTCACTGATGATTCTCTCTTCCGTTAAGATACTGCATTTATTTCTTATGACAGTGATCTCACCTACCTTTACACTATCTATGTGATAAGAAGACTTTACCATCTACTGACAACCTTTTACATTCCCATGTTTAAGGATACTCATCAAAATGGATAAGATTTGTTTGAATCAAGTTATCTTCTACCAACTCTATCTAGTTGATTTGACTTTTTGGCACCATACGTTACTTCCCAACGTGTGTCAGGCGCGTGTCAGTAAGTGAAAAGACACTTTCGGGCGCGTGAAGACAAACAGTTACATTTTTACGGTGAGATTTAATTAACCGTCATAATTACTTCTTGTAACTTGTTCCACGTCCCATCATCTTTTGAGCGCCAAAATCGCACCTTCCGGTATCCTCCACCTCTATATAATCCACTATTGGATTACTTCTTTCTTCACTTGCCTCCAAGATTTGCACTATACTATGGGTTCAAATCTTCTCTCCTCCTTAGAAGATCTTCTTCCATGTCTGGTAAGTCTCAAACCTTAATCTAAGGTTGTTTTCTCACTTCCAATCCTGAAAGAAAATCACTCTTCTGGTTCATCTTTCTCAAGCATAAGCACTTAAAACAATAAAAGACTCCTCTTATCTTTACTTATTTGTTTTATACTTATGATTTCTTTCTCTTTTGCAGAATATCTCCTATACTCAAATTTCTGCAGCCATGCTCTATGCTCTTCTGGAAAACATCTCGGCTAGACCAAGGAAGAAGGATCCTGCCTCCCATCTACAGCACCAGGTGCTGTATCTGGGGGGAGAAATCTTACAGGATACCTTCTTTTAAAAGGGACTTTTCCCTTTTCTCTCCCCCACCACTTGCAGGGTACCTTCTTCTAATAACGGACTATTCCCTTATGACGAAGGAGGTTCCTTTATCCTCCCTCCTCAACCCATGTCTCGGGTTTAGAAAGGCTATCATCCTGAGGGGGAGAACTGCAAGTGGTTTTGATATGTAGGCTTTGCAACATTCCAAGTAAACCTCCAGTTTCTTGGATGTGCACCTACTGAGGGGGAGAAACATCAGTGATCAGAACCTCAAAAGGATAATGATTGCTGATATTTCGTGCGTCATCGAGACAAGATCTAAGATCCATCCATACAGGATTTGTATTCAACATAGGGGACAAATGTCTCCTGGTTGAATGGCTCTGTCTCGTTGATATGCCTCTTTCTCGTCTTCACTGCAAATTGAGAAGACTCTCCAAGGAAGAGAAGAATCGCTGGAAAGTACATTGCAAAGCTTCGCTGAAGAAGTTTGATCAACGACTTAGTATGTACTCCCTGCCTCTCCCATTCATCGTCTGGATGGATGCCTCTTTCACACTTGTCAGCAGAGTTCTCGACTTTGCTTCCAGTGACTAGCTGAGAAAGAGAAAATGATGAAGAAGAAAACATGGATCAGCACTTGGTTAAAGAAGAACCTCTAGACTAGTTTGATGTATGTAATCGTTTGTTGTTTCGTTCAGTGACTTGTAATCTTATTTTTTTCTGTATTGTAATTCTTACTTCGAAATGAAATGAAATACAAGTGTTTCTCTATCCCTGATACTCATCACTGAAAAAGATCTTTCTTCTGACAGTTAAATAGAACAAGTACCTTTAACATGTTTTATTTCCTAACTGTTGATTCTAGACTTAGAATGATTTCTAAGTTACTAGAAAAAGACAACCTCCCTGTTGTCTTATCATTGATATTTAAGGGGAGATTGTTGATCCAGTCTTCCTAAGACTTAATGAAATATCAATGATCCTTTATCTTTCATCATAGAATACTTAGCAAAATACAGATGCTTAGAAAACTACAGCGAGTCTGATCGCTGAAGGTTCATACTGCTAAGCATGGCTCTTAAATGATATCAGCGATAGCTTGTCACCGACTCCTTTTAGTGACAGCGATATCTGATAACTGCAAATGTATTCTCTGAAGACAAATAGTCATGTCACTAGGAAAACCATCAGCACCATCTATTGATGTAAGCTGATGATAGAGTCAGCGATGCTAATGATCTGAAGTTGAAATCAGTGACAGCTAGCTGACTACTCTTACATGACGTTCGATAAAGATAAGTCACAGTGCCTCCCTGATCCTTCCCAAGTATCAGCGATTCTAAGGCCTGATCAGTGACATGTACTTTAAGAATACCAGATTTGTCTTCTTGTCTTATATGCACAAAAAGGATTTGAATTGCCTTTCTGACAAAAGTATAAAAGGGACGTCTCTTTACTGTTCCCTCCTTACTTGTCACCCATAAGGCAACTATTTACCATAGGCCATGACCCTACCAAGCATGGGCATTGTTTTATGGTACAATAGTACACCAAACCCAATCTTTACATGACAAGTGTAAAGTTGGGGATGACATGCATTTAATGCATGGGGGTATAAATATGAACATAGTGTGTTCTTCAAACACGAACCTTTGGTCCATCTTCTATACCCCAATCCTTTCTTCTTTCTATCTTCTATCTTCTAATTCTTTCTATCTCTTCTAATTCTTGTTTAGTGCATAAGCAAAGGCTATGTGTCTAAATACTTAAAGATTATTTTGGATCTTGACAAAGTCTTGATCCTCTTCAACAAACAATCTACTCCAGTTTCACACAAAGACTCCATAGGAGTCGTGAACTGAATTAAGTGGAAGAAACTGTGTTGATTGTATTCAACCCCCCTTCTACAATACAATTTACCTTATTGGCCATCAATAGAGGACCAACAGTTCATAAGGAGAATTCTAGTGCCTTTTCACCACAATAGATTTGGTTTAAGTAAAAAGGATGATATAGCTTATGTTCATAAGTGAATAGGAAGACTAAAGGCTGCTAGTAGCATTGTTCTTGCAACTTCAACTAGGATAACATACACAGAGGTAGGACATACTTTTTATAAACATGCTTTTTATAGAGATAAAACACCAGAGGTCTACATACTTTTTACCTTCCTCTAAAATTTTAGGAGGTGCATCATCTGTTAGAACCAAGGTTATTGATTTGAATTTCACAAATATGTGTACGTGTTTGTGTGCAAAACATGTAGGAAGAATCGAACAAAACAACCAAAACGTGCATTTATGTTTTATATATCAAGATTCTTATCGAGTGCGGTAGGAATACTAACATGGAATCGAAGATTGATTGTTGTATAAAGAGGTCTGCAACGCAGTGTCCTTAAACAAAATTTCATCGCTACTTGTGCATCCGTTTAGAGGATACAACTATCTATTCTCGTTCTTGCATGAGAGCGTTAATCTATCAAGTTTGCTTATTGATCATGGATCGAAATTGAGACAAAACGATGGGAAAACGGAAGGATAATGAACGTTCTTCCAAATTTGGAGGGAGACCATGTATTTATAGGTTTGGCGGTTAGATGGTTAAATCAACTTTTTCCGTATATTGGTTGGAAGGCTCTGTCTTTGACCATCTAATATGTAATCATCTCAACCCAAAACCCAATCCAAGCACCTTAGAAGGGCTTTTGTTCAATTTGATAAGACATATGGACTAGCCTTATATGCTTTACAATGTTCCCCTTTCCCTCCTACGTGGGATCAATTTCCTTAGCAATTTTCCAACACCATCAACGTCTTATTTTTAGATGTAAAATCATATTTCAGACCCTTTAAAAGACAAACGACACTTAATTATATTTTGTCATTGAGATCAATCAGAAAACCGATGTTTTGATATGGGTGGGTGTTTCAGCCTAAATTTTCTGATTAAAACCGATATTAGAAGAAGGTTTTTTCATTTGCATTTGTGTTTGAAATCCTTGAAACTGGATCCCGAATTGATGACCAAAACGACTTAGGGGCTAAAACTTTCATTACAATTAATTGTTTCTTCTTCCCACATTCTAATTCTTTTTCAAATTTGGGTTGCACAACCATCAAAGGTTTATTTCGGAAATAAAAATATAGTTAACCAAATTTGGGGAACACCGCCATTGTGGAAGCATCGGCAATAGGTTGTCCATAAAAGGAATCTAAAAAAAATACATTGCTTTTTGTTACAATTTGTCCAAAATAAAAATAAATGGTGGGTATAATGGATGTTAAAGAGTGATGTTGGAAAAGAATTATCCCCTCGATAATATATAAATAGAAACTTACTCATATAATGTATTAATGCAGCATAAAATACCTTAGATTTTATTACTGTTTCTTTTATTTATTGTTTTTGTTAATATGTTAAGAACTTAATATTGCTATTTATTGTTTTTGTCGTATGTTAACATTGCTGTTAAATTCAATCTTTTATTAAAACATAATTTGAATTTAGTAACAATGTAATTTATTTTAGATTTAATAATGTAATAATTTAAAAAGATAAGAATTAAGAATTAGGATAACAATTGAGACATTTTATAACGTTTATTTTGGAATTCAAACTTGAAAGTTTAACAAGTTACATTCATTAATTTGTAATTTGTAATCTTTAATTTTAAGTTATATACATGATAGACAATCAAATCATTTATAATGAAATCTAACACCATTAGAGTAGTAGTATACATCAGGTGAGGTGGGTGGATTCTTTTAAGGACCAAAAGTGGAGCATAACAAGAATACAAGGACCAAGAATGCAACTTAGAAAAAGTAAAAGGCAAAAAGAGGATTGAAGATGGGTTTTCTGACACTTGATTTTATCCTTGTCGCTTTGAAAGCGTTCTAAAAAGGAACGCAGCATGTGTGAAACTGCAGATGCCAACTGCCAAAGACTCCACTCCACCCACCCACAACACCAATTTCCATTTTCTTTTCCAATTTTTTCTTTACCAACAACAATCACAACCTAAAAAATTAATGAGTACATATGTATAGATATTGTATTGATTGATTCCATTGGTCTCATGTAGTATATGTAGACAGTAGAAACTAGAATAAGAGGGTGAAGAAGAAGCAAAGAGGCATTAATTAGACCCTAATACTACTTACCAATTTAAGCAAACATTAGAAATACAAACAAAGAGGTTTTACGTCGTTAACACACACACATCAGCTACCAATAAAAGGTTAGTGATTACAAACCATATTAGAAAGGGAAAAAGCAGCAGCAGCAGTAGCAGTAGCCTTCTTCAGAAAAGGATTAGGGAGAGAGGGTCAACATATTATCCAACATCTCTTTTGTCATTTTCTATCGGTAGTAAGCTTGTTGGTAACCATTGCCATACCCTCCATAAGCAACCGGAGGATAGTTCATTGGAGGAGTGCCCGGGTAAGATAGTGGCGGTGAAAGCGGTGGTGCCGCCTCAGGCGAGTACGCGGCATAAGGGTTGGTTGGCGGACTCCTGTTTCCATGACCGTACATTTGGGGTGGGACCGAGTACCCAGCAGGAGCAGGGTATTGGGTGTGAGACGGAGACCTCACGAACGTGGGTGGTGCCGGAAACGAGGAAACGTATGCGTTTGTGATTCGGCCGGCCTTTGCAGGTGGCATGGGCCCCACGTTGCTGGCGCGTGTTCTCTTGTTTGCCGGACCAACTGCAGCCGGTCTCTTCTTCTCCACCTTCACCTTCTCCAGCTGTTCCAGTCGTTTCTTCAGGTTCTCGGGAGGGAACTCCGCTTCAAGCTTGTATTCTTCAATGCACTTTATCACAGCTCTAAGTGCAGACTGTTCTTTGCGTGCAGCTAAATGCTGAAAACAGTAACATACGATTTGCCACAAAAAAGAAAACAGCATATCAGACGGATTGCATCCTAAAAATTTAAAGGAAGGAAAGCACAACAAACAAATAGCAATGTAACTTGATCTACAAAAGACCGCTTTAGCCATACCAAACAACCACTAATACAATGGAAGTCAGAGCAAGGGTTGATCATTTTTTTTAGAAAAGGTTCATCCGGGCTTCAACTAAACAACATTCTTGGCAATTTGGAAATTAAGTTACGGTCATCTGAGACTAAGCCTGGCCACATGATGCTAACATCTGGACTCGAACTTGATCTTGTTCTACCACAAAATAATCTAAAGTGCAAGAATTGATCTCTTAAAGAGGTGGACGAAAATATTATGACCAAGGAATTTGTAAAACATAGCAACAAAAAAAACATGGCTACTTTTCCAAGTGCGCCAAAGAAACCAAAATGATAAACTGGTGGAAGAAACGTAGAAAACCAGTGATATATGCACGGGTAGTTTGATAAGAAAACAAATAAACGATACCACAGCACGGCCGGAATTGTTGGGATCTTCAAGAATAGATGTTGCAGCCTTTTTAGCATCCTTTAGAAAAGCTTTTAGCAAGCAAACAGGGGGAAACCTGTCTACAAGCCCAGCTTCTTGAGTAAAATGCACAGCATCAACCTGCTGTCCCCTGCTAATTAATTCTTCAATCATATCTGCATGAAAAGAGCAAGAAACACTCGAGAGTAAATTTCAGGTGTTTAATATGGTTCTCTAGAAAACAAAACGTACAAACTATCAAACAAGTTTCACAGGTACAAAACTAAAAAATAGAATCCCTCAATAGACTGCCATCATTAAAACTTCAGATAAATTCTATACTATAAAGGTCCAGAATTCAGATATGTACTATAATGGACTGAGATGGAGGCAAATGTAATTCTATTTTCTGTTATTCAACAAGCCAAAGGTAATACGTACATAATGCATGCACCAATGCATAGTACACCATGTTTTGTAAATCATTTTCTTTCCAGCAAACCAAACGACAAAAACTCAAGAAAAACACGTATTCAAGGTTTACCTGAAAAGTTTATGGCATGAGCAACATGACTCATGCACACACATAGCTTATAATGGACCTGAGGACAGGCTAGTACATAGAAGAGGTACCATTCACATTGGGCAAACCACAAAGGCATAACCAACCTTCATAGAAGCCATGAAAACATACCAACTAAGAAGTTCCAAATCCATTATAGATGCTACCAAACAATTCTAATCAACCATATAGTTAGAACACTTTGAATCAAACACACGCAAATAGTACGCAAGTAGTTCAAGAACTAACATCATTGCAAAAAAATGATATTTCAAAAAGAACATGCATCAATATGCAAAATATAAGAAATTTAAAAACTATCATCTGCATGAATATATGATTTACAAAGGTTATTGTCCAAACTAGCATCATACCTACATCCAACCCAAAAAATCCCCAATACCCTATTCCCTCTTGAGTTGGAAAAAGAAAACAACATCCAACACTTGAAAGGAAACAAACAATAAGACCCCATACCTAGAGCTAACATCATATAACCCAATTGAGACATTGTGGAATAGGCTAAACCCCTCTTAATGTCTTTTTGATCAAGAGCTAAAGTAGCTCCTAAAAAAACTGTTATCATCCCTATCAAATAAAGCCAATCTTGAATACAAGAAGTACTACATTACTATCTCCATTTTTTAAATGTGTTTAGCATACACTTCCTAGTGAGCATTCAGATGTTAAAAGTACCCCCAAAAAATATGCAGATGGTTGCCTGTCAGTTCAATTTCTATAATTAACCTCAAGACACATCTTCTTCACTATCAGATTACTAAAACAAGCCTGCTAAAATTAACTAGCACCACAAGTTTCATTAAATAAATGAAGCATATACCAGGCATTTTATCAGCAAGGCCAAGAGAGATAGCAAGCTTAGGCATCTGTTTTCGCCAAGCCGAACCAACAACAAGCTTTCTATACAAATCAAGATCCTCATCCTTGACAATTCCAAAGGTCACCAAATGCTGAAAGAAAGTATGCACATCAGGAGCCTTCATGTTCTCAATCCCACCACGCTGCTCCAAACTCTCCTTCCATATCTCCGCGATCTCCTTCGCGCTCTTCTTCACACTCGGGGTCACCAAAACCCTAGAGTTCCCAAGAATCGGATCCACCATCACCGGAATCAAGCTCTCCAATATCAAAACACAAGCCCAGCTCAAATCGTTGACGGACTCCGGCCTCTTATCCACCGGAAAAACCTCCGAAATCGCCTCCAAAACAAACCTAGCCGGATCTGCACACTCCGCTAGCGCCACCGGAATCTGAGCACGCATCTCGTCCATTTCCTTCTTCCTACCAGCCACAAACCCCCAAAACCCTAGCGAATCCATCTTAACACAAAACGACTTCAATCGCAACAGTAAACCCTCGGAATCGTCAATTTCACCTTCATCATCGCATCGGCTGGTTCCGGCTGCGGTGGCTGCTTGCACGGCGGCCTCGACTTTCCGGAGGGCGATGGAGACGGAATTCTCGATGGTGGTTTCGCGCTCCTCGAGGGAAATGAGAGAGGCTTTGGTCTCGGTGTCTAGGGTTTTGATCTTTTCCTTGATGGCATCGGATTTCTTGAGTAGGGTTTGCTCGAGGGAAGTGAAGTGATCGGAGAGCTCTTTCCAGAGAAGAGTGCAGCTGGTCATGAGTGAAGTCTGCCGTTGAAACTCATCGAAGCTCGGCGCCGGAGTGGACTCGCCGGGATCGGGGATCGGAATCGAACCCATTTTTCAAATTTCAAAGAGATTAAGGCAGCAGCATGAGGAAAGGAAACCCTAGAAATTCTAGAGAGAGAAAGAGAGAAAAAGGGGGAATTGGTTGGTTGGATGTATTGTTGATGGTGGGCGATAAAGGCAGATTGACGGAAGAAGACGGAGGGAGATGACGTGGCGGCTGAGGTTAGTGGGACCAAAAAAGGAGGCAAAGGTTATGGTACGCTAGGGGTGCGTAGGATAACAAGTTTCACTATTGGTGTGATTGTTTATGGTACGCCAGGGGTGCGTAGGATAAGGAGTTTTGTGAATTGTGATTATGGTGTGTGCGTAGGATAAGGAGACCATAGTGAAGTGAAACCAACAACCGTACGTGTTGAAACAGTCGATTGAATTATTGTTGTGTGACCGCGTGATGGATGGATGGATGGATGGATGTCTTTTTTTATTTATTTTTTTAATTTTTACTTTAAAGCTTCAAAGGCTCACTCTCGCACATGATCATCCTTCTCCATTTATTATATACTACAATTTTTAGTTTTATATAATCACCCTAGATCAATTATTCAACTTTTCTCTTTTATTATATATAAATGGATAACTAAACTAAAACTTTCTTTAATTTATATTTAGAAAATATTTACTATCACAATTGATAATCTTGTGCAACCGAGATAAGAAGAATATGTGTACAATTTCGATGATTGACTAGTTGAGAGTCATGTCCTTTGTCAAGCTTTATAATTTGTCTTGAGGTGGTCAAGGATGTGGAATAGAAAGGAGTGCTGGCATGAGACGTCGAGTTATAGAAGCCATATATACACTAGAAATAAGAAACACCGTTTATTTATTAAAAATCTATACAAAATGATGTTGAATGAGTGCTTTGAAAATTTATCTTTCACAAACATCAATTTTTGATGTCTTTTCTAAATCAAAAAGCAATTTTTAGTTGCTATGTGGGTGGTATTCACATGAGTGATCTGAATCACTTTCTTTCAAAAAAACAAAGTAAGAATTTTCATTTACCATTGTGTTGCTTAGCATAATATGTAAAGAGACTATTGGTTACCGAGAGGGATGATGATCCAATTTTAATGATACATTAACTCTAGTATATAACTAGAGTCATGTAATAGTAATCAAATAGTAACATTAATAAAGTAGATTAATTAGGCTTAGAATTAAAGTTACATTCGATGAACCCGTGCAATGGAAACTCACCTGCCAATGATTATTTGCTTCAATCAATAATTGTTCGACTTTGATGACTTAACTTAAATGAGTAATTATCACAAATTTTACGAGGGTGTTCGAGCTGCGGTTTTGAAGTCAAGTGACCAAACTAGTCAAACTAAAAAAAGGCAACCTGGTGTAGCCAATTTGCACCCATTTTAGGCTTTAAACTAAAATGCAAAAATAATTTAGATTACATAGTTGACTGATGTATAATATTCCATTTATTTTAATATGTAATAACGAAAATATCAAAACAAAAATGTATATTAAAGCCAAGCACTCTAACAAAGCAAAATGTATATAAAATACATGCACTCATTAAGTCTTAATCAAACAAAAATGTATAAAGGCTTGTGCATTCTTAAGAAACACAAAATGGAATCCATGTTCTTTGTAATCAAAACATCTTTTCAATCTTTCATCCAATAGGAGTTTGCAAAAAAAAATTACAATATATAAATTAGAAAAAAAGAGAGTTAATTATAAGGTTGGATATGCCAAATACGCAAACAAATTCCCAAAGCTGGTACAAATTAAAATGCACAAACAACCTAACAACATATGCGAATAACAAACAATTTAGATGTAGTAGAGTAGCTCATAAGGAGGAGAATACTACCTATGCTCATCAAGCTTCGATATCTAAACAACCAATCTTAGCTACTGTAGTAACCAAGATATCACCATCAACCACCACAAATCAACAACAAACACTTCAGCATTTGCTGATGATCTGTCTAAGGAACTAAGTGACCAAAAAAAGGTATGTCCCTGCTGATGAGCCGATAGATATATCAAAGGTGCATACATCGATTGTAATCTTGGCTAGTGATAGCGCCAATGTACCAATTGCTCTTGGGCCCACAATTCATAGAAGAGATAAAGACTAGAAGTAATCAATGATGTTAAAGATATCTTTTCTGAAACTGAATCAGTTATACCACTCTAAAGACCTACTCTTTAGAGACCTTTAGTCCTTATCTCTGAAACCCCTGTGGAAATCAATGAAGAAAGATCTCCTCTAGTCATTAACATTCTTTAACATTCTTCTGAGGACACAGTAAGAAGTACAATTGAATAAATGACCCTTAGAAAACAACCTCAGGTTGCTTCTTCATCAAGATCTAGAGAGCATGTTCTAATAGAATGCATCCACAAGCATTTTTACAATAATCATAATGAAGAGGTGTACTTAGAGATATATCTATATGATGTAGTGGTTGAGGGTATAGGACAGAGGTTTATCATTACGAAGACACATAATAGAAGGATCATGTACTACGATGTGGAGATCAGAACTATTCTAGATTTGAAGAAGAGAACCTTTGCTCACAATCCCATCCATTACATCTAGTACACAATGAAGAGAGATCATAGTTGGATCTACATATCCAATGAAAATGACCTTGTCAATCTCAACCCATATGGCTTAAATCACCCTCTTTTCTTTCACACGACAGATATTTGAGAAAAGGGATGATATTCATCATGGAAAACAAAAAGATTTTAGAAGTAATGGGATAACTCGTTAGATGAAGAAGCAAGATAAACCTACAGATCGCTTTAGATATTGGAGTTAAGCAACTTTCAATCACTAGACCAAACGACCTTTTAGACTATTTTTGAATGTGTACCTTCTATTTCAGTCCTTATAGAGCTTGAAGTTGGCTTTGTGTACAAAGATGAGAAGGGAGTAAAAAGTTTTATAGTGTCATGGAGTTATTGCATCACTCTACATCTACTCTTATGAAGTGCATATAAGGATTGGAAGAGCTATGTTCAATGAAAATGTCTAAATGAGTTAATTAGGGACAGGTTGAAGCAAAGTTACATCATGTGGAATAATCTCCTTCAACAAATTCTAATTGTTGTTTAGCAATCGGATCCTCTCCAACTTGCAGCCTTTACCGACAACGACCGCCAAACGCTGAATATGGTGAACGAATGTTAGCTTAGGATATCTGAATCCTTTGCTGATTTTGAGAAATGTTTGGATGACCTAAGAGCTAGGGTACCTTCAGTCACCCAGATGATGAGGGGGAGAAGACTGTAAATATTAGTGTTGAAACTTTTGTTCTTATACATATTGTCGTTGATACTGAAGTTGCCCACGTTCTTGTGTTGGGAATTAACGGGCGTAACGCAGCGGAAAACTAAACCATTAATCCCAATCGTAGATCCATCCAAAACCTAACAGATACAAAATATAGAGGGTTTAACGATATATCTTTGAGGCTGTCAAAAACTGATCTGGAAGGCTTGTGGGGAGTACACCGCTACTGCACCACCACGAGATTACCTGCTAGACCGCTTAGGATTCCTCAATATACAAATCAATCTGATTTGTATATGTATGTATGTGTGTGTGTGTGTGTGAATATCGACGGTAGAGAGAGAGGGTGAGAGACTAAAAGGTTTTTTCTGGTAAGAAAAAGACTAATGAATTGGATTGATTGAAACCCTATTAGGTTTGCCATATTTATAAACATAAATATGGCAGTACCAAATTAAGAAAAACCCATTTAATAAAAAAGCCCATAAGACTTTTAATCAAACTGAAAAACCTCTTTAATTTAATTAACAAATTGTTAATTAAGTATAACTCTTTAATTAAATTAATTAACTATTAATTTAATTTCCCTAAATATTAAACTAATATTTATCTTTAAATAATAAATAAACTATTTATTATTTAATCTCTCTCTTTAATAATTAATTAAACTTAATTAATTATTTCCCACACAACTAGTTAATCCAAATGATCTCTATTCGGGTGTGTAGCAACGTGACCCACTAGTGTCTTATAACATTGGACATAGTAAACCCTGTTACTGTCTTGCACATAATCCTTTCAGACTCCCACTTGTGTCAGACAAGTAACTGAACTGTTACCATTAGCCTAAGGAGGTCCCTAGCCAGACACTTAGGTTAACCAGGTTATAAGATCTCTTATATCCAGAGATATGATTCACGCTTGAATTGTACACATGTTCATTCCTTTTACACATGACATTTCTAAAGTGAGTTTCAGACATGGAATGGGGGATTCAATCTTAAACTCAAGTATTTCTTGACTCTAATTTTGATTGCGTGCAGTTACGGAACTTACCAAATAACAATTGTTACTCTATCCGAGCGTGGCCACGCATTTCTGTCAATCTTAATCGTCAAGGGCCCCAGAAACATCTCTCCTACAAAGGAGGTGTAAATCCCATCTTGACTATTTGCATCTGGATACATGGCTTCCGCTGCATCTAGTCACACCCCTTATGGCCATCCATTTTCGGTGTAGCATTAGAACGTGCTAAGAGTACAGCAGTCCTCACATTTCCAGGCCAAATATCTCAGGTCTAAGGACAACCTATCATCAAGTCAATGCTCATGACATAGGCTCCATGGAGCAGACTTGAAACAGGTCACTTCCAATACTCAAACACTCTGATGAGTATCTATGAATGTTTGGTCACATCACTTATGCATTTACTCTTTACTTATAATAACACATCAAACATTCATAATAGCGTTACAACCCTGTTGGGTTTCCCACCTCAACAAGTAGCTACGGAAATTTTGATTTATTGCAAGATTTTGCAAAAATCATGGATAACTTAAATATGCTTAAAGTGGTTAATTTGAAACAATCATGAACAATATAAAACCTCCTTATTTCAAACACAATATGAAATAATAAATCTCTACATGACATAGTGTTTCAAAATAAAACCACAGTAATAATCAATAACATAAACTAGCTACTAGTATCCAGGTACTGCATCCCTATGGAACTAGCATGGACCTCATGCTTTACTCTAGCTAGCGGCTTCGTCAGCGGATCTGCGACATTCTCGTTCGTCGGAATCTTGCATATTCTCACGTCTCTTCTTCCAATGATCTCTCGGACGAGGTGATACTTTCTGAGTATATGTCTTGACTTGTGATGTTCTCTGGGTTCTTTGGCTTGTGCCACGGCACCAGAGTTATCATAGTAAATATCTACAGGTCTAGAGATATTGTCAACAACTCTAAGATCTGAGATAAAGTTTCTAAGCCAGACCGCTTCCTTTGCTGCTCTGATGCTGCAATGTACTCTGCCTCTGTAGTGGAATCTGCTATAGTATCCTGCTTCGAGCTCTTCCACGAGATCACGCCTCCATTTAGGGTGAAAACATACCCTGACTGTGATCTAAAATCATCTCTGTCGGTCTGGAAACTAGCGTCAGTGTAACCTGTGACACTAATTTCATCCTCAGAACCTCCAAACACCAAGAACATTTCTTTGGTTTGTCTCAAATATTTGAGAATGTTCTTGATAGCCACCCAATGGGCTTCACTTGGGTTCTGCTGGTATCTGCTCGTAAGACTTACCGAGTAAGCAACATCGGGCCTAGTACATAACATGGCATACATGATTGATCCAATTGTAGAAGCATATGGAATCGATTTCATCTTGTCCTGATCTTGACTAGATACAGGACACTGTGCTTTACTTAGCACTATGCCATGTTGCATCGGGATAAATCCTTTCTTGGATTCATCCATCCTGAATCTTTTCAGGATCTTGTCAATGTATGTACTTTGACTAAGTCTGATAAACCGTTTAAATCTATTTCTGTAGATCTTAATACCAAGTATATAGGCGGCTTCTCCAAGGTCTTTCATTTGGAAACACTTACCTAACCAAGCCTTTACTCCTTGCAAGGTTGGTACATCGTTTCCAATAAGTAGAATGTCATCCACATATATGACCAAGAAGGTTACTACGCTCCCACTGAACTTTGTGTAAACACATGGTTCAAACTCACTTTTGGTAAAACCAAACTCTTTGCTTCACTCATCAAAGTGTAAGTTCTAGCTCCTAGATGCTTGCTTTAATCCATAAATGGATTTCAACAACTTGCACACCTTATTAGGATTCTTAGGATCTACAAACCCATCTGGTTGTAGCATATAGACATCTTCTGTTAACTTCCCGTTAAGGAAGACAGTCTTAACATCCATAAACCAAATCTCATAGTTAAAATACGCTGAGATGTCCATCAAAATCCCAATGGATTTTAGCATGTCTACTGGTGAGAAGGTTTCATCATAGTCGATGCCAGGAGTTTGCGTGAAACCTTTGGCAACCAGCCTTGCTTTAAATGTGTGCACATTACCATCCATGTCTGTTTCTTCTTGAAAACCCATTTGTTCCTGACAGCCTTACAGTGTTGGGGCAAATCTGTCAACTCCCATACTAAGTTGTCGTACATGGATTACATATCTGCCTTCATGGCTTCTAGACACTGTTCAGACTCACTGCCTGACATAGCATCTCCATAGGATGTAGGTTCATTCAAGTATCCGCTGTCTTGGGAGACTAGAAATCCAAGATACCTATCTGGTTCTTGCCTAACCCTAGTGGATTTGCGAAGGTCTTGTGTTTGCACCTCCTCAACCGTTTTCGGTTGAGTCTCAACATGCTCTTTTTGAGTGACTGGCTCAACAATCGGTAAAGTAGTATCTTCCTCTACTTCCTGTAGATCTACATCATTTCTGGTATTCTCAAGACTGAGAAACTTGTCTTTCAGAAATTCTCCATTGCGAGCCACAAAGACTTTGTTCTCGCTAGGATTATGGAAGTAGTATCCCATAGTTGTCTTGGGATATCCTACGAAGATACTATTATCTAATTTGGGGTTGAGTTTTTCTAAGGTTGCATGTTTAACGTATACTTCACATCCCCAAATCTTTAGAATAGACAATTTAGGTTTCTTGCCCGTCCAAATCTCATACAAGGTCTTTTCTACCAATTTTGTTGGCACTTTGTTCAGTATGTGTGCTGCTGTTTCGAGCGCGTGTCCCCAGAATTACACTGGTAGTGAGGAGCGACACATCATCGATCGTACCATATCAAGTAAGATATGGTTCCTCCCTTTTCTGACACACCATTCATCCGAAGTGTATACGGAGGTGTGAGTTGGGATACAATCTCACACTCCATCAGATGATTGTCGAACTCCTGACTCAGATATTCCCCTCCATGATCTGACCGTAGAAACTTGATCTTCCTGTCAAGTTGATTCTGTACTTCATTATGAAATTCCTTAAATTTCTCAAAGGCTTCAGAGTTATGTCTTATTAGGTAGACATAACCATACTACTGAAATCGTCAGTAAAGGGAATGAAGTACCGATATCCTCCTCTAGCTTCATGACTGAAAGGACCATACACATCTGTATGTATAATTCCTAACAATTCACTAGCTCTTTCATTATCTTTGTTGAAAGGCTGCTTTGTCATTTTTCAGACAAACAAGATTTGCAGTGGTTTAATGGTCTAAAATCGAAAGACCCTAGAAGTCCTCCTTTCTAGAGTTGTTCTATGCGTTTCTTGTTTATATGTCTTAGCCGACAATGCCAGAGATAAGTCTGATCCTCAATTTCTTTGGATCACTTACTTATATGATAGATTTCTTTATTACTTTCTTGCATATTTAATACATATAGACCATTAGTGGGAGTTGCTTTGAAATAAAAGACATCATTTTTAAACCAGGAAATCATTTTATAATCATACTTAAAATAAAAACCATGGTCTACTAATAAATCGAAAGAAATAATGTTTTTGATCATCTTATGAACATAGTAACAGTTTTCAAAACTTAACCCGAGGGTAAACTAAGAATGTAAGATCCTACGGCTTCAGCTATAAGCATTGTGCCTTCACCGACTCGTAGGTTCGAACGATCCTTTCTCAAGGTCTCCCTTCTATTGAATCCCTATAAATGATTACAAATGTGATTACCACTGCCTGTATCAAGTATCCATGATTCATAAGAAGTGATCAAACAATCTATCATAAAGATACCTGGTGCATCGGGTAAACCGATGTCCATCTGGCCAGCATTGAATAAGTGGATGCAGATATCTTGGCTACCACATTCTGGGCAACTTAGATCTCCCAGCTCATTAATCCAATCAGTATCCATGAGTTCAGCTGCTGCTGCGGGTTTTGGCTTTAGACTGGCCAAAATATCCTCATGAACCTTTGCCACGTCCATCTTTGGTTCTCCCATGTACTCACTAGCTGTGACACGTATTTCCTTTGGAAGTAAGAACCACATGAGATACACCAGCTCCTCTTGAACCATCTTGTATCCCATACGTGACAAACTCTTAGAGAGTCTCCTTATCTCTAGGAGATGATCTTTAACGGACTGACCACTTTCCAGCTTCAGTGAAAAGATTTCCTGCATGATTAGATACTTCCCGCAGTTCTTATAGAAACCTACCTGGTTTTCTATATCTTTCATGACCTCGTGGCAATACTTAACTCTTAGATCGGCCGTAAACTCGGGCGAAGTAGAGAAAGAGAGAATCGACATCACGTCCGACTCATCAGTCGTAAATTTAAAATATTCTGCAAAATCCTTTTCAGGAGAATTGCACTTATGTCGTGAAACGGGTTTCACAATCACATATCGCTTACCCTGTGCACTTAAGACATTGTCAAGATGCATTTTCCAAACTGGAAAATTTTGGCCTGTAAGCTTCCATTTCCCCATTATTAGGCGGAGAGACTCCTCAGGTGAATAAAACCGAATAGCAGTATAAGACATCTATAGAAAGAATAAAATACCGGTTTAGTTATTTGATTATAAAATGTTGGTCCTCTTTCGATGGCCAACTGTGTAAATTGTATTGTAGAGGGGGGGGGGGGGTTGTATACAATCAACACAGTTTCTTCTACTTAATTTAATTTACAACCCCTATGGAGTTTTTGTGTGAACTAAATTAGATTGTTTGTTGAAGCGGATCTAGACTATGTCATGATCCAAACAATCCATAAGTATTTCACGAAGCATTTGCTTATGCACAAAGCAAGAATAGAGATAGATAGAAATGAACCTTGATAGAGAGAGAAAGGATTGGGGTATAGAAGCATGAACCAAGGTTGGTTTGAAGAACAAACCTAATATTCATGTTTATACCCCATGCATTAAATGCATGGCAGAACCACTTTTGCACGTGGCAAACTAGGAGTGGTTCTATTGTACTATATACTATAAACGATGGCCCATACTTGGTGGGGTTATGGTCTATAGTTTACAATTGCCTTATGGTTGACAAGCAAAGAGGGAGCAGTGAAGAGACATCCCCTTTTTGTACTCTTGTCAGAAAGGCAAATCAAATCCTATATAGGAGGGAAAGACAAATCTTGAATTCGTAAAGAGCAAGTCACTGATCGGGCCTTAGAGTCGCTGATCCCTGGGAAAGATCAGGGAGGCGCTGTGACTTGTCTTCAGCAGAACGTCATGCAGAGTAGTCAGCTTGCTATCACTGAGTTCAACTTCAGATCACAAGCTCGCTGACTATTTCATTCAGCTTACATCAATAGATGGTGCTGATGGTTTTCTTATGGCATGACTATTTCTCTTTCAGGGGATACTTAGCTGATGTCAGCTCTTGTTTTTACTGAACGGAGTCAGTGATCAGCAATCGCTGATTGCCCAAACTATCAGCGATAAAGAATCGCGGAAGTAGTGAACTTCATCTTTCAGCAGTGCTAAGTATTTTACAGAAGATAGATAAAGGATCATTGGTATTTCACAAAGTCTTAGGAAGACTGGATCAACAATCTCCCCCTAAATATCAATGATAAGACAACAGGGAGGTTGTCTTGATATTAGAACTTAAAATAATTTGAATTCTAAGTCCAGAAGTAACAGTTAGGAAACAACACATGTGAATGGTACTTGTATTATTTAACTGTTAAGTAAAGTCATTTTTAGTGAGTTGATATCAGCAATAAGGAAACAAATATCAGATATAAGAAGATACTTGTATTCATTTCATCATAAATTGAAGATTACAATACAGAAGGAAACAAATTACAAGTCACTGAAAGAAATACATAGAGACAGTGAAAAAAATACATAGACAACGAACTAGTCTAGAGGTCTTTTCTTTCTTCTCCATTTTCGTCTTCTCTTTCTCAGCCAGTCCTGGAAGCAAAGTCTTGAACTCCGCTGACAGATGTGAAAGAGGCATCCATCCAGAAGATGAATGGGAGAGAGTAGGGAGTACATACAAAGCTAAGCTTTGTAATGCACATTCCAGTGATTCTTCTCTTCCTTGGAGAGTCTTGGAAGAGGCATATCAACGAGACAGAGCCATTCAACTAGGAGACACATACTCCTGCGTCGAATACAGATCCTGTATGGGTGGATCTTAGATCTTGTCTCGATGACGCACGAAACATCAGCAATCATCACCTATTTGAGGTTCTGATCACTGATGTCTCTTCCCCTCAGTAGGTGCATATCCAAGAAACTGGAGGTTTACTTGGACTTATGCGAAGCCTACATATCAAACCACTTTGCAGTTTCTCCCCCTCAGGATGATAGCCTTTCTAAGGGAGGAGAAAAGATCCTTCTTCATCATAAGGGAAATAATCCCTTATCAGAAGAAGGTCTCCTGCAAATGGTGGGGGAAAGGGGAATGGAACATCCCTTTTAGAGGAAGGTGTCCTGCAAGACTTTCTCCCCCTCAGATACAGCACTAAGTGCTGTAGCTGAGATGCAGGACCTTCCTTCATTAGAGCTGAGATTTGTGCTGCAGAAACAGTAGAGTAGAAGAGAATCTGCATTGAAGGGAAAAGGAAACATAAGTTAGAGCACAATAAGATATAAGAGAGATGTATTGTTAGAGAACTTATGTTCTTAAAGATAAACTCAAAGTGAGTTATTATCTTTGAGAGAAGAGAAAAGAAAAGATCCTTGTAACAAGGATGAACTCACCAAACTAGGAAGAAGATCTTCAAAGGAGGAAGAAAGAGTTGAAAACATTGTGAAGCAAATCTTTAGAGAGAAGATGTGGTAAGTTGTGAAGAAAAGAAGTAATCCAAGAGTGGATTTATATAGAGAGGAGGGATACCAAAATGTGCGATTTTGGCGCCCAAAGAAGATGGGACGTGGAGCAAGTTTCAAGATGTGATTATGACGGTTATTAAATGCGCTGAATCAGTTCATTTTACGCGCTTAAAACCGTCTTTTCATTTGCTGCCACGCGCCTAACACACGTTAAGATGTAATGTATGGTGCCAAAACGTCAACTCTACCAGATAGAGTTGGTAAAAGATAAGTAAAAAGATAACTTATCTAGTTACATATTCAAAAGATTTTGAAAATGTAGTCAGAAAATCTTCTTATCACAATAAATGCGTTAAGGTAGGTTTATCACTGATAATTGATCATAAAAACAGAAATAAATGCAATATATCAGAGAGAAACATCATCAGTGACTGATAAAGATCACCAGGATCTTTATATTCATTCAAAAGGAATAAATAGTACACTGGAAAAGAAAAGTACATAATTAATGTACAAGAATAGTAAGAACCATGAGCTTGCTGAAGATCAAGCATCAGGGTTTAGCATGCCTAGCTCGCTGATGAGTTGATTGAACCTCTTCTTATCAAGGGGTTTCGTGAAGAGATCAGCGAGCTGGTATTCAGTAGGTATGAAATGGAGTTCAACATCTCCATTCATCACATGATCACTGATAAAATGATATCGGATTTCAATGTGCTTTGTCTTCGAGTGTAAGACAGGATTGTTGGCGATGGCGATAGCTGAGGTATTGTCGCAGAATATGGGAATTTTGGACAGCTGAAAACCATAGTCCAAAGCTGATTTCTCATCCATAATACTTGAGCACAGCAGCTTCCAGCGGCGACATATTCAGCCTCAGTGGTTGATGTGGACACGGAGTTTTGCTTCTTCCTTGTCCAGCTCACCAACTTGCCACCAAGAAGATGACACCCACCAGTGGTGCTTTTTCTTGACAGGATCTAAAAATCAATATCAATATCAGAATACTTAATCAAAGAAGTTTGCGGAATAACACTTTGATTATAAAACAGAACAATGGATTTAAACAAATTGTTTGTATTGATTTCAATAGCTCAATGATTACAACTACAAGCCCCAATCTGTTTGAAGAGGCTCAAACAGACGTGCAACACTTCTCTATTGCAGGGATTTCAAGAACAATCTTGAGGCTCTTAATTCTAACACAAAAGCTATCAAACTCGTGTCTAACAAAATAAAACCTATCAGCTATATATACTACTTAACAGATTACAATAAGGAAACTAGATTTACAAGATAATCTCTAAAATATCTCCAAGCATATCGTATCTTGTCTATATCTTCAAGTCATCGCAATCCTTTCCTTATCTTCATCTTGATAGCAGTAGTAAAACAAAAGCAGTGTTAACTGTACACCAGCAGTATTAATCTCAGAACCACTAATGGTAATCTTCAAGAGCAGTGGTAATCTGGTACAGCAGTGGTAATCTTGATCTTCATTCATTCACCACATACTGGCAGTGGTAATCTTCACTTAATCAGCAGTAGTAACAATTCCAAAGCCAGCAGTGGTAATCATCTGCAGTATTAACCTTCAATCTTCAGCAGTGGTAAAGTATCAGACTCAACAATCTCCCCCTAAACTTAACTTTTCAGCATGAGGAGCTAAGTTTGTGAGTCTGATCTTCAGATAAGTCTTCATCTTCTTCACCAGCAATCTTGCAGCTCTTGTAGGTTCACCTCTTGTACTCAGATTCACCTTCATCATACACTGCAGCCTTTGAATATCTAGTGCATCAGTTTCACATTCTTCAAAATAATACTCCATTTCTCCATCATTGATGCTCAGACTGTAAACTTTGCACTTTTCAAACCATCTCCATTCCTTCACATCTTCACAGCTGGAATTCTTTACACCTAGAAGTTTGAATGGTTCAAACAACCAAAACAAACACTCTAGTGCAAACTTCCTCTTTTTAGCTTGATCAGGATCATCTCTGTCATAGCTACCTTGATCACGGTGCATCTCTGCTCATACATCTCCTTCAAATTCTCTCTTGTACACTCTTCCAAGATATTCTCCCATTCAGAATCACAGAGTTCTGACCCATCATCCAGCTGTACAACATACCTCAAGTTTTGATCAACTCCCCAACCTGTGACTTTCTTCTGTTTTAGCTCAATCACTTCTTCATCAAAATAACTTGGATTCAACTCCAGCAGTTGTTCTTTCAATCTGTCAATTACCTCTCTATCTAGCTCAGACAAGTTTTCAGCTTTCTTTTTCACTTCCAACATGCTACCCATCATGATTGGCTCAAAATCATATCTCTTGTCCATCAGAAAGAAACTCATTCTTCCTTTCTCAAAATTCACTGAAAACACCCTATTTTCATAGGTGTTCCAGGAAATAACCTTTCCTTCACCAATACTGTCATTCTGATCTCTTTTTCTGTTCTTCTTGAGCTCTGCTTTTGTTTTTGAAAAGGCAAACATCATCTTTAAATCTTCAACCAGCATCCTAGCTTCCTCAAAATCTTCAACTTCTTTAGTGCAAGCTATCTCATACATCTTCTTCAGATCACCTTTGGACAATTTTCTGAAAATCCCAAGGTAACTAGCAAACACTTCATTGGTTCCATCACTTCTGAATACCTTGAAATAATCCACCTGATTATTCTCAAAGTATATCCACATAGATATATTTGAAGGTTCATCAATCTCTTTGCTCATCTTTGGCCTTTTAGCAATAGACTTCTTCCTTATTGCCTTTGATGGTTGTGCTTCTATCTGCTCAGTCACTTCAACTTCCTTTTCAACTGTTTTCTTAGCAATCTCTTCTTTCTTCTCAATTACTTGTACAACTTGCTGCTCAGAATCAGCCACAGTTTCCTTGGTCTTTTCCACACCATCTTCAGGATTACCTTCAGTAGTAACCTGTTCTTCAATCTGATCTCTCTTCCTCTTCCTTTGAACCAAAGCAACCTCTTCAGTTTCAACCTGTTGTTCTTCCATGGCCTCCAAATGCATAGCTTCTCTTGTGACATTGTATTTATTTTCTACCTTCTCTAGCTCCCACTTGGCAAAATATTGAACAGGTTTTCCAAGTGCACTAGCTAGATATCTCACCATTATCCTCCTCTTTTCTGTCTCAGCCTTTGGAGTTGTTTTCTTTGGTCCCTTTTTGACAGGCTTCTTCTTATCAGCTTTCCTCTTTCTCTCTTTCATCTCCTTGTTTACTCTTTCTTGCTCCTCCAGGCTTAATTTTCTAGCAAGAGCCTCTGAAGCTTCATATTCCATAATCTTCCTCTTAGCCTCATCTATTTCAGTATCAGAATCAGACTCTGCTTCTTCAATCACCTTCTCTTTTCCTTTGCTTTTAGGATCAACAGGAAGATCATTCTTTTTCACAAACTCTGGTTCTTTGAAAACTACACCCTTGGTAGGTTTGACTACTTCAGGCATTTTCACTAGCAGCTCAGCAATGGTCAGATCATCTTCATTGATCTCTGGTTTAGCTTTTTGCAGTTCTGGTTCAGCAATATCAACTACAGGTTCATCTGCAACCTGAGTTTCTTCATTCACTTTTTCATTCTCAGGCCCCCCTCAACACCAGCACCAGTCTCAATCACATCATCAGGCACCTCATCATTATCATCATGAATTGGTTCATTCACAACTTCTTTTTCTTGCACTGACTCCCCCTTAAATGCAGATCTTCTCTCCCCCTTTGTGAATGCAACCAAGGTATTGTATCTCCTCCTGAGAGCTCTAACAGTGCCCTTCATTGAAGCAATTGTAGCACCCTGAGCTTGAATGACCTTGGCTTGCTTCACCAGTTGTGCTTCATGTAACTTGAGCATATCATGCTGTGCAGTTGCCAATGCCTCCAAAATATCCAGCCTTGCTTCATGAGAACCATGCTTCTCATCATGAACAAAGAAATTGTTCTCAAAACCCTGCAAATCCTTTGCAATGGTACTGAAGTTTTCCATCAATTCCTTTTGTGAAAATCTGCCCTCACCAGGTTTAGAAGTGTTAACCTCCATTACTGGATCTTTGAGCTTTTTGACTTTAGTCTTCAGCCTTGCTGAAGCACTAGAAGCCCCCTTGGTTTCTTGGCACCTGGGTCCTCCCTGTGATTTCTCACTAGGAGTTGCCGTGGTGGGGGTCTTACTTATGTTCAAACTGTCCTGATGCACACCTTGTGCAACATCAGTAGTTTGAGCCTCACCAACCACATGCCCATCCTTCTCCTTAGAGGGCACCTTCTTTATACATGAGTGGGGCTGCACTCCAGGGGTATTCCTTTGGGTAGAATCAGAAGGAGAGTGCTCCAACTGTTGGCTTAAAGGTTCATTGGGTTTAGAACCAGAGGAGGAAGGAGCTCCCCTGTTCTTTCTTTGATATTTTTTTCAGTGTAGGGGTGGGGGTTTTCTCAAGGGACTGAGGGATTGTATCTGTGATAGGTGTGGGTAGGTCATCAGAGGGAATGCTTGGTTGTGTAGGCTGCAAGCCTGATGCCTCACCTTGGGGGTGGTTCACTCTCATCATTGTAGAGAACAATGGAGTAAATTGGTCATTTGAGCCTTCTGCAGGTCTCTTCATATTGGCAAACACCTTATGACCAAGAGCAGAGCTCTTATAGATGTCACCAGTCATTGGTACAGCCGTCAATTCTCTTGTTATAACTTCTTGGACAAATCTTGGGAACATGTAAAAAGTTTTTACTTTTGAATTGTGGATGTTCTCAAGATTGTACACAAGATCATCAAAGATCATTTGAGAAAAGTTAAAAACCTGGTTTGTGGCTAAACAGACCAAAGCAGAAGCCATGGTACTGCTAAACTCACCAAAACCAGTGGTTTTCTTTGAAAAACAGTGCAATAGGGTATGCACAAAAATCTCCATTGAGGGCACAACTTACCCTTAAGGTATTTCAAAGAAGTTTTGGAGCCTGTATACCCCATTTTCAAAAGATTTTCCATGAGAGTTTTAGTGGAAAGCATTGATATACGTTTTTCATCATGGAACTGCAGATGAAGTCTGATCTTCTCAGGGTTAATGGTTAGAAAATGACCACAGATGGTGGTCTGAATAGATTTGACCCCTTGTTCCTCTTGAAGGACCGCATTCAACCAGAAGTCGTGTTGATGTTGAATGTAGATGGTGGGATTGACAGTTGCGGCATACACAATGTAAGATGATGCAAGAAACTCAAGAATGTCTTTAAAACCCTCAGAATGGACATCCTTCTTGAAGTATCCCACCTTGTTGTGATCTTTGATAAAGCACATAGACTCCATTATCGATTCGACACGATAAACCCTAGAATCAAACAAAAATCAGTAGAAGTGAAGAACACAGATGAAGAACAGATGCAGAATCGCAATCGTTTTTCAGAGAAAAAGTGTAGAATAGCCGTTAATGAAAAAGGCGGTCAAATTAGGGCTTATATACTACACTTTAGAGCAGGGGTAACTACCACTAGCAGTGTTAACGAACACACAAAGTAAGCTAGGTCAAATAAGCAGTGGTAATGAACACTAGCAGTGGTATTCGTCAAACACAATTAAAAGCAGTGGTAACAGATACCCGCAGTGGTAATGACACGCATTGAATTGAAAGCAGTGGTAATTACACAAGTTCGTTAAAAGCAGTGGTAATTACACATGCTAGTTAAAAGCAGTGGTAAAACCTTAGGCATTTTTCAGAGTAACTAGCAGTGTTAACATGCGTGTGTGTGAGCAGGGGTAAAGTACAAATGCATAAGCAGTGGTAAAATGCAAATGTGAGAGCAGTGGTAGTGTGCGTTTGTGCTAGCAGTAGTATGGTGCGATGGTGCTAGCAGTGGTATTGTGCGATTGTGCCAGCAGTGTTAACAGGCGAATGACTAGCAGTGTTAACGGGCGAATGACTAGCAGTGGTATGCGGTGACTATGCAAGCAGTGGTAATAGGCGATTGTGCGAGCAGTGATAAAAACTTAGTAACAATAATCATCGCACTTCAGCGACTGCTACACTGAGATAGATATATCAGCAATGAGAACTCCATCACACTACTTGTGCACTTTCTGAAACTCCATCTGCCACATGAACAAACTTATCAAAAGTTACAAAAGAGTAAAAGAAAGAAAGATATACAGAGATAGTACAAGAATAATTGTAACAAGAAGAAGGGTTATTCACAGTTCATCATTCCAACACTTGTGAATATGAACCTGCCTACATCAAAGGCTTTTGTGAAAAGGTCTGCATATTGATCATCAGTGTGGACTTTTAGCACTTGAATTAGCTTCTTTTCATTACAATCTCTGATAAGATGGTACTTAATCTCTATATGCTTGGTCTTGGAATGTTTGACAGGATTATTCACAATGCTAATAGCACTGTTGTTGTCAATATATATAGGTGTCTGCAAGAAAGAAAGACCATAGTCCTGCATCTGATTCTGAATCCATAAAACTTGTGAGCAGCGTTGAGAAGCAGCTATGTATTCAGCCTCAGTTGTTGATTGTGAAACAGTGGTCTGTTTCTTGCATTGCCAAGAAACCAATCTTCCTCCTAAGAACTGACATCCTCCTGATGTTGATTTTCTATCCAGGTTTGCTCCTCCATAATCACTATCTGTGTAGGCCACCAAGTCAAAAGAAGTGTCATTTGGATACCAAAGTCCCAATCTTGGTTGACCCTTGAGATATTTGAAAATCCTCTTGACTGCATGTAAATGTGACTCCTTTGGCCTAACCTGAAACCTAGCACACACACAAACAGCAAACATAATATCAGGTCTAGAAGCTGTAAGATACATCAATGATCCAATCATGGATCTATACTGATGAACATCAACTTCCTCCCCCTCAACATCAGCAGTGAGGTGTTTGTGAGTTTCCATTGGTGTGCTTGCTGGTTTTGCATCATTCATTCCAAACTTTTGAAGCATTGTGGCAACATATTTGGATTGATTGATGAAAATACCATCTCTCTTCTGCTTGACCTGCAAACCAAGAAAGAAAGTTAGTTCTCCCATAGAGCTCATTTTAAACTTCTTGTGCATTAGTTCTTCAAACTCCTTGCACATGTCTTCCTTTGTAGAACCAAAGATGATATCATCTACATAGATCTGCACTAACAGCATATCAGTCTTTGTTCTTTTGATGAATAGAGTCTTATCAATGACACCGCTCTCAAATTTGTTTTACAACAAATAGGAGGACAAGGTATCATACCAAGCCCTAGGTGCTTGATGAAGGCCATACAGTGCCTTCCTCAACTTATAAACCCTGTCAGGATATTTAGGGTCTTCAAACCCTGGTGGTTGACAGACATAGACTTCCTCATCAATAGTGCCATACAAAAATGCACTTTTCACATCCATCTGATAGACTTTGAATCCTTTGTAAGATGCAAAAGCCAAGAATAGCCTGATGGCTTCAATTCTAGCTACAGGTGCAAACACATCATCATAGTCTATTCCTTCTTCCTGAGTGTACCCCTGTGCCACTAATCTGGCCTTATTCTTGATCACAATTCCTCTCTCATCTGTCTTGTTTCTGAAGATCCATTTAGTGCCAATTACTCTATGTCCTTTTGGGAGTGAAAGGATTATGTGCAAGACAGTAACAGGTTTACCGTATCCAATGTTATAAGGCACTAGTGGGTCACACTGCTACACACCCAAATAGAGATCAATTGGATTTATCAGTTGTGTGGAATTAATTAATTGGTATAATTAATTAATTAAGAGAAAAAAATAAATAATAGATTAATCTATTTATTATTTATGGATATATATTAATGGTAAATTGATATATGGAAAGGTTTAATTAAAGCCTATCGGGCTTGATAATTAAGCGGGCTTTTCTATTAGGACATTACCATATTTACTAATATAAATATATGGTAAACCTAATAGGTTTTCTTATTGCAATCTCATTAGTAACTTAGAGAAAAAGAAAAAGCCAAACCTCTCTCTTTCTCTCTCCCAAATCGTCCCACACACACACTCAACCGGGTTTTCGGTTTTTCGAGTTTTTGGTAATCCTAAGGCGGTCTAGCAGCGGTTCTCGTGGTGGTGCAGTAGCGGTGTATTCCCCGTTAGCTTTCCGGAAACCGTTTTTTGAATCTGATAAGGTATTATTCTAAACCTCCTTATAATTGTATCTAAACATGTTTGGGATGGATCTTCTGGTTTGGGAATTCAGTTTTATTCCGCTGTGCATATTTAGTTTTTGTCTGCAATTCCCAACAGTGGTATCAGAGCCACTTCCTAAACGTTTAGATCAGGATTGTTTATATGTGATATACTGTTTATCGTTATTATGCTTTGTTAAAAATTCGATTTTTATCTGTTGGATTTTTATCGTTATTCACACGAACCACGATCGTCGATGGTGGAATCGCGTCCGTTTGCCGATCGAAACCACCATCCGAACGCCGGCCACCACGAACGGTGGCAGCGGCGTTGGACTGATCGAGAGCGGGCGACGGTTGCGGTGGCGCTAGTCATCGTGGCCGTTCGCTGGGCTGTAGGCGGTGGTGGCGGCGGCTGTCGCCGTCGTCGCCAGATGAACCGCACACCACCAACCGCCGGCTGCCTTGTGGCCTCGCCGGGCGGTGGCGGTGGTTGTTTTGTTTATCGCCGCACCACCAAGGATGGTGGTGGTGGCGTTGCTGTTGTTTAACGGCGGCGTCCGAGGGAAAGGGTGGCAGCGGCTATGGCCGTCGTCGCCGGACCAGCCGTGAACCACCAGGCCACCCGCCGGCTGCCCTAAGGCCAAGCCGTGGCGGGGGCGGTGGCCGTTTGTTGCTTCCACGATCGTGGGCCACACCACCGAATGGTGGTGGTGGCGTTTGTTGTTGTTGCCGAGACCGCCGATCACGGCGGCAATGGCAGCCGTTGCTGCTGTTGTCGTCGGATGGTCTAACGGCGGCGGCGGTGGTGACCTTGGTTGCCGCTGTCGTCGCCGGTGGTGTTTTCGGGTAAGGTTTCGTGTGAATAGGGTTGTTTTAACCAGATAGGCTAAAACTTCGGATAAGATTAATTTTACGTTTTTTAAAAAATTAATTTTAGATAATTATAAAACCAGTTGAGTTTTGTAATTTGGTTAAATCATGTTTATCGTAACTGCTTTATCTCAAATTTGTTTTATTTGAATTGTGAGTTGCGAGTGTCATAGCCAAGCCCCAGACCTGTGGTTGTGTTTTATTTTATTTTATCTCTGTTTTGGTAAGGGAGGCCTGCGTGCCATTTGCAACCCTTTTTTTTGTAATTTTATTTTATGTATTTTAAATTACACCGAAGACGGAGAAAACCATAGAGACGGACTTTGGAGACAGAACCAAGGATGTCGGAGCCAGTGGGAGCTTTCTACCTTCATGCCTTGTGCGTTGTTTGTCACTTAGGTTAAAGACCGTCAATTTAGTGTTGGCTCACTTAAACTGACAATAGTTTAGGGGCAAAAGCTATGACACAATGTTTTACGTTTTTATTTAATTGCGTGGTTTTTTTTAATTGCGTGGTTGTGATAAAACGTAATTTCTAAAATCTAATGAGATTTTTTATAAAAACCTAGAGGTTCGATTACAGAGTGTTTTTCGAATCAGTTTTAAAAATTAAGGTTTTTTGAAAAACTGGCTGAAAACCCCTTAGGTTTAAAAAATCTTAGATCACGTGAGTGCGACCTACTTTGAGACCCTTTTGGCGTAAGGTACGCGGGTGTTGGAAGTGAACAAGCCTTGGACATCCGCGTTCAAACCCCAAGTTGAAAGGGGTGTGACAAGTACACCCAGTCTCAAGTGGTGCGATCTATTTTGGTTTTTGTAACAATTCACCGTGTCGTATCGGGCCAAAGCGCACTAGAGGGACTAAATATGCACGAATGTAATATTCGATGTCCCGACGTTTTAGAAGTCGTATTTTCGTTTAAAATGCGATTGGTATAAGTGGTTACCTACCAGAAATAGCATGGGTCGGTTTGTGTGATCAAGCCGCTTACCGACACATGTGAAATATGGGTTCTAGTCTAATAAACTTATTTTTCTAAGGGTAAATAAATTTATTAGAAGTTTTATAATCAATAAACTAAATCGGAATTTATTATTTATGTAGATGTCTTATACTACCGTTCCGTTTTATTCACCTGAGGAATCACTTCGCCTAATTATGGGCAAGTGGAAGCTTACGGGCCAAAACTATCCAGTTTGGAAGTTGCATTTTGATAATGTCTTGCGCGGCCAGGATAAGCTTTATGTGATCAATAAACCACTATCACGACCTAAGAGCAATGCCCCTGAAGAGGAATTTGCTGAGTACTTTAGATTTATGGCTGATGAATCTGACGTGATGTCTATTCTGTCTTTCTCTGCTTCGCCCGAGTTCACGGTCGATCTCAGAGTTAAGTTCTGCCATGAGGTCGTGAAGGGTATAGAAAACCAGATTGGCTTCTATAAGAATTGTGGCAAGTATTTTATCATGAAAGAAATCTTTTCACTGAAGCGGAAAAGAGGCCAATCAGTTAAAGATCATCTCCTGGAGATAAGGAGACTCTTTAAGTGTTTGTCACGACTTGGATACAAGATGACTCAGGAGGAGCTTGTGTATCTGATGTGGTTTTCTCACTCCCGAAGGAGATTCGTGTCACAGCTAGTGGATACATGGGAGAACCCAGGATGGACGTGGCAAAGGTTCATGAGGATATTTTGGACAGTTTGGAGCCAAAGGAAGCAAGTGCTGATCTCATGGACAGTACTGATTGGATTGATGAGCTGGGAGATCTTAGTTGCCCAGAATGTGGTAGCCAAGATATCTGTGTCCACTCATTCAATGTTGACCAGATGGACATCGGTTTATCCGATGCGCCAGGTATCTTTATGATAGATTGTTTGATCACTTCTTATGAATCATGGGTACTTGATACAGGAAGTGGTAACCACATTTGTAATCATTTACAGGGATTCACTAGAAGGGAGACTTTGAGGAAGGATCGTTCGAACCTACGAGTCGGTGAAGGCACGATGCTTGTAGCTGAAGCCGTAGGATCCTACAGTCTTAGTTTGCCCTCGGGTCTAGTTTTGGAACTCGATACTTGTTATTATGTTCCTAAGATGATCAAAAATGTTCTTTCTTTTGATTTATTGGTAGACCAAGGATTTTATTATAAATACGATTATAAAATGATTTCTTGCTTTAAAAATGACATGTTTTATTTCAAAGCAACTCCTTCGAATGGTCTATACATATTGAATCTCCAAGAAAGTAACAACGAAATCTATCATATAAGTAAAAGATCCAAAGACATTGAGGATCAAACTTACCTCTGGCATTGTCGGCTTGGACATATAAACAAGAAACGCGTAGAACTACTCCAGAAAGGAGGACTTCTAGGGACTTTCGATTTTAAGCCCTTTAGTAATTGCGAATCTTGTTTGTCGGGCAAGATGACAAAGCATCCTTTCAACAAAGACAATGAAAGGGCCAATGACTTGTTGGAAATCATACGCACTGATGTGTGTGGACCTTTTAGTCATGAGGCGAGAGGAGGATACCGGTACTTCATTACCTTTACTGACGATTTCAGTAGGTATGGGTATGTCTACCTGATACGACATAAGTCTGAAGCTTTTGAGAAATTCAAAGAGTTTCAGAGTGAAGTACAGAATCAACTTGACAGGAAGATCAAGTTCTTAAGGTCAGACCGTGGTGGAGAATATCTTAGCCTGGAATTTGACAGTCATTTAAGAGAGTGTGGGATTGTTTCACAACTCACCCCTCCGTATACACCACAGATGAATGGTGTGTCAGAAAGGAGGAATCGTACCCTGCTTGACATGGTACGATCAATGATGTGTCGTTCCACGTTACCAGTATCATTCTGGGGACACGCGCTCGTAACAGCAGCAAATATACTGAACAAAGTGCCAACTAAATCGGTAGAAAAGACTCCATATGAACTATGGACAGGCAAGAAGCCTAAGTTGTCTTTTCTGAAGATTTGGGGTTGTGAGGTATACGTTAAGCGTACAACCTCGGAGAAACTCAAACCCAAATCAGACAAGTGTTTCTTCGTAGGCTATCCCAAGAACGCACTGGGATACTACTTCTATAATCCTAGCGAAAACAAAGTATTTGTGGCTCGTAATGGAGAGTTTCTGGAAGAAAAGTTTCTCAGTCAAGAGAACACCAGAAATGATATAGACCTACAGGTAGTAGAGGAAGAAAACACTGAACCGATTGTTGAGCCAGTCACTCAACAAGGTAATGTTGAGACTCAACCGGAAACGGTTGAGGAAGTGCAAACACAGGACCTTCGCAGATCCACTAGGATAAGGCAAGAACCAGATAGGTATCTTGGATTTCTAGTCTCCCAGGACGGTGGAGACCTGAATGAGCCTACATCCTATGGAGAAGCTGTATCAGGCAATGAGTCTGAGCAATGGCAGGAAGCCATGAAGGCGGAGATGCAGTCCATGTACGACAACCAAGTTTGGGAGGTTGACAGATTTACCCCAGCACTGTAGGGCTGTTGGGCGTAAATGGGTTTTCAAGAAGAAAACTGACATGGACGGAAATGTGCACACTTTTAAGGCTAGACTGGTCGCGAAAGGTTTCACGCAGACTCATGGCATCGACTATGATGAAACCTTCTCGCCAGTAGCTATGTTAAAGTCCATTAGGATTCTGATGGCCATCTCAGCGTATTTTGACTATGAGATTTGGCAAATGGATGTTAAGACAGCCTTCCTGAATGGGAAGTTAACAGAGGATGTCTACATGCAACAACCAGAAGGTTTTGTAGATCCAAAGAATCCTAATAAAGTGTGCAAGTTGCTAAAATCCATTTATGGATTAAAGCAAGCATCCAGAAGCTGGAACTTACATTTCGACGAGCGAATCAAGGAATTTGGATTTGCCAAAAGTGAGTTTGAGCCATGTGTTTACACAAAGTTCAGTGGGAGCATAGTAACCTTCTTGGTCTTGTATGTAGATGATATTCTACTCATTGGAAATGACGTACCAACTTTACAGAGTGTTAAAGCTTGGTTGAGCAAATGTTTCCAAATGAAAGACCTTGGAGAAGCCGCATATATACTTGGTATAAAGATCTACAGAAATAGATCTAGGCGGCTTATTGGGCTTAGTCAGGGTACATACATTGATAAAGTCCTGAAACGATTCAGGATGGATGAATCCAAGAAAGGATTTATCCCAATGCAGCATGGTATAGTGCTAAGTAAAGCACAGTGTCCCGAATCTAGTCAAGATAAGGACAAGATGAAATCGATACCATATGCTTCGGCAATTGGATCGATCATGTATGCCATGTTATGTACCAGGCCCGATGTTGCTTACTCAGTAAGTGTTACGAGCAGATACCAGCAAAACCCAGGTGAAGCCCATTGGGTGGCTGTCAAGAACATTCTGAAATACCTGAGGCGTACAAAGGAAATGTTCTTGGTCTTTGGAGGTTCTGAGGATGAGATTAGTGTCACTGGTTATTCAGACGCTAGTTTCCAGACCGACAGAGATGATTACAGATCACAGTCAGGGTACGTTTTTACCCTAAACGGAGGAGCAATCTCGTGGAAGAGCTCGAAGCAAGACACGATAGCAGACTCTACCACCGAAGCCGAGTACATTGCAGCTTCAGACGCAGCAAAGGAAGCGGTCTGGCTCAGGAACTTTATCACGGATCTAAGAGTTGTAGCCAGTATCTCTAGACCAGTGGATATTTATTGTGATAACTCTGGGGCTGTGGCGCAAGCTAAGGAGCCTAGAGAGCATCACAAGTCGAGACATGTACTTCGGAAGTTTCACCTCATCCGAGAGATCATCGGAAGAGGAGACGTTAGAATATGCAAGATTCCGACGGACGAGAACGTAGCAGATCCACTGACAAAGCCGCTAGCTAGAGTAAAGCATGAGACACATGCTAATTCCATTGGGATGCAGTACCTGGATACTAGTAGCTAGTTTTAGTTTTTGATTACTACCGTGGATTAATTTTTGAGACTAAATATCGTGTACGTTTTATTATTTTCACTGAGTGATGGAAATAAGGAGGATTTTTCATGATTGTCTCAAATTAACCAGTTTTAGCATATTTAGTTATCCCTGATTTTATATACAAGTCTTGTAAGTAAAATCTAAAAGTTCCGTAGCTACTTGTTAAGGTGGGAACCTTAGCAGGATTATAACGCTATTATGGGTGTTTGGTGGTTTATTCAACGTAACGAGTAAAAGCACAAGTGATGTGGCCAAACATTCATAGATACTCATCAGAGTGTTTGAGTATTGGAAGTGACCAGTTTCAAGTCTGCTCCATGGAGCCTATGTCATGAGCATTGACTTGATGATAGGTTGTCCTTAGACCTGAGATATTTGGTCTGGAAACATGAGGACTGTTGTACTCTTAGCACGTTCTAACGCTACGCCGTAACAGGGTGGCCATACGGGGCGTGACTAGATGCAGCGGAAGCCATGTGACCAGATGCAGATAGTCAAGAAGGGATTTACACCTCTGTAAAAGGAGAGATATTTCCGGGCCCCTTGACGGTTGAGATTGGCAGAAATGCGTGGCCACGCTCGGATAGAATAACAGTTGTTATTTGGTAAGTTCCGTTACTGCAAGCAATCGAGAGCAGAGTCAAGAAAACTTGAGTTTAAGATCGAAGTCCTCCGCTCCATGTCTAAAACTCACTTTAGAGATATTGCGTGTAAAAGGAATGAACCTGTGTACAATTCTAGCGAGAATTGTTTCTCTGGATATAAGAGATCTTATAACCTGGTTAACCTAAGTGTCTGGCTAGGGACCTCCTTAGGCTAATGGTAACAGTAGAGTTACTTGTCTGGCACAAGTGGGAGTCTGAAAGGATTATGTGCAAGACAGTAACAGGTTTACCGTATCCAATGTTATAAGGCACTAGTGGGTCACACTGCTACACACCCAAATAGAGATCAATTGGATTTATCAGTTGTGTGGAATTAATTAATTGGTATAATTAATTAATTAAGAGAAAAAAATAAATAATAGATAAATCTATTTATTATTTATGGATATATATTAATGGTAAATTGATATATGGAAAGGTTTAATTAAAGCCTATCGGGCTTGATAATTAAGCGGGCTTTTCTATTAGGACATTACCATATTTACTAATATAAATATATGGTAAACCTAATAGGTTTTCTCATTGCAATCTCATTAGTAACTTAGAGAAAAAGAAAAAGCCAAACCTCTCTCTTTCTCTCTCCCAAATCGTCCCACACACACACTCAACCGGGTTTTCGGTTTTTCGAGTTTTTGGTAATCCTAAGGCGGTCTAGCAGCGGTTCTCGTGGTGGTGCAGTAGCGGTGTATTCCCCGTTAGCTTTCCGGAAACCGTTTTTTGAATCTGATAAGGTATTATTCTAAACCTCCTTATAATTGTATCTAAACATGTTTGGGATGGATCTTCTGGTTTGGGAATTCAGTTTTATTCCGCTGTGCATATTTAGTTTTTGTCTGCAATTCCCAACAGGGAGATCCACCAAATCCCAAACATGTTGTAGGACAAACTGTAGTAATTCCTCTTGCATAGCTTCTATCCAGCTTGGATCCTTCATGGCATCTAACACTTTCTTTGGTTCATTCTGGGAAAGAAAGCATGACAACATCCCAGAATGAGTATTCACATATCCTGCCTCTCTGCTTTGCTTCCTTGTAATCATAGGAGATGCCACATCTCCAATCACTTGGGAAGCAGGGTGATTCTTTTGAGTTCTTGTCAGATGTAGGGGTTCTTCAGATAAGATTTCCTCTAAATTTGAATCATCTGGATCAGATTCTGAGGGATCTGGTTGAATGATTTCACTTGTCTCCCCAGGCTCATTTTCCACATTGCTTTCAAGCTGTGGAGTCTCTTCAGTCTCCTTATCTCCTTCTTGGTGCTCTGAAGCATCTTCTTGTACTTCAGTCTTTGATTCTTTCTCTTCTGAACTGATGGTGGATGGAGGAAACAGAACAAAAGGTGTGTCTGTCTCATTCTCTTTGATAATAGGACCTGTATCAACTGCATTGCTCATGTTCAAAGAGTTAGTGAGTGAATCAATGTCAAATAGCCAGTCTGGACCAGTCCCATGCACATTGGGAGTGTGTTAATTGAATTTGACATTGTCACTTTCCTCAATTGTTCTAGAAACAGTATTAAATACTCTAACTGCTTTGCTCTGTATTGAGTATCCCACAAAGAAACCATCATCAGCTTTGCTGTCAAACTTCCCTAGGTGAGTCTTAGTTTTTAAGATAGAACAAGGACACCCAAAAGGTACAAAGAAACCTATGAAAGGCTTTTTGTTTTTGAAAAGTTCATAAGGTGTTTTTCCCTTGGACTTGACTACATGAACCCTGTTTTGCACATAGCAGGCAGTGTTAACTGCTTCTGCCCAAAAAGTGATTGGTAATTTAGAATCTGCTAGCATGGTTCTTGCAGCCTCAATCAGTGTCCTATTTCTCCTCTCAGCAACTCCATTCTGTTGAGGAGTTCTAGGAGCACTGAATTGTCTTTCAATACCTTTTTCCTCACAAAAGGAATTCAAATCAGCATTTTTGAACTCATCCCATTGTCTGATCTAATGACTTTCACTCTAAGGTTCACCTGATTCTCAACTCTCTTCACAAAGGGTTTGATCAGTCCACTTGTCTCATCCTTTGTTCTTAGAAAGAAAACCCAAGTAAACCTAGAATAATCATCTATTATCACAAGACAGTATGATTTCTTGCCTATACTCAATACATTGGTAGGTCCAAATAAATCCATATGCAACAATTGAAGAGGAGCAGAGATAGTGTTTATTGTCTTTGATTTGTGAGAAGCCTTGTGTTGCTTACCTTTAAGGCAGGCTACACAATGATCATCAAGTGTGAACTCTTTTGGGGAAGACCTCTGACCAATTGATTTTTGACAAGTAAGTTCATGGTCTTAATGTTCATATGACCCATCCTTCTATGCCAGAGAGAAGATTCAGTCATTGAAGCTTTTGAAAACAGACAGTTCACAACTTCTGATGGCATACCATTTAAGTCCAGACAATAAACATTATCTTTTCTAGGTGTTCTCAATAAAATAAAGCTCTCATCAACTACAAACTTTGGAGAAAGAATCATGCACTCTGTTTCACTGAACAGAGTGAAAAGCTTTTTATCACACACCTGAGACACACTCATCAGGTTGTATCTGAGTTGATCCACATAGTATACATCTTCTAAGGTTAACTTACCTCCTGTAACCTTACCTTTCCCTGAAACCTTACCTCCTCGTGGATTATCTCCAAAGGCAACATATCCTCCATTGAATGTAGTGAAGTCTTCAAGAAAGGATCTATTGCCAGTCATGTGCCTAGAGCAACCACTGTCCACATGCCATAAGTTCTCATTCCTGTCTGGGTTGCCCTGCACATAAAGGAAATAGGTTTGTGTCTTGAGGGAACCCAAGCCAATATGGTCTTGGGTTCTCCCTTTTCATTAACATAATTGACCTCTGTCAATCTGTTAAGCTTTAAAAGATAATCCTTGTTAGGGATCTCATGACTGGAATATTTAGTCACAATGGGTTGTCTCAGAGAAGAACTTGTAGTGGCAACAGTGTTTGAGATACCACTGATGCTATTGCTAGCAGCAGTGTTAACCTCTATATCTTTTTGATTGTTACCACTGCTTTCAGAAGCAACACTTTCATTACCACTGCTTGTGGAAGCAGTAGTATTGCTTAGTGAGGCTTTTGGTACCCATTTAGTAACTATCTTCACAGTCTTCTTTTCAACCTTTTTCTTTTGAACACTGACTTTTTTTTTAGGTTGATTTTTCCTTTTCTGAACCAGTTGTCTTTTAACAATAGGTTTTGGAACAGACCATCTGTTATTATACTATGTCCTTCTAGTTTGGAACTGCTTTTGATTTTGAAAATTTACCCTTTGATTTTGAAAAGTCATTCTTTGATTGAAAGGGTTATAGTAGCAGTCCTTAGCCAGATGGTTGAGATTACAGCATATAAAGCAGGGTTTTGGTTTGTTAATCTTATTCAGATCAACACCATGAGTTTGAGCCCATTGGTTGTTCCAATTCCTTTTGTTTCCTCTTGGTTTGTCACTTGTTTGAGGCTGTTTAGAAGTACCAGGATCACTGACATTCCTATGAGTGTATTTACCACCTTTTGCAGGTTGTGAGGTTGCAGGTTCCTGGTCAACTATCTTCTCCTTCCCTTTCCTAGAGGCTGTGGTATTCTTACTTGGCACATAGGGCATACCTCCCTTTTCATTAGTGAGGATGTGATTTTCCTCAGAGACAGTCTCTTGGGATTTGTTCTCAGTCTTACCCCTTTGTTCTTCCTCATCATCACTGCTTGAGGGATCTATATCACACACTCCTTCTTTTAGTTCCTCTCTGTTTAGTCTATCTAGGATATCTGTGGTAGGAGGAATGTAAGTGTGGTTGCGGGGTGGAGGAGTATTGTGATATCCTATCCCTCTTTTGAGTTCATCATGAACTTGAGCCTTTAGAATTTCTTCCAAGGCTTTAGAGGACTTGGAGAATTTATCAAGATCTTCCTTAGCTTTTTCTAATTCCTTCTTGACAGATTCTAATTCCTCACCAGACTTTACCAGTTTCTTCTCAAACTCCTTTTTCTCCCACTTCCAGTAATTGTAGTCATACTCAAACTGGAGTTCATTCTCTTTGTAGGACTTGATTTGGTCCTCTAGATTCTCAATGACTATCCTATACTCTCTCCTATCAACTTCCATGCTTTTGATGGTATCACTCATAGTCTGATTGTGATCCCTATACTTTTTAACAGTTTCAACACAAGAATCAGAACATAATTTAGAGGATACCTCTGCTGGAAGTTCAGGTTCAGTGATTTTGGCCATCAAAGCATGATTCTGGATGGCTTCTTCAGCTTGATCACTCCAATCAAATCCCATGCCTTCTTGTGATACCAAGGCTTAAGAGGAGTTGGAATTGTTGCCTCTGTTGGGTCTTGGAGCATATGCTTGTCCTCCATTGTTGGCTTGTTGATGAGTGCCACTCCCTTTGCATTCTCTGGCAAAGTGTCCAGGCTCATTGCACTTGTAGCATCTCACCTTGGATTTGTCAAAGCCAGCAAGGTCTCCTCTCTTGGCATCAAAGTTGTTCCTGCCAGTCCTCCTTATAAACCTCTTCATCTTCATGGTCAACATGGCCATCTGCCACTTGATGTCCATCTCCTCCAAATCATCAGCATTGATTTGTTTAAGATCATCATTGATCAAAGGAGATCTTACATGATTGGCAAGGAATGCTTCCAAGACTGCATCTCCACTAGCATCCTGTGACAAAGAGGGTTTATCATTAGTATTATCATGATAATTACTAGCAGGGTTAACATTAGCAGTACTAGCAGTATTAATATTTGAAGAAGGATTTTCAGAAGAATAGAGGGCAATTGTATGAGAATATCCAGTAGGTCTTCTTTTGGCCTCCACTTCAGCTTCAAAAATCCTGAGATCATTGTACAGATCTTCAAGCTCCTTATCCTCCAAGTCATCTCCTTGTCTGAATGACACAGTATACATAGTCCATTCCTCACTCAGAGATCTGAGGAATTTTCTATTGACTTCATCCTTCTCCATCTTCACATCTACATTGGCAAGTTCTCCAATTAGTTTGTTGAACCTGTCAAAAGTTTGAGTCATGGACTCATTCTTTGTAGAAGTGAAGTTTCCATATTGCTGCTTCAACAGGGCCTTTTGATTTCTCTTGGAACTTTTGGTTCCAGACAATCTCTTCTCCAGGGCATTCCACAGTGATTTAGCATCTGGACAGGTACATAACTGGTGTTGGTATTCATTGGGAATAGCCAACAGCAGGGTGCTTAAAGCTTTCATCTCAGTCTGCTTTCTCTTTTTGTCTGCATCAGATTTTGGGGGTGCTCCAGCAACAGCAGGTTCAGGAACACTAGGTCCATGTTCAACTACCTCCCATAAGGCATAATCAGTAAGAAGCATGTATTGCTTGATTCTAATTTTCCACATCTCAAACTCATTGGGTTTGAGCATGGGGACTTTGGACACAAGAAAAGAATCCTGGGAATCCATTGATCTAAGAGTATTCTGAACACAAGCTCTGATACCACTTGACAGGATCTAAAAATCAATATCAATATCAGAATACTTAATCAAAGAAGTTTGCGGAATAACACTTTGATTATAAAACAGAACAATGGATTTAAACAAACTGTTTGTATTGATTTCAATAGCTCAATGATAACAACTACAAGCCCCAATCTGTTTGAACAGGCTCAAACAGACGTGCAACACTTCTCTATTGCAGGGATTTCAAGAACAATCTTGAGGCTCTTAATTCTAACACAAAAGCTATCAAACTCGTGTCTAACAAAATAAAACCTATCAGCTATATATACTACTTAACAGATTACAATAAGGAAACTAGATTTACAAGATAATCTCTAAAATATCTCCAAGCATATCGTATCTTGTCTATATCTTCAAGTCATCGCAATCCTTTCCTTATCTTCATCTTGATAGCAGTAGTAAAACAAAAGCAGTGTTAACTGTACACCAGCAGTATTAATCTCAGAACCAGCAATGGTAATCTTCAAGAGCAGTGGTAATCTGGTACAGCAGTGGTAATCTTGATCTTCATTCATTCACCACATACTGGCAGTGGTAATCTTCACTTAATCAGCAGTAGTAACAATTCCAAAGCCAGCAGTGGTAATCATCTGCAGTATTAACCTTCAATCTTCAGCAGTGGTAAAGTATCAGACTCAACATTTTTCGATCTAATTTGCAGCCTGCAAAATCACTATCTGAAAAAGCAGTTAGATCGAAACCTGAGTCCCTGGGTATCAGAGACCAAGGTTGGGAGTCCCTTTCAGATATCTGAAGATGCGCTTTACAGCCTTCAGATGGGATTCCTTTGGGTCAGCCTGATATCGTGCGCATAGGCAGGTGGCATACATGATATCAGGACGGCTCGCTGTAAGATATAGCAGTGAGCCTATCATTCCTCTATAGGTAGAAACATCGACAGATTTTCCATTGGAATCCTTGTCTAGTTTGAGAGGAGGAGCCATGGGTGTTTTCATTTCAGAGCAAGCAGTGAGATCAAATTTCTTCAGCATATCTCGAACATACTTGCCTTGAGAGATGAAAATCCCCTTTTCAGACTGTTTAACCTGAAGTCCTAAGAAATAGGTTAGTTCACCCATCATAGACATCTTGTACTGAGATTGCATAAGTGACTCAACTTTTTGCAAAGTTTGGCTTTCATGGATCCAAAAATAATGTCATCAACATAAATTTGGGCAAGGAAAACATGATCCTTGTAAGACTTGACAGACAGAGTGCTGTCAATCTTTCCACGAGTGAAACCTTCAGCGATAAGAAAAGTAGATAAGGTTTCATACCAGGCTCTAGGTTCCTGCTTTAGACCATACAAAGCCTTGTTTAGCTTGTAAACATGGTTTGGATGCTTAGGATCAGTGAATCCTGGAGGTTGAGCAAGGTAGACTTCTTCAGCGAGTTTCCCATTTAGAAACGCACCTTTGACGTCCATTTGGTAGACCTGAAAGTTCATGTGAGCAGCATAGGCAAGAAATAGTCTTATGGCTTCAAGTCTAGCAACAGGGGCAAAAGTTTCGTCATAGTCTATCCCCTCTTCTTGTCTATAGCCTTGTGCAACAAGTCTAGCCTTGTTACGAATGACTATACCATGCTCATCTAGTTTGTTTCGAAAAACCCATTTGAGACCAATGATGGTCTTTCTAGATGGCTTGTGAACAAATGTCCAGACAAGGTTTCTTTCGAACTCAGCGAGTTCTTCTTGCATCGCTGAGACCCAAGATGGATCAGCGAGCGCTTCATCTACTTTTGTAGGTTCATGTTCAGATAGAAAGCTGACATAAAGACAGTGGTTACCTGACTGTTGTCGAGTTTTGACTCTAGTAGAGGGATCACCAAGTACCTGATCAATTGGATGATCTTTGGTCCATCTGAGAGCAGGAGGCTGAGGAGTAGCCTGTAGAGGTTCAACATTTGTTGATGAAGTAGATTCATCAACGATGACCTGAATAGGTTCAGCGGCTGAAAGGATAGAAGCCTCAGGGACATCATTCACTTGAAGAGGGTTGTCAGCATCTTGTACAACTTCAGCAGAGCCTGAAGTTGACGGAATATCTTCCTGAGAAATAGTGGGAGATACTTGATTCAAAGGAATCGTTGAGTGGATAGGGGTATCCTGTGGGATATTAGGTTCTTCGAATCCATCAGGGATGTATGATGAAGATCCTGCAACAGGAGTGCTAACCTTAGGAATGTCATTTTCAGGATCCTGAAAGTAAAAGTTAGCCCATTGATCTATATCATCACTATCAGTAAAAGAAGGAGCGGATGAAAATGGATCAATTTCATCAAACTTGACATGGATGGTTTCTTCTAGAGTTTGCCTACGTTTGTTAAAAACGCGATAGGCCTTGGACACAGTGGAGTATCCAACAAGAAAACCATCGTCAGCTTTGGCATCAAACTTTCTCAGATTATCTCTGTCGTTTTTGATATAACAATTACAACCAAAGATATGAAAGTAGGAAATGTTTGGCTTTCTTCCCCTGAAGAGTTCATAGGCGGTTTTCTTGAATCGTGTCACGATCAGCAACCTGTTCTGGGTATAACAGGCCGTGTTGACAGCTTCAGCCCAAAATTGAAGAGGTAGACGTGCTTCAATCAGCATCGACCTTGCAGCTTCAATTAGCGTGCGATTTCTTCGTTCAGCGACCCCGTTTTGCTGAGGAGTTCGAACGGATGAGAAGTTTTGAGAGATTCCCTTGCTATCAAGAAAATCATCAAGAACACTGTTTTTGAATTCAGTGCCGTGATCACTTCTTAGAGAACGAACAGTGATCTGATTATACTTCTCCATCTGAAGAATGAAGTTGATAATCTCTTGAGAGGCATCGCTCTTGGATTTGAGGAAGAACACCCAAGTGTATCTTGAGTATTCGTCCACAATCACTAGTGTATAGCGCTTTCCACCAATAGACTGAGTATTGACAGGTCCGAAGAGATCCATGTGCAATAGGTGTAGTGGAGAGGAGATAGTGGAGACCTGCTTCGATTTGAAAGAAGCTCTGGTCTGCTTTCCCTTTTCGCATGCTGAGCAAAGAGATTCCTCTACAAAGCTCTTTTCAGGGAGACCATCAACCAGATTGCTGATAGAGAGTTGATTAATGGTTTTGAAGTTAAGGTGAGAGAGACGCTTGTGCCAGAGCCAGTTGATGTCAGAAGAGGCCTTGGACATGAAGCACACATTTTCAGTGGATGTGTCCATGTTGATAGTATAGACATCACAAAAACGTTGTCCTCTGAGAATGACTTTCTTGTGCCTGTTCTTCACCTTACAATCCTTCTTGGAGAAAGAGACTTTGTGATCCTTATCACAAAGTTGACTGATACTCAGCAGGTTGTGAGTCAGTCCTTCACATACGATACCTTCTTAAAGGTAGTCTTACCATTGGTTAAGGTACCATAACCTTTAGTGATACCTCTTCCTTCACCGCCAAATTTGACTGAAGGGCCTGCTTCTTCTTTAAAGTCAACCAACACATGCTTGTTTCCAGTCATGTGCTTTGAGCATCCGTTATCAAGATACCAGATGCCCTTTCCCTGAAAAGGTGGGAGTGAGGATGAAGTAGGTGTAGCAGGAACCTCTTCGGGGATGTCCTCAAGCTGCGCCATGAGAACTGGTTCAGCTTCTTCAATGATAGCCATCAGACATGTGGCTTCAGTGGTGTCTTCCTCATCTGAGGAATCGTCAGAGGAATCGTCCCATCCTTTGCCTTCAGCGATTAGACCTTTGCCTTTTCGTTGGTATTTCAGCTTGCGATATTTCGCCTTCAGCTTCCAGTATTTGTCCTCCTTGGAAGCTGGAGAGGAAGATTCAGCGAACTGATTCTTCTTGTACCTGCATTCAGTAGCATAGTATCCCTTTCCCTGACACTTGAAGCAAGTAGCAGAGGCCTTATCACCAGAAGGTGTTTCAGCCTTGTTAGTAAGAAAGAGTGGTTTGGACTTTCGGAAGTTTCCTTTTCGTCCAAACTTCTTGAAATGCTTAGAAAGAAGAGCAAGGGACTCATTGAGCTCAGTCTCAGTATCAGAGACGTGGTCAGATCAGAATCGTCTATCTCAGTGATGGTCACTGTTGAGACAGGATTACAGGGTTTGAGGAGAGTCAGAAATTAAAGCAAGAGAGGTGCTTTTGACATCCTTAGTATCTCTTATGAGATTAGACTTAAGGGTCTTGTGCTGTTCATTGTTGAGCATCATACCATATAACTCACTGAGAGTTAGTCTTTATGTCCTTTGACATTTTAAGACACATGGTGTAATTTTCCCAGTGATCCGGGAGAGCTTCCATGAACTTAGTGATTACCTGCGAGTTGGATTAGAAGACGTCGTAGGTCTTCAGATCTATCAAGAGGCAGTTAAACCTCTGATGGGTCTGGGAGAGAGTTTCACCTTTAACAGCGATGAACTTCTCATACTGACGTATGAGGTGAATCTTTCTAGATTCCATGAGAGCATCAGCGCCCTCGTATTGGAGACACAGAGTGTCCCATATCTCCTTAGTAGATTTCAGCTTGTTGATGGAGTGAAATACTTCATCAGGAAGAGACATAGCTATCAGAGATCTTGCCTTGGTGTCAATATTCACCAGACGTCTATCTTCATCAGACCAGTTAGCAACTAGTTTGACAAAGCTTCTTTCCTGTAATGCAGGGGTGTTATCAGTAGCAGCAACGGAAGGGATTATAGAAGTGGGAACGTGTGGTCCATGCTCTATAAAGTAGGGGATTTAAGGATCAGAACCAGCTAAGAATAGCTCCATCCGAGATTTCCAGAGAGGGAAATTTTCGGGCATGAATCTGGGTGGCTTTGCCAGAGATCCAGAATCGAAGTAAGAATCTTTAGAAGGAAAGGTGGCCATAGTGTGGATCTAGAAACTATGTTTCTTTTGTGAACGGTTAAGTAGAAGAAAGAGTTTCTAACCGCTCTGATACCACTTGTTGGTCCTCTTTCGATGGCCAGCTGTGTAAATTGTATTGTAGAAGGGGGGGGGGGGGGGGGTTGAATACAATCAACACAGTTTCTTCTACTTAATTTAATTCACAACCCATATGGAGTTTTTGTGTGAACTAAAATAGATTGTTTGTTGAAGCGGATCTAGACTATGTCATGATCCAAACTGTTAGGACCAAATTGTCCTAATTAGAAAGTTTTATAAAGGAAGCTTTGCGAAGAATTAATTAGTGTGTAGCTAGTTAATTAGATAATGGGCTTGGGCTTGGGCTTGGTGTATTTGGGCCCTATATATAAAGGGTGAATAGAGGGAAAGGAAAAGTGTGGAAAAATCATTGTGAAAAAATCATCATTTCTAATGAGAGTCTAGAGAGAGAGAAAAGTGTGTGTGTTCTTGTAACTTTTGAGATCTCAATAATAAACACAAGAACTTTCATTTTTGTCTCTTGATTTACTCTTTGAATCCTCTTTTTGTTTGATTCTTGGGTCCTACAAATGGTATCAGAGCCAAACAAATCATTAGATTTGTTTGTTCCTATGGAATCATTCAAAGAGGATTTTTCTTGGGTTTTGAAGATTTATTCTTGAAGAAAAAGTTTGAATATGAGCTTTTTTTTTGGGTTTTGGATCTTGGAGATTATGAAGATTGGAGTTTCGGTTGTGATTATATCCGTTTTCCGAATCGGAAAACATGTTTTCCGATTCCTTTAAGATTATCATCTTTTCCGACTCGGGAAACATGAATAACCCGACTTGGGTATTCGAGTTTCCCGACTTGTTCTTGAATGGAACCTTTGATTTTTCATTGTTTTCCAACTTGATTTTGGGTTAGGTTTTGTTTTCCGAATTGGGTATTATATTCTGAATCGGACTTGACAGTCCGTATCACGTGGAGCATGAAAGTCCGAATCATGCTGGAAGTGGAGAATTTGGGATAATTTGGAAGTCACGTGCTGCATCATGAACTGATTTCAAGGTTTGATAACATTTGTCATCTTTGGTCCCTAAAGTTTGAGGTGTTAAACACTTTAAATTTTCAAGTTTTACTACTTGTCGCTGCCAACCCCTGGAGTTTGAAGATCATTTATTTAACAACTTTGGACAATATGTCAAATCCAACCCCTGCACTTCTTGATTCAAGTTCTGTCAAATTCGGTCCCTCAAGTTCAAGTTCTGAATGTTTACAAGATTAACCCCTAGAGTTCAAAGTTCTGGATTTTTACAAATTCAGCCCCTGGAGTTTAAGATTTTCACATCTTTTTCAGAAAATTTTATTTTTTCTGATTTGGGACTTCCAGGTTTCGGGGTTTGGGACTATTTGACGAAATTTCTTCCCTATGAAGCTAAATTGCTAAAAGTCAGTTCGAGAATCATCTTCAGATACGCTTTCAAGATTATATTCCGCTGCGCTCTAGATTCACCCAAATTCAAATACTTTTGACTCTTCAAAACCCCTGCGCTTAAATAGCCACATTTCTTTCCCAATTGGTTTGTAAAGATCTCATCAGCCCGATTTTTAGCCCAAATTCAGTTTTCAATCGTGAAAATTGAATTTCTCTCATTTCCCCAACTGCTCCAGATTCTTTGAAGACATGTCAGATTTGTAACGATTTCAGAACGACGGTGAACTGATTCTGCATTTAGTTAGATTACTCAGAAGCCTGACTCTCTGCAACCATTATTCTAGAGTTTTTCCTCGATGGAATTATTCCTCCTGTCCGGTGGAGTTGAGTTTTTCCTTGGATGCCAGCTTCGGTGAATGGTACTGTTGCAATGTGCTTAATTCCTAACCATTTCACCGTTGTGGAGGTTCAGTTGCGATCTAGAATTTTGAGTGATGATCGTCATCCATCTAACTAAGAAGACTAGATCTGGATCTGATTGCTTGACATTTTGGAAGATTTCAGGAAATCGACTATTTTCTGAGCAGTAGAGAGATCAAAGCAGAGCATCTCGTTCAGCATCTACTCCCAGTTTCTCATTCCATACGGTGTTTCGGTGATCCAAGCTTCAGTGTTCCCAGTTGTGAGCTTATCAGATTTAAAGCTCTTATGCTGAATTCCTATTCAACAAGGGGTCAAAGACAGAACCTTTACTTTTCTTGCTGATCTGCACGGTAACTCACACATGCATCTATCCATTTGTTTCTCTTGGCCGGAGATCAACATAATTGGATGAATCAACATGCTCTGGTTCAAGCTGTTGTATTCTGCGGTTATCAGACGTGTCGAGTTATTTACAGGTTGAGCTGTAGTTTGTGCAATCAGTCGCGGTTATTGCAAATCGGATCTGGTCTTTCAGTTGAAAATGAAGATGAAGAGCTACAATCGAGGGGGAGCTTGGAGATCAAATGTAGCCGAACGCCACTAAGGTTTTCTCACGAAAGCAAGGGGGAGAAGATCAGAGATGCTTCCTTTACAAAACTTTAGGGGGAGATTGTTAGGACCAAATTGTCCTAATTAGAAAGTTTTATAAAGGAAGCTTTGAGAAGAATTAATTAGTGTGTAGCTAGTTAATTAGATAATGGGCTTGGGCTTGGGCTTGGTGTATTTGGGCCCTATATATAAAGGGTGAATAGAGGGAAAGGAAAAGTGTGGAAAAATCATTATGAAAAAAATCATCATTTCTAATGAGAGTCTAGAGAGAGAGAAAAGTGTGTGTGTTCTTGTAACTTTTGAGATCTCAATAATAAACACAAGAACTTTCATTTTTGTCTCTTGATTTACTCTTTGAATCCTCTTTTTGTTTGATTCTTGGGTCCTACACAAACAATCCATAAGTATTTCACGAAGCATTTGCTTATGCACAAAGCAAGAATAGAGATAGATATAAATGAACCTTGATAGAGAGAGAAAGGATTGGGGTATAGAAGCATGAACCAAGGTTGGTTTGAAGAACAAACCTAATGCTCATGTTTATACCCCATGCATTAAATGCATGGCAGAACCACTTTTGCACGTGGCAAACTAGGAGTGGTTCTATTGTACTATATACTATAAACGACGGCCCATACTTGGTAGGGTTATGGTCTATAGTTTACAATTGCCTTATGGTTGACAAGCAAAGAGGGAGCAGTGAAGAGACATCCCCTTTTTGTACTCTTGTCAGAAAGGCAAATCAAATCCTTTGCGTGCATATAGGAGGGAAAGACAAATCTTGAATTCGTAAAGAGCAAGTCACTGATCGGGCCTTAGAGTCGCTGATCTCTGGGAAAGATCAGGGAGGCGCTGTGACTTGTCTTCAGCAGAACGTCATGCAGAGTAGTCAGCTTGCTATCAATGAGTTCAACTTCAGATCACAAGCTTGCTGACTCTTTCATTCAGCTTACATCAATAGATGGTGCTGATGGTTTTCTTATGGCATGACTATTTGTCTTTCAAGGGATACTTAGCTGACGTCAGGTCTTGTTGATACTGAACGGAGTCAGTGATCAGCAATCGTTGATTGCCCAAACTGTCAGATATAAAGAATAGCTGAAGTAGTGAACTTCATCTTTCAGTAGTGCTAAGTATTTTACAGAAGATAGATAAAGGATCATTGGTATTTAACAAAGTCTTAGGAAGACTGGATCAATTACCTTAGAACAACAAATTTATTAGACTAGAATCCATATATCACATGAATTACCAAGTGGTTTGAGCGCACAAGCCAACCCATGCTATTTCTTGTAGGTAACCACTTGTACCAATCACATCTTAAGCGAAGACACGATTTCTAGATCTTCGGGACATCATATATAAAACTCCGTGCATATTTAATCCCCTAAGTGCGTTCTGGCCCGGTACCACCCGATGAATTTTATAAAAAACAAAATAGACCGCACCATCCGGGACTGGATGTACTCTGGCCGGTACCACCCGATTATCGCAGAGTCTTTTCACCCCCCAACTTCGGTTTGAACGCGGGCGCTCAAGGTTTGGGCACTTCCAACGCCCGCGTACCTTACGCCAGGGGTGTCCCCAAATGGGTCGCACTCACTGATCTATGATTTAACCTAAGGATTTTTAGCCAGTTTTAATTTCAAAAACTTAAAAGTGACTGATTCGAAAAACAGACTGTAATCGAACCTTTTTCAATTTAAAAGGAATTCATTTGATTTTGGAAAGACTATATTTTATCTGAACCACGCAATTATGACAGATCACGCAAGATAAAATATACATTGTTGATGCGGTAATTATTGTATATAAAAAGCGAAACAAGTTTTAACCTCTAATGCCTAGCCACTGTCTTACCACATTCACAGGCAAGCGTACCCGATCGTGAGTAATATAGTGTAGGAAAGTCCAGGTATCGTATCTACCACTGGGAACGGTCAAGTTTACGTAGACTATTAATCTTGACTAGTTTAATTAACCTAAAGCTTTTGGGGGTTTTTTATGAAAAAGGTTTAATTAAATAAAAAGACAACTAAATTAACTAAGACACTAAGAAAGCAAATAAAAGATTGATTAAAAGTATATGAATGAAAACATTAGTACTTATTATGGTATAGTGATTCCCCAAGTGGATGATTTAAACAGGCCAAAGGTTTGGTTGTTTTGGTTATTGTAGGAATTTAAGTCTAGGACACCCTAACATGTGAATATTATGGCTATCAACTAGGTTTTTGATCCACCTAGTCCCAATACATAGACTGTTTGTCAGGAAATCTAGTACCGGTCACCCAATCCTATCTCTATTGCACGGTATTCTACTACCTGGTCGCTCTCGGTCCGAGTAACCACCTAACACAACTCTCCGGGTTATGAAGGGAAGGTCAAGAAAGGTTGATTAACCTATCGGAGTCTATCTATTTTGGTCAAACAGATACACCCAATCAACGAGTTCAAATAACCAAACAATATGAATCAGATCGGAACCATAACATACATTAATTGAACCAAAAACAAACCAATAAACATTAAATCATAAAATCATCATCCACAAGGTTCATCAACCACAATAAGTACCACTACTAAAAACTACTCACTAAACATAATAAAGTCAGAAAATACAAGAGTAGAAACAGACGTTATACCGACAGTACAACGACGGATGATCGAGAATCGAACCCCGCAGCGTATCGGCACAATAATCCTCTCTTCCTCTAACACTAAAGAACTCAGAACTACACACAAATTTGACTCTATCTGTATGTCTCTATGAAAACTGAAGGAGGAGGCCAGTATTTAAAAGGAGAGACTCGAAGCCCATTTCGCGATAGCTAAACGGCTTACTCGCGGCGCGAAACACTTAGGTCAAACCATGGATTTCAACTTTGACGAACTTGGCGGCGCCAGACTTGAAACTTCGTGAACGCTAAATGGCTATTGGATTGAGTTTGTGCAATTTTCATGTTTTCTCGCCTTTTTCCGTACTTTTCCGTTCCACGGCCTCCAAAACCTATAAAAGTAAGAATAAGTCCAAAGTGTGAGTAAATAGACCAGAAATGGGTGAGAAATGGGGTTAATTCATTCAATTAAGCATAACCAAAACATGTATAATTTGGTGTTATCAAAATCTCCACACTTAAGCTTTGATTGTCCTCAATCAAAAGACTGAAAGATAAGAAAAATAACGCCAAAATTATCTCACCCAAGATCATTCAAGAGAACAAAGAATACTCACACAATCGAACACAAGAACAAGATACATCAAGCAATTGGATACCAAGATCAACCTTTTAGCCTCACATAGTATGAATGACAATTTAAAGTGTATCTCTCGGGGGTAAAAGTGTATATATGATACGTGATCACACCAATACTCGACTAAGTCCCGCATGCATAAGCTTGTCACCAAATCAAATCTCCACCACTGAGAAGTTGTCAACCGTCAAGAGGACTTTAGGGTTGTAATGTTAGGCCAAGGGTTAAGGGTAGGATAAAGGATATATAAGTGTCTAAGGGTTGTAGCAAAAACCTGAAAACCAATCAGTTCAAGATCCAAATTAATCATCTGACTTTTGAGATTTTTAGAGCTCGGGATTTCCATCACTTTCACTTTTATATCGGCCTAAGCATATTGCTTATTTGTGGCTTCGATATTTTTTCTTTTCTTTTTTCAGCACATCGACTCTTTTGATTTTGCTTTTTTCGATAAGGAGTCGTTTTCTCTTTTACTATGTTTCTCTTTTCTTTTCTTTTGTTTTCTTTATTTTCAAGCTCCATTTTTTTCTTTTGAGTAGCAACTATGTTGCTTTTTACTCTTTTCACAATCCCTTTCTCTATTTGTCAGATTCATAAAACGGATCAAAAACATGAAAAGCATTCAACTTTGAGCTACGGCCAAAAGATAGATAAAGAATGAATGGCTAAAGGATAAATGTATTGGGTAAAGAAATGAAAAGGCTAAGGCTCAAAAGGGTTACAAGGGATAAAGTACTAAAGATGAGTATTTTCAGCAATTCGGCTAGGCAGATTAAATAACCTTAAGATGAGGTTATCTAACGAAGGCTAAAAGGGTTAGAAACGAAGGCCTCTATCAGTGCAATGGTGATAAATACTTCTCTTATGTGGTCTCGACAAACATTCAATGACAAGTTCTACCTTGGGTCAAAGTCGGTATTCCTCACGAAATAATACATAATCAGGCTCAAACTCTCAAAGGAATTGGGCGAGGCACTCATGGTAATTGGTATTCCAACGAATCCTTTTACTCAACTAATCTCATTTAGTGTTCTCTTACGCAAGCAACTAGGTTCCAAAAACAATCTCAGATTTCGAAAAAAATTGGGGTCAAGTCTCAAAGCTTTCAAAAATTTGAAAAACGACAAACCAAAAAGCAAAAAGTGAACCCCATTAAACAGATAAGTCTACATAATCCCCTCCCCACACTTAAAATTTGCAGTGTCCTCAATGCAACAGTTAAAACAATTAAGGAGTAATTGGGAAAAAGAGAAACTTCCCGGGTTATGTGACAAAATCTGTTTTGATCTGAGAGAGAGTATTCCAAAATCGTGCTCGGTTCAAGATCTTAGATCGCTGTATCTATCACCAAAAAAGAAAAAGGAAAACTAAAAACGAACAAAAGAAAATAAACCAAACTAAGCAAACAATTAAAAAGTCTTAAGTCCTAAGCAAACCAAACAAAATAAAAAGTTGTCCAACCAAACCAACCAAACAAAGCAAGAATAAAAAATTGTTTAAACAACCATATCGAATAGGAGGTAAAAGAGATAGAGATGAATAAGGGCCACGAGTTTGGTTGCGCCAATCCTCGAATGTAGGGTAACCGGGTGGTGCGTCCTCGGAGTACGGCCACAAAGGTGATAGAGCATAAGCGGTATTCGGTTGAATACCGAAGTGGGAGGCCATTTGGTTCATCACTCCACTTTGCCAATTTGCTTGGTGGAGAGCCTCCGTTGTGTTGTACTCCATGTGTTGATGATGTTGGCCATAGGACAATGACATCTCCGAGAGTTGGTTACTCAAGTCTTGGTAACCCGAATATGCCGTCCATTCCGCCGGTTGTTCTCCCGCGTTCGTCCCACTCGTGCCTCCGGTCTTTTGCGTGCTCCGAGGTGCTCTCCTCGTCCCATAAGCTTGAGGGTTGTCAATCCACGTGTTCCGATCCCCACTAATCAGATGATCAACCAACCCCACACCTATGCCACGGAGTTGGTCCATATCAATCAACCCCATCTCACCAAGGTCCGTCATCGAGGCAATGGAACCCTCCGTTAGGATACCGAAGTGCTTGTCTAGAAGCGTAGAATATTGGCCACCAACCAATCGACTCCCCTCTCGATAACCACCCACCTTAGCGAGTTGCACGACAATAAGGTACGGAGCATTCGGATACTTGTCTTGCGTAGAGAGTTGCTCAAGAAGCCAAAGATCGTATGAAGAAACTTTTTTCTCACTCGAGGAACGAGCATTTACCGCGTGAATGAGCATGCGGTGCAAAAGTCGGTCCGTAGAAGCAAGAAAACCCTTCACCTTTAGATTGTTCCCATAGTCACCATCACCCAAGATTGCCCAAGCCAACCGAGGATCAAAACCGTCTTGTCTTTTCGCAGTCGCCCACGTGTATTCCACAAATCTAGGAACATCGACCTCATCTTGGGTATATATCCCCAAAGCAACGGCAAACTCTACCAACGAAAGCGATCGCCACACGCCACCGAGTCGGAATGTCATGCATGACTGATAGAACTCTTCGAGGGCCATTATGGCGTCGAAACGAAAAGTGGCCACGAACTCAATGATAAGCTCGCGGTAGAGGGTCTCGGCAATGTCGAAGATTCATTCCCATGCACGGCATATGTAATACTCGGTACCATCCTCGTCATAGGCGTGCTTTTCGAGTATCTCCTTGATGTCGTTCTCGACTCCCATGGATCTAAGGAGGTTCCAATCAACTCTCCTTGGCACTAACACTTGACGAGTGAGAAGCCGGTTAACTGTATCCCGGTATTCCTCACGCTGCGAAGCGTTCAAGGTTGGGTCGTTCATGAAAAAGGTGAAGGCGTGGCTCCCATCCGGTGCACGGAAGGTAGGAGCGGTGGAAGTTGATGAGCGGGTTCTTTGTCTCTACAAAAATTCAAAATACCATTGTCTTAGATACGTTTGATCAATAAACGCAAGACAAGGTTCATGCATATCAAAATTCAACGAGACAATGCTCCCATGACTAACAAGTTCAACTAACGAATGTATGCATTAAAAATCAAATCAAAAGGGGAGTGTGTAACATCCCCACACTTGAACTTTTAGTCCAACTTCCATCAAAACCAATCTAGCTAACTAAACAAGAATGGGGGATTTTGGTGTTATCAAAATCCCCACACTTATCATCAAAGCACATTCACTAGATTAAACAAACAAATAGCATGCTAGAATGAAATTTCAATCAAAGTGCATAGCATGCATTAATCAATAAGCACTAAAACAATCAATGGAGTTTCAAGAATAATCTAAATCCTATGAAAGCATAAAAACACCATTGATGCCCAAATCAAGATCTAATCTAACCAAATCAAGATAATCCAACGAAATTGAGGCTAGGAAACATACCTTGGCCATGAAGAATGATGAAATTGAAGCTCAAAAGGTTCGAATTTCGCAAGTGCTTGAAGAGGGTTAGCGGCACCTAGAGAGAATTAGGGTTGTGTACTTTGAAAAAGTGAGAAAAAGGGGTTTAAAAAACCCGTCTGCACCGTTTTCGCGTCGCCAAACATATAGTTTCGCGTCGCTAAACGGGCGGTTTTCAAAAAATTTACCTAATTTGAAAAATTCGCGTCGCGAGACGGCTTATTCACGCCGCGAGATTCGAAAATTTTACCTGATACCAAGGCTAGCTGACTTCGCGTCGCCAAGCTTAAAAACTGGCGAACGCGAAGAGCTCACTGTTTCCACTTTTCGTAAACTTTCATCGCGCGTCGGTTTTGCTCGATTTTGGCTTCTATCTCCTCCGTATGGTTATCTAAGCAATAACAAACAAAATTATTAGTAAAAACACACTTGAAAAATGCTAAAAATGAAAAACGAAAAAAATGCTCGGGTTGCCTCCCGAGAAGCGCTTCATTTTTGAACGGGTCTAGAGCTCGACCCCTTTTCCGGCTCATTTCTTGGCATGTCGGGCTGACGAGCCCTTCTTCTTTCTATACTCTTTCTTGGAGTGTCCCGACCCATTGGGTGTTTGATCTTTTTGAAGTATCGGGTTCGGATAATCCTCCGTCTTCTTTGCATGTTCATGAGGGAGTAGTGGGCGGTTCGTGTTCTTCTTGTAGGCTTGAGAAGGATCCTCATAAGGTTCATCGAGATGGGTGACCGGCTCTCCGTTGGGATCAAAGTAAATCTGCTTATCTCCATACCCCAAGCTTGTCACTTGATTCCGCATGTCGGTATTCACTTGGGCGGTTTGTAGAAAAGCTCTTCCAAGAATTATCGGGATCTCCGTGTCCTTCGAAAGGTTAGCTATGATGAAGTCCGTGAAGTAGACAAAGTTTCCAATTCGAATCGGGACTCCTTTCGCTATTCCCAACGGCTTAGTCATGTATCCATTTACCCCTCGGTATTGATAGTCTGTTGGAACGATCTTCTTGACTCACATTTTCCTGCAATAACCAACAGGCATCATGTTAAGAGCGGCACCTGAATCTATCAAAGCAAGACCATTAAACTTAGAACATGAAATAGGTAAATTGTAACTTCCCGGATCATGCTTGATAGGTGCAATGTAGATGAGTTCATCTTCCGCCGCCTTCTCTTTCTCCTTCTCTTTTCCTTTATCCTCCTTCTTCGGAATCACGAACTCCGCATATCCGCCTTGCTTTCCGTCTTCCTCCTCATCATCACTTGAAGAAATGAGTCTTTTAAGTCCTAGATGCTCGAACGAAATGGTGAACCCCTTCGAGTCATAGTCCGTGGCATAATCGGGTTCACTACCACTATCGCTCTCCACATACTTCTTTGTGTAAATATCCGTCCACTTCTTCTTTGATGGTTTCTGGTCATCATGAGCATCGGTTTCGCGTTCTCTACCTTCGGGTTGACTTGGGTTTGCGTTGGTAGCTCCCCTTGAGTCCTTTCACTTAGCAATTGTGAAACACGACCAACTTGCAATTCCAAATTCTGGATGGTACTTTGGTGGTTACGTAAGTACGAACTGTTAGAACCTGACTGGTCTGTTTGTAAAGAAGTCAGGGACGTCTTTTGATATTATGTAATAGTTAGTTTTATAACAATACTTTTGTGCGCCTCTTAAAAGAGTCATAGACTCTAGGGGTTGTTTTGTAACTTCGGCTCTATATATAGGGGTCGATAGTTAACGTTATAAAATGTTCTTGCAACTAACAACTTTAGTCATATGCTTTGTCGTATTGTCGTGTTCTTCATATTACTTGCATATCTGATTGCTTGATCCGTTACATTGCATTCTTGTCGAATATCGGACTCTCAATTGGTATCAGAGCTCGTGTTTTGGTAGTTTTGGACAGAAATCTGACGTTATTTTTGATTTCCCGAATCGGAACATCAGTTCCCGAATTGGACACAAGTGTCCCGATTCGGAACATCTGATTTCCCGAATTGGAAATCTCAAACTCCCGAATCGGATCTTTTGCCACTCCCGAATTGGAAATTTGAACTCCCGAATCGGGACTCTCATTTCCCGAATCGGGACTTGGCTTAATCTCCCGAATCGGGACTCATTCTCACTCCCGTATCGGGACTTGCAACTCCCGAATCGGGACTTGCAGTCTTTCCCGCCTTAGCCTTTCTTTTTGAAATTCTCGAATTTCTATAAAAGGAACGCTTTAAGCGCGGAAGCTCTGTCCAATCAGAAATCACAAACTACTCAAAACAGATCCTATTTCCGAGGACGCAATGTCAAAAGAAATAATCAGTATTGGTTCTGAAACACGACCTCCAGTATTAGTCGTCGGCGAATACCAGCAATGGAAACGCCGAATGATTAACTTCCTCGACTTACTGGATGACAAACTGATGGTCTCCATCACTGAGGGACCAATCAGACCAACGGTTACTGTAGCTGAAGTAGCCAGAACCGATGTCACCTCCTATCTACCTGCATATGAGGTTGAAAAACCCTACGACATGTTCACACATGAACAACGAGCCAGGGCAGCCATTGATAAACGTGCTCTCACGTTACTCACTATGGCTCTACCTAATGACATGTTCGCGAGAGTTGACAGCTGTAAAGATGCCAGAGCAATGTGGCTGGGCATTGAACAGCAAATGCAGGGTGGTGACAAGGCACTAGAAGGCCAAAAGGAGAACGCTATGAACGCGTACGAAAGTTTCTGTGCTCGCGAGGGAGAGACGCTGACTGAAACCTACAATCGTTTAAACATCTGTGTAAACGATCTGCGGAGACTTGGCTTAGAGAAGAACAAGTACGAGGTGAATGTAAAATTCCTCAAAAGACTGAACAAACTCTGGCAATCTGTCACAATCAGCATCCAAGTGAGCCAGAATCTTGGCCAACTTGGACTTCATGATCTGTACAGCATGATGCTACCTCATGAAGAAACCTTATTCGGTAAAACTGACAAGACAATTGATCCTCCTACCTTGGCTTTATTGTCAAATAGAGGATCGTCCTCTCATGAAAACTACACCGTTGAAGAACCAGTAGTTCTTGATGATGGACTTACCGAAGAGGAGATGTTTCAGCTGGAGAACTCATTCGCCTTGATGGCTAAATTCCGGGGAAATCCCCAACGCTTCAACAGATTCAGACAAGGACCTCAGTTTGTGGGAGGTCAGTCTAGCCAAGGAGGGTACCAGTCAAGAGAAAGCTTCCAAAGAAACGATCAAGGAAGAACAAATAACTATCAACATCGTGATAGGTCTGGGTACAACAATCAAGGATCTTATCAAGATCAAAGACAAAGCAACAACAACAACCAGCAACAGCAAAGGGATCAGGAGTACAACTCCAACAACTACCACGGTAACAGAGGTTATCAAGGAGGTGGTTACAATCAAAGGTGGAACGACCAATCTGGTTCTAACTACAACAACCAGAACCAGAAGACAAATGATGATGGTCGTCAGCACAACAACACAAGTGGAACTGAACCTCCACAACAGAACAAGCTACCAGCTCTAGAAGCTCCACCCGCAGCCAATCAGAACAGAAACCCCGCTCGGGTTCCCACTTGCTACAACTGTGGTGACCCGGGTCACTATGCATCGGAATGCAAGAAGAAGCTCAAAGACTCTGCCTACTTTGAAAAAAAGGCTGCCGTGATGAAGAAGAAAGAGCAAGGCAAGGTGCTGTTAGCTGATGAGGAAGACTGGATCATGGAACCAGAAGACTCAGATGATGAAGGCCCATCAGCCGTACAAGGACACTGCCTCATGGCTGACTTTGAGGAACCATGCATATCTGGTTCCCCTAACGATTCAACTGAGGAAGAAGCAGAGGTAACTTCAAACTCAAATCTGTTAAATAGAGTTGAACTGTTAAAATCTGAAACTCTAAGACTTGAGAGCCAACTCCAAATGGAAAGAGCTCTCGTCGCAAGATTCAGAATTGAGAGTGCTGTTTACAAAAGTTCCTTGGAGGACCTTACCCTGAGTTATGACAGATTGGAGCTTGAATCTGGGATTAGAGAATCTAACCTGGAAAACAAGCTCATCTCTCTTCAAAGTTCTCATGACGAAATTGAAAGCAGTCGTGAGGAACTCAAGCTCAAATTTCACATTCTTTCTATGGAAAGAACAAAACTATTTACAAAAATAGAAGAGCTTGAGGAAAACAATCTAAAGAGAGGACAATCTGAACATACCTTAAGTCTACTTACCAAGCAAACCACTCAACATCCCTTTTATAATGCCAAACCTGGGTTGGGACATTTAGATAATCATATTCTTGAAAAAGCACCTGCACATCTATACAATTTTGATAATATGAGTGCTTCCAAACCGACTGTTAGAGGATCAGACAATGACAACTATGTGATGCAGACTGTGACCTTTACCGAAATCATAGACGGAAAAGCTGTGTCTTATACCACCAGTCCTTCAAATAGTTCAACCAATAGTCCTCCTTCCAGTCCTGTTGCAACCGGTCCCATCTTCACTCCTGCTAGAAATCCTGATAACACTTTCTCAGACTGGGAGGGCATCAAAGCTAGAACACCTAAGATAGCCATGCCTCCCATCAACTATGAAAATCTGAACTCTAGTTACGACACTAGGGAGATAGATACATCTTTGGATGCTGATGTTATCCAATCTTTGGATTCTTCCGCAACTCAGCCTCCAGCCCCAGTATGTCTAGAGAGAGAAGTGTTCCTTCTTAGATCCAAAGTTGTAGAACTGAAAGCCTGTCACCATAAGATCAAGAACCTTGAATCAATTCTTTCTGAAAAAGACTGCCTGATTAATTCATTGGAACATAACTATCTTGAGGCGAATGCTGAAAGGATAGGTATGTCAAGCCAATGTGAGACCGCAAATTTTACTGGTACAACTTTTGAAATTGAATATGCGGATCTCCAGATGCAACTCATTGTCCTAACTGTTTCAAACAGAATTGAAAAAGAATTCTTTTACGAAAAGGAAATGATGTATGCCCAATACTTTACTAATCAGGATTGTCAAATCAATCGATTGAACGATCGATTGTCTCTGTTAGAAGAATCTGATCCTTGGTCCTCAGGTACCAGTAGAACACCCTTCACACCAAACTTTAGGACAACCAAGCCTAAACTCATATTAGATCCAAATATTGTGTATGATGTGAAGGTATTTTTAAATGCTGATGATCCTTCTTCAGGTTATATTCCACGAAAACCTGTTTTGCCAAAGGCACCTGCTGTAAAGCAAATCAGTTCTCCCAAGCCACTCGCATCAGTGTCTGTGATAAACACTAAAGGTGAAACTTGTGACGGTACTGACAAAGGGAAGTCAGTTAAGCCTCACACACCTACAGTAACACAAACACAGCATTCAAATACTAAGGATGCTAGTAGCTTGGTGAAACCCATTAAGGGACTAAACTTTCATTCTAGTTCATTTGATGTGGGTGAGAACTCCAAACCCAAACAGCCTTTGAATACTTCAAAACCTGTTTTTCAAAAGGCCCCACAAATCAAAGGTGGTCAATCCACTCTTGCTAAACCATCACCCAACTCACAATTTGCTACTCATGCATATGGGAGAACTGGTGATGGGGCAGCAAATGTGAAACCACGGAGGAGGAGAAGGAGAAATCGCAAGAAGAAGAACTCTTTTACTGCTTTTCCAAAAAGGGGAGGTCAAGATCATTCTGGTCTTGGCTACAACCCACGTAGTTGTAATTTAAACTTGAACTCAAAGACTGTAAACACTAATCGCTCTGCGAATTTTGAAAATTTTACAGCTTTTAGAAATCAAATCTGTTCAATGTTTGATAATTACATGCGTGTTGATTTGCCTGGTAATGCCAATACTTATCGTAAGTCAGGTGGTCCTCCCAGGAAAAGAAGTAACAAAATGGCAAAGCAAAGTGCTTTGCCTCCTGTGAAGTCTCCTAAGCCTAAGGAGAAATCCGAAAAGGACACTTCATCGGAAGTTTTAACTGTGTCTAATGCTAGGAAACCCATGTGGCAATGGGTTCCTAAACAGCCAGTCTCCTTATATGCATGTGCATAGGGGGAGCCTCGGTGTTGCATACACCTAGGGGGAGCCTCGGTGTTGCATACACCTAGGGGGAGCTATTGTATAAATGTTGCTTCTCTAAAACTCTATCGGATCCAATCTGCTATGGATACCATTCCTACTTTTTCTTGCAGGTTGTAGAACCGAAGTATGGCTTCTGAATACTTCAGTTCAGGACCCGATGATCAATTTTACGACTTCTGATCACCTGTGTCAGAACTCATGCAAAGTCCAAAGCAGGTTGGAAGCTATCGAGAAGGCTGACGTGGCTAAAAAACCAGCGGATTGAGGCCATTGAGAAAGCCTTAGCCGCCAAGGAACAGGAAGACCAAGCCCGTCGAGCTGAGATCGAAGCACTGCGGAAAGCGGACGAGGACCGTCAGAAGGAACTGGACGAAGCCAGACGCTTTATCAAGGGCAAGTTCCAGGAAGGGGAGCGCCCGTCTTTCGGCGATTCGAGCCGCTCTCCTACTCCCATCCTCCGTCTCCAACCTCTACCACTGGCTGAGGAGATTCCCGGCTTTGTCTCTGAAGCTGAGCACCAGATCGTCATCGCTCAGCTCACTACTCAGAATGATGCCCTTCAGAGACAGGTGGATCAGTACAAGCAGTTGGTCGCCACCAGGGATATGCAGCTGGAGATTGCATTGCGGAGGGTCCGCGAGCTTGAGGCAACTTGCAGGTCTCAGGCTCAACCCTCCAAACGCGGACATGATGATCCGGACGACGCCGCCAATCCTCATGAGGGGGAGGGTCCGTCCAAGAGGGCTCGCCTAGACCTTCCCTCCGGCTCCGGAACCGCCGCCGATGACACACCAGTTGACACCACTCCGCCTGCAGATCAGCCTGCCGATATTGCAGATCCGGCAGATCCTGTGAACGACGATTCCGATGAAGAGATCCCGGCAGAGGCAGCGAACTGGAGATATGAGGCTATCCCCGTGGGTACGACCGTCCAGTTTCCTCATGAGAAGGTAACTCCTGCCATAGACCTGATCGATCCAAACACCGCGCCGTTGGATCCTTCCGACCTTCGTATCTCTGACGAGGGAAGGAAGATCCTGAACCAGCATGCCCAGAGCCTTCGGTTTTGGAAGAGATCAGATGACGTTGTCTCTGATACGGAGTACGACGCCTTTCTTCCTACGGTACAGACGCCCGAAGCATTCACAGCTCAGCAGCCGATCAGACTGGGTTGGAACCACACAGTCATATTCAGGCCCTTCCTGGAGGAATCCTTCACACGGATTTTCCAACAGGAAAGCCTCTTCTCGTGGTCCAAGAAGGTCTTCTTCGGCCTATCTCATGTCAAGAAGCGTCGCCGCCGTACCGCGTACATCTACCAGAGGAAACTCAGCTGGAGCGAGCATGGGCAGATCAGACGGAAGCTCAGATTTACCAAGGTAACTGATGTCCGACCCTACAAATTTGGACACCAGTTATTCCTTGAGTTCCATGTCCGTATGTACAACCCAGGCAAGCCTGACGGAGAACTCAGAGACTTCATGTTCACTGAAGCCGATCTGGACAGCATAGATCTCGATGATCTTCTCACTTTGATCAGACACCTTGAGGGCCCGATTCTGAAACCAGGCTACTTCAGAGACGGTCTGGAAGTCCTCAAGAGATATGTACGCCACTCGATCAACCTCGCGCATCTCACAGACTATCAGATGGCGATCGAAAGCAAGCAACAGAAGGTAAATCTTCTGCGTCCCAACCTGGAGGCAAATCTACTGGACCAATACCTGCCCTACTTCCCAACGGAACTCCCAGAGCATGGTGTTGTGTACATCACCTTCAGGAAGAACCAGCGGAGATTCATGCGCTTCAGTGAGCTGTCTAGCTTCTGTGACGGCACTCTGCTGTATGTTTACAACGGGATGAAGCGTCGTCTGATGGAGGAGAACATGCCTATGTACAAGGGGACTCAGTGGAAGAAAAAGCTGAAGGAGGCCCTAAATCTGATCGAGGTGAAGCTTAAAGAAAGACTGATGCTGAGAAGAGTGGAAACTGCGATGGAGCTCCGTACGAGATCGATCCGCGAATGGGACGAGTACCTGCAGCTCTCGCAGTGGGAACCAGCTTTGAAGTATCCGCCGCCTTTCTGACTTCTTCCCAAAGGGGGAGATTGTTAGAACCTGACTGGTCTGTTTGTAAAGAAGTCAGGGACGTCTTTTGATATTATGTAATAGTTAGTTTTATAACAATACTTTTGTGCGCCTCTTAAAAGAGTCATAGACTCTAGGGGTTGTTTTGTAACTTCGGCTCTATATATAGGGGTCGATAGTTAACGTTATAAAATGTTCTTGCAACTAACAACTTTAGTCATATGCTTTGTCGTATTGTCGTGTTCTTCATATTACTTGCATATCTGATTGCTTGATCCGTTACATTGCATTCTTGTCGAATATCGGACTCACACGAACCTACCTCATCGTTAAGCTTCTTTTGTGCATCCATGAATTGGAGAAGTTGGTCTTCGATAGAAACGTGTGGCTCTCCATCCGTTCTTTGGGTTTGTTGATTTGGTGCAAAGAAACCGGGAGGTCTAGGGATGAAGTTGCGATTGTTGTTCCACCTCCCTTGATAGTCGCCTCGGTTGAGGTAGTTTACCTCCTCGGGTGTCATCATCGGACGATTTGGGCAATCTTTCGTTAAGTGTGGTCCATTGCACTCCTCGCATCCAACCTGCAAAGCATGAACAGATTTAATCAGTTCTTCAATTTTACGTTCAAACTTTACCTGTTGGTTTTCATTGCAGCTAATTCATCGGATGGATCAAAGTCGGTTAAGATCTTTCCGGCCATTCTCGGGATTTGCAAGCGTTTGTCCGTCCTCCAATCTATAATGTGTATGAGCATGTCCTCGAGAAGCTTATATCCTTCCGTGGGCGTTTTGTACATAAAGACACCTCCGGTAGATGAATCCAATGTAGCTCGTGAAGAATAAGCAAGCCCACTATAGAAAGTTTGGCCTTGCTCACTCTTGCTCATTTCGTGACTCGGGCACGAATTTGGAAGGTGTTTTAAACGTTCCCAAGCTTCGGATATTGTCTCCCCATCGTCTTGTTGAAAGGATCGGATCTCGGCTCGTAACTTGTCGATTTTGGATGGTGGAAAAAATAGGGAAAGGAACTTTGAACGAAGTCCTTCCCAAGTGGTGATTGAACTTGGCTCCAATGATCGTAACCAAGCTCTAGCTTCTCCGGTAAGTGTAAGAGGAAAAACTCGAAGGCGAATTGCATCATCTCGGCCTTCCTCCGTTTTGAACAGATCACATATATGCACGAAGTTCTCCATGTGTACAATTGGATTGCTATCGTTTTTCCCGTCGAAAGTGAGGTCCTTGATCATGTGAAAGAGCTTCCCCGGGATCTCCTTGTTTAGGTCTGGCTTCGTGATCGGATTGGTGGGTACGGTTGGAGTGGCTCTCCGGGCGGTCCACATCGGTGCTTCGTCCCCCATTTCAAAATTCAAAGCTCTCGGGCGAACTTTGTTGGCTTTTGATTTCTTTTTGTTTCTTTTTCTGAATTCTCTCTCCGGCTCCTCAAATGGCTCTTACAGTTCCGTCGTGACTGAAACCACAACAAACGGTTACGGGCAACTTTCGGGAAACAAAGAGACAAAATAAAAATAAAAACTAGAAAGCGAAAAACTTGCAAGGGAAAGAATCCCTCACAAGGATCCATTAACAAAACTAATAAAGACTAAAATCTAACAACTACCATTCCCCGGCAACGGTGCCAAAAACTTGATGCGGTAATTATTGTATATAAAAAGCGAAACAAGTTTTAACCTCTAATGCCTAGCCACTGTCTTACCACATTCACAGGCAAGCGTATCCGATCGTGAGTAATATGGTGTAGGAAAGTCCAGGTATCGTATCTACCACTGGGAACGGTCAAGTTTACGTAGACTATTAATCTTGACTAGTTTAATTAACCTAAAGCTTTTGGGGGGTTTTTATGAAAAAGGTTTAATTAAATAAAAGGACAACTAAATTAACTAAGACACTAAGAAAGCAAATAAAAGATTGATTAAAAGTATATGAATGAAAACAATAGTACTTATTATGGTATAGTGATTCCCCAAGTGGATGATTTAAACAGGCCAAAGGTTTGGTTCTTTTGGTTATTGTAGGAATTTAAGTCTACGACACCCTAACATGTGAATATTATGGCTATCAACTAGGTTTTTGATCCTCCTAGTCCCAATACATAGACTGTTTGTCAGGCAATCTAGTACCGGTCACCCAATCATATCTCTATTGCACGGTATTCTACTACCTGGTCGCTCTCGGTCCGAGTAACCACCTAACACAACTCTCCGGGTTACGAACGGAAGGACAAGAAAGGTTGATTAACCTATCGGAGTCTATCTATTTTGGTCAAACAGATACACCCAACCAACAGTTCAAATAACCAAACAATATGAATCAGATCGGAACCATAGCATACATTCAATGAACCAAAAACAAACCAATAAACATTAAATCATAAAATCATCATCCATAAGGTTCATCAACCACAATAAGTACCACTACTAAAAACTACTCACTAAACATAATAAAGTTAGACAATACGAGAGTAGAAATAGACATTATACCGACAGTACAACGACGGATGATCGAGAACCCCGCAGCGTATCGGCACAATAATCCTCTCTTCCTCTAACACTAAAAACTCAGAACTACACACAAATTTGACTCTATCTGTATATCTCTATGAAAACTGAAGGAGGAGGCCAATTTAAAAGGAGAGACTCAGAGCCCATTTCGCTGATCGCTAAACGGCATACTCGCGGCGCGAAACACTTAGGTCAAACCCTGGATTTCAACTTTGACGAACTTGGCGGGCCAGACTTGAAACTTCGCGAACGCTAAATGGCTACTGGATTGAGTTTGTGCAATTTTCACGTTTTCTCGCCTTTTTCCGTATTTTCCATTCCACGGCCTCCAAAACCTATAAAAGTAAGAATAAGTCCAAAGTGTGAGTAAATAGACCAGAAATGGGTGAGAAATGAGGTTAATTCATTCAATTAAGCATAACCAAAACATGTATAATTTTGGTGTTATCAATTGTCGTTTCGTGAGCCAACACAAAATGACGGTCTCAACCTATCTGACAACAACACACAAGGCATGATCTTCTGGTGCTCCCACTGGCTCCGACATCCATGGTTGTTTTTCTGATCTCCGTCTTCGGTATTTGGCATTTTCACAAATTTTAACTATTACATAACGGGTTGTAATGGCACGCAGACCTCCCGACTAATCTAATTAAAATTAAAAGTACAAGAGGGTTGTAAATGACATGCAGACCTTGTTAGGATTGTGTGCGAGACAGTAACAGGGTTACCGTGTCCAATGTTATAAGACACTAGTAGGTCACACCGCTGCACACTAAAATTGAGAACGTTTGGATTATGTGAGAAATAATTAATTGTTTATTCATTATTAAAAGAAGAAAGAAATAAATAATTAGTTAAATTATTTATTAATTAATCAGTTGGGTTAATTGATGATAATTATAGAAATTATATAATTAATCAGTTTGATTAATTATGGAGATAATTATGAGGAGTTATATATGGTATCAAACACTGCCTGATTTATCCATATAAATAAAGGCCTAGGGGTAATAAGAAAAAAGATCAATAACTTATTTCTCAAGAAAAACTCTCTCTCTTCTCTCTTCTCTCCTCCCTCCAAAACCGGCGGCCAAAGAAAGCACGAGACGACCGGAGTCGTTTTTCGGGGTAATCCACGGTGGTCTAGCAACTAGTTCTCGGATCGTGTCAGTAGCGGTGTATCCCCTGCTCGCATTCCAGTTGTTTTTGCGTAAAGGTAAACACCCTATAACCCACTTTATTGTATCTGTAACGTTTAGGATTGGATCCTCGATTGGGAATCGGTTTTATGTTTTTCCGCTGATGGTTTATCGCCTCCGGTTGCCAACAGTGGTATCAGAGCCACTTCCTAAAACCTACAGATCAGGTTTAATGTATTGTTTAGGTTTGTTAAAAATTTGATTTTTATATGTTTCTAAGTTTTGTAAAAATTGGATTTTTCGAAAAACCTAACCAATCGGAAATCAGCGTGGAACGGCGGCAGTTAGCCGACCGAACCACCAGGCCAACCACCGCAAAGCCACCGACGCTCACCACAGTTGGTGGTGGTTGTCGGATGCCGCACCCGAAGCTCACCACACCACAGGTGGTGGTAGCGGCGGCTGCTGTGTACGAAACCACCACACAGCCGTGTGGTGGCGACGGTGCTATGGTACAAACCAACCACCTAACCACCGATTGTGGTGGTGGTGGTAATTGATTCGACCACCAAGGCCGGCTGCGGCGTAGGTGGTGATGATCGGAAGCCGCACCACAGCAGCGTGGTGGCGGCGACTGGTTGATGTTCAAACCCGATCGGCGGCGGTGGCTATCGCCACTATCGTCGACGGTGGTAGTGGTTTTGTTGTTTCTGCCGGAAAAACGACGGCGGCGGTAGCGATAGCTGCAACCGTCGTCAACCTTTTTGGGATAACCACCGGCAGTGGTGGTGTCCGCCGCTGCCATCGTTGATGGCGGTGGTGGCGTCTTGTTTGTTAATCGCCAACCACGGCGATGGTGGTGGCGCCGAGCTGCTGTTGTCGCCGGTGGATTGCTGGCGACGGTGTTTGTGGTGGTGGCGGTGGTCGACAACCGCCGCAAAGGGGTGTCGGCCACTGCCGCTTTTAGGTTTCCGGTCGAAAGGACGGCGGCGACGGTGGCCTTTGGGTGCTGTCGTCGTCGAGCATCTGTTAACCAGCTTCGCGTGCGAGCAAAGGCCTCACGCCGCGATCGGTGACTGATAATTGTTGGTTGCTGTTTTTTGGTTCGCGATCAGTACGGTTAAGTTTCGTTTGGTAAGGGTTTGAACAAGATAGGTTTGAAACCCTAGGGATTAAATTTGTTTTATTAAATTAATTTAGTTTAATTATTTTTAAAATAAAAATAGAATCTATTTAAGATTTTGTTAGTTGATGTCATAGTCAAACCCTTTTGACCCGTAGTTGTGTTTTTGATAATTATACGTATGTTTTATTTACGGGAGGCCTGCGTGCCATTTACAACCCGCTTTAATTGTAATAATTTTAAAGTAAAATAACCGAAGAATCAAGAAACCGAAGACGGAGCACGGAGTGAACCATGGATCTTGGAGCCAGTGGGAGCGCCGAGAAGTTCATGCCTTGTGTGTTGTTGTCACTTAGGGTTGAGACCGTCGTTTGTGTTGGCTCACAAAACGACAATAGTTTTAAGGGTTTTTGACTATGACATGTCTTTTAACTGCGTGGTTGATTTTATATTTAATTGCGTGGTTGTTTATATTTAATTGCGTAGTTGTTCAATAACGTTTTTAAAATTAAATATAAACCGAATATTTTTAAGACAAATATGAATACAAATACAGTTTGTGTTTGGATCCAAGTTTTTTGAAAACTGGCATCTTTTTGAAACCCTTGTTAAAATTCATAGATCAGTGAGTGCAACCCACTTTAGGGACACTCCGGTGTAAGGTACGTAGGGCATTGCGAGTGATCACACTTCAATCGCCCGCGTTCAAACCGAAATTGGAAGGGATAAAAACTCTGCGAATTATCTCCGGGTGGTACCGGCCAGAGTATGTCCAGGCCCCGGGTGGTGCGATCTGTTTTGGTAATTGTTTATTCACCGGGTGGTACCGGGCCAAAATGCACTAAAGGGACTAAATATGCACGGATTGAATATCCGATGTCCCGACGATCTAGAAGTCGTGTTTTCGTATTAAAATGCGATTGGTATAAGTATTACCTACCATAAATCACATGAGTCGGCCTGACATGATCACATGCTTGCCGCACATGTGAAATATGGATTCTAGTCTAATAAATTAATTTAAGGGTTATAATTTATTAGAAAGTTTTATAATTTTAAACTGAATCGGAATTTTATTCTTATGTTTGTAGATGTCTAAATCTGTAATCCCGTTTTATACACCTGAGGAATCACTCCGCCTCATCAATGGAAAATGGAAGCTTACAGGACAAAATTTTCCAGTTTGGAAAATGCACCTTGATAACGTCTTGGGTGCACAGGGTAAGCTGTACATTTTGGAGAAACCTGTTTCACGACCCAAGAGCAATTCTCCTGAAGAGGAATTTGCTCAGTACTTTAAATATCTGGCAGATGAATCTGATGTTATGTCGATTCTGATTTTCTCTACATCACCTGAGTTTTCGGGAGGTTTAAGGGATAAGTCATGTCATGAGGTCGTGAAAGACATAGAAAACCACTGGGTTTCTACAAGCATACAGGTAAGCTTCTGATCATGAAAGAGATACTTTCACTGAAGCTAAAAAGGAACCAATCAGTTAAAGATCATCTTATCGAAATGAGAAGACTCTTTAAATGCTTGACACGGCTAGGATACAAAATGGCTCAAGAGGAGTTAATGCATCTCATGTGGTACTCGCTCCCGAAGGAGATATGTGACACAACTAGTGCCTACATGAAGGAACCAAGGAAAGACGTGGCGATGTTACATGAGGACATTTTGGCCGGTCTAGAGCCGAAACCAGCACCTGCTGAACTCATGAACACTGATTGGATTGATGAGCTGGGAGATCTGAGTTGCTCAGAATGCGGTAGCAGGATATTTGCGAGCACTCGATGAATATCGACCGGAAGAGATCGGTTTGCCCGATGCTCCAGGTATCTTTATGATAGATTGCTTAATCACTTTTATGAATCATGGGTAATTGATACAGGCAGTGGTAACCACATTTGTAATCATTTACAGGGATTCACTAGAAGAGAGACTTTGAGGAAGGACCGTTCGAACCTACGAGTTGGCGAAGGCACTCCGCTGAAGCTGAAGCAGTAGGATCTTATAGTCTTAGTTTACCCTCGGGTCTAGTTTTGGAACTGGAAAATTGTTATTATGTTCCAAAGATGATTAAGAATGTTATATCTTTTGATTTGTTGGTAGACCAAGGATTTTATTATAAATATGATTATAAAATGCTTTCTGTCTTTAAAAATAATATTTTCTATTTTAAAGCTACACCTGTGAATGGTCTATACACAATAAATCTGCAAGACGATAATAAAGAAATCTATCATAAAAGTAAACGATCCAAAGATATTGAGGATCAGACTTACCTCTGGCATTGTCGTTTAGGCTACATAAACAAGAAACGCGTTGATGCGGTAATTATCGTATATAAAAAGCGTAACAAGTTTTAACCTCTAATGCCTAGCCACTGTCTTACCACATATACAGGCAAGCGTACCTGATCGTGAGTAATATAGTGTAGGAAAGTCCAGGTATCGTATCTACCACTGGGAACGGTCAAGTTATTGTAGACTAAAGTCTGAATCGGTTTAATTAACCTAAAGGGGGGGGGGGTTTGTATGAAAAAGGTTTGAATACTTAAAAAGATAATTAACTAAGTAAAAACTAAGAAAGCAATTAAAATACTGATTTAAGATTATAATAAGGAAAAACAGCAGTACTTATCATGGTAAAGTGAATCCCCAATACGGGTGATATGAATAGGTCGAAGGTTTGGTTGTTTTGACTATTGTAGGAATTTAAGTCTGGGACACCCTAACATGTGCAATTTATGGCTATGAACTAGGATACGATCCTCCTAATTCCAATCCTGAATCGTTTGGTCCACAATCTAGAATCGGTAAATCCTTCCTAATCAATATCGCAATGGCTCTTTTACTATCTGGTCACTATTGGTCCAAGTAACCCCTTAACACAACCTTTTGGTCCAAGTCAGGCTAAGGTAGGTTGATTATCCTTTCGGAGTCTATCTGCTTTGGTCTAACAAATACACCCAACCAATTGAATTCAAATCGCCACAACAATATCAATCAGAAAAGAACCATAAAAGACATTCAATTAATCAAAACAAACCAGTAAACATTAATCACAAAGTATCATCCATAAAGGTTCATCGACCATGACAAGCACTACTAATAAACTACTCACTCATAATGAAAACAAAAACACAAACAAAAGTAGACATCGACATGATACCGACAATACAACGATAGATGATCGAAGATCGACTTCCGCAGCGTATCGGCACCTTTCGTACTCTCACTCTCATTCCTCTGTACTTCCCTCGTGTATCGGACATGTTTAGAACTGAAGGAGGAGGCTGATATTTAAAGGAAAACGTCTAGGAGTCATCTGGCGATCGCCAAGCTGCTGGTTTGGCGACGTCAGACACTTAGGTCAAACTCTGGTCTTCTCTTCAGTCGAACTTGGCGGCGCCAGGTTGAGGATTTCGCGATCGCCAAGTAGCTTCTGTTTGACTCTGTGCATTTTTCACGTTTTCTCGCCTTTTTTCGTACTTTTCCGTTCCACGGCCTGCAAATCCTTCACAAACAATAATAAGCTCTTTTAGTGCATGAAATGATCATAAACGGGTGAGAAATGGGGTAAAGTCATACGATTACGCGCAACCAAAATATGTATAATTTTGGTGTTATCAAAATCCCCACACTTAAGCTTTGATTGTCCTCAATCAAAAGACTGAAAGATAAGAAAGATAACTCCAAAATTATCTCCACCCAAGATCATCAAAGAGAACAAAATATACTCACACAATCGAACACACAAACAAGACTCATTAAGCAATCGGATACCAAGGCCAACCTTTTACCCTCACATAATATGAATAACAATATAAAGTATATCTCTCGGGGGTAAAAGTGTATATGTAAGTGATCACACCAATACTCGACTAATTCCCGCATGCATAAGCTTGTCACCAAATCTAATCTCCACCACTGAGAAGTTGTCAACCGTCAAGAGGACTTTAGGGTTGTAATGTTAGGCTAAGGGTTAAGGGTAGGATAAAAGATATATATAAGTGACTAAGGGTTTTGCAACAAAAACTTGAAAACTCAATCAGTAATGATCCAAACAGTGAAGAAATCTGACTTTCAAACAATGAGACTTTTGGGATAAGTATTCTCTCTTTTCTAGAATTGGCCTAAGCCTATGGCTTATTTGGGGCGCAAATTCTTTTTTACTCTTTTCAGCTCTCATTCTTTTCCTTTTGTATTCTCGACTCTTTTGATATTTCTTTTCTTTTCTGAGTCTCAAATATTTTCTTTTTTTTTCTCTCTTCTCTCCTTTTTTTTCAGAGCAGCAACTATGTTGCTTTTGGGCTCTTTTCAAATCTCAATCCCATAAAAAACTGTCAGATACGAAAACTGGATCAAAACATCTCAAGATTCAAATTTGAGTCACGGCCAAAAGATAGATAAACAATTAGGCTCAAGTATAAAGTGTATAGTGGGTAAAGAAATGAAAAGGCTAAGGCTCAAAATGGTTTCAAGGGATAAAGTGTTAAAAGTGAACACTTTTCAATCAAAGGCTAGGCAAATCAGATAACCTTATGATGAGGTTATCTGACGAAGGCTAAAAGGGTTAGAAACGAAGGCCTCTATCAGTGCAATGGTGATAAATACTCCTCTTATGTGGTCTTGACAAGTATTCAAATCACAAGTTCTACCTTGGGTCAAAGTCGGTATTCCTCACAAAAATAAACAGATATTACAATTAAGGCTCAAACTCTCAACTGAATTGGGTGAGGCACTCATGGTAATCAGTATTCCAAGGCATCCTTTTACTCAACTAATCCTATTCAGTGTTCTCCTATGCAAGCAACTTAGTCTCAAAAACAATCTCAGATTTCGAAAAAAATTGGGGTCAAATCTCAAAGCTTTCAAAAGTTTGAAAAACGACAATCCACAAGAAAAAAGTGAACCCATTTAAACAGATAAGTCTACATAACCCCTCCCCACACTTAAAATTTGCAGTGTCCTCAATGCAACAACTAACACAATTATGGAGTAATTGGGAAAAAGAGAAACTTCCCGGGTTATGTGACGAAATCTGTTCTGATCTGAGAGTGGTGCATAAAATTTGTGCTCGATCATAAATCGCCGTATCTACCAACAAAAAGAAAAAGAAAAAGTAAAAACGAACAAATGAAAATAAACCAAACCAAACTACTTAAAATCCTAAACAATCCAAGCAAAATAAAATTGTTCAAACAACCACGCAATTCAAAAATAAAATTGTTTACGACAACCATATCGAATAACGGAGATAAAAGAGAGATCAATAAGGGCCACGAGGTTGGTTTTGCCAATCCTCGTAAGTCGGGTAACCGGGCGGAGCATCCTCGGAGTATGGCCAATATGGAGATGGAGCATAAGCGGTATTCGGTTGAATACCAAGTGGGAGGCCATCTGGTTCATCACTCCACTTTGCCAGTTGGCTTGGTGAAGAGCCTCCACAGTGTTGTACTCCATATGCTGTTGATGCCGGCCATAAGAAAGTGACATCTCCGAGAGTCGGTTACTCAAGTCTTGTAACCTGAATACGCCGTCCAATCCGCCGGTTGTTGACCCGCACTCGCCCCACTCGTTCCACTTGTTCCGCCAATCTCGTGCGTGCTCCTCGGTGCTTGACTCGGTTGACTCCTATAGGCTTGAGGATTACGGATCCATGCATTGCAGTCTCTTCCAACCATATGCTCAACTCTCGCCATCGCCCATACCTCGGAGTTGGTCCATGTCGATCAACCCCATCTCTCCGAGGTTCTCATCGAAGCAATCGCGGCGTCGGTTAGGATACCGAAATGCTTGGCCAAGAGCGTCACGTACTGGCCACCAACTATGTGACTACCCTCTCGATAACCACTCGCCTTGGCGAGTTGAGCGGGATGAGATACGGCGCATTCGGATATTTATCATCCGTAGAGAGTTGCTCAAGAAGCCACAAATCCTGCACGGTAACTTTCTCCTCACTCGAAGAACGAGCATTTACCGCTTGAATGAGCATGCGGTGTAGAAGTCTATCGACGAAGCAAGAAAACCTTTCACCTTGAGGTTGCCATGATAATCACCATCACCCAAGATCGACCAAGCCAAACTCGGATCAAAATCATCGGGTCTCTTCGCGGTCGCCCACATGTACTCCTCGAATCCGGGAGCATCAACATCCAATTGGGTATATATCCCCAAGGCAAGAGCAAATTCGACCAAAGAAAGAGATGCTCCAAACGCCACCAAGTCGGAACGTCATGCATGTTTGATGAAATTCCCCAAGAGCCTTAATAGCCTCGAAATGAAACGTGGCCACAAACTCCACGATAAGCTCTCGGTAGAGGGTCTCGGCGATATCGAAAACTCACTCCCATGCATGGCATATGTAGTACTCATTGCCATCCTCATCGTATGCGTGTTTCTCAAGAATTGCTTTGATGTCGTTCTCGACACCCATCGATCTAAGAAGATCCCAATCGACTCTTTTCGGCATGAGAATTTGGCGGGGGAGAAGTCGGTTAACGATGTCCCAATACTCCTCCTTCTTTCGAGCATTCAAAGTCGGGTCGTTTGTGAACGAGGTGAAAACATGACTTCCATCCGGTGCACGGAAGTTGGCTACGGCGGTCGTAGACGAGCGGGTTCTTTGTCTCTACAAAAACCGAAATACCATTGTTTTAGAAAAATCTCCATCCATAAACGCAAGACAAGGTTTATTCACTTTTGAAATTCTATCGAGACAAAACCTATACTACTAACAAGTTCAAGCATTATAATCACAAACGCATTGATGGACAAAGGGGATGTGGAACATCCCCACACTTGAACTTTTAGTTCAATCACAATTACAAACCAATCTATCTAATCAAGAAGGAATGGGGGATTTTGGTGTTCTCAAAATCCCCACACTTATCATTTAACCACAATCACTAGATCAATCAATCAAATAGCATGCAAGAAACAAGATTTCAATCACAATATAGGGCATGCATTCATCTATAAGCTCAAAACAATCAATGGTGGATCAAGAATAATGTTAATTCAAGCAAACAAACACCATTGATACCCAAAACAAGATCTCCAATTACCAAATCGAGCAATCCTTACGAAATTAAAGTTAGAAACGTACCTTGTTCATGTTGAAAGATGAAATTGAAGCTCAAGAAGGTTGAATTTCGCAAGAACGTGAGACGGTTTGGCGGCGCCTAAGAGGAATTAGGTTTGTGTGTTTGTGAAAAGTGAGAAAAAGAAGGTTTAAAAACCGTCTGTCCCGACTTCGCGTCGCGAAACCCTGGGTCTCGCGTCGCCAAACAGGCTAATTTCAGAAAACCCTAATTTTTAAAAGGTTCGCGTCGCCAAACGGCTCTCTTCGCGTCGCGAGGTTCGAAATTTTTACCTGATCCGTGGCTTACCCACTTCGCGTCGCCAGATTTGGAATCTGGCGATCGCCAAATGCCCACTGTTTCCAACTTTTGAAAATCTGCATCGCATTCCGATTTCGCTCGAATCTGGTTTCTATCTCCTCCGTATGGTTACCTAAGCAATATCGAATGAAAACATTAATAAAAACACACACGAAAATCATTAAAAACGAAAGAAAATCAAAAAGCTCGGGTTGCCTCCCGAGAAGCGCTTCATTTTTTGGACGGGTCTAGAGCTCGACCCCACTTTCGGCTCATTTCTTGGCACGTCGGGCTGACGAGCCCTTCTTCTTTCTGTGATCTTTCTTGGAGGATCCCGGTTCCTTGGTTGATTGCTCCTTTTTGCGCGTCGGGTTTGAATAGTCCTCCGTTTTCTTTCCAAGCTCATGCGGGAGTAGCGGACGGTTCATGCTTTTGGTGTAGGCCAGAGAAGGATCTTCATAAGGTTCATCGAGGTGTCTAACCGGCTCTCCGTTAGGATCAAAGTAAATCCGATTGTCTCCATAGCCTAAGCTTGTCACTTGATTCCGCATATCGGTATTTACTTGAGCCGTGTGCAAGAAAGATCTCCCGAGGATTATCGGGATCTTCGTGTTTTGTGGAAGGTTAGCTATGACGAAGTCCGTATGGTACACAAATTTTCCAATACGAATCGGGACTCCTTCCGCTATTCCTAACGGTGTTGTCATGTAACCGTTCACTCCTCGGGTATTGATAGTTCGTTGGCACGATCCTCTTGACTCCCATTTTCCTGCAATAACCAACAGGCATCATATTAAGAGCAGCACCTGAATCAACCAAAGCAAGACCACAAATTTATGACAAGAAATAGGTAAGTTGTAACTCCCTGGATCATGCTTGATTGGCGCGATGTAGATGAGATCATCATCCGGTGCTTTCTCCTTTTCTTTCTCTTCTCTTTCTCCTTGCCTTTATCTTCTTTCTTCGGGATCACGAACTCCGGTATCTGCCTTGCTTTCCATCTTCCTCATCATCATCATCACTCGAAGCTTCGGGAACTTTGAGTCTTAGGTGTTCGAAAGACACGGTGAACCCCTCCGAATCGTAATCCGTGGCATAATCGGGCTCACTTTCACTCTCGGTTTCCACGTACTTCCTTGTGTAGATGTCCGTCCACTTCTTTTTTGACGGCTCTCCGGTTATCATGAGCATTGGCTTCACATTCTCCACCTTCGGGTTGACTTGTGTTTGCGTTGGCAATTCTCCTTGCGTCCTTTCACTTAGCATCTGCGAAACACGTCCAACCTGCAATTCCAAATTCTGGATGGTACTTTGGTGATTACGTAGGTATGAACCCACTTCATCGTTTAGCTTCTTCTGTGCATCCATGAATTGGATAATCCGATCTTCGATAGAAACACGTGGCTCTCCATCCGATCTTTGGTTCTGTTGAGTTGGTGCAAAGAAACCGGGAGGTCTAGGGATGAAATTACGGTTGTTGTTCCACCTCCCTTGGTAATCGCCTCGATTGATATAGTTCACCTCCTCAGGTGTCATCATTGGTTTGTTCGGGCAATCTTTCGTCAAATGTGGTCCATTGCACTCCTTGCATCCAACCTGCAAAGCATGAACAGATTTAATTAGTTCTTCGATTTTGCGCTCAAACTTTACCTGTTGGTTTTTCATAGCGGCTAGTTCATCGGATGGATCGAAGTCGGTTGAGATCTTTCCGGCCATCCTCGGGATTTGCAATCGCTTGTCCGTCCTCCAATCTATGTTATGTATGAGCATATCTTCGAGGAGCTTGTAACCTTCCGTGGGCGTTTTGTACATGAAGACACCACCTGCAGATGAATCCAAAGTAGCTCGTGAGGAGTAAGCAAGTCCACTATAGAAAGTTTGAACCTGTTCACTCTTATTTAACTCATGACTCGGGCACGAGTTGAGGAGGTGCTTAAAACGTTCCCATGCTTCGGATATGGTCTCCCCATCTTGTTGTTGGAAGGATCGGATCTCGGCTCTCAATTGTCGATCTTGGATGGTGGAAAGAATCGGGAAAGAAACTTTGAGCGAAGTCCTTCCCATTAGTGATTGAGCTCGGCTCTAAGGATCGCAACCAAGCCCTAGCTTCTCCGGTAAGCGTTAGAGGAAAGACCCGAAGACGAATTGCATCATCCCTGTCTGCCTCTGTTTTGAACAGATCACAAATGTCCACGAAGTTTTCCATGTGAACGATAGGATTGCTATCGTTTTTCCCGTCGAAGGTAAGGTCCTTTATCATGTGTAGGAGCTTCCCCGGGATTTCTTTGTTCAGGTTCGGCTTCGTGATCGGATTGGTGGGTACAGTTGGAGCGGCTCTCCTGGCGGTCCACATCGGTGCTCGTCTCCCATCTCAAAAATCAAAGCTCTCGGGGAACTTTGTTTGCTTTTGGCTTCTTTTTGTTTCTTTTTCTGAATTCTCTCTCCGGCTCCTCAAATGGCTCTAACAAGTCTGCCGTGACTGAAATCACAACAAACGGTTACGGGCAACTTGCGGGAAACAAAGAGATAAAATAAAAATAAAAATTACGAACTAAACTTAAAAGCAGAAAACTTGCAAGGGACAGAATCCCTCACAAGGATCGATTAACAAAACTAATAAAGACTAAAATCTAACAACTACCGTTCCCCGGCAGCGGCGCCAAAAACTTGATGCGGTAATTATCGTATATAAAAAGCGTAACAAGTTTTAACCTCTAATGCCTAGCCACCGTCTTACCACATATACAGGAAGCGTACCTGATCGTGAGTAATATAGTGTAGGAAAGTCCAGGTATCGTATCTACCACTGGGAACGGTCAAGTTATTGTAGACTAAAGTTTGAATCGTTTAATTAACCTAAAAGGGGGGGGTTTGTATGAAAAAGGTTTGAATACTTAAAAAGATAATTAATTAAGTAAAAACTAAGAAAGCAATTAAAATACTGATTTAAGATTATAATAAGGAAAAACAGCAGTACTTATCATGGTAAAGTGAATCCCCAATACGGGTGATATGAATAGGTCGAAGGTTTGGTTGTTTTGACTATTGTAGGAATTTAAGTCTGGACACCCTAACATGTGCAATTTATGGCTATGAACTAGGATACGATCCTCCTAATTCCAATCCTGAATCGTTTGGTCCACAATCTAGAATCGGTTAAATCCTTCCTAATCAATATCGCAATGGCTCTTTTACTATCTGGTCACTATTGGTCCAAGTAACCCCTTAACACAACCTTTTGGTCCAAGTCAGGCTAAGGTAGGTTGATTATCCTTTCGGAGTCTATCTGCTTTGGTCTAACAAATACACCCAACCAATTGAATTCAAATCGCCACAACAATATCAATCAGAAAAGAACCATAAAAGACATTCAATTAATCAAAACAAACCAGTAAACATTAATCACAAATATCATCCATAAAGGTTCATCGACCATGACAAGCACTACTAATAAACTACTCACTCATAATGAAAACAAAAACACAAACAAAAGTAGACATCGACATGATACCGACAATACAACGATAGATGATCGAAGATCGAATTCCGCAGCGTATCGGCACCTTTCGTACTCTCACTCTCGTTCCTCTGTACTTCCCTCGTGTATCGGACATGTTTAGAACTGAAGGAGGAGGCTGATATTTAAAGGAAAACGTCCAGGAGTCATCTGGCGACGCCAAGGACCCAGACATTAGGTCAAACTCTGGTCTTCTCTTCAGTCGAACTTGGCGGCGCCAGGTTGAGGATTTCGCGATCGCCAAGTAGCTTCTGTTTGACTCTGTGCATTTTTCACGTTTTCTCGCCTTTTTTCGTACTTTTTCGTTCCACGGCCTCCAAATCCTTCACAAACAATAATAAGCTCTTTTAGTGCATGAAATGATCATAAAGGTGAGAAATGGGGTAAAGTCATACGATTACGCGCAACCAAAACATGTATAATTTTGGTGTTATCATGCGTTGAACTACTCCTAAAAGGAGGTTTTCTTGGCACTTTTGATTTCAAACCTTTTGACAACTGCGAATCATGTTTATCTGGCAAAATGACAAAAGAACCTTTCAACAAAGATAATGAAAGGGATTCTGACTTGTTAGAAATAGTTCACACAGATGTGTGTGGACCATTTAGTCATGAGGCAAGAGGAGGATACCAGTACTTCATCACATTTACTGACGATTTTAGTAGATATGGTTATGTCTATTTGATGAGACATAAATCTGAAAGCTTTGAGAAATTCAGAGAATATCAGAATGAAGTACAGAATCAACTTGACAGGAAGATCAAGTTTTTACGGTCAGATCGAGGAGGCGAATATCTTAGTCAAGAGTTTGGCAATCATCTGATTGAATGTGGGATTGTATCACAACTCACACCTCCGTATACACCTCAGATGAATGGTGTGTCAGAAAGGAGGAATGTACATTGCTAGACATGGTACGATCGATGATGTGTCACTCTACACTACCAGTGTCATTCTGGGACATGCGCTCGAAACAGTAGCACATATACTGAACAGAGCGCCAACAAAGTCGGTGGAAAAGACACCATACGAGTTGTGGAAGGGTAAGAAACCCAAAATGTCTTTCCTGAAAATTTGGGGTTGTGAAGGTTTACGTCAAGGACCTACCTCAGAAAAACTCAAGCCCAAATCCGACAAGTGTTTCTTCGTGGGATATCCCAAAACCACCGTGGGATATTACTTCTGCAACCCTGAAGAGAACAAAGTTTTTGTTGCTCGAAATAGAAAATTTCTGGAAGAAAAGTTTCTCTGTTCCGGGAAAACCAGAGAGGATGTAGATCTACAGGTAGTAGACGAAGAAAACACTACACCAATTGTTGAGCCAGAAATTCAACATGAAAATGTTGAACCTCAATCAGAACCGATTGAGGAAGTGCAAACACAGGACCTTCGCAATCCAATAGGGTAAGACAAGAACTAGATAGGTATCTTGGGTTTTTAGTCTCTCAATGGTGGAGACTTAAATGAACCAACATCCTATGGAGAAGCTGTATCAGGCAGTGAGTCTGAACAATGACAAGAAGCCATGAAGGCCGAGATGCAGTCATGTACGACAACCAAGTATGGGAGTTGACTGATTTACCCCAGCATTGTAGAGCTGTTGGACGTAAATGGGTTTTCAAGAAGAAAACCACATGGATGGGAATGTACACACTTTCAAGGCTAGACTGGTCGCAAAAGGATTCACGCAAACTCATTGTATCGACTATGATGAAACCTTTTCGCCAGTAGCCATGTTAAAGTCAATTAGGATCCTGATGGCCATTTCAGCTACTTTAATTACCAGATCTGGCGAATGAACGTCAAGACAGCCTTTCTGAACGGAAAGTTAACAGAAGACGTCTATATGGAACAACCAGAGGGATTTGAAGATCCTAAGAATCCTAATAAAGTGTGTAAACTGCTAAAATCCAATTATGGATTAAAGCAGGCATCTCGAAGCTGGAACTTACATTTTGATGAGCGAATCAAAGAGTTTGGTTTCGCGAAAACTGATTTCGAGCCGTGTGTTTACACTAAGTTCAATGGGAGCATAGTAACCTCCTTGGTCTTGTATGTAGACGACATTCTACTCATAGGAAACGATGTACCAACTTTACAGAGTGTAAAGAGTTGGTTAAGCAAATGTTTCCAGATGAAAGACCTTGGAGAAGCCGCTTATATACTTGGCATAAAGATCTACAGAAATAGATCTAAGTGGCTTATTGGAACTTAGCCAAAGTACGTACATTGACAAAATCCTGAAGAAATTCAGGATGGATGAATCCAAGAAAGGATTTATCCCGATGCAACATGGCATAGTGTTAAGTAAAACACAGTGTCCTGTTTCTAGTCAAGATCAGGACAAGATGAAATCGGTACCATATGCATCAGCAATTGGATCGATTATGTATGCCGTGTTATGTGCTAGGCCCGATGTTGCTTACTCAGTAAGTTTTACGAGCATGATATCAACAGAATCCAGGAGAACCTCATTGGGTGGCTGTCAAGAACATTCTCAAGTACCTGAGAAGAACGAAAGATATGTTCTTGGTCTTTGGAGGTTCTGAGGATGAAATTAGTGTCATCGGCTATTCTGACGCTAGTTTCCAGACTGACAGAGATGATTTCAGATCACAGTCAGGGTACGTCTTTACCTAAATCGAGGTGCGATCTCGTGGAAGAGCTCGAAGCAGGATACGATTGCAGATTCAACTACAGAAGCAGAGTACATTGCAGCATCTGATGCGGCAAAGGAAGCTGTCTGGCTGAGGAATTTTCTATCGATCTAAGAGTCGTTGCAGTGTCTCTAGACCGATCGATATATTCTGTGATAACTCGGGAGCTGTGGCACAAGCAAAGGAACCTAGAGAACATCACAAGTCAAGACACGTGCTCAGAAAGTATCACCTCATCCGAGAGATCATTGGAAGTGGAGATGTAAGGATATGCAAGATTCCGACGGAAGACAATGTCGCAGATCCGCTGACAAAGCCACTAGCAAGGGTGAAGCATGAGGCTCATGCAAATTCCATTGGGATGCAGTACCTGGACACCAGTAGCTAGTTTTAGTTTATTATTATTACAGTAGTTTAATTTTGAAACATTAGATCATGTAAAGTTTTATTTCACAGTGTGATAGAAATATTGGAGGTTTTAATTCATGATTGTTTCAAAAGTTAAACTGTTTTTGCATATTTAATGTATCCATGATTTATGCAAAGTCTTGCAATAAAATCTAAATTTCTATAGCCACTTATTGAATGGGAATTTCAATAGGGAGTTTAACGCTATTATAATACTTGATGATTTATTCGAAGTAGAAGTAAAAGCACAAATGATGTGACCAAGTATTTATAGATACTCATTAGATGTTTGAGTATTGGAAGTGACCAGTTTCAAGTCTGCTTCATGGAGCCCCAGTCATAAGCATTAACTTGATGATAAGTTGTCCTTAGACCTGAGATATTTGGTTTGGGAACATGAGGACTACTGTACTCTTAGCGCGTTCTAACGCTGCACCGTAACAGGGCGGCCATACGGGACGTGACTAGATGCAGCGGAAGCCGTGGATCCAAATGCAGGTAGTCAAGAAGGGATTTGCACCTCTTTCAAAAGAGAGATATTTCCGGGCCCCTTGACGATTAAGATTTGCAGAAAATGCGTGGCACGCTCGGATAGAATAACAGTTGTTATTTAGTAATATCCGTTACTGCAGGCAATCGAAATCAGAGTCAAGAAATACTTGTTTTTGAGAAATGAATCCTCCACTCCATGTCTCAAATTCATTTTAGAAATATCGCGTGCAAAAGGAATGAACCTGTGTACAAATTCAAGCGTGAATTGTATCTCTGGATATAAGAGATCTTATAACCTGGTTAACCTAAGTGTCTGGCTAGGGACCTCCTTAGGCTAATGGTAACAGTTCAGTTACATGTCTAGCACAAGTGGGAGTCTGTTAGGATTGTGTGCGAGACAGTAACAGGGTTACCGTGTCCAATGTTATAAGACACTAGTAGGTCACACCGCTGCACACTAAAATTGAGAACGTTTGGATTATGTAAGAAATAATTAATGTGTATTAATTATTAAAAGGGAGAAAGAACTAAATAATTAGTTAAATTATTTATTAATTAATCAGTTGGGTTAATTGATGATAATTATAAATTATATAATTAATCAGTTTGATTAATTATGGAGATAATTATGAGGAGTTATATATGGTATCAAACACTGCCTGGTTTATCCATATAAATAAAGGCTTTGGGTAATAAAAAAAACAATAACTTATTCCTCAAGAAAAACTCTCTCTCCTCTCTCTCTCTCTCTCTCCCTCCAAAACCGGCGGCCAAAGAAAGCACGGGACGACCGGAGTCGTCTTTCGGGGTAATCCACGGTGGTCTAGCAACTAGTTCTCGGATCGTGTCAGTAGCGGTGTATCCCCTGCTCGCATTCCAGTTGTTTTCGCGTAAAGGTAAACACCCTATAACCCACTTTATTATATCTGTAACGTTTATGATTGGATCCTCGATTGGGAATCGGTTTTATGTTTTTCCGCTGCGCGTTTATCGCCTCCGGTTCCCAACAGACCTCCCTTACAAAAAACGAATAAAATTAAACACAACCACGGGTCTAGGGGCTTGGCTATGACAACCACAAACAACTTAAATAATTTTTAAACTAAATATAACTGTTTTGATAAAAAACTGGATTTTCAAAAATTATAAAATCCTAACTGAATTTTATAATTATCTTTTTAATAATTTTAACTAGATAAATAAAATCATTATCCGAAAAATTAATCAGGGTAAAAATAATTAAACCCTATCAAATCGAAGCCTATCATGATTCGAAACGTTACCGTGGCCCTGTATCGTTACTCAACTGGTAACTTCAGTTCAACCGCGAAACCACCGTGTCCATCGGCGATTGATGGTAGCAAACAACCACCACCAACCACCGTGTGGTGATTTCCGATCCACCACCACCTGCCACCTCCGGTAACACCAGAAGCAAGGACACCACCACCGTCACCGGATGCGACAACGTTGGCGACTACGACCACCATCGCTGCCACATGTGGCCGATGCATGCAAACCACCATTGACCGCCGCCACCGATCTGCCTATTCAAGGCTGTCGATCGGCGGCGTAATCCACTAACGACAGCAGCGGCGAAAACGCCACCACCATCGGCGACAAACAGTCGATCGACCTAACACGGCTGTCGATCGGTGGCTCCTAGCCTTCGGCGACAGCAACAACACAAAGCGCCACCACCATTGCCTTGCGCGGAGATTGCAACCAGCGGCTGCCGCCACCGCTGCCCGTCGTCGACAACGGCAGCAGCGCTACCGCCGTCGGAGGGCTTTGACGACACTTGCGGCTACGGCCGCGCTACCGCGGCCTCGATAATCAACCACGATCGTCGCAATTAATCCGGCGACGACAACAACACCAAAGTGCACCGTCGCCACCGGCGACCACCAACGGCAGTGGCTAACGGCCGCCACTGCCGTGGCCGGCGATCATTGATCATCATCGTCACCACCATTGCCTTCAGGCTTTGGTGGTATGGTGGTTTAACACCATCGTATGACCACCGTAACTCGGTGGTCGACGATTGCATTCGACCAAGCTTCGTCCGGCGATCGGCTGGTGGTTCGGTCGACACACTGTCGCCGTTCCGCCGCCGATTGCCACAAACACGTGGTTATACGATAACAATCACATTTTTAATTACAATTGATAAAAAAAAGATCTTTATAAAACCACAACGAAATCCTTTTATCAAAAACCAAATCAAAACCAGATCTGAAAGATTATGGAAGTGGCTCTGATACCACTGTTGGGAATTAACGGGCGTAAAAACAATTTAACAGATTAACGCAGCGGAAAACTAAATCATTAATTCCAATCGTAGATTTATCCAAAACCTAACATATACAAAATATAGAGGGTTTAACGATATACCTTTGAGGCTGTCAAAAACTGATCTGGAAGGCTTGTGGGGAGTACACCGCTATTGCACCACCACGAGATTAGCTGCTAGACCCCTTAGGATTCCTCAATATACAAATCAATCTGATTTATATATGTGTGTGTGTGAATATCGGGTAGAGAGAGAGAGAGAGGGTGAGAAGCTAAAAGGTTTTTCTCTGGGTTTCTTTTCTGGTAAGAAAAAGGCTAATGAATTGGATTGATTGAAACCCTATTAGGTTTGCCATATTTAGACTATCTCTAGTGGTAATATTAAGCAATCTCAATCTCACTAAAAAACAAAAATGTTTATTAAAGAAAAAAGAAAATGATTTCTTTATATGTATAAGAATGCAATCTTGATCACAATCCAATCTGAGATTGAAGAGGATTGCTTAGACTATGTTTATCAGCAATCCAAATCTCATTTATTAAAAAATTCATTTCTTTTCTATTCTACCTACCTAATTTCAATCTCAATCCAATCTTACATTTTTTACACTTTATTACCAATCCAATCTCAAAATATTTTTAAAAATATATATTTAATATATTATCATGTATATAATACTTGTTTATTATTATTATTATTATTCCACAATATAAAAAATAGATAAAATAAAGTTTGAGATTTTAAAAATGAAGAGAGTATTGAAATAGAGAAAAAGATTAGTGTGGTAAAAATATATCATTATTGGTTTTTATTTATAGAAAACTTAAAATATAAATTTTAATATATGCTTTATTTTATAATTTTTTTTGTTAAAGTTATAATTTAAAAAAAAAAGATAAAACTTATCTATACTCCTTTATAAAAGGACTATTATGGTTGCTCTTGAAATTTTTAAGATACCCACGATCTCTCCATCTAGCCCACGTCTCCCTCAGGAAAGCTTTAGCCTACCCTTTGTAATGCAGAAACCAAATTCAATTTGCTTGTGCAAATCTCTCAATGGTAACCCTAAAAACCACATTCAATTTGCTTCTGCATTACAAACTCGATTTCAACAAACAACATTCCTGCTAAGTAAGAGTAAGAATTCGATATCTACCCTGCTCTATAATTCATCTAATTTTCGTTTATATTGCAACAATTTGATATCTACAGCTTCTGTATAATTCATTCAATTTCGTTTACATTGCAAGAATTTGATTTCTACCCTTCTCTATACTTCATTGAATTTCGTTTATGTAATTTTTTTTGACAATGATTTTTCCGAATCGAACAAATTGGCATGTCTGGACCAGTTAAGAAATCGATTTCAATTTCGTTTATATGGCAATTTATGTCTGAAATCTTTCGTTTTTGTTTTCTGAATCTGCTCTGAACTCATCTCATCTCATCTTGCTATGTCAAATTGCTATGTCATCTTGGCAGCAACACTGTTTGTTTATCATTTGCTATCACGAAATTGGGTCAAGGGATAAAGGCATAAGGCTGTTTTACTGATGTCTATTTGGCCAGTTTCTCTTATCACGATGTTGTTCTTGTCTCAAAAGGATATGGATGGATTTTTGCTTATTAATTGGCCATAATTTGCAGTTAAATTTTGTTTTCATCATAATCATATATCCAATGGTTGCTCCATTATCAAACTTCAAATGCCAAGTTATCTAAACTTTTTGCAGCAACTCCTATTTCATATGATCAGAATTTGATACATGTTACGCCATTATCAAACCGTGTAAGTGTTCAAGTAAACAACCCATTAGTCTGCTGAGTTAATACTAAATCAAGTTGTGGTAAGGTTATTTAACTTTTATAATTCAGTCTCTTGTAAAATCAGTTTAAATTGGAAATAAGGCTTCTGTACTACATGTCTACATCTTAATTACAAAGCTTAGATCACCGGATAGGCTTTGCAAGGTCTTTGGCTGCTTTCTGTATTATGTAAAGAGTAAAGACTCACATTGATGTCATTTGAGAAACAAAGGGGAAATAGGCAGTTTTAGAATATTATTCGTTGTCGTCCATTGGAATGTGGGGACTTTTCTTTTCTCAAACCGTCCCTTTTCTCTTACTAGGATGAATTACTCCCTTAACTCTTAATCTGTAGTTCGATTTTCCATTTTTGCTTGCTTGCTGTTTAGGTAGGGTAAATTGGGAACATGAAAGTTAGAACCATATTTATGTCAATTTACTTGAAATTTGAGATTGGGAGTTGCCGTTATGGCTTATAATTATTGAATTGTATCATCCAACAGCCTCTTACTATCCACACCATTCTTTGAGCATCCTGTTTGCATATGCTTTAGTTTCCAGTAGTTCTCAGCAGGCAACTCTTATTTTTGGCATCCATTTCAGTATACAAATTTCACAGTGAAGAAAGGTCAAATTGGATATAGTTAATGTTAATTAGGATCATTTACCATTTAGCTGTTTAGAGTTGAATAACATGTAGATATATGCATTTACTTATATATAGCAGCAGAAAGAACAATAGGAGTCCTAATACTTGACGGTTAAAATACCCTTATTCAGCATTCATGTTTGATCTCAAGGAAGAAAAAATAAACAAGAAGGAGCTAATCACATCGGAGATAAAGATATTCAAGTTACAACTTAGAACATTCATGTGATTCTAACACTCAGTTATACACTTGTTGTCCAGATATATATAACTTCATATACAACAAAGAGGAAGCAACTACTTTGATAGATTGGTTAATTCCTTATTTGAATCACGTAAGTCCTGTTTAATTTTTATCCAGCCCTGTTTGTTAGCAGCTTAATAAGCTAAATGGGACTCGTAGCTTATTCAGTCAGCAATACTTGATTGTTTGGTAGTGGCTTAATGATATAGAAAGTGGCTTATTCAAGAAACATTAGTTACATTACTGCCATTTGTTCAGTTACAGCATTACTGTGTTATCCTCTTCCTATTGTAGTATGGCATCCTCTACAAAAATGACCATAACCAACAAAGTTCAACCATTGGACTAAGTTACACCCGCATCTAGCGATGTGGAAAATCAAGGTGGTGTTGACAAGGAAAGGTACTATGCGTACATACAAAAATGCAAAGGGTGAAGGTTGTGTGTTCAAGGTGGAACTTACCGATGAAGATGTAAGTCTACATTTTAGGTTATAAACATCGTTCAGTTAATATCTATACTATCTATAAATGAGAATATCTCATTTTTGCAGTTATTTGTTCAACAATAACTGATTTTACACAGTACAATACTTTATGCCTTAAGTACAATCTTTTTAAAGCTTGTAAAATCAGTTATCGTCACCCTCTACATTAGTCTCTCCCTCTCCACGTTCTCTGCACATAATTGAAAACCCCCTTACCGGCCACGAAATCGTTTTCTCTTGCATTGCGACAGCAGCAAGCTCCTCACCTCCGCTCCCAGTGGAAGCGAAAGCTGATTTCGTAGGGGATGAAGATTGATGGTTTGTATGGTTGGTTGCCCCTTCTGTTCCTAACAAAATCTGATTTTGACTTTATTTTGTTAAATTTCGTTCTTTCTTGCCGATGATTTTCTCTATAAATCAAATAAAAAACCCCTCGGTTTACTGCAATTTTGGTTCTTTACGTTCTTATTAAGTGTAAACTTTTATTGTGGTTCTTTACTTCTTTAGGTTTAAAATTGTAGCCTCACCCTTTTCAATCTATCCCTCATTTTACACCTTTTAAAAACTTTTTTCATTGCATATTAAAATCATATGGGGTTGAATGCTTCGGAGATTATGATGGATGGATATGAATTTCATGTGATTCGTCCTTGAAAGAAAGTAATAAAATCTTCAGCAAATAATTTTGTCATTTTTAGAATGTTCTTTTGTCAAAGTAGATTGAAAATATACATTTACATATCCCTTTTTCCTTTTAATCTTTTTAACAACCATTAGCTTTTCAAATTTTAAAGTTAAATCAAACTATTATTTTCCACTAAGGTTCTGAGAAATGAAATGTTTATGCCTGTGTGATGATGTATGATAGCCAGTGACAAATAAAATCTATTTTACTACCATTCGTATGTTTTAATTATCTGGTAGGAACATGGACTTGGAAATGGCAAGCCAATTGACTTCATATGCAACTAGGTTCAATTCCAACATTTGTAAAATCAGTTGATTATGACATACTGGAGATCAATTTTTAGTCAATATAGCTTTACTATGGTGTGATTGGGTTATAAGTTATAACTATAAGAGATTTGTTATGCTTTGTTGCAGCCTTTTGAACTTTATTTTATCCCTGCACAAGATGTTAATTGACTTTTATGTTTTGTGAGTAGCATTTGTATGATTCCCATGCTTAGAATGCTGCAACCAAAAAAGGCTCAAAAAATCCTTTAGCTGGGGAAGGGAGTATGATTTGAGTGGTGGTATTCACCTATGGAAAACAGAGCAGCTTAAAGAACCCTATTTGCCTTGATTCTGGTAATATTATTTGGTTCACTTTATGTTTTTAGTTGGATCTTGATCTCGGTATTGCAATTCTAGAAAAGGGTTGGGTGTTTTTTGTTTGTGCCAATGAGTTAACAACTCTTTAATGTACTTACAAACTTAATTTCGTATGCTTTTTGGATGAGGATAAAGGATCGAAGATGCATCTACAAAGATGAAATCCCCTTTGAGAAAACATCTGACAAGTAATTTTGCACGAGTATGAATTTCTAATCTTTACAATCACGTTCTACCCATTTGACCATTTTTATTGATTCTACATAGGAAACATATAAATATGATGAAATTATGGTTTTGAATTAGCAAGCTGTTTGAATCACGGAGACCCCGTTGTTGTACAACCAAAATCTTATGGACTTCGTATCATGATATTCAAGTAAGTTTTTTCCCCTTTTCACTTGGGTTTCCGCAGCCCATGAGTTTTTACAATGACTTGATTGTTTTATATGTGTTTTGTTATATTAAATAGTTTGTTTTAGTCAATTAGTCGACATTAGGGCAAGATTTTGTGGAATTTTGAATTTTGATGTAGTAGTAATGTAATATTCAATGCATCATCTGGGTCATCAGCTAAATGATGATTCATGTCAAACTTGCCATATAGACATTAATATTCCATACATGAAAAGGAAACCAGAGTGCATAATCCAAGTGAAATTGCTTATAGGAACAAATTAAAACGAAAAAGGGCAGAAACAGGAAACTCTTCGAACAAACAAAATACACCAAATAATTTGGATGTAAGTGGCTGAATTAATCATGGTTAAGTTGTTCCTACATTGTGTAATCAAATGTTTGAGGAACGAGAAAAGCATAATTTCAGTGTTCTTTTATGTCTTGCTTTCTTCACAACCTAAAATTTAGCTCTCTTTGATTGAGTTTTTACTTAATTTAAATCAAAAGAGGCAAACACTGAAATTTTTATACAAAAAAAACGGTGTTTAGCTTGACTTTTTTAATTTTATAATTATTAATTGTGGATTTGTGGAAAGGTTCTTTGCTGATCTCTTAAAAAACTTTACTGTTTTGTGTTCTTTATATTTTAGGAGCTATTTCTTTACTGCAAGCTATGAATATGTTGTGTTGTTTTGGTTGTATTTATTGTTTGAATCAAAATGCACCAATGGATCAAATGAGATGCAAATATTGTAGATGGATTGTTTTTATGGTAAATGATTGAATTTCACTCTTGATTGTATCATCTACCTTTTTTATGCTAATTTCTGTCTGTAATCTTTTTGTATATATGCAAACATCAACAAAACTCATTAATCCCTTAAAAGTTATCTGGAAATTGTTTAACCTCATGTTTCTTGTGAGAAGCACCCTCGTCTTTGCTCATCAGTTCCACATTTTCGTTTTGTTTTCAAAATTGGTTTAATTTTTTTGTAATTCCTTTATTGCAAGTATGAAGTTCATCATTGGTTAACCAAGATTATAATTCTATCTGTTCTTAGGAACGGTGTGATTATTCAATTCTTGCCCTTGTAGAGTTGTGAGATCAAGTTTAAGCGTCCGTGGGTGATAAAAAACGAATAAAAAGAAGGCGATCTTTGTAAAAAGAAAGGGTGATCCACTTCAACTAATCATACATTGTTTTCATTTAGTGGTAGGAACTGTTTGTCGACGCTCTGTTCTATAATTCATTCTCTATTTCATTTTCCTCCCAAAATGTATGGTTGTTTATCTTATGTCCATGACATGTGTACCTCTGGAAGTACACTTAATCCTTTGTTGTCGAAATAACTTGATTCTTTAGTGTCAACCAAGAACTCAAGTTTGGCAAATGCTTAATAACTAAACCAGATGGTTATATCCGTAAATAATAGTAATAAAAAAACTAATGGCTTTCTTGGTTTAAGTCTTAAAAAGGGTAAAAGCAAACTCTTATTGATAGAAAATTTCATGATGTTATTACATCCTATGTCAACATCTTCACTCGCTTTTCTATGGTCAATATAATGGTTTCTTTATTTTTTCTTGCTATTTCTTATGCCATTGAGCTCTTTCAAAGAGGGCCTTTAGTTGTCCCTAGATTAATTACTTCAAAAAGGTTATCTATCCAAAAAAAAAAAAAAAAAAAACTTGCAGTTGCATATCTGATTCATTTTGTAGAGGGTCTATCGCAGTTTCTAATTCAGCTCTTGCTTTATTACTTATATATGATCTTAGATTTCGTTCTCATGTACATATCTTATTAACATTTTATTGTTCTTTGTTGGGAATTGTGTGGTGGTTATATGCAGGCTTTATTTCGCTGTGAGGATGGCCAAACTCTCAGAAGAGTTATTGGTAATTTAGTAGTTGTACCCATTTTATATCTTTGTACTTATTGTTAATTTCTACAACCTGAAGAATCGCAACATTTTTGTTGCAAGGGAATTCTTTTCAGCTCCAGCCGGTGACATTATTATTATCTTTTTTTGGAAGGGGGTCTTGGCCTATACCCAGACTAATCTCTGCAAATTATAGCCGTAAGACATTAGCCCTGATAAAGTCAGTGGCCACAATTATTGATTTGAAGGCTAAAGTTTTTGAGCCTTTAGAAAGTGTTTCTTTTAGTAAAATGTAGCTACCAGCCATTGTATTGTATTTCCTTGATAAATTTATTTATTTTATTGGTTTACCTGTTCCTCAGATGCATCTACTATGCACACGATATCGCGTTCAGTTGCTCCACTGTACTTCATAGTGAGAGAGCTGAACGAAGTGATGTCAACGGAGCAGCCTTGTGATGTAGCATATGAATTTGGAAGTGGGCTTTTGCATATCCAAAACTACCCTCAAGGATTTCCAAATCCAGGTTGGTGATCACGATTTGCAGTCCAAACAACTCTGATTTCCAAGTTGCTTGCCAGGTAGGGGTTTCAAAGCTGGACAAATATGGATCACTTCCAATCAGGTGTGTTTCGTTCCCTTTTCATTTTTGTCTTTTGATTTCTGCTTCCGATTTTGTTTTTTGTTGTTCTTGATCAAGAAGGATTGAAGGTGCATGTATAAAATGAATTTGATTGCCATGTCTTTTTGCCTGTTGTTCTTTGTTGGTGTCATAGTACCGACTTTTCTTTTTCTTTGATTCTTTACATTGAAATGCTTTTAAACAAACTTATCTTTGTCTTATTGTTATTCTCCCTTTTAAGTATTGTTTTCTTAATATTTATATAAGCTTTTGTCTATTTCATGTTAACTTATGTCTCTCTTTACTTATTTACTTATGGAGATTGTTCGATAAATGTGCGATTACATACTTTTATGAATGTCAAGAAAATGGGTGGAACTCTTTTTTTCTTTTTTGAGAATCAATGCTTAAATTGAGTTATCTTTGCAACAAAATTGGGTTTTATGTGAGTTCTACTCAAGCTTGATGCTGGTTATTATTTTATTGTATCTATTAAACTATAGGTTATTGTTTTCATTTTACCTCCTACAAAAATTGGTTTTTCTTGATCACATTGTTTACTATAGATTGAATTGTACATTGGTGCAATCCCAATTTTGAAAAATTCTTGGAACTTGGAGGGCTTTGTTGATGCTATTTCTTGTTGGAAGACATTGTAACAGTTATTTATGGCCGGCTTGAAGCTTTATTGCCTTCTAGCAGACGTAGATTTATGTAGGAGACCCCCCCCCCCCCACAAAAACCTCTTCTGTGATTTTAAACTTCTTTGACCAATTGACCATATTATTCCTTAATGTATATACTATCTAATTTGCGACATAAGACCATATAGATTCATAAAAGTAACTTCGAGAAAGAAGAAAATAGAATAAAAATTGAAACATGATTGCCATTCCATGTTATGGGATTCAATTTCGGGTTGTTTATGTTGCATCATACCTTTGAAATGTTCTAAGTTGTACATATGAGACCTAATCATATCATCATAATGTCTTGAAAATCTCACTTTATAATCCCTTATTCTAATTCACAAAGAAAAACAATAAAAGCATAAAATCCTCCATCTCACCACTGCAACGCCGGGTACATCAACTAGTATTTAAAAATATAATATCAACCACTTAAAAAACAATAAGTGTTAATTTTTTAATATTAAAAAATAAATTTGTTTGGCAATCTCCTTTCAATCTGAGATCACATTGTGATCCAAATTGCTCCTTTTTGCTTTGATTAAAATCATTTTCATTTTTCTTTATAAATCTTTTTTGTCTTTTAGTAAGATTAAGATTGTCCAATATCACCATTAAAGGTAGTCTTACTAAATTTATTTTTTTAATATTAAAAATTAATATGTGTTTGATTTATTATTCGCTGATATTGATATGTGTTTTACCATAAATTATATATTCTTGAAAATATATCTTTAACAACAAAGTTATAAAACAAAAAAGATACCAAAATTTTATATTTTTAAATTATCTACAAATATAAATCAATATGGATATGTTTTAACTATACTAATTTTTTTATAATAATTATAACTATATCTTATAATATTACATAGTTTCTTTTTTATCTATTTTTTATATTTAAAAACAATAATATTATATACATAATAATATTATATATATAATATATTAAAATATTTGAGATTGGATTGGATTGCTAATAAAGTGTAAAAAATGTAAGATTAAATTGAGATTGAAATTAGGTAGGTGGAAGAGATAGAAATGATTTTTTTAATAGAGATTGGATTGGATTGGATTGGATTGCTGATAAACATAAATATGGCAGTACCCAATTAAAAAAAAACCATTTAATTAAAAAGCCCGTAAGACTTTTAATCAAACTGAAAAACCTCTTTTAATTTAATTAACAAACTATTAATTAAATATTAAACTAATATTTATCTTTAAATAATAAATAAACTATTTATTATTTAATCTCCCTCTTTAATAATTAATTAAACTTAATTAATTATTTTCCACACAACTAGTTAATCCAAATGATCTCTATTCGGGTGTGTAGCAGTGTGACCCACTAGTGTCTTATAACATTGGACATAGTAAACTCTGTTACTGTCTTGCATATAATCCTTTCAGTTCTAACTTGGAATAAACCCATCACATCAGATATTCTCGCTGATGATGACGATGACGAAGAAGAAAATGAGGAACTTGAATTCCCTACTGATGAAGGGAAGAACAAGGTTCATGATAAGAACGATCATGACCTAGATGACTTGATTATCAAGCCTGCTTTGAGAATGACACAAAGGATTATATCTAAGGGAACTTTTTTAAGGGGAACAACCTCAATAATCATCCCTAGGAACCCAAACAAGTTGACAAAGAAAAAAACCTTAGTCGAGGAAAAACTTACAATAATCACCAACATTAAGGAGGGGGTATTTGTACATACCCTTAGTAAACCCAAGGTAACTTCTATCTTAACCCTTTTCATTCCTAAAACCCTTCTAAGTTTAATATCTGAACCTGAATAACCTAGCCCTCTTCAATCATCTATTTTCCCACCTTTTTACACTATTTTAGTTAACTTACCCTGTCCCCTCCTATAATTTTTTTGTGAGCCTTCCTCAAGTCTAAATGAACCATAAAGAACAAATGATGAGCTTCCTATGCATAATGAGTCTGATGTTAAAGATGAATATGCATTTCTTCCTTCTCGAATACCATTTAGACTGTCAAGATGCTCTGAAGCTGAAGAAACAATGAGGATGGCTCAGCTAATAGGCCACTGATGTGGTATTTTCACTATATGAATTTCCCCTTCAATCTTAACCCTTTTTAACCTCCACTAACTATGAAAATATAGGCAAGTCTAACCTGATCACGAATAGTATAGTAACTAGAATTGTACCCACGCAATGCGGCGGGAGGTGATGTTGTCTTGTAAACCATGAATCGATAACTAGGGTTGGGTTCTGATGAGAAGTTGAGTTAATGTGAGAAGCATAAGAAATGGTTATCAACCGTTGGATACACATTTTGATGAGATACACCGGATAAATTCATGAGTACATTACATCTATAAAATTGATGCAATTGTTTTACAATTGTATTCATCAATTAATGAAAAGCTTTGCATCAAACCTATTTCACATGTGTCAATATTTTGGAACGAACATCTAATACTAAAGTTAATTTCTCATGCTAAAAGTTTTAAAACTTGATCCTTAAAATCAAAATAACTATCCAATGGATTTTGAAAAAATTGCAAAACTTGATGCAGTTATGTAATGTGTAGCAATGGGAATGAAGAAATTGTTCTCTCTCAATAGTATCAACTTGAACACCATCAAAATGTTGCCTTAAAGTGCATAACTCCTTTCATGACTCACCATAGGAGTGAGCCAAAAGGAACCACCTTAAAAATTCAAGAAATTGGCATTTTCTTACCAAATCCATGAAGATTCAGAAAGACATACAATATTGCACTCACATTTTATAAATAAATGTTTATGAACATGTTAATGGAGATGTTAAACAAAATGACCTTGAAAGTACTACCATAAGAAATTATTATAATGAGAGGTTAATAATGATTATCTTATCCCTTGAAAGAGGGAGCAATTATGAAAAGTCAAATTACTAGCTCTCCTAAGACTTGATGAAATGATAAAGATTCTTTGACTTTACTTAGTGAATAGGTCTTTGCTTCTATTACAACTTGAAGAATTATCACTGGGTTTGTTCAGTGTTATTCCTTATCATTTAAGTTGTAGTTTATTGTTTAAATTTCAGGATCAGGATCAGGAGTTAACAGAGTCTGTTCTGGAGACTATTGATCATGACCTCAAGTGAAGATCTCCTAAAGACATCAAGATCATACTCAAAGAACCATCACTGACGTCGAAGAAATAGCTGATGACAGGAACAACATGCTCGTGATCTAAAGACGGAACTCAGTGATAGCAAACTGCTCAAATTCGTATGACTTCCTGAAGACCATCATGATACAGTGACCCCTGATCATCGTTAGTATTAGGGCATTTCTCACTGATCGGTATCTTGATCCTGAAGGATTAAGAAATGTCTTTATCTGATGCACAAAAGGATTGCACGCCTTTACTGACACAATAGTACAAAAGGACAGTCACTTTACTGTTCCCTCCGTACTTATCAGACCTCAAGGCAACTATTTATATAAGCACCCTTTTGCACAACATGCAATTGTAATTGTTTGTAGTAAATAGTACTATAGGACCTTTAGGAGTGTGATACGTGTTACACACTAGGTCTGCATGCATTTAATGCATGTGGTATAAATGGACGTGAAGAAGATGTTCTCCACACTTCTTCTTCATCCATACTTCTACCCTAACCCTTTCTCTCTTTATCCCTCTAGTTCTTTTCTTAACCTTCTCACTTAGTGCATAGTGAAATATTGTAACTTAGATTGTTTAGATTAGACATAGTCTTATCTCTTTCGTAAACAATCTGTAAATTCAAAGTGTTTATAAACATAGAATTTAAAAGTGAACAAATTATGTGATTATATTCAACCCTCACTTCTATAATCCTAAACACCTTTTCCTTACTTGAAGGTCACCCCTTAGGACCAACAAGTTGTATCAGAGCAGATTCAAGCTCTCTTTTCTTTCTAGAAAAATCTTGTGATCCTTCTTTCTGTAATCCATGGCTCTTCAAGCTTAGGATAACTACTTAGATACTGATTCACTTGGAAAACTACCATGGTTTAACAAAGAGTCAAAGACAACTTTGCTCTTTGGAAAACTAGGATGAAACTCTTCCTATCTGGTGCTGATCCTCAAATTCCTTACTTCTTGAAACATGGACCTTATGTTCCAACTCAAATGGTTCATGGTGTCGCTGCTACTGACAATGAACCTACTATTCCTCCAAGGAAATGGAGAAGCCAGTACCCAACTGGTCAGATGAAGATAGATGCGTGGTCAACATTGACACAAAGGCGCGATCCCTGATCTCTATGTCTCTTCCTGATGATGTCTTATATGTCATCTCAGGACTGCTAAAGAGATATGGAACACTCTCTATGTTCAGTGTGAGGGCACTGCAGTCCTCATGGAATCAAGAAAAATATTCTTGGTTCGCCAGTACGAGAGCTTCATCCATCTGAAGGAAGAAACTCTCTTTCAGACGCATCAGAGGTTCAAATGTCTCCTGATCGACCTGAAGACTATCGATACTGTTTACTCTAACTCTAAGGTAATCACCAAATTCATGGAATCTCTTCGTGAATATTGGGAGACTTACACCTCCTGTCTAACTATGTCTAAGGACATAAAGACACTCACTCTAAGTGAGTTGTACGATATTCTTCTGAACCGTGAGCAACAGAAGAAACTGAAAAAGAATCTCATAAGAGATACTAAAGATTCCAAGAGCACCTCTCTTGCCTTGGTTTCTAATTCAGTTCCTCCTGCTTCTGCTCCTTCCTCTTCAGTAACTATTACTGAACTGGAATCTTCTGACTCTGACATTTCAGAATCATACCCTAATTATAATGAGTCTCTTGCTTTTCTGACTCGTACTTTCAAAAAGTTTGCCCGAAAAGGCAACTTCCAAAGAAGGAAACCTCTTACTTTAACTAACGAGCCAAAATCAGATTCTACTGATAAGGCTACTTCTACCTGCTACAACTGCCAGGGCAAAGGGCACTTTGCTAATGATTGCAGGTACAAAAAGAATCAGCTTGCTCATTCTACTACTACTTCTTCTTCTAAAAGTCCTAAATACCAAAAGCTGAAAGAAAAATACAAAAAGATGAAATCTCAGCGAAAGGGTAAAGGTCTTAGTGCTGAAGACTGTGATTGGGATGATGTCTCTTTTGATGAGTCATCTGATGAAGAACATACTCAAGTGGCACTGATGGCCATTACTGATGAACCTACCTTAGCCCTAATGGCTAAGATAGAAGAGGTCCCTGAGGAGGCTCCTGCTAAAGCTCCTGAAGCTTCTATCTCTACGACTGAATCTTCCAGTCATGTACCTCCTACTTATGTTCCTCTTAAAAGTCTAACTCAACTAGACTTACTGACTCTTGATCTCTACAATCCCTGAATGGTAAGATTTCTGCTGAAAAAATGAATGTTGATCTTCGTGATTAATTAAAAGAATGTCATGAAAAGATAAAACAACTTACCATTCTAGAAGAGAACTATAAGGATCAAGTCTCTGTAAATCAAACTCTTTGCGTTGAACACATTAAAAACCATTGCTGACAAAGACAAGGCCTTGGCTGAGTTAAATGCTGAGAAAGTCACCATCAAAGGATGGAGTGACGCCTCTAAAAAGGTAGATGAGATCCTTGCTTCATGGAGAAATGTGAAGAACAAGAAAGGCCTCGGATTCACCCCTGGCTGTCCTAGACCTAATGGATTTATGCTCAAGTTTGGGATGTTCGTTTCGACTATCCTTGATCCTAATGATCTTGAGAATCTCTCTTATATTGCAAACTCTCACACTGAAGGTGCTCATAAGAGCAAAAATACATCAGTTAAGGAAAAATCCAATGACTATAACACCTTCAAAGACCAAGACCCCTAAGTCTAAGAAAAATAAAGTACTTGGTGGTGGACCATCAGTCTTAGGAACAAAATCATTTTCTCAAAATCCTACTCCGAGACTGTAGATCGACCTTAAGCTGAAGACTAAGGAGAAGCAACCTATTCCTCCTATGTCTGTTGCCAAGGGTGTGCTTGGTACTAGTCCTGCTCACTTGAAGTTCAAAGTCTTCCTGGACCCCACAAAACGCTTTCTATATCGCAAATGCTATCACTGTGGATTAAATGACAATATTGCGAGTAAGTGTCATAATGCTACCAAAGCTGAAAAATCAGCTAAGGTAAAGAAAATTTCTAAGGTTGTCAAGACTGTTCCATCAGTCAAGACTCCAGCCACCAATACTGACAAATCAGTACAGGCTGCCACTGACTCCACCAAACCTACTAACACTGTTGGATCCATAATCTTATGTGTACCAAAGAAAACATAAACTCTAAATCTTGCAGGATAAGGGCACCTGGTACCTGGACAGTAGATGCTCAAGACATATGACTGGCTCAAAATCTGTCCTCTCTGACTACCGTGATGAAAAGGGTCCTTCAGTGACCATTGGTGGAACCGGTAAAGGCCAAACCCGAGGGTATGACATACTGACCAACGGAGTAACCACTTGGAAGTTATTCTCACTGGTGCTAGAAAGGTTGACGTCTACATCATCAACATGAATACTTCCACTGACAATGTTTGTTTTGTATCACGTGCTTCTACTGATATATAAACTGGCTTTGGCAGAAGCGTCTCTCTTATCTCTGTTGGGAACTAGTGGGTATAACAAACATGCACAGCGGAAAAATAAAACCATAATTCCCAAACACTAGATCCAACCATATCAAAACAGATACAATAAATTAGTGGGTTTATCGATATACCTGAAAGGATTATGTGCAAGACAGTAACTAGAATTACCGTATCCAACGTTATAAGACACTAGTGGGTCACACTGCTACACACCCGATTAGAGATCATCTGGATAATAGTTGTGTGAAATAATCAATTAAGTTTAATTATTAAAGGAGAGAAAAGAATAAATAATAAATTGGTTATTTATTATTTATTTAAATGTTAACTTTTATGAAAATAAATAATTAAGTTAATATATTAATTAACAGTTTCTTAATTAAGAGTATTATAGCTCATCTAGAATTATTGATGGGTTATAGTTGGACCGGGTTTTCTTATTGGATACTGCCTTATTTATAAATAAGGGCATTATTCAGGTTATTGGTTATCTGAATTCATTAGTTACTTACGCATCAAGAAAACCCTCCACCCTCCCTCTCTCTCTCTCTCGCCGATCTCACACACACACAAACCAGTTTTGGGTTTTCGATTAATCAATGGCGGTCTAGCAGCCTGTCTCACGGTGGTGCAGTAGCGGTGTATCCCTCGTTAGCTTCCGGAGTCGTTTTTGGTATCGTCAAAAAGGTAAAATTGATAAAACCCCCTCGATATTGTGTTTGATAAGTTTTGGTTGGATCTCTGTCGGGATTGTTTAGTTTGATTTTTGCTGCGTTAATTGTTTTGTTCAAATAATCCCAACAGTGGTATCAAAGCCACTTCCATAACTTGTCAGATCTGGTTATTCGTAGGTTTTGATAAAATATTGGATTTTGTTTTATGTTTATATAAAAATATGAAATTTATGCGATGGTTCTTAAAAATCGGATTTTTATCGAATACCCGTGCGTTCGTGGCAATCGTGGCGGAACGACGGCTGTCGCCGGCCGAACCGCCGGGGCCGATCGCCGGACGAGACGCGGATGGCCAAATCGACGACCACCATGTTACGGTGGCCGATCGATGGTGTTAAACCACCGGACCACCAAAGCCGCATGCGGCGATGGTGGTGTTTGTGTTAATCGCCGGCCATGGCGGCATGGCAGCCGCTTGCTGCTGCCCCGATGGCCACCGGTGGCGATGGTGGTGCTTTGGCGCTGCTGTTGCCGCCGGAGTGATGGCGATGGCGGTGATTTTTGGCATCCATGGCAGCGGCGGTTGTAGCCGCTGTTCCGATCAAGATCGGCCGGCGATGGTGGTGGCGTTTTTCCATTGCTGTCGTCGCCAATGGCCACCAACCACCGATCGATAGCTGCGTAAGGCGGATCGGTGGTGGTCATTGTTGTTGCAACCCGCCGGCGGCGATGGCATAGCTGTTGCTGTCGGCAACAGGCGGCGGTGGTTATTGATCGCCGACAAAGCGATGGTGGCGATGGTTTCATCGCTGCTGTCTCCGGTGGAACACGCCGCCGATCGACAGCCTAGGTCAGGCGGATTGGTGGTGGTTGTTGTCGATCGCCGCGGAGAACAATGCGGTGGCGTTTGCGCCGCCGCTGTCCCCGGTGATTTCTAACCACCGAACGAACAACCGTAAGGTGGATCGGTGGCGGCAGGTATTGACAAAGACCACCAGTGGCGGTGATGGTTTGGTTTTATTGCTCGACCGGCGGTGGCGGTGGCTTTGCTATCATCGTCGGGGGCGGATGGTGGCGATACGGTGGTTGATGGTGGCCGTGTGCTACTAACTAATCACCGATCACAATGATGGTTTCACGAATGGAACGAGGGTTGCCAGTTAGGTAACAATATCGGGCTACGGTATCAGTTCGAATCGTGTCAGGCTTCGATCTGATAAGAGTTTGTTTTTACCCTAAACAAAATTATTTTTGAAAAATATTATTGTTAGATAATTATTAATTCCTTTTGGATTTTATAATTATTTGGAAATCCAGTTTTATCAAAACAATATTTTTTATTAGTTTAATTATTAAACTGTTTTTAGTTTTATTTCATCTTGTTTTGGTAAGGGAGGCCTGCGTGCCATTTACAACCTTTTTTTTCGTTTTTTTTTTGTATTTTTCCTTTTAATTAGTTTAGACGGCAGGCCTGCGTGCCACTTGCAACCCGATTTATTGTAATTTAATTAAAAACGCATCAACTGAAGATGGAGCTTGGAGACACAACCAAGGATGTCGGAGCCAGTGGGAGCACCAAGATTTCATGCCTTGTAGGTTTGTTTGGTCACATAGGTTTTAGATCGTCGGTTCTCGTGTTTGTTGTAGTTTTGGGCAAAGCTGTTTTATCTTGCATGGTTTGTTGTAGTTACGTAATTTAGATAAAACAAATTATTTTTCCAAATCGAATGAATTAAAAAGAGGTTCGATTACAGCTTGTTTTTCGAATCAATTGTTTTAAAAATTAAAACTGGCTAAAATCCTTAGAGAAAAAAAAATTTAGATCAGTTAGTGTGATCCATTTGTGGACACCTTTGGCGTAAGGTACGTGGGGGCTCGAAGAGCTCAAACCTTGGGCACCTGTGTTCAAACCCCAAGCCGAAGGGGGTGAAAAGACTCTGCGATAATCGGGTGGTACCAACCAGAGTACATCCAGTTCAAAATGGTGCGGTCTATTTTGGTTTTTGTTACAATTCACTGGGTGGTACCGGGCCAAAACACACTAGAGGGACTAATATGCACGGACTTTATTATCCGATGTCCCAATGATCTAGAAGTCGTATCTTCGTATAGAGACGCGATTGGTACAAGTTGTTACCTACCAGAAATAGCATGAGTTGACTTGTGTGATCAAACCGCTTGTCAAATCATGTGAAATATAGATTCTAGTCTAATAAATTTATTGTTCTAAGGTAATAATTTATTAGAATTATATAATCAGATAACTAAATCGGAATTTTATTTTTTCTGTAGATGTCTTATACTGCTATTCCGTTTTATTCACCTTGAGGAATCTCTCCGCCTTATAATGGGGAACTGGAAGCTTACAGCCAAAATTTTCTAGTTTGGAAAATGCATCTCGACAATATCTTGAATGCACAGGGTAAGCGATATGTGATTGAGAAACCCATTTCACGACCCAAATGCAATTCTCCTGAAAAGGATTTTGCAGACTACTTCAAATTCATGGCTGACGAATCAGATGTGATGTCAATCCTATATTTCTCTACTTCACCCGAGTTCACGGCGATTTAAGAGTTAAGTATTGCCATGAGGTCGTCAAGAATATAGAAAGCTAGGTAGGTTTCTATAAGAATAGTGGGAAGTATCTAATCATGAAAGAGATTTACTCTCTAAAACTGGAAACAGGTAAATCCGTTAAAGATCATCTTCTGAAAATGAGGAGACTCTTTAAGAGTTTGTCGCGTATGGGATACAAGATGGTTCAGGAGGAGCTAGTACATCTCATGTGGTTCTCTCTCACGGACGAGATACGTACCACAGCTAGTGAGTACATGGGAGAACCAAAAATGGACGTGGCAAAGGTTCATGAGGATATTTTGGCCAGTTTGGAGTCCAAGACCTGCAGCAGCTGCTGAACTCATGGACAGTGATTAGATTGACGAGCTGGGAGATCTGAGTTGCCCAGAATGTGGCAGCAAGGATATTTGTGCTCACTCGATGGATATCGACCAGATAGACATCGGTTTACCCAATGCACCAGGTACCTTTATGATAGACTGTTTGATCATTTCTTATGAATCATGGGTACTTGATACAGGCAGTGGTAACCACATTTGTAATCATTTACAGGGATTCAAAAGAAGGGAGACATTGAGGAAGGATCGTTCGAACCTACGAGTCGATGAAGGCACGATGCTTGTAGCTGAAGCCGTGGGATCTTACAATCTTAGTTTACCCTCGGGTCTAGTTTTGGAACTTGAGAATTGTTACTATGTTCCTAAAATGATCAAAAACGTTATTTCTTTCGATTTATTAATAGACCAAGGTTTTTATTATAAATATGAATATAAACTTATTTCTTGCTTTAAAAATGATATTTTTTATTTCAAAGCAACTCCTACTAATGGTCTACATGTATTAAATCTACAAGAAAATAAAGAAGTCTATCATATAAGTAAATGATCTAAAGAAATTGAGGATCAGACTTACCTCTGGCATTGTCGTCTCGGTCATATAAACAAGAAACGCATAGAACAGCTCCAGAAAGGAGGACTTTTGGGGTCTTTCGATTTTAGACCATTTAACAACTGCGAATCTTGTTTATCTGGTAAGATGAAAAAACAGCCTTTCAATAAGGACAATGAAAGAGCAAATGAATTGTCAGGAATAATACACACAGATGTGTGTGGACCTTTCAGTCATGAAGCTAGGGGAGGATACCGGTACTTCATTACCTTTACTGACGATTTCAGTAGGTATGGTTATGTCTACCTAATAAGACATAAATCTGAAGCCTTTGAAAGATTTAAGGAATTTCAGAATGAAGTACAAAACCAACTTGATAGAAAGATCAAGTTTCTGCGGTCAGACCGAGGTGGGGAATATCTAAGTCAGGAATTCGACAATCATTTGATGGAATGTGGGATTGTCTCACAACTCACACCTCCGTATAAACCTCAGATGAACGGTGTGTCAGAAAAGAGAAATCGTACATTACTTGATATGGTACGATCAATGAGGTGTCGTTCCTCACTACCAGTATCATTTTGGGGACACGCGCTCGAAATAGCGGCCCACATACTGAACAGAGTGCCAACTAAATCGGTAGAAAAGACCCCGTACGAAATTTGGACGGGTATAAAACCTAAATTGTCTTTTCTGAAGATTTGGGGTTGTGAGGCATACGTCAAACGACCAACCTCTAAAAAACTCAAACCCAAATCAGACAAGTGCATTTTCGTAGGTTATCCCAAGACTACTGTGGGATGCTACTTCTACAATCCTACCGAGAACTAAGTCTTTGTGGCTCGGAATGGAGAATTTTGGAGGACAAGTTTCTCAGCACTAAGAATACCAGAAACGATGTGGAACTACAGGAAGTAGAGGAAGATGTTACTTTACCGAATGTTGAGCCAGTCACTCAACAAGAACACGTTGAGACTCAACCGGAAACGGTTGAGGAAGTGCAAACACAGGACCTTCGCAATCCACTAGGGTAAGACAAGAACCAGATAGGTATCTTGGATTTCTAGTCTCTCAGGATGGTGGAGACTTGAATGAACTAACATCCTATGGAGAAGTTGTATCAGGCAGTGAGTCTGAACAATGGCAGGAAGCCATGGAGGAAGATGCAGTCCATGTACGACAACCAAGTATGGGAGTTGACAGATTTACCCCAACATTGTAAGGCTGTTGGACGTAAATGGGTTTTCAAGAAGAAAACTGACATGGACGGAAATGTCACACTTTTAAGGCTAGACTGGTAGCAAAATGTTTCACGCAAACTCATGGTATCGACTATGATGAAACTTTTTCACAGGTAGCAATGTTAAAATCCATTAGGATTCTGATGGCCATCTCAGCGTACTTCAACTATGAGATTTGGCAGATGGATGTTAAGATAGCCTTCCTGAACGGGAAGTTAACAGAGGATGTCTATATGCAACAACCGAAGGTTTTGTAGATCCAAATAATCCTAATAAAGTGTGCAAATTGCTGAAATCCATATATGGATTAAAACAGGCATCTAGGAGCTGGAACTTACACTTTGATGTGCGAATCAAGAATTTGGTTTTACTAAAAGTGAGTTTGAGCTATGTGTTTACACAAAGTTCAGTGGGAGCATAGTAACCTTCTTGGTCTTATATGTAGATGATATTCTACTCATTGGAAATGACGTACCAACTTTACAGAGTGTAAAGGCTTGGTTAAACAGATGTTTCCAAATGAAAGACCTTGGAGAAGCCGCCTATATACTTGGTTTAAAGATCTATAGGAACAGATCTAGACGACTTATCGGGTTTAGTCAAAGTACATACATTGACAAAATCTTGAAACGATTCAGGATGAATGAATCCAAGAAAGGATTTATTCCAATGCAGCATGGCATAGTGCTAAGTAAAGCACAGTGTCCTGTATCTAGTGAAGAGCAGGACAAAATGAAATCGGTTCCATATGCTTCTGCAATTGGATCGATTATGTATGCCATGTTATGTATGAGGCCTGATGTTGCTTACTCAGTAAGTCTAACGAGCAGATACCAGCAGAACCCAGGTGAAGCCCATTGGGTGGCTGTCAAGAACATTCTCAAGTATATGAGACGAACTAAAGAAATGTTCTTGGTCTTTGGAGGATCGAGGATGAGATTAGTGTCACAGGCTATACTGACGCTAGTTTCCAGACCGACAGAGATGATTTTAAATCACAGTCAGGATACGTATTTACCCTAAACGGAGGCACGATCTCGTGGAAGAGCTCGAAGCAGGACACCATAGCAGATTCCACTACAGAGGCATAGTACATTGCAGCATCAGATGCAGCAAAGGAAGCAGTCTGGCTCAGGAATTTTATCTCGATCTAAGAGTTGTATCCAGTATCTCTAGACCCGTAGATATCTACTGTGATAACTCTGGAGCTGTAGCACAAGCAAAGGAACCCAGAGAACATCACAAGTCAAGACATGTACTCAGGAAGTATCACCTCATCCGAGAGATCATTGGAAGAGGAGACGTGAGAATATGCAAAATTCCGACAGACGAGAATGTCGCAGATCTGCTGACAAAGCCGCTAGCTAGAGTAAAGCATGAGGGTCATGCTAGTTCCATAGGGATGCAGTACTTGGATACAAATAGTTAGTTTATGTTATCGATTATTACTGTGATTTTTTGAAACATTATATAAGAGTTTATTATTTCACAGTGTGTTTGAAATAAGAAGATTTTATTATTCATAAAATGTTTCAAGAAAATCACTTTTTGCATATTTAAAGATTATCCATGTTTTTTACTAAGTTTTGTAAAGAAATCTAAATATCCATAGCTACTTATTGAGGTGGGAACCTCAGTGGGGTTATAACGCTATTATGAATGTTTCATGTACAATTGGTATGATCAAACATTCATAAATACTCATCAGAGTGTATGAGTATTGGAAGTGACCAGTTTCAAGTCTGCTTCATGGAGCATATGTCATAAGCATTGAATTGATGATAGGTTGTCCTTAAACCTGAGATATCTGGTCTGTGAGCATGAGGACTACTGTACTCTTAGCACGTCCTAACGCTGATCGTAACTGGGTGGCTATAAGGGGCATGATTAGATGCAGCGAAAGCCATGTTTACAGATGCGGGTATTCAATATGGGATTTACACCTCCTTTATAGGAGAGATATTTCCGGGCCCCTTGATGATTAAGATTGGCAGAAATGCGTGGCCACGCTCGAATAGAATAACATTTGTTATTTGGAAAGTTCCGTAACTGCAGGCAATCGAAATCAGTGTCAGGAAATACTTGAGTTTATGATTGAAATTCTCAGCTTCATGTCTAAAACTCATTTTAGAAATATCGTGTGTAATAGGAATAAACCTGTGTACAATTCAAATATGAATCGTATCTCTGGATATAAGAGATCTTATAACCTGGTTAACCTAAGTGTCTGGCTAGGGATCTCCTTAGGCTAATGGTAACAGTTAGGTTACTTGTCTGGCACAAGTGGGAGTCTGAAAGGATTATGTGCAAGACAGTAACTAGAATTACCGTGTCCAACGTTATAAGACACTAGTGGGTCACACTGCTACACACCCGATTAGAGATCATCTGGATAATAGTTGTGTGAAATAATTATTAAGTTTAATTATTAAAGGAGATAAAAGAATAAATAATAAATTGGTTAATTATTATTTATTTAAATGTTAACTTTTATGAAAATAAATTATTAAGTTAATATATTAATTAACAGTTTGTTAATTAAGAGTATTATAGTTCATCTAGAATTATTGATGGGTTATAGTGGATCGGGTTTTCTTATTGGATATTGCCTTATTTATAAATAACGGCGTTATTCAGATTATTGGTTATTGAATTCATTAGTTACTTACGCATCAAGAAAACCCTCCACCCTCCCTCTCTCTCTCTACGCCGATCTCACACACACACAAACCAGTTTTGGGTTTTTGATTAATCCACGGTGGTCTAGCAGCCTGTCTCACAGTGGTGCAGTAGCGGTGTATCCCTCGCTAGCTTCTGGAGTCGTTTTTGGTATCGTCAAAAAGGTAAATTTGATAAAACCCCCTCGATATTGTGTTTGATAAGTTTTGGTTGGATCTCTGTCGGGATTGTTTAGTTTTATTCCGATGCGTTAATTGTTTTGTTCAAATAATCCCAACAATACCTTTACAGCAGTCTAAAAGAAATCTGGAAGGCTTGTGGGGAGTACACCGCTACTACACCACCGTGAGATTCGCTGCTAGACTGCACAGAATTACCCGATACACAAATCTGACTAATTTGTGTATGCATGTGTGTGTGTAAATCAACGGGAGAGGAGAGAGAGAGAGAGAGAGAGAGAGAGAGAGAGAAATCTATGGTTTTTTTTCTGGCTTTCTTGTGGTGTAAGCTTACTAATGAATTGAATTAATGAAAACCAACAAGGTTTACCATATTTATAATAATAAATATGGTAATTACCCAATAACATAAAAGCCCGTTTAATTAAAACGATAGCCTTTTACTAAACATTACCATATGTATATATATATATATATATATATTAATTAAACTTATTAATATATATATATATACAATAAATATTTAAACCAATATTTATCCAACAAATAATAAATAAACTATTTATTATTTATGCTCTCTATAATAATTAATTAAACTAATTAATTATATCACACAACTGATAAATCCAATTATCTCTATTTGGGTGTGTAGCAGTGTGATCCACTAGTGACTTATAACATTGGACACGGTAAATCCTGTTACTGTCTTGCACATAATCCCTTCAGACTCCTACTTGTGCCAGACAAGTAACTCAACTGTTACCATTAGCTTAAGGAGGTTCCTAGCCAGACACTTAGGTTAACCAGGTTATAAGATCTCTTATATCCAGAGATACGATTCACGTTTGAATTGTACATAGATTCATTAATTTTACATGTCATATTTCTAAAGTGAGTTTTAGACATGGAGCAGAGGATTCAATCTTAAATTCAAGTATTTCTTGGCTCTGATTTCGACTGCCTAGAGTTACAGAACTTATCAAATAACAACTATTATTCTATCTGAGCGTGGCCACGCATTTCTGCCAGTCTTAATCGCCAAGGGGCCCGAAAATATCTCTTCTGAAAAAGAGGTGTAAATTCCATCTTGACTATCTGCATCTGGATACATGGCTTCTGCTGCATCTAGTCATGCCCTGTATGGCCACCCTGTTACGGCGTAGCGTTAGAACTGCTAAGAGTACAGTAGTCCCCACATTCTCAGACCAAATACTCAGGTCTAAGGACAACCTATCATCAAGTCAATGCTCATGACATAGGCACCATGGAATAGACTTGAAACTGGTCACTTCCAATACTCAAACACTCTGATGAGTATATATGAATATTTGGTCACATCACTTGTGCTTTTATTCTCTACTTTGAATAAACCATCAAACATTCATAATAGCGTCACAACCCTGTTGTAGTTCACACCACAACAAGTAGCTACGGAAATTTTGATTTCTCGCAAAGATTTTGCAAAAATCACAAATAATTAAATATGCTAAAATTGGTAAATTTGAAACAATCATGAATAATAACCTCCTTATTTCGAGCACACAGTGAAATAATAAACTTCACATGATATAGAGTTTCAAAGATAAAACCATAGTAATAATCAATAATATAAACTAGCTACTAGTATCTAGGTACTGCATCCCTATGGAACTAGCATGGACCTCATGCTTTACTCTAGCGAGCGGCTTTGTCAGCGGATTTGCGACATTCTTGTCCGCCGGAATCTTGCATATTCTGACGTCCCCTCTTCCAATGATCTCTCGGATGAGGTGATACTTCCTGAGTACATGTCTCGACTTGAGATGTTCTCTGGGTTCCTTGGCTTGCACCACAACACCAGAGTTATCACAGTAAATATCTATGGGTCTAGAGATACTAGCAACAACTCTTAGATCCGAGATAAAATTTTTGAGCCAGATCGCTTCCTTTGCTGCGTCTGATGATGCAATGTACTCTGTCTTTGTAGTGGAATCTGCTATAGTATCATGCTTCGAGCTCTTCCACGAGATCGCGCCTCTGTTTAGGGTAAAAACATAACCTGACTGTGATCTAAAATCATCTATGTCAGTCTGGAAACTAGCGTCAGTGTAACCTATGACACTAATCTCATCCTCAGAACCTCCAAAGACCAAGAACATTTCTTTGGTATGTCTCAAATATTTGAGAATGTTCTTGACAGCCACCCAATGGGATTCACCTGGGTTCTGCTGGTATCTGCTCGTAACACTTACTAAGTAAGCAACATCGAGCCTAGCACATAACATGACATACATGATTGATCCAACTGTAGAGGCATATGGAATCGACTTCATCTTGTCCTGATCTTGACTAGATACAGGACACTATGCCATGTTGCATTGGGATAAATCCTTTCTTGGATTCGTCCATCCTAATCGCTTCAGGATCTTGTCAATATATGTACTTTGACTAAGTCCGATAAGCCGTCTAGATCTATTTCTGTAGATCTTTATACCAAGTATGTAGGCAACTTCTCCAAGGTCTTTCATCTGGAAACATTTACCTAACCAAGCTTTTACTCCTTGCAAGGTTGGTACATCATTTCCAATCAGTAGAATATCATCCACATATAAGACCAAGAAGGTTACTATGCTCCCACTGAACTTAGTGTAAACACTTGGCTCAAACTCACTTTTGGTTAAACCAAACTTTTTGATTCGTTCATCAAAGTGTAAGTTCCAGCTCCTAGATGCTTGCTTTAATCCATAAATGGATTTTAGCAACTTGCACACTTTATTTGGATTCTTAGGATCTACAAACCCATCTGGCTGTAGCATATAGAGATCTTCTGTTAACTTCCCATTAAAGAAGGCAGTCTTAACATTCCTCTGCCAAATCTCATAGTTAAAATACGCTGAGATGGCCATCAGAATCCTAATGGACTTTAGCATGGCTATTAGTGAAAAGGTTTCATCATAGTCGATACCATGAGTTTGTGTGAAACCTTTAGCAACTAGTCTTGCTTTAAACGTGTGCACATTTCCATCCATGTCTGTTTTTCTTCTTGAAAACCCATTTGTTCCCGACAGCTTTACAGTGTTGGGGCAAATCTGTCAACTCCCATACTAGGTTGTCGTACATGGATTGCATCTTTGCTTTCATAGCTTCTAGACATGGTTCAGACTCATTGCCTGAGACAACATTGATTGATGGTTTATGCAACCCTCCAAATCAATCGCAAGTGTACGGTGTCAATCAAGTAATACGTACTAAGTACGAGTATCGATCCAAGGAACTACGATGTTAAAGATCCCAAAAGTTACCACAACCACTAATTGGACTATTGATAAAGGTGATTTGATAGATTAATTAGCTAAATATCAAGAGATTGAAAGAGGTAAGCACACAGAAGATGAAATGACACGAATTCAAGCAAACATAAAGGAATTACTTAGATGATAAAAAGAAGGCTAGGGGTCGGATTTCATCTGGATTTCGTCAACACATAATTTTCACAAATAAACTAGCTAGCATATAAGGTTGAATATGACAAATCCATAAATACTCACTTCTCTTTCTCAAGTAAAAGCAAGAATATCTCATATCATGTATATTATAATCTCTCGACAAATAAAAGATGATAGTCAACTCATTAAGAACAAGAAATGCATACACATAACTAGAGTTTACTTGGTATATCTCTATCCAAAATCTCACTCTAGGTTTATCTAGCTTTTCGCATGTTACACAACCAATTTCTCAAAGGGAAAGTAACTAGAAGATAGATAAGAAGGCCAATCTTACCAAAAATTAAGAGCAAGCTAGATAAACTCAACCAAAAGAGATGATAACTAAAAAATACTTGTAATAATCACATAAATAACGATAGAAATCCAAAATCCATCCTTCCCCTAACCTCAAAGTACTTAGCTCATGCTAAGAATCAGAAAATACATCAAGGTAGAGAAGATAATAGCACCCCAAATCATTGTTTCTCAACAAAAAAAAATACAAAGGAATGGAAAAACCCCCTCAATATTTGATACACACTACCGATTTTAGCTCCAGGATGATGATTCCACCTTCAAAAATCGTTACTCCTTCTTCAATCAACTGAAAAGTCTTCAAAAAACGGCTCCCCTATGAGTGTAGCCTCCAACAATCCCGAGATAACCCTAAACCCTAGAGAATAGCTTCTTTTTATAGTATTAGCTCCCGACATCCAAAGTGACCATCCAAAGTGACAGTATGTCACTTTAGCAGTCACTTTAGCCCGCGTCCTTGAAGTGGCATTCCTTGTAGTGGTGGTACATGAGCAGCGAAAGTGACCATCCAAAGTGACAATGTGTCACTTTGTGACAACCGACAGTTTTGACCTTCAGGTTAGCTACTCGTTTAATCACTCTGTAACATTTCCGTAGGTTAAAATTTAGTCATTTAAGTTTTTAAATGAAACTAGGTTAGTTTGCGTGAAAAAGTTAGGCTAAAACCTAAAAGTCCCGAAAACTGCCCGAAAAAGCCCGAACCGGGCCGAAATCATCCGATAATCCTAAAATGCCAAATTTAAAGTAATTTTTGGAAATCTAAGTTATTTTGTTTAAAATATATGTAAACTGACCTAAATAATCTAAAACCACCTTCGAAAAGTCGGTTTTCGCCGAAAAACGCCGAAAACCCGGTACCGTATCGAATAAACAGTATAATTTATACACTTATTATAAAAAAAAATATGAGAGGGGGTGGGACCTACATGGGCCAGCCACACCACCTCCCTAGGTGACCCTCTCTCTTTCCCATATAAAAACTTGATTTTCTCTTTTCCCAACTTCATCATCATCATTTTTTTTTCAAATTTCTCTTCTTTCTCTCTTCCATTTTCTCTCTAACACTCTCTCAAACTCAGCCACATATTCATCAAGAATCTGATTTTGAAGGTTGATTGACACCTCTTTGAGATCAAGGTGGTGTTATTATCAAAGGTAAGGATGAACAAATGCGTTTATATTCGATTTTGGCTCATTAGAGAGCTTTTTCTTCAAGTTTTTAAGGGTTTTAAACCCCTTTGTGGTATGAGTAACTAACTTGATGTTTGGGGATGAGATTTAGCCTTTGAAATGTGTTTAAACATTCAATGGAGGTGAAAATCCATGAATCCCCATAAGAACACAAGATTTGAATAAAAAACCTTCATATTTGATGTTTTTTTTTATGCATTTTGGGGCTGAACTTAAAGGATAGTTCATGCATGTCTATGATGATGATAATACACTTTTCATCTTTTTATTTGTTGCATAAAGTGAGTATTTAGTTTACTAGCAAGAAAACCTTCATGAATCTTATGATTTTATGTGTTTTGATAAGTGAAAATGGGTTTTGGTTTCTGGACAGAATCTGTCCGATTTTTGTAGGTTGTTTAGACGACTCAAAAGTATAGTAAATGATCTTATTTTGCTACAAAAATTTGATAGATGAAATTTTTAAGAGTTAGGAAGAAAACCCATTTTGAATCACTCAAAAATTCGGAGTAAAACCCTTTCAACTATCTAGAAACATTTTGGTATGCAACAGCTTCTGTCAGAAATCTTCTATCATCTTCATGCATGCATATCTCATAGGTAACTTGTCCAAAATGCTTGATTTTTAATTCTAAACTCAAGTTTACTGAGTTAGCGTTCCAAAGAATCCAAAACCATGTGATTTGGTGGATTTTAAAGGGATGAACCAATGAAAACAAGTTGATGGTGCAAGCTGTCCCAAGATGGCAGATCCACATGCACAACTTTAAAAAGGCATATCTCTCTCAAAAATCACCCAAATGATGTGAAACTTGTCTCATTAGCTTGGTATATGTTTTATTTAGAAAACCCCTTTGGAAATTCGTGATTTGGTGGGATAATGAACTCTCTATGAACAAAACTTTACTGACATGTATCCTTGAAAAATAAAAGTGTGCACTGATTTTGCAAAAATATTTAAAATATGTAAAACACCTCTAAAAACTATGAAATTTGGTAGAGATGATGTTAACATCCCCAAAATCAGTAGGTAAAAATTTGGGAATTATTCCTTTTGTGGACCTAAGCTCAAAGGTAGCATTTTTACAACTTTAAAATTATGGCAGATTCTGAAAATGTACTAAAGACCAATTTTTATAAACTTTAAGGTTTCTCACATACTTGGGAGTCCCTAAGATTTATCAGAACCTAATTTAAACTATATTGGACTAAATAAACTATTTAAGGGCATTATATAGGATATCGGTATGGTTACTAAAGCTTGAACCGTTGAATTTAGAACTTACGTTAATTACGTATGTTATAGGGCGATTGTAGATCAGGAGCCGGATCTCGGACACGCACTTACGAATACCTAGAACGCTAAACCCACTCAAGGTGAGTATTCACAGCCCCACTTTTTACCGTTTTTATGCGTTTTGGGGTGAAAAACATGTTATGAATGATTGTGAATGGAATTGTGAAAATGTTATGAATTGAAAGGAAATGAAATGAAATGTATAGTGAGTTAAATTTGATGTGTTTTAAAGCATGATATAGTGAGAACAAAATGTTTAAGTCCCCGGAAAACTACTATTAACTCATAACAATGGGCCTATAATACATGTGGATAGCGCTATTTGGATTGACATACCCACCTTAAACTGACGAGTGATAGGTGCACTGTATTGAATAAAAATTTTACACATGTGGGATTTAGTCCCACCGCTGAGGTAGAATAGGGGCGTAGCATGTCATAAAATGGAGGATTGTAGTAACTCACGAAGTAAATATCATGCGATTAACAAATCACCCGGGAAAATTTACTCATAGGTTGGTAGTGAATGAACGGGTTCACTCTAACTGTTTATACGTATTTAGTGAATGAACGGGTTCACTATAAGTGTTTACAAAATTTAGTGAATGAACGGATTCGCTATAACTGATTTTGAAAACTTAGTGAATAAAAAGATTCACTATAAATGGATTACGAAAACTGAGTGAATAAAAATATTCACTGGAATTGTCGTTGCATTTAAAATATTTTGTGCATATAAAAACCTGTGAACTCACCAACTCTTGTAGTTGACACTTGTTTAACATGCTTTTCAGGAAATCCGAAGGTTTGATAAGGTCATTAGTGGAATTTTGTGTACACCAATCAAGACAATATTTATTTTGTTTAAGTCTGTAAACTTTAAACTATGGTTGGGTTGTGATACTTATTAAACTATTTAAATTTATGTTACGAATGATTGGTGTGATTTATCTCCTATCGCGATGAAATCTTGACTGTCACACCTTGCGGTTCCGCTTTAGCGGTGTGTTACACACTTTGGCTGTCACTTGGGATTGAACTCGAAATCTTGGTTTTCCTTCCGCTTGGTCTAGTCTTTTCTTTATCCCGGTTATCAAAATGAAGTGTAAAAAAGCATCTTTTCTTCCATTTGATCTATTGCATGTCTACACATCACTTGTATACGAAAGTTAGTCCGAAACGCTAATTTCTACTTCAAAACAAGCCGTAAACCAAAGATTTGGAGTGTAAAAATCCAACAGATAACGAAGTTATCAACAACTCCAAACCTAGCTTTTGCTTGTCCTCAAGCAAAAATTAGCGTAAAAAAAATCAAACAAACATACAAGCATTCAACAGTGACGGGTTTTCGAAAGGGGACCAAATGAACAAACATTTTACTCGTTGAAGATCATGGAAATATAACACAAAGTTAATAAGAACCAACTTATGCAATTAGTTTCTTGATTAGCCCAAGTTGATAAAACAAGTATTGACATGCAACTATTATCAAGTAGATGCTAGTCGAGATCACATTCATCATGCACACAACTAGTGGAGGATTTCGCCTCGACCCTACCTCTCGGGATGCTCTCTTAACACTCGAGTCCTAAGTTCACACAAAACACAATACATGCGGGAAGATTTAGTGACAATGAATAGCAAGAACATCCACATGTGTTGGAAAAAAAAAACGCTAAATTCAATCAACATAGGATCTCATGGAAGGAATTGAGCAATAAGACATGACCTAAACAACAAGTATTATTTGCAAAAACCACATTCACGCAAGTTCAATCGAGACAAAGGTGTGTAGCGGGGTTTAAGGTTATGGAAAAGAAAGAACGGTAATGGTGCAAAATTTGTCTCCTTTTCAACATTTTTCATTGCTTTCTACAACCCGCACATTTTGTGTGTTTCCCTCGACTATGATATTGTAAGTCCGACCTGCTTGATAAGCTGCAGTTGCTGTTTTTTCTCTTTTTTTTTTTTTGCTTTTTGCTTTTTTTTGACCACTTGTTTCTTCACAACTTGTTTGAATGGTCCTCTCAACTATCATCTTGCGTTGGATGCAATCACAATAACTTTATATGTGCATTTTGACTAAGCTTAGGCAAATGTATCCGGTTTAATCAAGGTGATTGGGTTTCAAACGAGATCGTACTCAAAACGGCTCAAAGTGGCTAAAGGATAGGTATGGAAAAGAAATAACAAGGATAGAGGGTCAAGGAAAGCTATACACAGTCCGATAATATACCTTGTGATCCACGTATTTTTGCAAGTAATACTAATGTTTAGAAATTAAATGATGGTCATTACTACTCAATGCAAAAGCTAACGAGATCAAATTAGCGACTTTAAAGGATAGATGAAAAGCGCAAAGCGATGGTGAACAAATTAAACAACACTCGGAAATGAAGGCAATTAAGCACAAAAAATCTCACAAGGGTGGTCTCCACTAATGTCCACAATTAGCATGCACAACTACTCTATCTCTATACAAGCATGACCGACATAGATTTAACATGTCAATAAAAGTTTGTTTTCAACTTGTCTAATCCATACCGATTAACTAAACATTATATACCAACACATTTTCAACGATTAAAATGTAACTTCATGATTAGTCAACCCACAAAAGAAAAATAAAAACATCAACTCCAAACCTTTAAGACACATTGTCCCCAATGTGCCCCAAAGAAAAGATTTCAAGAAGTGTTTTCATAGAACCGTCACTAAAGTTTCAAACCAATACACGCAAGTAGGAAAAATAAACTATGAACAAACATGAAAAGGAAGGCAAACCCGTCAATCCTCGCCCTCGTTGTCTCACCGCGATGATTGGCCAACTTCATTCCGTGGTCGCCTGGTGTAATGTGCACCAGTGAAGCGGCGGTCGTAGAGGTTCTCCAAAGCATCAAATCTCTGGTCATGCCGTGTCTGCCTAGTCTGAACATCTCGAAGCACAACACCTTGAGCGGTTTGCTCCGCTCTAATCGCATCAACCGTCTAAACTAGCTGGTTGACCAAAGCGGGTGGAGTCTCTGAATGACCACCAACCGGTGGTGGTAGCGTGGCATCCGGAACTCGAACGTCATGAGACTGAGGGGCTGGCCGGTTTCGAGACCGGTTCCTATAAGTGTGACCTCCAGAAGTTATGTTGGTACACTGGTGCCGCGAGCAAAACAGGTTGTAACCCTTCTTGTTAAACGGGCCCAGACCCTTAGTGAGCTCCCTCTGGTCCTCAGCCTCCTGAATTCCCGCCCGTCTACAAAATTGAGTGATAAGGCATGGGAAGGCTAGATGAGTGTGGGTACGGGTACCTCTCTCTAGAATTGACCTCATAACGAAGTAGCCGACATCGAACTGCATGGATGGCATATAGAATACGAGCTACTTCCACCGTGGGGTTAGTGGTGTGGGAAGAGGGAATCAGACAACACTTGATGAATTTTGACCAGAAAGCCAAGCTAGGAAGCAAGTCTCCATGCTCCAACTCAGTTGCGCCCGCCTCCCCTAATTCGGGTTGATCTCGGCGAATCGCGGATGCAATTTGGGCCAAGCTCGGGTGAAAGTCGGCACTCACGGGGAAGCCCTCATCATAATCCTCCTCCGGATCTGTTGGTGTCTGAAAGTACTCGTTGATGGCGCTTGAAGATAGCTCAACCCGATGTCCACGGACCCAAACAATACCATGTTCACGAAACACAGATGGCACCATCGATGCATAAAACTCTCGCATGAGTGTTTCATGATAGGGTTTTGGGGCATGCGTCTATCTAGCCAAATGGCGCTGGTCGATGGTAGCCGGGATATCCATTGAGGCCATCCCCGGATATCAATGCCGCGTTCCACTATCAATCCTCTATTAAGTCTAAGACGTTCTCGGTAATGAACGTTTGGAGCTCGCATCAATGCCTCCATTTCTCGTGCCTCTTTCGTTGCCTGTTGCCTGCGGCACATTTCATTAATAAGGTACTGCGAACCATGATGTGTGTCTGCAAGACAAATAAAATCGAGCTAAGCCACGAGCAAAAGAATTGTAGACCCTTAACAAATACCGACTACCCACTCAAAGCAAACCAATTAGAAGGATATAAGAATATTCGCAAAAGGTCAAAAATAAACATGGCTTAGAGTGGGTGCGATGCAAAGCTTCACCAAACAATTGGGCATATCAACAATGAAAACGTATATAGGGAAAAAAAATAGTGCATAAAAAACTTGAAACAAAATCTATCTAACTTGGAAAAATCCACAAAAACCCACATCAGATACTTAGGCTAGCTAAAGATGCACAAACATGAGCTCTAACCCACTTTCATGTTCCAACAAGTAAGAAACCACAAAAATAAGCTAGACAAGGGCAACAACATGTTAAATATCAAATATCCCAATTAATCATGCACCAAAATACAAACAATTTACCAACCCCAGTTTGTTAACCTAACTTGAATTCTCGAAACAAATCTTAGCTCTAGCTTCAAATCATGGTGAATGTATGTGAATAATGAGCAATGTGAAGTTAAAACATGAATAATCAAACAAGAACAACTAGTTTTAACTTAGAATGAACACAAAACACCACTTGAAGAGCATGGAAGCATAGAACTAAGAAACCTCAAAAACTTGAGAATGTAGGTGAAATAGAGCAAGATTAACGAAGGAGACTACTTACATGATGGTGAAATCGCACAAGAAAGCAAGAAAAGTCGAAGTGGTTGACGATTAGGGCACCAAAATTGCACAAGAGAGGCACTTTTGCTGTCAGGAAGGTTGTGTGTGGTGCGTATGTGAAAAAAAATCGGCCAAAAGAGGTGTTTTAAAACCCTAGCAGCGGGAGCTAAGTTGACAGCCAAAGTGACACGATGTCACTTTGGCGTGGCACTTTAGCACAACATGTACCGCGGGCTTGGACCAATTTGGCAAAATGGCATCTGATTGAAAACGGGCCAAAGTGCCCATCGAAAGTGACATTGGTCACTTTAGCTGTCACTATGGCTTCAAGTGTACCGCGAGCAAGGCCTTCTTTTGTGCGAAATTGACAAGGGGTTTTGGTGGTTAAGGCGCCAAAGTGCCCATCCAAAGTGACCATTGTGTCACTTTAGCTGTCACTTTGGCACAGATGGTACCGAGAACAATAAGGAGGGGGGGGGGGGGTTGTCACACTTGCTGTCACAACAACAAAGGACCAAAAATGCTGCACTTTGACTGGTTTTCATGTGAAAACACATTGCCAAACAAAAATCGAGTATTATAGACAAAAATACAACCAACCTTGGTGGGTTGCCTCCCACCTAGCGCCTTATTTAGGGTCGTGGCATGACCTTGATGATCCTAAGCCGGTGTTGAGAGTTGAACAGAGTCTTTGGCTTCCATCGACTCGCCTTCGAGATATGGGTTTCAACCTTTCGCCATTGACTTTGAAAACCTCCCCATCATCACCCTTTAGCTCGATCGCTCCGTAAGAATGAACCTTAACAACGAGAAACGGGCCAGACCATCGCGACTTCAGTTTTCCGGGGAACAACGGACACGGGTATTGAACAATAGCACCTTTTGGCCTTCATGAAATGACCGATTCATGATGAATTTATCATGAAACCGCTTCGTTCCCTCCTTATAGATGCGCGCATTTTCATAGGCATCTAGACGAATCTCATCAAGCTCGTTCAATTGCAATGATCGCTTCTTTCCCGCCGCGTTTAACGCAAAGTTGAGGGACTTGATAGCCCAATACGCGCGGTGCTCCAATTCCACCGGTAAGTGGCACGATTTTCCAAAGACCAATCGGTATGGTGACATTCCTATGGGCGTTTTAAATGTTGTACGGTATGCCCATAGTGCGTCATCAAGCTTCGCCGACCAATCCTTCCTCGATGAACTAACCGTCTTCTCCAAGATTTATTTGAGCTCTCGGTTGGAGACTTCGGCTAGCCCATTAGCTTGAGGGTGATAGGGTGTAGTGACACGGTGGGTGACGGAGTACTTTTTGAGTACGGCGTCCAAATAACATTACAAAAATGACTCCCACCGTCACTCACCAAGGCTCGTGGAACTCCAAACCTTGAAAAAATGTTCTTCCTTAAGAAATTGATGACGACTTTCGAGTCGTTTTTCGGTGTTGCGATCGCTTCGACCCACTTGGACACATAGTCCACCGCTACCAAGATGTATTCATTCCAGAATGACGGAGGAAATGGACCCATGAAGTCTATGCCCCACACGTCGAATATCTCTACCTCTATAAAGATTTTCATGGGCATTTCATTCTTTTTGGAGATATTCCCGACTCGTTGGCATCGGTCACAACAAGTTATGAAGGCTCTAGCGTCTTTGAATAAAGTCGGCCAATAGAAGCCGGATGTAGGACTTTCGAAGCGGTGCGGTCGGTGCTAAAGTGACCTCCACATTCAAGGGAGTGGCAATGCTTGAGTACATTGGACTTTTCTTCTTCCGGCACACAACGTCTAATCATGCCATCTCCACAATGCTTGTACAAGTATGGCTCCTCCCAAAAATAATACTTCACATCGGCAAAGAATTTACGCCTTTGATGTGAACTTAACCCATGAGGAGTCACACCGCTTGCCAAAAAGTTCACCACATCCGCATACCATGGATCGGATGCCCCAATAGCATACAATCGTTCGTCCGGAAAGTGTTCATTGATCGGGATCACATCTTCTTGTACCGTCTTTTCCAAACGAGATAAGTGGTCCGCCACTAGGTTTTCCGTTCCTTTCTTGTCAACGATCTCGATGTCAAATTCCTGCAAAAGTAAAATCCACCGAATTAGTCGTGGTTTCGCATCCTTTTTTGACATAAGATATTTAAGAGCAGAGTGATCCGTATAAACAATGATTTTAGATCCAACGAGATATGATCTAAATTTCTCACATGCAAATACTACCGCTAGCAATTCCTTTTCGGTAGTGGCATAATTTAATTGTGCCCCATCTAAAGTCTTGCTAGCATAGTATATTGCATGGAGTTTCTTATCCTTTCTTTGGCCCAAAACCGCCCCGACGGCGGAAATCACTCGCGTCACACATAATTTCGAAGGGCAAGGACCAATCCGGTGTAGTAAGAATTGGTGCGGAAGTGAGCTCCTTCTTGAGCCTATCATAGGCTATTTCACAAGCTTCCGTGAAGTAAACTTAGATCCTTGAACGAGTAGCTACGAACCCCTTTCACGATAGTGGGATACGGAAGCTTCTCGATCACTTCAATCTTCGCTTTGTCAACTTCGATTCCAATGGCCGACACCTTGTGGCCTAAGACGATGCCTTCCGTCACCATAAAGTGACATTTCTCCCAATTCAACACAAGGTCAGTTTCTTGGCATCTTTTGAGAACCGATTTGAGATTCGCTAAACAAATATCATATGAATCTCCAAAGATTGAGAAGTCGTCCATGAATATCTCCATCGTCTTTTCCACCATATCGGAAAAGATAGCCATCATACAACGCTGAAATGTTACGGGAGCGTTACATAATCCGAAAGGCATGCGGCGATAGGCAAAAGTGTCATATGGACAAGTAAACGTCGTCTTTTCTTGATCTTCGGGAGCGATCGGGATTTGGTTATATCCCGAGTACCCATCAAGAAAGCAATAGTAGGCATGCCCGGCCAATCTCTCCAACATTTGATCAATAAATGGAAGGGGAAAGTGATCCTTCCTTGTAGTGTTGTTGAGTTTGCGATAATCAATGCAAACTCTCCAACCCGTTACGGTTCTTGTTGGAATCAACTCGTTCTTCTCATTCTTTACAAGGTTACCCCGCCCTTCTTGGGAACCACTTGCATGGGACTTGTCCACGGGCTATCAGAGATTGAATAAATAATTCCCGCATCTAGAAGCTTCATCACTTCCGACCTAACCACATCTTTCATGTTGGGATTCAACCGTCTTTGACTCTTTGGTGCTCGATAGATGGTTTGAATCCATCTTCCATCATGATTCTATGCATGAAAAGGGAAGTACTTAGTCCTTTCAAGTCGGCGATAGTCCACCCGATGGCGGATTAGTGCTCCCTTAGCACCCGAATTAGCTTCTCCTTTTCCAACTTACTTAAGCGAGATGATATAATAACGGGCAAGGTAGAATTTGCGCCTAAGTAAGCGTACTCTAGGTGAGATGGTAGCGGTTTCAACTCAAGTTGAGGAGGTACTTCCGTTGATGGTTGGGGTTTGGCTTTTCGAGGCCCCAAATCTTCGAATTGTTTGGTCCTTGAAAACTTTCGGAAGGGAACGCCTTCCAATTGCATCACGTACTCTTGTCTCTCCTCTTCATCATCCTCGATCTCAAAAAGGCCATTGATCAAAGTGTTCTCAAGATAGTCCTTGGTGGACCGTTCTTCAAACACCTCTTGAACCACTTGACCAATAACATCGATGCTATAACAAGAATCCACATTGCTTTGACCTCTCACACAATTGAACACGTTATACACCGTTTGTTCATCGCCGACACGAAGTGTTAACTTCCCTCCTTGCACATCAATTATTGCTCCTCCGGTAGCCAAGAAAGGTCTCCCAAGAATTAGGGGTACCTCAACATCTTCTTCCATATCCAAGACAATGAAATCCACGGGAAAATAGAAGTTCTCAACTTTGGTTAGAACATCCTCGATGATTCCATATGGACGCCTTATCGACCGGTCCGCAAGTTGAAGAGTGACTCTTGTTGGCTTGATATCACCAAGACCAAGTTTCCTGAAAATAGAAAGAGGCATAAGATTAATACTTGCACCTAAATCGCATAAAGCTTGTGAAACTCCCCGGATCTTTAAGCTTGGGTGGAAGCTTGTTTTGGATGATGGCGCTACACTCTTCGGTGAGTGCTACGGTTGCATGCTCTTCTATCTTCCTTTTGTTAGATAAGATGTCCTTCAAGAACTTTGCGTAAGAAGGCATTTGAGCCAAAGCATCCGCAAAAGGAATATTAATTTGCAACTTCTTAAAGACCTCTAAGAATTTAGCAAATTGTTGTTGATCCTTGTACTCTTTGAGCCGGTTCGGGAAAGGAATTGGTGGCTTATATGCATTGACCACCGGCTTCGATGGCTTAGGTGCCTCTTGCGCCTTCTTTGTCTTTTCCACGACATCTTGAACTTCAACTTCAACCTCCGCGAGATCGGGTTCTTGCACGGATGATGGCTCTTCCCCTTCGGGACCCATGTCATCTCTAGTTGGATCTTTCACAAGTGGCTTCCCACTTCTCAAAGTGACGGCCTTGCAATGGTCTCGAGGGTTTGGATCCGGTTGACTAGGCAAAGTGCCTTGGTTCCGGGAGGCATTTGCGTTGGCCATTTGACCAAATTGCCTTTCGAGATTCTTGATGGCGACCGTATTTTGCTCGGTACTTTGCACAACCGCCTTGATAGTTGAGCTTTGTTCACCTATCACCATGTCGATCTTCGATAAGCACTTCATCATGATTGCTTCCAAATCCGGTTTGTTTCCACTTGAAGATCCCTCCCTACTAGGATGCATGTTTTGATTTCCTTGATGTTGATGGAAACCGGGAGGTCGATGATTCCGTAACAATTGTTGTTGTGGCCGATCCCCATCACCTCTCGGTTGATCCAATTGAGTTTGATGATTCTTATAAGATAGGTGGGGGTGATTCCTCCACCCCGGATTGTAGGTAATTGAAAAGGGATCGTATTGGCGACGGTTGGGTTGATTTTGCATGTAATTGACTTCTTCAACATCATCGGTTTCCACCGACGCCACAAGATTACATTCATTGGTTGAATGAGATTCCACACATATTTGGCAACTTGGAGTCCCAACCATCCTCACGGACATGTTCTTGAGTTGATTGGATAATCCGGAAATTTGAGCTTGTAGTGAGGTCGCCTCGATCGAATCTTGCGAAGAAGTTCCAATCGGCCTTCTCACTTGGTCATTTCTCTCCGAATGCCATTGATAATTGTTGTCGGCTATTTCACATATGAGAGCGTAGGCATCTTCATAAGTCTTGCTCATAAGAGATCCTCCGGCCGCTGAGTCAATGATGTTCTTATGATGTTGATCAACTCCATTGTAGAACATTTCAATGGTGAGCCATTGTTGGAGACCATGGTGGGGACACATTCGGAGTAGCTCCCTATACCTGTCCCATGCTTCATAAATTGACTCACCCGATTGTATCTTGAATTGCGTGATTTCAGCCCGAAAGTTTGCAGAACGGGCAGGTGGAAAGAACTTTGTCAGAAATGCCGACGCCAATTGGTCCCATGTGGTAATAGAATTGGGTGGAAGACTACGTTGCCATGCTTTCGCTCGATCCATTAGCGAGAATGTGAAAAGTGTGAGGCGAACCGTGTCAACAGGCAAGTGATTTATCCTGAAGGTACTGAGAATCTCAAGGTATCTCTCAAGATGACCAACGGGATCTTCCGATGGATGACCCCCGAATTGCTCTTGTTTGATCATGAGTTTGTGTGAAACCTTTAGCAACTACTCTTGCTTTAAACGCGTGCACATTTCCATCCATGTCTGTTTTCTTCTTGAAAACCCATTTGTTCCCGACAGCTTTACAGTGTTGGGGCAAATCTGTCAACTCCCATACTAGGTTGTCGTACATGGATTGCATCTTTGCTTTCATAGCTTCTAGACATTGTTCAGACTCATTGCCTGAGACAACATTGATCGATGGTTTATGCAACCCTCCAAATCAACCGCAAGTGTACGGTGTCAATCAAGTAATACGTACTAAGTACGAGTATCGATCCAAGGAACTATGATGTTAAAGATCACAAAAGTTACCACAACCACTAATTAGACTATTGATAAAGGTGATTTGATAGATTAATTAGCTAAATATCAAGAGATTGAAAGAGGTAAGCACACAGAAGATGAAATGACACGAATTCAAGCAAACACAAAGGAATTACTTAGATGATAAAAAGAAGGCTAGGGGTCGGATTTCATCTGGATTTCGTCAACCCATAATTTTCACAAATAAACTAGCTAGCATATAAGGTTGAATATGACAAATCCATAAATACTCACTTCTCTTTCTCAAGTAAAAGCAAGAATATCTCATATCATGTATATTATAATCTCTCGACAAATAAAAGATGATAGTCAACTCATTAAGAACAAGAAATGCATACACATAACTAGAGTTTACTTGGTATATCTCTATCCAAAATCTCACTCTAGGTTTATCTAGCTTTTCGCATGTTACACAACCAATTTCTCAAAGGGAAAGTAACTAGAAGATAGATAAGAAGCCCAATCTTACCAAAAATTAAGAGCAACCTAGATAAACTCAACCAAAAGAGATGATAACTAAAAATACTTGTAATAATCACATAAATAACGATAGAAATCCAAAATCCATCCTTCCCCTAACCTCAAAGTACTTAGCTCATGCTAAGAATCAGAAAATACATCAAGGTAGTGAAGATAATAGCACCCCAAATCATTGTTTCTCAACAAAAATACAAAGGAATGGAAAAACCCCCTCAATATTTGATACACACTACCGATTTTAGCTCCAGGATGATGATTCCACCTTCAGAAATCGTTACTCCTTCTTCAATCAACTGAAAAGTCTTCAAAAAACGGCTCCCCTATGAGTGTAGCCTCCAACAATCCCGAGATAAGCCTAAACCCTAGAGAATAGCTTCTTTTTATAGTATTAGCTCCCGACATCCAAAGTGACCATCCAAATTGACAGTATGTCACTTTAGCAGTCACTTTAGCCCGCGTCCTTGAAGTGGCATTCCTTGTAGTGGCGGTACATGAGCAGCGAAAGTGACCATCCAAAGTGACAATGTGTCACTTTGGCTGTCACTTGGGATTGAACTCGAAATCTTGGTTTTCTTTCCGCTTGGTCCAGTCTTTTCTTTATCCCGGTTACAAAATGAAGTGTAAATAAGCATCTTTTCTTCCATTTGATCTATTGCATGTCTACACATCACTTCTATACGAAAGTTAGTCCGAAACGCTAATTTCTACTTCAAAACAAGCCGTAAACCAAAGATTTGGAGTGTAAAAATCCAACAGATAACGAAGTTATCAAACATCTCTGTAGGATGTAGCTCATTCAAGTCTCTGCCATCTTGGGAGACTAGAAATCCAAGATACCTATCTGGTTCTTGCCTTACCCTAGTAGATCTGCGAAGGTCCTGTGTTTGCACTTCCTCAACCGTTTTCGGTTGAGTCTCAACATGCTCTTGTTGAGTGACTGACTCAACAATCGGTAAAGTAGTATCTTCCTCTACTTCCTGTATATCTACATCATTTTTGGTATCCTCAAGACTGAGAAACTTGTCCTCCAGAAATTCTCCATTTCGAGCCACAAATACTTTATTCTCACTTGGATTGTAGAAGTAGTATCCCACAGTTGTCTTGGGATATCCTACGAAGATACACTTATCTGATTCAGGCTTGGGTTTTTCTGAGGTTGCATGTTTGACGTATACCTCACAACCCCAAATCTTCAGAAAAGATAACTTAGGTTTCTTACCCGTCCAAATTTCGTACGGGGTATTTTCTACCGATTTTGTTGGCACTCTGTTCAGTATGTGTGCTGCTGTTTCGAGCACGTGTCCCAAGAATGACACTGGTAGCATGGAGCGACACATCATTGATCGTACCATGTCAAGTAAGGTACAGTTCCTCCTGACTGACACACCATTCATCTGAGGTGTATATGGAGGTGTGAGTTGCGATACAATCCCACATTCCATCAGATGATTGTCAAACTCCTAACTTAGATATTCGCCTCCACGATCTAACCGTGGAAACTTGATCTTTCTGTCAAGTTGATTCTGTACTTCATTCTGAAATTCCTTGAATTTCTCAAAGGCTTCAGATTTATGTCTTATCAGGTAGACATAACCATACATACTGAAATCGTCAGTAAAGGTAATGAAGTACCGGTATCCTCCTCTTGCCTCACGACTGAAAGGACCACACACATCTGTGTGTATAATTCCTAACAATTCACTAACTCTTTCATTATCTTTATTGAAAAGCTGCTTGTCATCTTGCCGAATAAACAAGACTCGTAGTTGTTAAATGGTCTAAAATCAAAACACCCTAGAAGTCCTCCTTTCTGGAGTTCTTCTATGTTTTTCTTGTTTATATGTCCGAGTCGAAAATGCCAGAGGTAAGTCTGATCCTCAACCTCTTTGGATCGCTTATTTATATGATAGATTTCCCTATTACTTTCTTGCAGATTTAATACATATAGACCATTAGTGGGAGTTGCTTTGAAATAAAAGACATCATTTTTAAAGTAAGAAATCATTTTATAATCATATTTAAAATAAAAACCATGGTCTACTAATAAATCGAAAGAAATAATGTTTTTGATCATCTTAGGAACATAGTAACAATTCTCAAGTTCTAAACTCGAGGATAAACTAAGACTGTAAGATCCTACGGCTTTAGCTATAAGCATCGTGCCTTCACCGACTCATAGGTTCGAACGATCCTTCCTCAAAGTCTCCCTTCTATTGAATCCCTTGTAAATGATTACAATTGTGATTATCACTTGTTGAACCTCTTTGTTGTGAAGAGTCAGAAAATCTATCTTTACTGCTTTCTTAGTTAACTTTCTGTTAGTTTGTGTGAACAATTTACTTTGATGTTGCCCTTGTTTAGAGGTTTGGAACCTCGGGGGCCATTTGTGACAATGTTATATTTTACCTCTTACCTATATAAGGAAAGAGATGGTATTAGGGTTTGATGATGAATACAATTATCTTTGGTTTTATTCCTTTTATTGCAATATCTCCATTTTCACCATTGATGCTTATTTTTAAGCTTTGTATTCATCAATGTTCATAGATTTTCAATCCATTTCTCCTCATATCTTGTTTATTGGGACAACAATTGGTATCAGAGCTGATCCTTGTTGATTCCTTGGCTAGTTTTCTTGTTTTAAAAAGGTTTTTCAAGGTTTTTCAAGTTTTTATTTTTCTAAACTTTTTGGGTTTTTAATCAAAAAGAGGTTTTAAAAGGGTGTGTATAAATGTTAAGTGATTCCTCATTGTTTTCTAACTGATTTCCTACAAATTGGGGGTCTTAACACTTATTTTTTAAGTGTTTTTGAGGGTTTTTGAGTGATTTTTCGGAGTTTCTGTACAGGTTTTCCGAATCGGAAAATGAGGACTGAAATATCAGTTCAAAATTTCCGAATCGGAAATTGTACTTTCTCCGAATCGGAATTCACCCCTTTTCCGAATCGGAAAACATTGTTTTCCGAATCGGAAAACGGTCTTCTGATTTGGGGTTTTGCTCCTTGAAATCTCATTTTCCGAATCCAAATTTGCCTTTTCCGAACTCATCATTTTCCGAATCGGAAAAACACCCTTTTCCGAATCGGAAAACACCCTTTTCCGAATCGGAAAACTTGCTTTTCCGCATCCTGTATTTTGAGCCAAATCCGATTCGGAAAACGTCAGTTTCCAGATCGGATTTCGCCTCTTCGAGCCGGAACTCTTGAAAAATAGTTCCCCGAATTCGACACTTAGCCACTTTTCAAAAAATTTCAAATCTCGAAGCTATTTGTGTCCCGAGGCGCTCAAAATATCTGTTTTTCAAAAACCTTTCTTTAAGCCAAGTGAGTCATACGAGGAGATCCTGTTAGTGAGTGAGAGACGTCGAAAGAAATCATCGGAATTGGATCCGAATCTCGCCCTCCCATGTTGGTGATGGGCGAGTATCAACAGTGGAAACGTAGAATGATACACTTCCTCGATCTGTTGGATGAGAATCTGATGAAATCCATCCGCGAAGGGCCTATCAGACCAACGGTCACCATGGCCGCAGTCCCCCGAACCGATAACTGCCCCGAACTACCGGCTTACGTCGTTGAGAAGCCTATCGACATGTACAACCCAGAACAGAGAGCCCGTCACCTCATCGACAAGCGAGCACTTACCCTTCTGATCATGGCTCTTCCAAACGATATGTACGCGAGAGTTGATAGTCTGACCAACGCGCGAGACGTCTGGTTGGAGATTGAGCAACAAATGCAAGGAGGTGACACCGCTCTGGAGAGTCAGAAAGAAAGCGCTCTTAATGCCTACGAAGGTTTCAAGGCCAGGGAAAACAAATCCCTCACAGAATCTTATCAAAGACTAAATGCCTTCGTCAATGATCTGAGAAGGCTCGGGGTTGAGAAAACGAAGTACGAAGTCAATGTGAAGTTTCTGAAGAATCTCACACCAGAATGGCAAAACCTGGCCATCAACATTCAGCTAAGTAGAAACCTTGGAGTTATGGGTCTTCACAACCTCTTCAGCATGATGGTTCAGCACGAGGAATTTATCATCGGGGGAAGAGCCAAGAAAGCAGTTGATCCTCCGGCATTAGCGGCAGTGCCCTTTGGAGGACCAAACTCTGTCCCTATCCAACCCTCGCAGTACAACAATATCCCTCCCCAGTATCTTCAAGAGGATTACTACCAAGAGTTCAACCCGAACCTTGGTCCGAACGTGCAACATCCCGATGATCCCTTGATCATTACCATTTCTGATGAAGAACTCTTCAATGTGAATGAGTCGCTTGCTCTCATCTCCCACAACGTGCAAAAGTTGAATGCAAACCGTGGATTTAACAGATCACGGGGATCTGGATTTCCAAGTGGAGGCAGAATGGGGCAAGGAAGGTGAGGTCATTACCAGCTGGATAGAGCTCTGTACGGGAATCAAGGCAGAGGAAAGTATCATCAAGGGGAAAGGATGCAGTCTTACGATCAAGGAAGTTATCACAACAATCAAGGGAGGTACCGAGAAGATCAAGGGAGATACCGAGAAGATCATGGCAGATACAGAGAAGAACAAGGGAGGTTCAGAGATCAACCTAGAAGAGACAACACGTATCTAGACTATCAAGGAGGCCAAGGGTATCAAGGAGATTGGAGAGGTCAGGTCTCCGACATCAACTACCGAAGAAGTTTGAGGCAATACACTCCTGATTCTGGGTACATCGATCGTCATGGGTATGAAGGCGGGTACGGAGGAAGGTATGAGAGTGGAAGCCTTGATCAAGGACCAGGCTATGGGTTTGAGCAGGATAGGACTGACAGAAGGGCAGACGAGAGAATGGATCGCGGGAAAGGAAGCTTCAATGAAGGTGATTCCCAAGGAAGCAGTTCTAGGCAAGCTCAGAGGGAAGATCAACAGGTTCAAGCTGACCAAGGAGGTCAAAGGTCAAATCAATCCCAGATTCCCATAACCCAAAACCCCGCTCCTCAACAAGCCGCAAGTCCCACTACCACTTGATACAAGTGTGGTAAGTTGGGACACTACGCTAGAGATTGCTCCGTTAAGTACAAGGATGCCGCCTAAATTGAGAAGAAGGCCGCATTGATGAGGAATAAGGAAAAAGGGGTTGCTTTGTTGCTTGATGGCTGACTTTGAGGGATCTGAAGCCGTCGGTCCAAGCACTTACCAAGACATTGATCCGTCTGAGGTATCCACTATTCCCGATATAACTGATACCGTGACAATGTTGGAATCAAAAATTTGTGAATTAGAGAGATGTCTCCAATCGGAGAGGACTCTTGTCACGAAATTTAGAATCGACAGTGCCATTTATAAAAGCTCTCTCGAGGATTTGACTATAGTTTATAATCGTGAAACACTTGAGTCTGGCATTAGAGAGTCCAATTTATCAAACAAACTTGTTTGTCTTCAAAAAGCCCATGAGGAACTTAACAATGATCATGGGGAGCTCAACATTAAATTCCAGTTACTTTCGGAAGAAAGAACTCGGTTGTTTTCTAAAATCCAAGAGCTTGAGGACAACAATTTCAAAAGAGGACAATCTGAACAGACTTTAAGTATCCTCACTCAGCATGCCAAAAATAATCCTTTTTATAAAGCCAAACCCGGCCTAGGTCTATCTGAAAACCATGTTTTACACAAAGCACCTTCTCATCTATACAATTTTGAGGATATGGCCGCCTCCAAGCCCAAACCTGCCCTAGTAGGAGGACATGTGACCGAGGAATTCGTTAGACAGACTATCACGTACACCGAAGTAATAAACGGTGAGACCATCACTAGAACCACCAGTCCGTCGAACAGTACCTCTGGCAGTCCACCCACTAGCCCCCTCCTAATAGACCAATCTTTGTTCCGGCTAGTGATCCGACCAACTCTGAACCTACATGGGAAGGCATTAAGGCCCGAACCCCTAGAGTAGCAATGCCCCCCATCAACTATACAGACCTGAACTCAAGCTATGATACTAGGGAAATAGAGTTTTCAGAGGAGACCTTAGTTATCCCACCAGAGGATACTTCCGCAGCTAAGAGTCCCGACCTAGTCAAGCTAGAAAATGAGGTGTTTGCTCTTAGGTTAAAAGCCATGGATTTGGATGCATGCCAACATCAGATCCTGAATCTGAAAGTAATTGTTTCGGAAAAAGACACCTTGGTTCGCACTCTATAAAAAGACTTGCTCGAGGCCAATGCCGAGAGAATTAGGCTTTCTTCAGAGTGTGAGACCGCAACCTCGGCTTTTACTGATTTCCAAATCAAGGTTGCGGATCTTCAAACTCGATACGTTCTCCTAGATATCCATTTTGAACTTTTAAAAGAACTTGATCATGATGAAAGGATAATGTATCGCCGATCTTTAACCAACCAACGTGTGTCTAACTCCATTTTGAAAAGGAAAGTTATGAATCTTGAAAACCTTTACTTTTCAGACTCAGTTAACGATAAGACTGCTCCAATCCTTAACAATCCGGTAGTTAATCCCCAACCCAAACCTGTCATAGATCTTGAGAACCATTGCTCCATAGTCTCGGATGATGATGAACCCCCTAATTCACACCACAGGATAGCTGAACCCAAGACTGTCCATGATCCAAATATTGAATATGATCTGAAGGTGTTTTTAGATGAAGGTGATGATCCTTCAGGCTTTATTCCAAAGAAGCCAAAATCTGTTGTTGTCAAACCTGAGAAGCCTATTGAGTCACGAGCTCCTATTTCTGAGAAAAGTAACCCTAAGGGTGGAAAATGTGTTGGTACTGACAAGGGAAAGTCAGTTAAGCCTCACGCACCCAAAGGACTCCAGAAAAAGCATTCAAAGTCTAACGATGCTCGTAACTCAGTTAAGCCCATTAAAAGTCTTGACTTTCATTCAAGTACCTTTGAAGTGGGTGAGACTTCTCAGTTACAACCCAATCAACCTTTCAATTCCACAAAACCTAAATTTTCTAAAATATCATCTGGAAAAGGTGGCAACTCCATTCCCACAAAGCCGTCCTCTAACTCACACCGTGATTTTCATGCAGATGCGAGGAGGAAAGATGGTGAACAGAATGTGAAGCCACCAAGAAAGGATCATCATGGAAGGAACAACTCTTTTTCTGCTTTCCCTAAGAAGCATAGATCTAGCCGTGCGGGTTTAGGCTATGCTCCACCTAGTGTAGGAATGAATTCGAACATGTCTGTTAATTGTAATCGCAACTTAAACGATGCCTTTAATACTTTTCGCAATGACATGTGCTTTATGTTTGATAATTTCCTGCGTTATGGTGTGTCTAACTCTTTCAATGCTCCTCAATCTAATGTCAAATCCCGAAAGAGAAGGGGAAGAAAAAGAGGGAAAGCTAAGTCCTCTTCGTCAGTGAAGTCCCCTCCGCCTAAGGTGAAATCCGAAAAGGGGACTACACCGACTGATTTATCTGTCTCTAACCCGAAGGAACCCATTTGGCAATGGGTCCCTAAACAAGCTTAATCTGTCTTGCAGGTCAGTCATGTGTGGTACTTCGATTCCGGTGCATATAGACACATGACTGGTCAGAGATCCTTCTTTTTCGACTATGTTGAAAGGTTTGAGGGATATGTTAAAACTGCCGACAAGACACCTAAGCCAATGGTGGGTTATGGGAAAATTACGGATGGGAGATACATCATCAAAGATGTGAGGTATGTCGAGGGGTTAGGGAACAACATGTTCAGCTCCAGTCAGTTCTGTGACAATGGATACTGGGTGAAGCAATTCCAATACGGAAGCGATGTGAATGATGAAGACAACAACGTCGTCCTTAGTGCACGAAGGAATGGCAATCTTTATTCCACCGTCTTCCGTTCAATCCCTCAGACACACCCTCAGTTTGAAGCATTTTCTAATCCGAGGAATGCAATCTGTTTGCTCGCTAAGGCATCAAAGGAGGACAGTTGGTTGTGGCATCGAAGACTTTACCATCAGAATTTCAAAGACATGAATAAGCTGGTTTCGAAAAACCTCGTCAAGGGACTGCCGGAGACTCGCCTTTCCAAGGATACATTGTGTCCTGCTTGCGAACAAGGAAATACGACGAGAAGCTCTCATCCACCGAGGATGGACACGAATAGCAAGAGTCCCCTTGACATGATTCACATGGATCTGTGTGGACCTACTAGAACCGAGAGCCTAGCCAGAAAGAAGTACATGTTAGTTCTCGTTGATGAGTTCTCTAGGTTCACCTGGCTTGAATTTCTACGAGCCAAGTCTGACGCTGCCGATCGAATCATTACCTTCATCAAGCGGATTCAAGTTCTCTTGGGCCGCCGAGTGAAGAAGTTGAGAAGTGACAACGGAACCGAGTTTCGCAACGCAAAGCTGCAATCCTTTCTTGAAGACGTGGGAATCTCTCATAACTTCTCTGTCGTGCGCACTCCTCAACAGAATGGGGTTGTGGAAAGGAAGAACCGGACGTTAGTCGAAGCAGCGAGATCCATGATGGCTCATTCTGGCGTTCCTCAATCATTTTGGACTGAAGCAGTCTCCACAACATGCTACACATAGAATCGGACCTTGATCGTTAAGCGGACCGGTAAAACCGCCTACGAGATGGTCGAACAACGTAAGCCTAACATCGATTACTTTAGAGTTTTTGGATGTAAATGCTATGTTTTAAATGACCGGGATGATTTGGGAAAGTTTGAACCCAAGTCTGATGAGTCTATCTTCATCGGATACTCACATAACTCAAGGGCTTATAGGGTTTTCAACAAACGGACCCGAACCATCTTGGAAAGCTCAAATGTTGATTTTTCCGAAACCGAAACTTATTCTGTTGCAAGTCCAAGTAATGTAGATGCCTCATTTCCTGAACTGTTCACCACACCACCGAGCACAGATTCTTCCACTAACTTTTCTGCTTTAGACTTTCTAGACCTCGCAGATTATGATCTACCCACACTCACGGGTCCGATTGTAGTTCCTGCTCATGCTGGTTCAACATCTACTTCCGTGACATCCGATGCCTTCATCACTGAGCCTTCCTCAAGCACATCTACAAACTCAGTGACGCCAGAGTCAGCGGTCTCTCCCCATGAAACCTCATCCGCTGCCTCACCGGAACCTGTCCGAGAACAGACCCCACACCCTGTTCTTGCACCTATCCCAGAAGAAGCTCCACTACCTTATCCTAGTTCAGCTCAAAGAACTTATGCTCAGGTAGTGCGTGAGCCCCGGTTGGAGGCAGCACCGTAGACTAATCTGGAAGCAGGGTCATCAAGTAGAAACCAGCGAGAGGTCTTTGCCGTGCAAGATGAGAATGATGCATCCAACAACCAACAAGCTTATGTCACTGTTCCACACACTCGTAAGTGGACACGAGATCATCCCCCCTCCCAGATCATCGGGAGTCCCTCACAACCTGTCAAGACGAGATCTTCCAAGAACGTAGAAAACCTGATTCTATTCGGAGGGTTCCTTAGTGAATTCGAACCTTCGGATGTTTCCCAAGCTCTCACCGATCCTGATTGGGTTTTAGCGATGCAAGAAGAGCTTGCGGAATTCGAGAGAAACAAAGTATGGCGTTTGGTAACTAGACCGTGGGGTAAGTCCATAATCGGGCAAAAGTGGATATTCCGGAACAAGAAAGACGAAAACGATCTCATCATCCGGAACAAAGCCCGATTGGTTGCCAAAGGCTATCGTCAGCAAGAGGGTATCGATTACGATGAGACGTTTGCGCCCGTAGCTCGGATCGAGGAAATTCGGATCTTCCTTGCGTATGCCGCACACAAGAACATGACGGTGTATCAAATGGACGTCAAGTGTGCCTTCTAGAATGGAGTTCTTCAAGAAGAAGTGTACGTAGAACAACCGGAAGGATTCGTCGATCCCAGATATCCAAACCACGTGTACGTGTTGGACAAGGCGCTTTACGGTCTCAAGCAAGCTCCTAGGGCATGGTACGAAACTCTCACTGATTACTTGCTAGGAGTTGGCTACAAGAAAGGTACAATCGATCCCACTTTGTTTCTTAAGAAATTAGGTAGTGACTTAATTATAGTTCAGATATACGTGGATGATATTATCTTTGCATCTACGAAGCTTGAGATGTGCCAAGAGTTTCAAAACACCATGAAATCACAATTTAAAATGAGCATGATGGGCGAGTTGACGTTCTTTTTAGGACTTCTGTAACATCCCAAAATGCTGTATATATTTTTGTTTCGCACTTACCTTTTATTTTATCTTTTATTTTTGTTTTTATCTTTTGTTAGTGATAGATTAGAGGATGGTGTTACTTTAAGAAAATAAATACAATAATATTGCATGATAAAAGATAATAGCTAGTTAGGTAGAGATGTGATTTGGGGGTAGCTTTATCTTGACATCTATAGTACGTTTTATCTCTTTTTGAAAATAGAGAGACGGAGAGGATAAGGGAAGCTTGTTAGTTGAGATAAAGGTTTAGGTAGCTTTATATGTATCTATACCTAGTCTATTCCTCCTATCTCCAATATCACCATCACTTGTCAGTTGTAGTTAGAGAGGAAAAAAAGAGAAAGAAACAAAAATTGGGTTTTGTGAGAGAGAGAGAGAAGGACGACCAGAGAGAGAAAGCGAGAGGAGGTCGCCGGATTTCAGGGAGGTCGCCGGAGAGAAGACCGCCGGAGGTAGAGAGTGGTCGACGAGAACAACCCTTGGTCGTCTGTCATCGCGTTAGGTAAGTTTCGAACCTCTTCTCTACCGTTTAGGGATTTAGGGTTCCGTTCTAAGATTTCCGGCGACGGCTGCTGTGGCGGCCGTGGTCGACGGCGACGGCGGTAAGCCACCGTGTTCTGCGCGGTGGTGGCGAGCGTCGAGAGTGGCTGGGTGCGAGGCCACGCGCCGGCTTCAGCCGGCGACTGTTAGGTTACCACACCGACGTGGTCGGTGGCAAGATTAGTTCCAGCCACTCCGGTGACTGTTGGAAGCGGCGGTAGGCGATGAAGGTGTCGGCGCGACGGCTGTGGCCGGCGATAAAGCCGGCAAAGCTGTTGGCGGCGGCGCTGTCGTTGCTCGCTCCGGCAGGCGGCGGCGCTGCTGTAGTTTTCACGCCGGCGCCGGCTGCTGCTGTCCGTCGAGTGGGGCGGCGGCGGTCGGCTGTGACTGTTGTTCGTCGTCGGTTAGTAGCGGGGCGGTCGGATCGCTACTGTTGTTCTCCAGCAGATTGCGGTGGCTGTCCGGTCATTGCCGACGCCGTTGGGTGGTGCGAGTCGGGTCTCGATTAACCGTGTGAGACTCGTTCCTCCCATGCTTTAGTTATCGTTTATCTTTTTTTTCCTTCTTCGTGTCAGGTTAGCTTAGTTTTTTGGCTCGTGGGGTTTCGTGAGTTCAGTTAATGATTAGGATCGAGATAGAGTCCTATTAATTGGTAATTATTGCTATTTTCAGATTGTGGTTAAAGTGATCATGTGACCTGTGCTATTTTATTTTTGCGTGAGCCAGGTGAGTTTCACTATATGTATTTGTTGTTATTGTGTATGTATGCATGCGTAATTGTGTGTGAAAGGGAACCACATGCCCTTGATGAGTTGTGGGGGCGGACTCGCGTCCTAAGCTGGCGAGAAAAGGGAACCACATGCCCTTGATGAGTTGTGGGGCAGATCCGTGTCCAAAGCTGTCGGAAAATTATTATGTTCACGTGAGAATAATTGTTGTGAAATTTTGACATGATATATGGTATTTGATTTGTTGTTGCGAGTTTGATGGCACCGTTATGGTGCGTGCGTGCATAGTAATGATAGGTACGTATAGTGTTTGCTCACTAAGCTTATAGCTTACCCTTTTGTTGTTTCCCTTTTTCCAGGTTCGGGATCAAGTGTGGATAAGGGCAAGGCCCCGGTTTGACTTTAGTGGCGAGATCGGTTCCGACAGCTATTTGGACATTTACGATTTTTATTATTATTATTTTCTTTAAAAATACTTAATTAATTAATTCGGGGTGACTGTAATAATTTTATTGCATTCATTAAACCTTTACGTTTGATTTACTAAAATTGTAATAATTTAGTTCCTTCCTTAATTTTAACGGTTAATTGTGTTTAGAATATATTGGTGTTACAACTTGGTATCAGAACCCAGGTTTAAGAGAATCAGCACACACGCTTGCGAGTGTGTGTGTGGTTGGACTTAAACTAGGAGTTTAATTTTATTTGTATTTCGAAAAGAAAATTTTTAACAAGAGTCGGAACCGTCGGCTAGAGTTTCAAAACGGGGGTGAGCAATACTTACGTTATTTTTCTTATTATTGTTGATAAATCGTGTGATGCTAAATTGAACATTGATTTTCATGCTAATAATTTTATGGCATGCTATGTGTAAGATGAGAATAGCTGTGAAATTAATTATTGTCGCATGTAGTTCTTGGATTGGGATTTTGAGGATGGTACCAGGACCCAGTCTATACGGTGATAATCTGGTAAGGGATTCTAGGCATGTTCTCGTTTGATTGTTGTTTAGCGATCCCGAACCAATTGTCATTACCGGTTGGTTACAGTAGTACGGGCCCATATAATAGTACTACTGTAAACATCTGTATGGACTAGGATTTGGTTAAATTCTGGTAATCTCAATAAAAGGACTAGGTATGGGATTGGTGTAGCTATGTGATGTCTAGGATGACAAGGAGGCCAACTAGGTATATGGACTGTAAGCGAGGGCACTAGTTAGTCGTTAGGGTTGCATGTGCACTATCGACTAGCAGTATATCCGCTTTTGAGCGTATTATGTGATTTAGGGAGTGTAGTAAGACACTCTTACTAGGGTTAACTGCGTGACCCAAGGTATAAACTGTTTCTAAACTTTTGCTTAAACGTTCAGTATGGTGGTCACTAGAAGAAATTCGGGTAGCGAGAAGCCTGAGACTCCAGACTTGCGGGATATCATCGCCTCGCAGATTACCGAGACTTTGCAGCAGATTCTGCCGGGATTATTTGCTCAGATGAAGGACGAGGTCCTTCAGGCTGTGGATCAGAGGATCGACACGGCCTTTGCTTCTCGTGGGTCGACATCGGGGAGCAACAATCAGGCTCAGAGTCGTTCCAGCACTTTCAAGGATTTCATGGCGTGTCAACCGCCACACTACGAGGGTCGGAAGGACCCTATTGCATGCTCTCGTTGGATTGCCGCGGTCGAGGGCGCTTTCCGTACTTGTGGTTGTCCGGACGGGGTGAAGGTGTTCTACGCGGCGAATCCGCTACGAGACGCCGGTAAGGATTGGTGGGGCCTGATACTGAAGAGCCACACGGAGGAGTAGATACCGACTATGACTTGGGATGCGTTCAAGGTACTATTTGAGGAGCAATTCTCTCCGCGGGTCGAGCGAGAGAGAATCATTGCCGAGTTTCTGAACCTGAAGCAGACGACCGAGTCGGTGAATGAGATCAGCGACCAGTTCCTGGAGAAGGCGTTGTTTTGTCCCGATTATGTGGACAATGAAGCGATGAGGATGTATCGTTATCGTGGGGTACTGAAGCCCGAGATCAGGGAGTTTGTGAGCACAACTACGTGCACGAGCTTTAATGCTATGGTAGAGGCGGCGCGAACGCGGGAGCTGTTCCTCGAGGAGCTGCAGCAGGGAAGAGGAAGGCAGAGCAGTCGTTGGTACCAGCAAGGAAGTTCAAAGGGCAGCGGACTGATGGCAGGAGAGTTCCCAGCGGGTGTCCCAAAGGCGGGGGATCCACCAGGGCGAGTGCCGACTACCTGAGTCAGTGTGTTTTAAGTGTGGCAAGCCGGGCCACAAGAGTAGGGATTGCAGGGTCGCCCCGAGGACCTGCTTCCATTGTTTCCAGCCTGGGCACATCAAGCCCAACTGTCCGAAGCTGGCATCGGTCCGGCCACAGGTTCAGGCACCAGCTCCTACCACGCTCCGCATCACCGACGGCTCCACCGGGACGAAGGGTGGATCTTCGACCAGCCGCGGTAGAGCTTTTCAGATGACGGCCGAGGAGGCGCAGACAGCACCGGATGTGGTTACAGGTACTCCTTACTTTTTGTCAATTAAACTGTTGTGATGTTATGAATTGCTTATGGCTTGCTTAGAGATGCGCTAGGTGTTATCTGTGTTTCCTTAAACGTTTATTGTTAAACTTAGGCGTTTTTCCCGTGAACGAAAAACCTGCCTTGGTTCTCTTTGATTCGGGAGCTACCTGGTCGTTTGTGTCTAGTGCTTTCTGCAAGGACTTTCGGCTAGAACGGGGCAAACTAGCCAGTCCTTTGGCGATCGATATAGCAGCTGAGGAGGTGAGAGTCTATGAGGACGTCTACCGAGGCTGCACTATAGTGATTCATGGGGTGCCTTTTTGTATCGACTTGATACCCACCCCCATGAATGGGATCGACGTGATAGTTGGAGTTGACTGGATGTTTCGGAACCACGGCACGGTTGTTTGCGCGGAGCAGCTAGTCCGCATCTAGGACCCAAGTGGGGGAGATCTCGTGGTATACGGCAAGGGGCGGAAGGATCGGCTAGCGTTCTGTTCTGTCGCGAAGGCGCGGAGGTGGCTTCAGCGCGGATGCACGGGTTACCTGGCGTATGCGGTGACCAGCCAGGCAGATGATCGGAAGTTGTCGGTTGCTGACGTTCCTGTGGTGAGCGAGTTCCCTGATGTGTTTCCGGAGGATCTACCGGGGATTCCGCCTGATAGGGAGGTTGAGTTCGGGATCGACCTGGTACCTGGAGCATCCCAGTTGCTAGGGCTCCGTACTGATTGGCGCCACCCGAGCTGCAGGAGTTGGCCAGTCAGTTGCAGGAACTCTCGGAAAAGGGGTTCATCCGTCCGAGTAGCTCGCCTTGGGGTGCGCCGATCTTGTTCGTGAAGAAGAAGGACGGGAGTCACCGAATGTGTATAGACTACAGGGAGCTCAACAAGGTTACCATCAAGAATAGGTATCCCTTGCCTAGGATTGATGACTTGTTCGATCAGCTTCAGGGGGCGACTTGGTTCTCCAAGATCGATCTGCGATCAGGCTATCACCAGCTCAAGGTGAAGGAGGCGGATGTTCACAAGACCGCCTTCAGGACCCGTTATGGTCACTATGAGTTCCTGGTGATGCCTTTCGGACTTACCAATGCCCCAGCTGCTTTTATGGACCTGATGAATCGGGTTTGTCGGCCTATGCTGGATAGATCAGTGATTGTTTTTATCGATGACATCTTGATCTACTCGAGGACGAAGGAAGAGCATGTGACGCATCTGCGAGAGGTACTTGAGGTGCTGCGGAGAGAACGGCTTTACGCTAAGTTCTCGAAGTGCGCTTTCTGGTTACAAGAAGTTCAGTTCTTGGGGCATCTTGTTAATCGGGAGGGCATTAAGGTGGACCCGGCGAAGATCGAAGCGGTGATGAGTTGGGAGGTCCCGAAGACTCCTTCAGAGATCCGGAGTTTCCTGGGGTTGGCTGGGTATTATCGTCGTTTTATCCAGGATTTCTCTCGGATCGCAGTTCCGTTGACGAGGCTCACGAAGAAGAGTGAGCCTTATGTTTGGGGTCCGGATCAGCAGGCGGCATTCGAGACGTTGAGGCAGAGATTGTGTGAGGTACCGGTCCTGACGCTTCCCGAGGGCGTTGAGGACATGACGGTGTATTGTGACGCTTCACACCTTGGTTTGGGGTGTGTTCTGATGCAGAGGGGACGGGTGATAGCTTAGGCGTCGAGGCAGTTGAAGCCTCACGAGGCTAATTACCCCACGCATGACCTTGAGCTAGCGGCGGTGGTTTTCGCGCTGAAGATTTGGAGACACTACCTGTACGGGGTGAAGTGCACCATTTATACCGACCACCGTAGTTTGAGGCATTTCTTGGATCAACCGAACCTGAACATGCGGCAACGGCGATGGCTAGATGTAGTCAAGGACTGCGACTGCGAGATACTTTACCATCCGGGTAAAGCGAACGTGGTGGCAGACGCGCTGAGCAGAAAGACAGCTCATACCTCTCTTCGGATATCACATCTGAAGATGGCCGTGACCACTTCGTTCTTAGATCTGGTTCGACGAGCTCAGGAGGAGGCCAGTCAGAACGCGAACCAGAACAAAGAACGGGTAAGCGGTCAGCTACCACTAATGGATCGGGATAACAGAGGACTGTTGAATAGGCACGCTCGAGTGTGGGTTCCTCATGCGGGTGGTGCTCGACAGACACTGCTTGAGGAAGCTCACAAGTCCAGATTCTCTATACATCCTGGAGCTACAAAGATGTACAGAGACCTGAGGACTGATTACTGGTGGCCGGGGATGAAACAGGAGGTGGCCCGTTATGTAGAGTCTTGTCTGACCTGTCTGAAGGTCAAGGCTGAGCACCAGAGACCTCATGGGAAGATGCAGCCGCTAGAGATCCCAGAGTGGAAGTGGGAGAACCTTACTATGGATTTGATCACCAAACTACCGAAGACACCGCGGAAGTTTGATGCGATCTGGATGATAGTTGACCGGTTGACTAAGAGTGCTCATTTCTTAGCCATTCGGGAGAGCTTCACGTCTGAGCAGCTAGCAGATCTGTACGTGAATGAGGTGGTGAGGAGGCACGGGTACCGGTATCTATCATCTCAGACCGGGACACCCGTTTTACTTTGAGGTTTTGGGAGCGGTTTCACGCAGACATGGGAACTAGGTTGCATTTTAATACAGCTTACCATCCGCAGACGGACGGACAGAGTGAGCGTACGATCCAGACCTTGGAGGATATGCTCCGAGCTTGTGTTCTGGATTTCGGAGGTAGTTGGGATACGTATCTGCCTCTAGCGGAGTTTTCGTATAACAACAGTTATCATTCGAGCATCGGGATGCCTCCGTATGAGATGTTGTACGGGAGGAGATGTCGGACCCCGATCTGTTGGGGTGAGGTCGGTTAGCGTGTTCTCGGGAGCACAGAGGTGGTTCAGCAGACTACCGAGCATATTCAGAGAATCAGAGAGCGGTTACGGACCGCCCAAAGTAGGCAGAAGAGCTACGCTGATAAACGGAGGTCAGACTTGGAATTCCAGGTTGGTGATCGCGTCTTGCTGAAGGTTTCACCCTGGAATGGGGTGATTCGGTTCCGAAAAAGGGGCAAGCTTGGGCCCCGTTATATTGGACCGTTCACGGTCCTTGCTCGTGTTGGGAAGGTGGCCTACCGGTTGGAGTTGCCGGAAGTGCTTGGCCAGATCCACAACACATTCCACGTATCTCAGTTGCGTAAGTGTCTCGCTGACGAGACGGCGCACGTACCCTTAGACGATATTCAGGTGGATGAGGGCCTGAATTATGTCGAGAGGCCGGTTGCAGTGATGGAGTGGAAGGTAAAGAAATTGCGCAATAAGGAGATCAGAGTTGTGAAGGTGCAGTGGCAACATCGAAAGGGCTCAGAGTGGACTTGGGAGCCGGAGCCGGAGATGCGTGAGAGGTACCCGGAGCTCTTCTCGGACTGATTTCGGGGACGAAATCCTGGTAAGTAGGGGAGAGTTGTAACATCCCAAAATGCTGTATATATTTTTGTTTCGCACTTACCTTTTATTTTATCTTTTATTTTTGTTTTTATCTTTTGTTAGTGATAGATTAGAGGATGGTGTTTCTTTAAGAAAATAAATACAATAATATTGCATGATAAAAGATAATAGCTAGTTAGGTAGAGATGTGATTTGGGGGTAGCTTTATCTTGACATCTATAGTACGTTTTATCTCTTTTTGAAAATAGAGAGAGAAAGAGGATATGGGAAGCTTGTTAGTTGAGATAAAGGTTTAGGTAGCTTTATATGTATCTATACCTAGTCTATTCCTCCTATCTCCAATATCACCATCACTTGTCAGTTGTAGTTAGAGAGGAAAAAAAGAGAAAGAAAACAAAAATTGGGTTTTATGAGAGAGAGAGAGAAGGACGACGAGAGAGAGAAAGCGAGAGGAGGTCGCCGGATTTCAGGGAGGTCGCTGGAGAGAAGACCGCCGGAGGTAGAGAGTGGTCGACGAGAACAACCCTTGGTCGTCTGTCATCGCGTTAGGTAAGTTTCGAACCTCTTCTCTCCCGTTTAGGGATTTAGGGTTCCGTTCTAAGATTTCCGGCGACGGCTGCTGTGGCGGCCGTGGTCGACGGCAACGGCGGTAAGCCACCGTGTTCTGGGCGGTGGTGGCGAGCGTCGAGAGTGGCTGGGTGCGAGGCCACGCGCCGGCTTCAGCCGGCGACTGTTGGGTTACCACACCGACGTGGTCGGTGGCAAGATTAGTTCCAGCCGCTCCGGTGACTGTTGGAAGCGGCGGTAGGCGGTGAAGGTGTCGGCGCGACGGCTATGGCCGGCGATAAAGTCGACAAAGCTGTTGGCGGCGGCGCTGTCGTTGCTCGCTCCGGCAGGCGGCGGCGCTGCTGTAGTTTTCACGCCGGCGCCGGCAGCTGCTGTCCGTCGAGTGGGGCGGCGGCGGTCGCTGTGACTGTTGTTCGTCGTCGGTTAGTGGCGGGGGCGGTCGGATCGCTACTGTTGTTCTCCAGCAGATTGCGGTGGCTGTCCGGTCATTGCCGACGCCGTTGGGTGGTGCGAGTCGGGTCTCGATTAACCGTGTGAGACTCGTTCCTCCCATGCTTTAGTTATCGTTTATCTTTTTTTTCCTTCTTCGTGTCAGGTTAGCTTAGTTTTTGGCTCGTGGGGTTTCGTGAGTTCAGTTAATGATTAGGATCGAGATAGAGTCCTATTAATTGGTAATTATTGCTATTTTCAGATTGTGGTTAAAGTGATCGTGTGACCTATGCTATTTTATTTTTGCGTGAGCCAGGTGAGTTTCACTATATGTATTTGTTGTTATTGTGTATGTATGCATGCGTAATTGTGCGTGAAAGGGAACCACATGTCCTTGATGAGTTGTGGGGGCGGACTCGCGTCCTAAGCTGGCGAGAAAAGGGAACCACATGCCCTTGATGAGTTGTGGGGGCAGATCCGTGTCCAAAGCTGTCGGAAAATTATTATGTTCACGTGAGAATAATTGTTGTGAAATTTTGACATGATATATGGTATTTGATTTGTTGTTGCGAGTTTGATGGCACCGTTATGGTGCGTGCGTGCATAGTAATGATAGGTACGTATAGTGTTTGCTCACTAAGCTTATAGCTTACCCTTTTGTTGTTTCCCTTTTTCCAGGTTCGGGATCAAGTGTGGATAAGGGCAAGGCCCCGGTTTGACTTTAGTGGCGAGATCGGTTCCGACAGCTATTTGGAGATTTACGATTTTTATTATTATTATTTTCTTTAAAAATACTTAATTAATTAATTCGGGGTGACTGTAATAATTTTATTGCATTCATTAAACCTTTACGTTTGATTTACTAAAATTGTAATAATTTAGTTCCTTCCTTAATTTTAACGGTTAATTGTGTTTAGAATATATTGGTGTTACAACTTCAAGTTCGACAACGCCCCGATGGCATTTTTATAAGTCAAGCCAAATATGTTCAAGATATTTTAAAACGCTTTGATTTCGGTGGTTCAAACTCGACGACAACACGAATGCCCAGAAATTTTCAACTAAACGCTGATTCTTCTGGTAAACCGGTTGACCAGAAGACTTATCGGGCAATTATTGGTTCTCTCTTGTATCTCACGGCTAGTAGGCCAGACATCGTCTTCTCCACGGGTGCCTGTGCTCGTTTTCAGTGTGATCCACGTGATTCTCACTTGTCTACAGTCAAAAGAATCCTTAGGTATCTGAAGGGCACACCGGATTTTGGCCTTTGGTACCCAAAGGATTATGGTTTTGAACTAATTGCATATACAGACTCAGACCATGCAGGTTGTAAGCTCAACAGAAAAAGCACATCTGGTGCTTGTCAGTTCCTCGGAGATAAGCTGGTGAGTTGGTCATCCCGGAAGCATAATTGCGTATCCTTATCTACCGCGGAGGCAGAATATGTTGCCGCCGCCTGCTGCTCGCAAGTTCTGTGGATGAAAACCCAACTTGCCGACTTCGGATACACCATGCAGAGGATTCCCATCTATTGCGACTCCAAGAGTGCGATTCAGATCACGGCGAATCCGGTTCAACATTCTCGGATGAAACATATCGACATCCGATATCATTTCATCAAGGACCACGTCGAGAAGGGTAATGTTGAACTTTACTTTGTTGAGAGTGACTATCAGTTTGCTGATTTGTTCACAAAGCCGTTTGACGAGAAACGTCACTTCTTTCTCCTAAGCAAATTAGGAATGCTAGACCTCCCTGCCTGAGGTCTAGGGGAGTCGGGAGTTCATTCTAGGGAAAATTTCATCTATGTCCTTAAAAACTTAAGATATTACGCATATGTCCTTGTAAACTTTGATATTACATCTATCTCCTTCTAAACTTCATAAACTCACACATATGTCCTTTTCTTTTATTTAATTATTTTTTAAACATTTTAAAATACTAACAATTATCCCTAAATTATTTCCAATTTGTAAATGACATAACTACCCCTCTAATTAACAAATAACCAAAATCAAATTATCAATTACATTAGAAATTGCAGGCTTCATTGCAATCCATCGGTAAACTTGACGTTTCATATTCAAGTCGATCGAATTTTGCTTCTTCCAAATCCCCAATTCGATTTCAAGGTATTGCGATCTACAACTGGTATTTTTGTGTTTTTGGTTTCTCCAATTCGATAATTGCAATTATTTTTGGATGCTATGGATATGATCAAGGGAATATTGGAAAAGATGAGTTCTGATAATATAAAGATGAGTTTTGATAATATAATTGCAATTAGGGTTTAGGGTAATCAATTTGTTAAAGGCACACCTCTAGTTTAAATTTGGTTATGCAATGAATTGGAATTTTGTGGAGTTGGATTGTAGTGTGTCTTGTTGTCTTTTTGGTTTTTTGGATTGTAGCTACTGTTGAAATTTTTTGCTACTGTCAAATTTTTTGCTTTTGGATTGTTGGATTGTTGTCTTTTTTGGCTTTTGTCATCTTGGAATGTAGTGTAATTTTATCTAGAAACATGGTGTTGAATTGCCATTGTCATGGCTTTTGTCATGTTGGATTGCTACTGTCTTTTTTAAAACTTGCAGTATTATGTATACCTCTTGTATGATAAAGGATGTAGCATAAGATTGATTAATTGATTTATTCAAGGGTAGAATGCTTATGGAGGCTAGCCTTTTGAGCCACTGAGTTCTTTTTTACTTTAGTTTTTGGAGTTGGATCTTTTTTGCAAGCTTGTTTGTGCTCTCGTGAGTGGGTGGTAGTCTTATGTGGTCTTCCTTTCTCTTTCACTTAGGTTTCCCCTTTGTGCCTCAGAGTTCTTCGGGCTAGCTGATGTTTATATCACCTTAATATTTTCTCTGTTGTGTGCATTGCTAGCCTTATGCAGATGGAGATGAGAGGTTGGAACGAGCGGTGTTTGTTTCGTTTTAAGGTTGCGATAAGGTACCGAAGAAACTTTGGTTCGGAACTTTTATCAGGACATGTCGGACTTGGCGTTTGGATGCAGTTGGTTTTTAACTTCGAGGACCACATATTTCTCGAGAGGGGGATGAGCGGAGTTTCTGAATGCGATGGCAATGTGGGTTTCCAAGAAAGAAAACAGTCGGGCTGGGACTTGCTACGAGAAGAGGGAAGTAGACATGATTGCGCGATATAAACAACGGTTTCGTTGTCTGCGGCAACCAGGTTGCGGGAGCGATCGGCACCAAAACACACAGATCACAACTTCGATAGACTTTGAAATTTGGTCGATTATCGAGCGATTACAGTTTCTGGTCGGGTGGCGATACCGGCCACTTGGCGTTCATGGCTGGTGATGCAGGGTCAGGTGATGTTTTTGCAACTACGGCAACATGTACGACAACTTTCTTCGTCATCGATGCATGAAGCTCTTAACCTGAGAGGCCGTCCGTTGGTGTTTTGCTTGCTGTGAAACAATCCAGATCATGAAGTGTGTGTGGACATGGGCTTTGTAACCTGCTTCACTTTTGCTAAACCCTTGTGTTTCTTGTTTCTTGTGTGGGTCTTTTGTTTTGGGTTGCTGTTGTGGCTCCTTCTCCTTTCTTGTTCCCTGTGGTGTTTTTGCTAAGTATTGGGTCTTCTATTTTGGTTGTACTTGTTTTTGGCTTGGTTTGGTTTTTGTTAATAAACTCCTTTTTAGCTGTTAAAAAAAAAGAGAATGAATGCTACAGTCAAGCTTTTTTCCTATATATCAAATTACAGTTACAGTTCCACATCCATAGACCAAATGTTCCTTTTTACTACAAACTGTCAAACTCAAACAGCAGATCTGAGTTTTAGCCCCAAATACATATCCACGGCATATCAGATAGCTAGGTAGGCTGTTTACATTCTTTTATAAACTATTTATATGATCGATTTTGGATGTCGACTTGAATTGAAGGTCGATGGATGATAATTGGCATCTGGAAATTGAAGATCGACTGGAAATCGCTGGAATTGGAATTGAATATCGATTGGAATTGAATCTGGAAATAACCAAGATCGACTAGAATTGAATCTGGAAATTGGAATCTGGATGATAATTGGAATCTCGAAATCACGATTGGAATCTGGAAATCACCATTGGAATTGAAAGTCGCCGATTTGGATGTTTGCCGATTGCAATCGATTCGATTTTGGATGTCTGCCGATCGAATACTGGATGTTTGCCGATGGATTGCAATGAAGCCTGGGATTTATAATGTAATTGATAATTTGATTTTGGTTATTTGTTAATTAGAGGGGTAGCTATGTCATTTACAAATTGGAAATAATTTAGGGATAATTGTTAGTATTTTAAAATGTTTAAAAAATAATTAAATAAAGGAAAAGGACATATGTGTGAGTTTATGAAGTTTAGAAGGAGATAGATGTAATATCAAAGTTTACAAGGACATATGTGTAATATCTTAAGTTTTTAAGGACATAGATGAAATTTTCCCTTCATTCTATGTATGCATGTGTGTAGGGGGAGTCTTTGCGAGTCCTTGAGAGATTGCATGTATTGAGGGGGAGTACTAAGTCTTGATTTGATTTTTGTTGTGTGTGTGCTAACGTTCTCGGATCCACAACACCTTGGATACCAGTTTACACTTTATTTTGCAGGTGTGGATCCCCACGACGACTTCTGGTTACTTCAGATCAGAACTCGCTCAAAACCCAGTTGAGACGAACCAGGTAAGTCTCTTTTCACACGGATCGGGGGCTGAACTTGTAAATTTTGTGAACTTGAAAGTTCAGGGGGCGGTAGAGTACATGTCTTGAACTTACAAGTTCGGGGACTAACTTTGCCACTTTCTGATTCTTATGTTCAAGGACTCGTTTTGCACTTTTGTGAAACTTGTAGTCCAGGGTCTGTTTTAAAAATTTTCTAAAACTACAAGTTCAGGGACTTGTTTGTAAGTTTCTTGAAACTTTAAGTCCAGGGGTGGTTTTTGCCAATAGGTAAAAGTCGGGTTAAGAGAGCCAAACAGGAGAGCCAAACAGTATTTTGTTATCCAAACACAGTATAAACTTTGGTAAAAATATAAATACTAACTTTTAAGATTTACTGTTCACAATTTTCAAACTTTTCACTTTTTCTCTCTGAAATCACACCCGATAACCACTTCGCGCTCGATTCCGAAATCGCTCGTTTTTGCTCCGATCGTCAAATCGATTACGTTTTTGGATTCCTGGTAAGTTTACGATCAACCCTTATGTAGTTATAACGTTTAAATCATTCATCTTAAGGTCTGGATTGAAGCCTAAACTTTTCAAAACTAACCCGAAACCCAAACTTCTTGGAATGGGATTTCGGGACGTTAAATCAATCCATTGTTGCTTCTGAACTTGTTTTTGACTGATCTAGGATGCATGTTAATAGTTTAGAACGTTAAATCGATGTTTTGTGAGCGGTTTTTGAGTTTGGAAGACGAACGGTTGCGGTTTTCCGAATCGGAAAACATGAGTGTTCATGTTTTCCGAATCGGAAAACATGAACATTCATGTTTTCTGAACTCTTCAACAATAAGTATTCTTAAATGTTTTCCGATTCGGAAAACCAGATAAATCCGATTCAGATTATCAGGTTTTCCGAATCCAACTTGAGCCTCGTTTTTCCAAGTGTATCTTTTCCGATTCGGAAAACATGGAATTACCCTTATGGGTTTCCGAGGTTTTCCGAATCGCGTGAGAGGACAAGTTCCATTCGTTTAAATTTCTAAGTGTTCTGTTTTCCGAATCAGAAAACAATGTTTTCCGAATCGGAAAACCCATCTGATTGTTCATGCCTTATTATCTCTAAGTGTGAAGTTTTCCGAATCGGAAAACCATGTTTTCCGAATCGGAAAACTTGTCTTTCAAGTAGTCCTTAAATTTTCTAAGTGTTGAGTGTTTTCCAAATCGGAAAACCATCTTTTCCGAATCGGAAAACCTCCCCTCGTGTTTTTGCTCGTTTTCGACTCGGAAAATACGAAAAATTCATTTTTGGGTTTTCGAGGTTTTCCGACTCGCGCCTAGTCGAGGGTATAGTCTTTTTCTCGTAGCATCTTTCAAAACACTTAACCTGTTTCATGATTTTGACTTGACAGAAATGGCTCGTCAACCGAATGCTCCTCCCTCCCCGATCAACAGTGCCGCTGACCGAGCGCTCATCTCACCGGACGACATCCGTCCGATCCACCAGAACAACGAATACGTCGACCTGACTAACTTCGTTGTTCAAGATGAGGTGGTACTTGAGATCCTGAAGACACATCCCCTTGCATACGCGATGCAGACTACTGCTGACATTCCAGTGCTTTACCTTCAGCAGTCCTGGAGGACGTCTCGCTTAGAGACCAGAGATGGAGTGCAAACTATCGTGGGCCGCGTAGACCACACCGACCTGACTATCACCGTGGAGGATCTAAGGCGAATCCTTCATCTGCCGGCCGCCACTCCCGAGGCCCCATTCGAACCACTAGTTTCCGGCCCCGAACTCTTCAGCGAGATACTCGCGCTCGGGGTCCATACCACACCTAATCAGAGACTGAACGGGATCTCTCAAGTCACTCAGGGGATGCTGCCTCCCATCTGGTTCTCCTTCTTCAACATCTTGAACCGCACGCTATCATCAAAGACTCATGGAGTGGACAAAGCATCCACCCAATTTTGGCACGTCAGTCATGCTGTCGCCTACGGAAGGCGAATTGACTTTGCTTAACAGCTTTGGTCGGACATGGTTAACGACGTCAGGGCAGGGCCTGCAAGGACTCGTCACACATCCATTCCTTGGATGCGGTTCTTCAGCATCATCATCCGTGATCACATGGATCGCCACCCGACAGTCAGACGAAGATCAGGCCACCAGCGATTCCAAAGCCAGCAGATTGGACGGATGAACAAAAGGACTCTGAAGCGCGGTCAGGTAGAATTGCCTATCCCTGATAATGTGTTAAGTATGGCGGACCGTAGGGCTGAGAGCGTTAGACTTTACCGAGCGTCAATAGGCTTAGAAGACGCGTCCACGGACTCCTCAGAACCGAGGAGCCCTTCCTTGGATGCACAACTTGTCCCTCGTAGGAGCCGTGCCACTGGCACGGCGGGCCAAAGCTCCAGTGGGGGAGCTTCTGGCTCGGGAGTTATGAGCGTTGCCGTGAGGGGTGAAGCGGGTAGAATTGTCAGAACGTCCGCCACACCGCACATGTCGCAAGCCGAAGCTTACCAGATGATGGTCCAGAACCGAACCCGTCGTGCCTGAACGCAAACATAGATAGATGAGTCTGCTGAACAAGACGTCATGCGAGGCTACCGCGTAAAGCAGTACACCGGGATTCTCCAGCAATCCCCGGTACACTCGTCATCGGAAGATCGCCGATCGCCATCACCGTCGCAACAACCCGATCAGACTTGTGAGGAAGTGGAAGCTTCCCCACAAGAACAAGCACACTTGCCTCCACCACCACAAGCGGCAGCAGTTGCTCCACAAGCAGGCGAACCCTCCGGAGATCCCTCAGGTGATGACTCCGATGGTCATGAGTCTTCAGAGCACACTCCTTCTGACCGTCGTGAGGCCGATGACGAGGCCACAGACTCCGAGATGATTGACTACGGATTAGATTCAGAGTTCCAAGAGTCCGAACCGGTGAAGGGCGGAAAGGCCCAGATGATCGATGCTGACGAAGCTACCTCGTCATTTAACGACGATAGGATTTCCAGGGATCCCGTTTTAGCTGGGGATCAAGTGTCTGATGACCGAACCGTCGGTCGTGCGGAGGATGAAGAAGCCGAGGTTGCTACCGGCTGGGGAAGGGAAGATAGTGAAGAAGAGGAAGAGAGAGAGAGGTTAGCAAAAGAGACCGAAGAGGTAGAGGTCCAACTAGACAAGCCGTGGGCTCAGATTCAGGAAGGAGGCGGAGAAGAAGAGCCGCATAGGTTAGAACCGGAAGTTCCCCAAACCCAGAGTCCAACCAACAGAGAGGCAACCCTCATCGAGACCGGGCACCCTATGGTGTCTAGTCAAGACGCTAGCAGCCAACTAGCGCACTTACACACCTCAACCAGCCACTCGACCATCTCTCAACAGATGGTCGTTTCAGTCAGTCACGGGATATAGCACAACTTCCACCAGCCACTCAATCGGAGTCTGCCGGTGTTGAGATAAGAGAGGATCTGCCCCACCTCTCGATTTCATTTGATGCACATAGAGTCGTAGAGCCACTTCCCGGGACGTTTACGATCCCTTCTATCATTAGGCCACGATCTTTGGTGACACAAGCGGAGATCCCACGGGACTCCGCCGGAACGGGGAGAGTTGGTGCGTCAAGAGACGCCCTTCGAGGATCCGCCGGAAGCCCTGACACCGTCAACATTACACCAGCGGTGACATCAGGCCGAGAGAGCACCTCAGTAGGACTCTTCTCGAAAACTGGAGCCCAAGTTGCACCAAGTTTAGTACTACCGGGACCGGGTCCGACAGACTCGAGCGAAGTCTCTAAAGACGCTCACGCAACACCGGGGCTTTTAGGCCTGACGGATTCGGGTGGAATCCCTAAAACCACCCCAGTACCAACGGGACTTCAAGGTCCGACAGATTCGGACGACATCCTAAAAGTCGTCCACTCACGAATGGAAGCTATGGAGAAAGCCAACCGGGCTAGAGATGCACGGGTTGAGGCATTGGAGCGAGCCTTGGCCGAAACCGAGATAAAGAGACTGGCGGATCTTGAGGCGTCGAGAAAGCTTCAAGAAGACAGGGATGCGGAGTTTTATGAGCTCAAACGGAGGATGAAGGGCAAACACTCGGAGGATGCCCCGTCAACCGAAGCACCGATTCCTCGTCAATCAGAAGACGTCCTCCGCCTCGCTCCTCCGACCACGGGTAACTTGCCTGACATCCCGGGGTACGTCACGGAGGCGGAGCATTCCATGATGATCACTTCCTACACGACCCAGAATGACCGCCTCTCGGCCCAGCTTTGCGATCGAGATGCCCAGATCGAGCTCCTGCAGCAGCGTATACGGGAACTGGAGGCCATGTGTCGGTCTCAGTCTCAGCCTTCCAAACGGAGGCATGATGACCCTGATGACTCGGCACCGGGTCCTCATGAGGGGAGGTGCAAGCTTCTTCCAAAAGGCTTCGCACCGACCTCCATTCAGCCTCCGGTTCCGGCTCCTCATCCGCTCCAGCTTCAACGGCTGCCCGCTCGAGTGCTCCATCAAAATCTGCCGCCGCCGACACTCTTTATGTAGATTCAGACACGGAGGAGATTCCTGATATTGGGAGTTGGCACTACGAGCCGATCCCGTTAGGTGAGTTAGTTCAATTTCCTCATCTAACCGAGACAGCAGTGATTGACGTCGTTCCCCCGGAAGCAGCACCGACAGATCTTTCAGATATCCAGATTCCGGAGGAAGCCCGGAAAATTCTTCGGTCGCTTGCTCAAAGCCTCAAGATCTTTCAGAAGGGGGACGACATTGTCCGGGATACAGACTACAACAACTTCCTTTCAGCGTTCGAGTTTCCCACTCCAGAAGCTCCTCAGACTATCACCACAACGACTCCATACTCCTCCGCTCCAACAGTCATCCAGTTAAACTGGAACCACTCGGTCATCTTCAGGCCGTTCCTTGAGGAGTCTTTCACCCGCATCTTCCAGTAGGAGAAACTACACGTATGGTCCAAAAAGGTCTTCTTCGGGATATGATGTTAGGATTATGTGCAAGATAGTAACAGGGTTTACCGTGTCCAATGTTATAAGACACTAGTGGGTCACACTGCTACACACCCAATTGGAGATCAAGTGGTTTGATGGAATAATTAATTAGTACAATGTAATTATTGAGTGGGAAATAAATAATAAATAGTTATTTATTATTTAGTTATATATAAAATATCAGTTGGAATATTTTATTGGATTAATTAATGGTTAATTAATTAATTAAGGGTTAAGTTATTTAATTAATAGTTTATTAATTAAATAAAGAGTTTGAGTTTGATTAAATAAGCTTAATGGACCTTTTAATCAAACGGGCTTTCTTTATTGGGTACTGCCATATTTAATTTTATAGATATGGCAAACCCTGGTCAGTCTTATTCATTCGATCAATCTTAACTGAAAAGAAACCCCAGAGAAAAACCAAAACCCTCCCATCTCTCTCTCTCTCCATCGATTTCAAGGAGGAACCCGAGGTGGTCTAGCAGCCGATCTCACGGTGGTGCAGTAGCGGTGAATTCCCCACCAGCAGTCCAATTTCGTTCACGTAAACTAGCAACGAGGTAATTTTTCGTAACCCTCTTTTGTGTCTGTATGAGTTTAGGATTGGATCCTCGATTGGGAATCAGGCAATCTAATTCCGCTGTGCATGTTTCTGTAGCCTACGATTCCCAACAGTGGTATCAGAGCCACTTCCTAAACCTAACAGATCAGATTTAAGTTGCTTGCTAGTTAATTAGGTTTTGTAAAATCGTTATTTTTCGTGTTAAAAATCTGATTTTTAGTAAACCTAACGAAACAGCGATCGGCGGTGGAACGGCGGCAGTTAGCCGGCCGGACCTCCAGGCCGATCGCCGGGAATCGAATCACCAGTCGCCGGAAGCCAGAGCCAGCCGCACCACCGTTTGTGGTGGCGGCGTCGGCTGTCGAGATCGCCGGCCGCACCACCCGATTGGTGGTTGCGGTGTCGGCCGCGGCTGAAGACCATTACCACACCACCGTTTGTGGTGGTGGTGTTTGGATCTGGATCGGAATCGCCGATCGGCGGAGGTGGCGGAAGCCGTCACCGTCGATTGCGGCGGTAGCCGCTGAAATCAAAAGCCGCGCCACCAAGGGTGGTGGTGGCGATTGTTTATTGCTGCTGTAAACCGACCACAGCGGTGATGGTGGCGCTGAGCTATTGTCGCCGGTGGTTGAACGGCGGCCGTGGCGTCGATGTTGTTATCGCCGGGGAACGGCGACGGTGGTGGCGGTTTTATTGCTGCTGCCATCGAACCCTTGATCCGCCGCACCACCAGTCACGGTGGTGATGGCGATTGTTGTTCTCGTCCACCGCGCGACCACGGCGGCAGTGGTAGGGCGATCCACTGCTGTCGCCGGTGGATGGTGATGGTGGTTGTTTGATGCGATAAGCACCAACGGGCGGCGGTGGTGGCTTTCAAGCCACTGCTGTCGCCGGCGATTGATGGTGATACAGGCGGCGGTGGTGGCATGTTCGTCATCATCGCCGGCAATGGAGATCCACCGATTGACGGGCACGTTTTGGCGGATCGGTGATAATCAAAATTGTTGTTCCTTTCGATTGTTTATCGTTAACGGGTCTCAGTTGGGATTTGTTTCCGGATAGAATTCGAGGTAGGGATCGTTTTTAATCAGATAAGGTTAAAACGATTTAGGATTAAATTAATTTTTGGTTTTATAATTATCCGGTTAAAATTCAGTTATACTTTAATTCGTTTAATTGTAAAAAGTCATAGCTGAACCCTTTTAGACCCGTGGTTGTGTTTTTTATTTTATTTATCCGTTTTAGAATAGTTGGGAGGCCTGCGTGCCATTTACAACCCTTCTTGTAATTTCAAATTATTAGAATAGCTTGGGGGCCTGCGTGCCATTTAAAACCCTTTTGTAATAGTTAGTTTTAATTATCAAGACGGAGACAAGATGACAACCATGGATCTCGGACCCAGTGGGAGTGCCAGAAGACGAAGACTTTTGTCACTTAGGGTTGAGACCGTTGTTTTGTGTTGGCTCACAAAACAACATTAGTTTAAGGGTTTAGGCTATGACTGTGCTTTTTATATTTAAATTGCGTGGTTGTTTTACGTAATTGTTATTAAATATAAATTGCCCTTTTTGAACAAATTGTTTAAAATTAAGAGGATACAAATACAATTAGTGTTTGGATCCAGTTTTTCAAAGTTTTTGAAAAAAAGGAAACTGGCAATTTTGACCCTTGTTCAAATCATAGATTAGTAAGTGCAACCCACTTTGGGGGCACCTCTGGTGTAAGGTACATAGGACGTTGTAAGTGCACACACTATGAACGCCCGTGTTCAAACCGAAACTGGAGGGTGATAAAACTCTGAGAATTATCTCCGGGTGGTACCGGCCAGAGTTTGTCCAGGTCCCGGGTGGTGCAATCTATTTTGGTAATTATTTATTCACTGGGTGGTACCAGGCCAAAATGCAGTAGAGGGACTAAATATGCACGGACTATAAATATCCGATGTCCCGACGATCTAGAAGTCGTATTTTCGAGTTAGAATACGATTGGTATAGTTTTACCTACCATAGATCGCATGAGCCGGTTTGACATGATCACATGCTTCCCGGCACATGTGAAATATGGATTCTAGTCTAATAAATTTATTTTAAGGGTAATAATTTATTAGAATTATATAATTATAAACTAAATTGGAATTTATATTCTTCTGTAGATGTCTCCAATTAGCATTCCGTTTTATTCACCTGAGGAATCACTTCGCCTTATCACGGGCAAGTGGAAGCTTACGGGCCAGAACTTTCCAGTTTGGAAGTTACACTTACAGAATGTTTTGAGTGCCCAGGGTAAGCTTTATGTGATCAATAAGCCCATGTCACGACCTAAAAGCAATGCCCCTGAAGAGGAATTTGCTGAGTATTTCAGATTCATGGCAGATGAATCGGATGTAATGTCCATTCTAGGTTGTGAGAAACGTGGAGAACCAGTTAGGTTTCTACAAGCATACGGGCAAGCTTTTGATCATGCAAGAGATTCTCTCCCTGAAGCTGCAAAAGGGTCAGTCAGTTAAAAACCATCTTATAGAAATAAGAAGGCTTTTTAAATGTTTATCACGTCTGGGGTACAAGATGACTCAGGAAGAGTTAGTGTATCTCATGTGGTTCTCCCTCACAGAGGAAATTCAGGACACAGCTAGTGCCTACATGAAGGAACCAAAGAACGACGTGGATAAAGTTCATGAAGATATCCTGGCCAGTCTAGAGCCAGCACCCGAACCTGCGAATCTCATGGACACCCGAGATCTGAGTTGCCCAGAGTGCGGCAGCGAGGATATTTGCGAGCACTCGATGAATATCGACCAGATAGAGATCGGTTTACCCGATGCTCCAGGTATCTTTATGATAGATTGCTTAATCACTTCTTATGAATCATGGGTAATTGATGCAGGCAGTGGTAACCACATTTGTAATCATTTACAGGGATTCACTAGAAGAAAGACTCTGAGGAAGGACCGTTCGAACCTACGAGTTGGCGAAGGCACACCGCTGATAGCTGAAGCTGTAGGATCCTATAGTCTTAGTTTACCCTCGGGTCTAGTTTTGGAACTGGATAATTGTTATTACATTCCAAATATGATTAAGAATGTTTTGTCTTTTGATTTATTAGTAGACCAAAGTTGTAAGTGCAAGATGAATCAATCTAGCATGAGAAATGATAGATCTAGTAGAGAGAGAAAGTAGAGAGAGAAAATGTGAAACTCATATGTCATTGATAGTGAAAAGACTTAAGGTACAATACAAGGCAATGAGGTATTTATACCGCATTCCTAGAAAAGATAAAATGTTCACAAATGGTCCCTCAACTTCTATTATAAATCTAACACTAACAATCTCCCCCTTTTATAAAAGAAGGAGGGACATACAAAAGAAATAATCAACTACTTGACTAAGATTGCTTCACGGAAGGCTTTCTCCAACTTGAACTTGATTTCTGCAAATCTAATATCATTTCTCAGCTTCAATCTTCTATCTATCTCCTTTACAAAATGTTTGATCAACACCTTGTTTGCAGCTGAGATATCATGTACTTTATGCCTATCCATTTGCAATCTTGTATTCAACCCATCCATCACCATCTTTAATGTGTCATCACAAAATAACATCACTTCATGAGAGTACATCCTCTTCTTATTGCCTAGAGAATCTGGATATACACATGAGATCTTGGATTCATCTGCATCATAGAACACCGTGTACAAGACAAAGTCCTTTTCTTCACCAACCAGACTTCTTTGAGGTTTGTGACAAAATAACTTTGATGACCAATTCTCCAGTCCCAGTTGAAAGTCATACAGATGAGCCAATGATATCGAAGCCTTGACATGTCTAACTATAGCAGTTAGAGCAATTATCTCCTCTTCTGATCTAAAAGCTTTTCCTTTGAGATCATATAAAATCCCAAAGATCACATCAAAGCTCACATCTTGAAAATCAGCTTCAGTAATCACATATTCCTTCCCATCATCTCTGGTGAAAGTAATTACTTGGTACCAATACGTACTCAATCTGTTGGTCTTGTAACTCTTTACTGCAACAAACCTGTAGTCTGACACTAAAGCTTCTCTTCTTTGCTTGTTCACCTTCCTCATGTAGATGTACTCTCTTCTTAGTTCTTCTTTCAGATTCTCAATCCCATACAACTTCACATAGCTCAGCTTCCGCTCATGATAACAGAAACGACTCTTGTACTTTTCTTCCAGATACCTCCCAGTGGCTCTAGTAAATCAATTCCATTCTGTTCTCTTTAGAAATTTCCCCGAACTTGCTTTCATCTTTTCCCAAAGTTCAACTTTCTTTGGATCTACAGGCATCAAGTCATTCTGTGGCAACACTTCTTCCAATAGAGGACCTTCCACATCATCCACAGCTTCTTCTTTCTCAAAATCAAATTGTACATCCTCAAACATATCTTTCAATCTGTTATCTTCTGCACACCTTGCATCCTGAATCTCCTCGTTTGGCACTTGGTAATCTCTGATTTCAGAAGCTACATTCTCAAGCAACGCTAGAACTCTATCTATTTCAGATGTAGAACTAGACGCCCCTGAAAACTTCACTCCTCTTTCTTCAGCTCTTTCTTCTGGCATCTCTTCTTGCACCGAACCCAAAAAGTCTAGAGTGGACTGTAAGACTGGTTCTGATTCCATCTCTTCACCTCCCGTTAGAACAATTGCATCTCTGTGTCTTGCAGGTTGTTTCTCTCTCGGATGCCTTTCCTCAAGCCTGTCAACAATCCGTACATTCGACGTGGTTGGTACCCTAGACGGCTCACTTTCAAGTCTCCTTCTTTTCCTCTCCCCCTCATGACGATCATGATCATCATGATCATCATGCCGTCTAGTGGGCCGTCTAGCAGCAGTTTGACATGTCTCTTCAATTCCCCGAATCCGATCAGATAGCTGTGATAAGCCATCAGTGAACATCTGGTTGATCTCGGTGAATGTCTTGGTGAGAGATGCATCAAGAGTGGCCTGAAACTGCTGAAATTCCGTATGAGTAACCAAGTGAGCCTGAGACCGTTGCTCTTGAATAGCACGTTGTTGTAAAGCAGTCTGTTGTTGTAGAATACCCACAAGGTCACTATCTTCAGCTGAACCCGACTCCAAGAGTTTAGAGAACAACAACCCCTTCAACTCTGGAATAGTAAGGGAATCAGCCGCTGACTGAGAAGGCTGTGAAGGAGGATCAGACATTGGAGCTTTGCCTTTAGCTAACAGAGCTACTTGCTTCTCCAAAGCAGAAATTCGAGCAGTCTGCTGCTGAATAACAGTTGCCATCTGTTCGTTGTTAGCTCGAAATAAAGAACGGGTAATAAGCTGATTCGCTGTAACAACAACCGGAAGACGCGAGAGATCAACATCGGGTGATGATGCCATGCCAGTCGGAGGAGGTACGGAGATAGATGGTGCAGACAATGCAGAAGAAGCCGAAATTGTGGAAGATGTGGAAACTGAGACTGAATCTGACAATAAACTACCAATGGGTGTTGAGGAAGAACCCAAGATAGTAGATTGTTGCCTTAACTCTGTGATAATAGTGGATGTGGGTAAACTAACTCCGAGGTCACTCAGACTTCTCGTTGATCCAAGAGTAGAACTCAAGGAACCCATGTTCAGTGTTGGCATGATGTTAGCGCTGATGGGATTTCCCTCCGATCCTGGCAAGCCCGCAACAAATGCAGAACTCACTACGGTGGTTCCGGCAGGGCTACTAAAGCCTCCTGCAAAGGTGGTTTGCACCTGTGTCCTAGCCAAAGAAAGATTTACATTTGAAGCAAGTGGTTCTAGACTCGATGAGTGAACAAGTGAAGTCGTGGGCGGGGGCAGCTGCCTCACTGTGTCGGTACCACCAACCTCCAAGTGAGGAATGGGTACAAGTTGTGGTAAAACCCGTGAGAAGTTGAAACTACCGTTTGTTGAGAAACAGTAGAGCGGGTGAGTTGGGTTGTGCATTGCATGAGTGGGGATCTCATGTCTTTTTCAATAGGCGGTGGCAACATATGCTCACCCCTAGATGATGTGGCTACCCAGCTAGACTCGGCTTGGAAAGGGGTTTGTACTTCTTTTCTAGCCCCTATCTCACGCTCATCAATTCTTTTATCTCCCCCAACACTCAACCTCACATCCGATTTTTCAACTAAATCTCCCTCAGCCATCCTTATGTCAACCTGAGTCAACAAAGGACTCGAGCCTCGATCAGGCATATCAGCATCATGGTCATCATTATCATGATCATCATCATCATGGTCATCATCAGTATTTGCTTGAATACTATCTTCAGATGAGGAGTCATATCCCATAAGTCGTTGAAGACGTTGTGCCAACTCATTCGGAGAGTAGCACTGAGCATCTGAGATATCCACCAACGGTTGAGACAACTCAAGTAACGACTCTGCAACCTCCTCTATGTCAGGAAAGTCACCCACAAATTGCTCATTGACCGGAGATAGAGCAAAATCATCCATCTCAGCCTCCACATTCGCGTGCAAAATAGGAGACGTAGCTCCGTGCTCATCTTCAAGAGTAGCAAACACATCATCCATCTGAACCGCTGAACTTATTTGACCAAGTTGAACTGCTACATTGAGAGTGGATGAGTGAGCTAACTGATCAAAATGGACCCCACCGGCACCCCTCTCGGTATTTTCCCTCAACACACCCTGACCAAGATCCCGTGATCGTTGGTCCCTAGGAACTATACCCTCACCACTAGGAACTATGACACCTTGGGTAGGTCCCTCCGGCTCTGGTTGGACCATAGGTGGAAACCTAGCCCTATACGCTCTCACACACGCCACATTCTGATCAGCATAATCTAAAAGTTCAGAAAATAACGGAACCTCCGGAGGAAACGCCTTCTTCGGATATCGAATAGACTGCATGTCATGGATCTTGACCTTTTCCGCATCTGACCGGCGCGGAATATCTTGATTCTGACGCATTGCACTTGCAATAATAGTACTGAGAAACCTCGGGTATGGCAGGTGCTTTTGCTTTTTCGCTAGAAGCTCCTTCAGATCGTAAAAAATCAACGAAGCATAATCATAATGCTTGTTGAATAAGACTCCATAAAATAGAACCAAAAAGGATTGCGTCGCCGTGTCTTGAGCCGTCCGCTTGCCAGTCAAACATCTACTGAGAATTGTGAACAAGGTGTTGTATGTCGGAGGTAAGTGGGATTTGTTGAACTGAGATGGTGCATTGATCGCCTGCAGGTGACCAACGGATTCAACACCAGCCATTGCAACTTCCAATGATGCAAATGGTTCAAACTGATTTGCATTTGGACGACTATTCGCTTCCGGAAAGCCTAGTACACGGCGAAATTTGTTGACTCCAAAACTGATGTTGTAGTGATCTAGCTTAGCCGTAAAATGATGATTCCCCGGATCAGCATGAAATTGCAGCGTGTGCCATACTTGTTGCACATATATCAAAGGAACTTCAACTGTCTGTGTAAGTACAGTGTACAGTGGATGATTTCGTAAAATGGCAGTAATCACCGGAGCCTTTAGAGATGCCTTTGGATTGAAAGGAACATTGTTCGATATCGATGGTTGATATAACGACGGACGAAGCAGTTGTCTATCCGCATCAACATTTGGATTACGTGGAGATGATTGTACTGAGATAATATTTGAGATCGCCATATCATCGGAGTCTGGGAAATTGTAATCTTCCATTTCTGTAATTCATAAAAATCATTAGATTTATCTTTTATGCTTAGATTTTACGAAAAACAAATTTACGTGTGAAAAAAGAAATTCACACAGTGTGGGACTTGAGAAAAAATGTACCAATAGAAAGACCATTGATCAAAATAATGAACTTTTATTGTTTTAAATATATATAAGCCTTCCATTTGTTTAAAATTTTAAACTTCAATTAATCATGTTTTTAACCAATATGTTCCATGTTCTTAATAATGAAGGACTTATACATATTATGTTTACTAAGTTCAATACATTGTAGAGTTGAAGGTCAATCTTAAGGTCAAAAATATGAAGTCCAATGTCTCAAGTCCTTATGATCCGGAACAACGGGTCATTCACACGTTTAGGTTTAAGATATCAAGAATACAATCCCGAGATGTTAACCCGTGTTTTAAGATAAGTTGATACAAACATTTTTAACCTACTAGCCTAATCGGTATATGACCGAGTGAATACCTATAGGCTTCGTAGAACCCTGGATACGTATACAAAACACACACGACACAAAATACAAGGCAGGTTCTTGAACTTGACAGCAGCAACTTGAATAGATCCGCACGAGTTTGAAATTCCATAAAGATTGGAATTGTGAATCGAAACAACGTTTTTATAGGATAGAATGTAAACTGATATCTTAGTCATGATGACAAGGACACGTGGCAGTCAACAATTGGACCTACCATGTCTCGAGCGGTAAATCAGGTGTTCAAAAATCCGCTCGAGACAGGTGAACCGGCTCGAGATACATATCTCGAGTGTATGTCTCGAGTCCCACTCGAGTTACTTTCAACAGAATACAAACAAATGAAAAACAAAGACTCGAGATGAATGACTCGAGTTAGGTGACTCGAGTTAGATGACTCGAGATACATGACTCAAGTTCATGGTGTATAACAGAAATAACTAACTCACACTCGAGTTGGATGACTCGAGTTGTGTAACTCGAGTTGCTCAATAAGAATAGCTCGAGTAGTGTGACTCGAGTTGTATGGCTCGAGTAGTGTGACTCGAGTTATATGGCTCGAGTAGTGTGACTCGAGTTATATGGCTCGAGTAGTGTGACTCGAGTTATATGGATCGAGTAGTGTGACTCGAGTTATATGGCTCGAGTAGTGTGGCTCGAGTTATATGGCTCGAGACAAATGGCTCGAGTTACATGAGTCGAGTTGTGTGTGCTCAAGTTGTTGTACTCGAATTACATGACTCGAGTAGCAAGACTCGAGTTTTATGTGCTCATGATGAATGACTCGAGATGTATGTACTTGACTTGAGTCAAATGGCTCGAGTAGCATGACTCGAGTTGAATGTGCTCGTGACTCGAGCTGTGTGTGATCAAGTTGATTGACTCGAGTCAAATGGATCGAGTAGCAAGACTCGAGTTGAATTTTCTCGTGATTGACTCGAGTCAAATGACTCGAGTAGCATGACTCGAGTTAAATGTGCTCGATTTGTGTGGCTCGAGTGAAATGGCTCGAATTGGTTTATTCGAGTTGCTTGACTCGAGATGGATGGCTCGAGTAGTGTAACTCGAGTTGTGTGTGCTCGAGTTGTGAGACTCGAGTTGTATGATGCGAGTTGTGTGTGCTCGAGTTAATGTCTCGAGTTGAGTGACTCGAGTTGAATGACTCGAGTTGTTTGACTCGAGATGTGTGGCTCGAGATGTGTGACTCGAGTTGGATGTCTCGAGTTGGATTGTGTGGCTCGAGGTACATGACTAAAAAAAACACTACTGAAGCACAAGGCTCGAGTAACTTGTAACGTTCACATCTCGAGTCAATTACTCCCCCTACGATGAAACATCTGTAATACTCCCCCTAAAACTGTGCATACCTGAATTTACCTGTTCGAAGCAAAAACCACAGCAACTGTACTCACCTGTATCAGATAAGCTCCCCCTTGACAAAACCATATACTCAGAAGAAACAAACACATTAGGAATCATAAGGAAAAAGAATGAGAAAAATACCAAAAACAATCAACTTGAAACAAAAACAACAAAAGAAACAAATAAACTACATTTCAAAATATACATAGAAGTTCAATGACCATACTGAATTCAGTATTCCATTATACTGCTATGTATAAGAAGAAATACAGATTATACGATCTTTTTGTCAATCATACCAAGTCTAGAGATGAGAAATTTAAAACGTTTCTCATCTAGAGCCTTAGTAAACAGATCAGCAAGTTGATATTCAGTATTGACAAAATACAGCTCTATATTTTCTTTTTCCACATTGTCCTTTAAGAAATGATACCTGATATCAATGTGTTTGGTTTTCGAGTGTTGAACCGGATTAGCGGAGATGGCAATTGCACTCTTAGAATCACAATAGATGGGAATCTTTTTGTATTCAAGACCATAATCACGAAGTTGCGACTGCATCCAAAGTACTTGCGAACAGCAACTCGCAGCAGCAACATATTCAGATTCCGCAGTAGAGGTAGAGACACACTGTTGCTTTTTAGAAGCCCATGAAACCAACTTATTTCCCAGGAATTGCAAATGACCTGATGTACTCTTCCTGTCCATATTGCAGCCTCCATAATCAGCATCAGTATACGCTTGTAGCTCAAATCCAAGACCTTTTGGATACCAAATGCCATAATAGGGAGTCCCCTTTAAGTATCGAAAAATACGCTTAACTGCAGCTAAGTGAGACTCCTTTGGTTTGGCTTGATATCTAGCACACACACATGTTGCAAACATGATATCAGGTCTGCTGGCAGTGAGATACATTAAAGAACCAACCATACTTCGATAATTCCTCAAATCTACATCTTTTCCTTCATGATCGGGGCCAATTGAATTACCCGTAGCCATTGGAGTTCCTATCGAATGACATCCAGACATATCATACTTCTTCAGTAAATCAAAGATATACTTGGATTGATTTATGAAGATGCCATCTGAAAACTGTCGCACTTGAAGACCAAGAAAGAAATTAATCTCTCCCATCATACTCATTTTAAATTCTTCAGTCATGACATTCTCAAACTTTTTACACAACTCCCGACTAGTTGATCCAAAAATAATGTCATCAACATAGATCTGAATGACCACAATATGTTCGCCTTCCTTCATCAAGAACAATGTTGAATCCACCGAACCTTTCTTGAAACCCTTGGAAAGTAGATGTTTAGACAACTCCTCATACCAAGCACGTGGTGCCTGCTTTAAGCCATATAAAGCCTTGTCTAGAACATAGACATAATCTGGATGTTCTTTATTTACAAATCCTTCTGGTTGAGCTACATAGACTTCTTCTTTCAAATGACCATATAGAAATGCTGTTTTGACTTCCATTTGAAAAACAGTGAAATCTTTGTAAGCAGCATATGCCAGAAACATACGAATAGCTTCAAGTCGAGCAACAGGTGCAAAAGTTTCATCGTTATCAATGCCCTCTTGTTGACGATAACCTTTGGCCACAAGTCGAGCTTTGTTACGAACAATTATGTTATTCGCATCTTTCTTATTTTTGAATATCCACTTCGTATCAATAACTGATTTAGACTCAGGTAACTTGACCAACCGTCATACTTTTAAAGCCTCAAACTGATTGAGTTCCTCTTGCATAGCAGTAACCCAATCAGAATCTTGTAAAGCATCAGATACACGTGTTAGTTCAATGTTACTCAAAAATACAGAAAAGTTGCACTCATTTGCAGAAGCAGCTCGTGTTTGAACACCAGAAGTAGGATCACCAATGATCAGATCAATAGGATGATCCTTTGTCCATTTGGCAGTATGTGGTAAAGGTGTTTGATTATTTACAGAAGATGGTTCCAAGATATTGTCAGTTGATGTAGGATGCATAGTAAGTGGTTCATGCCCTTCAGGAATAGAATCATTATGAACATCTTCATGAGAAGACGACTGATCATGAGAATCTATGATAATATCTGTATGAGGAGTATCCATAACTATGGGAGATGATGAAGGTGAGGAGACAATACTAGGAAGATCTGAACATGGTATAGATGATGTGGGAGAAACTTCAGATGAGGGAGTAGTCGAACTCGAAGGAGTAGATGAGATACCTACATTAGACGAAGATATTTGATTAGTACCGTACAAGTCATCATAAAAATACTCAAACAAACTGTCTAACTCAGTGGATGTAGCGGGAGGATCAATGGAGCTAGTTGTGGATGAAGACGCATCTGTAAACACAACATTGTTAGACACAGTATCTGTATTGGAAGATACAGTTGAAGACAATTCAACAAACGGATCAAATCTAACATTTACACTTTCATACACAACTCTTGACTTTTTATTAAAAACGCGATAAGCAACTGAACAATCTGAATATCCCACAAAAATCATCTCATCAAACTTAGGTCCAAACTTTCCCCGATTCTCGGTTTCATTAAGAACAAAACAAGGACACCCAAACACTTTAAAATAATCAATATTTGGAATTCTTCCAAACAAAACATGATAGGGTGTTTTTCCAAATCTCCGATGAATAATAGACCGATTTTGTGTGTAACACGCAGTATTCACAGCTTCAGCCCATAGGTACTGAGGTAATTGACTTTGAGCCAACATAGACCGAGCTGCTTCAACTAACGTACGATTACAACGCTCAACTACACCATTTTGTTCAGGAGTTCGTGCGGCAGAAAAAGTTTGAGTAATTCCTAATGAATTGTAAAAACCTTTTAATACTTGATTTTTGAACTCCGTCCCATTATCTGATCTGACGGTCTGAACAGGTAGTTTAAGTTGTACTTGAACAGCTTTGATGAAATTTATTATTAAATTCGAAGTTTCATCTTTTGTTTTCAAAAACCTTGTCCAAGTATATCGTGAATAATCATCAACGATGACTAAAACATATTTTCTACCTGCTAGACTGACAGTTTTCATCGGGCCACACAGATCCATATGGATTAAACTCAACGGAGATTTGGACCCTTGTTCAGGTTTTGGGGGATGAGATGCTCTTTTCATTTTTCCTTGAGCACAACCTGAGCACATTTGATCGGGTTCAAACTTGATCATTGGAATGCCAGATACTAACCTTTCTTTGACCAGTCTGTCAAGATATCTGTAATTCAAATGAGACAATCGACGATGCCAAAGTAAAGATTGATGAGATGACTCCTGAGTGATGAGACACTGAGATTTCTTTGCAAGCATATGTCGAAGTTTGATCGTATAGAGATTAGTTTTCCGAGTGCCAACTAATAATTCTCTACCCCATTCAGTTCTGACAGCACATCGACGTTTATTAAAATTTACCTCTAAATCTTTATCACAAAATTTGCCAATACTGAACAGGTTATGATTCAAACCTTCGACATGTGCTACATTATTGATTGTAATATCCTTACACACAATATCTCCATGACCCACAACTGGTGACAGTTCATTATTACCAAATTTGACTGAGCCTCCATATTCTTCTCTGTAATTAGACAGAAGCTCTTTCCTCCCAGTCATATGTTTGGAACACCCAGAATCGAGGTACCATTTATGACTGGCCTGCAATGAGGAGATCAGATGGATTTAGGAACCCATTTTAAAATGGGTCCACTCCGTGCATTACTCTTAAAAGTACAAGCTATTGAATCCCAGTAATACTTTGTTCCTCTAAGCATATTAAAAACATGAAATGGAACATATGTAGGAACAGAAGATTGAAGAGTCGTAGAGAAATTAGATTTAGTATGATGTATATTCTGTGAAGAACGTGAAGCATGAGAAACTGAAGAAACAGATGTAGACCTTTTATTCACAGAATTGAATTTGGAAGGTACATTATTTTTAGAATTCAGTTTGTTTCCCACACTAAACTTGCTATATGCATATTTCATACTAAAATCTAATTTCTTAACATTTCTCTTCGTTGACCCCTTCTTTCTGGACTTCTCAAGACTCACACTGTTGGAACTTCCTGTAGATGGATTACTACAGATATCAAAAGGTTTCAACTTAGGTTGAACAGTTGAAATGACTTGTTCAGTTTCCTCAGGAACCACCATGTTCGGATTTTGCTTTTTCAAATCAATGTAATGCTGGAATTTCCGTAACATAGATTTTACTCCCTGAGAGAACTGAAGATCGTTGATGTATGCATGAGTGACTGGAGTATGAACAATCTTTTGGTTTTTCCCAGCATAGTGATGACCTTCTTCATATATAGACAGTCTTTCAACTAGTCTATCATAGTTTTTGGTTAAGGTTACACATTTGCTGTTCCAAAATATTGTATCACACTTTTGACGAGAAAGTTCTGTCTTTAACTGTTTAATTGTGTTTTGAAAACTGTGCTTTTCCTTGTCATGTTTCTTTTCTAAATAAGAGATTTCATCATGAAAATGACAAACTTTTGATCTTGTTGCTGAGTACACAGGTTCAGAATTTTCAAGAGATAGCTTCTTTGATTCCTTTGAAGATTCACCCAATTCACTATCACTTTTTGACAAATCAGTTGAAGATAACCCATTTGTCGGTGTTATTGAAGATGACGGAGCAGTAGATATTTCATCTATTATGGGTTGTTTTGAATTAACAGAATTAAAATCATAAGGAACCTCAACATCATCAGTTGATATTGCTGAGGGTTCTTTGTATTCAAAATAACCTTTATTATTAACAACACGAACAACTTTTTCCTGCTCATCATCAACACCCTCTTTCAGATTTTGGTTTAACCCAGAATTATCTTGAGAAGAATTTCTAGTTTCTACTGATGTTGACACATTACAAATTAAATCATTTAGAATTTCTGACACCAATGAAATTGGTTCAGAATCAACATCAGTAGTATTCCAATGAAGAAAATTCTTTGACTTAGTTAAAAGATTTGAGTTCTGAATTTTCAAATCTTCAATTTGCTTCTCAAGCTCTGAAACGTTACATTCCAACTCCTTGGTTGATATGTATGGTTTCACAATATTGTTTGATGATTCTGGGTATACAAAATATACTGGATCATCCTTAATTGAATTGGATTTAATCTTCAGAGTATCATCATTATACACAAACTTGACCCTGTGATATTTAGAATCATGGTACAGAGGATCATGTAGTTTCATATGTTGCATCTCTGAAAATTCTTCCTTCATTTGAAAACCTTTTAACGAAGGAAACCTCTTACTCATTAACATGCTTGTAAGGTCATAAAATGCTGCATTTTCTTTAAGAGCTTTTTGCAAATGATTTGGATTTTTAACTCCAAGGGTCTTCTTCAAATAATTTGGATTTGTGTACCCAAGACCTTCTTTGGAGTAATAATCTCTAAACTCAACTTGTTTATTCAAGAAAATTGTATGCTCAGTTTGACCTATCTTATGAAGTTTAAAATCAAGATCTGAAATCATCTTATTTAGCTTAGAAACATTTTCTTTTTCCATACTCAAGCTGATGGTTAAAAAATCAATTTCCAGCTTTTGTGACTTATGTTCAGCTCGAATTGTCTCAAACTCATTCACTGATTTTTGCAATTGTGCACATTGAGAACTTAATTGTTCTTTTTGTTGCAACAAATCAGTAATTTCGTTAGTTTGTTTTAAAATGACAAGTTCGAGTTCTTTATTTTTGTTATGAATTAATGTTGTCACTTCAAGCATTTTTCTATTATGATCATCAAGAGAGACAGAACGTACCGTTGAAGTTTCTCCTTCACTCTCTATTTCTTCATCAGATTCTGATTCTTCCTCCATTAAGCCCATAAAACACATCTGCGCTTGATCATCATTGTCAGAATAATCCAGCCATTCTTCATCATCAGCCATCAACACCAATCCTTGTTCTTGCTTCTCTGCTAGTTCCAACTTCTTCCTCAGCAGCTCCACTTTCGACATCTTAGTAGTACACCCTTTAGCAATATGACCTGTCTTTCCACACTTATAGCATGTAATACCAGATTGGCCTTTCTTTTCCTCTGTTTTCTCTGGAGTATCTTTGACAACCTCCTCTTTCTTTGTTGCATATATGTCAACATACTGATTTTCAACTCGAGGAGGATATCCTTGTGAACTTTGCATGAAGTTTCGGTTAAAACCTTGTCCACCTCTTGTAGAAAATCTTCTGTTGTTTGACCCAGACCTATTATAATACTTCTTCTTATAAGCCTCAGTTAGACTCAATAAGCTTTGCAGCATTTGATCTCTTTCATCTTCATCATATTCATCCTCATCCTCTTCTTCCTCATCTTCAAATACTTCCAACACTTTAGCTTTCCCTTTCTTTACTTTCTTCTTTGCTTTCTCCTTTTCAGCAAGCAATGCCATAGAATCAGCTTCAGACTTTTCTTTCTTCTTTCTTTCAGCAGCAATTTCGTTCACCTCTTCCTCGAACAATAACAAATTCTCATACACTTCATAAACTTTCAACTCATTTAAAACTTTGTGTTGCTTCACAAATCTTGAAAATTGCTTCCAGTCTGAAGACAAGTTGTTGATGAACTTCACAATGTAATCCATTTCTGATCGAATGATATTATTTTTCTTCATATCATTCATCAGTTCTACAAACCTGTCATAAGTCTCTTCTAGTGTTTCATCCTCCTTCATTCTGAAATTTTCATACCTATCCATCAAATTAGTTACCCTCATTTGATTTCCGACCTTAGAACCCATCATTATCTTTTGTAGCTGATCCCAAATAGATTTTGCTGACTCATCATAACTATCTAACTTGCGAAAGATTTCATTCGGAATTGCTTGAATTAGACAGTTTTGAGCTTCAACATCAATCATAAACCTTTCTCTTTCAGCCACATCCATCTCTGAATATTCTTTTGGCACTTGTCTTCCATCAAGTGTGGTAACTGGAATAGGATGAGGTCCATGTAAAATCGAATGAAGAATTTTATCTCCATCTTTCTTCTCCTTGTGTATAGCTTGAATCGCGAGACCCACAATTCATACTCATCTTTGAATAGCACCGGTGCTTTGGTCTCTGATCCCATTGACATATCATCTCTCCGATTTGCAAGACTCATCTTTAAAACGGATCTTTGTTACTGATTTTATGAGAAATATCAGTTTCGAGAATGTTTGAAGAATTCCAACTTTATAACTCGAGATACAAAATTCTATTTGAGATGCACAACTGACTTGGCTCGAGACAAATCACTACTTGTCACTTGTCACTATATTGCTCGAGACACACCTTGATCTTGTACTTGGTCTTGGCTCGAGACACTTGGCTTGGTCTTGGCTCGAGACACAAACACAACTCCGCTCGAGATATAGCTCGAGATACAACTCGAGATATGATCTGTACTATGCTCGAAACACACTCACTCGCTCGAGGTATTCAACTCGAGCCAAATCTAAGACTGCTCGAGTTACTTGTTTCGAGCCAAGAATTCCTTTGCTCGAGATATCCAACTCGAGCCAACCTTTTCACTTGAGTTGTTCAACTCGAGCCAAAATCAACTCGAGCCTAAAATCAACTCGAGCCAAGATCTCCTTCTGCTCGAATTCTACCTACCACCTAACTACCACTCGAGACATATGAACATTGACTCGAGACATATGAAGATTTACGAACAAAACTCGATTTTCAGCTTATTTTCACAAAAAATTCAAATCTGAATACTTCTTAATGATTCCAAATCACTTCTAATGCATAAAACTTGATATATTCATGAAATTACACACAATTTCATGAACAAACAAGTAATATATCTTCAAATTTGCTCCAAAAGTAGAATTCTTCAAGTTTTCTCCATTTTCTTCAAACCTTCAACAACTTCACATGATAGATCTTCATCCAATCAGCAAATCCGGCTCTGATACCACTTGTAAGTGCAAGATGAATCAATCTAGCATGAGAAATGATAGATCTAGTAGAGAGAGAAAGTAGAGAGAGAAAATGTGAAACTCATATGTCATTGATAGTGAAAAGACTTAAGGTACAATACAAGGCAATGAGGTATTTATACCTCATTCCTAGAAAAGATAAAATGTTCACAAATGGTCCCTCAACTTCTATTATAAATCTAACACTAACAAAAGTTTTTATTATAAATATGATTATAAAATGATTTCAGTCTTTAAAGATAATATTTTCTATTTTAAAGCTACACCCGTGAATGGTCTATACACCGTAAATCTACAAGACAACAGTAGCGAAATCTATCATATAAGTAAACGATCCAAGGATATTGAGGATCAGACTTACCTCTGGCATTGTCGTTTGGGCCACATAAACAAGAAACGCGTTGAACTACTCCTAAAAGGAGGTTTTCTTGGTAATTTCGATTATAAACCTTTTGATAATTGCGAGTCTTGTTTATCTGGCAAAATGACAAAGCAGCCTTTCAACAATGAAAATGAAAGGGCCACTGACTTGCTTGAAATAATCCACACAGATGTATGTGGACCTTTCAGTCATGTGGCAAGAGGAGGATACCGGTACTTCATTACCTTTACTGACGACTTTAGTAGGTATGGTTATGTCTACTTGATGAGACATAAATCTGAAACCTTTGAGAAATTCAAGGAGTATCAGAATGATGTACAGAATCTACTTGACAAGAGGATCAAGTTCTTACGGTCGGATCGTGGTGGCGAATATCTTAGTGATGAGTTTGACAATCATCTGATGGAGTGTGGGATTGTATCCCAACTCACACCTCCGTATACACCTCAGATGAATGGTGTATCAGAAAGGAGAAATCGTACTTTACTTGATATGGTGCGAACGATGATGTGTCACTCTACGCTGCCAATATCATTCTGGGGACATGCGCTCGAAACAGCGGCACACATACTGAACAGAGCGCCAACAAAGTCGGTTGAAAAGACTCCATACGAGTTATGGAAGGGTAAGAAACCCAACATATCTTTTCTGAAAATTTGGGGTTGTGAGGTTTACGTCAAACGACCCACCTCAGAAAAACTCAAACCCAAATCCGACAAGTGTTTCTTCGTTGGATATCCCAAGACCACCGTGGGATATTACTTCTACAACCCTGAAGAGAACAAAGTTTTTGTTGCTCGAAATGGGAAATTTCTGGAAGAAAAGTTTCTCAGTCTAGAGAACACCAGAAAGGATGTAGATCTACAGGTAGTAGACGAAGAAAACACTACACCAGTTGTTGAGCCAGAAATTCAACATAACAATGTTGAACCTCAATCAGAGCCGATTGAGGAAGTGCAAACACAGGACCTTCGCAGATCCAGTAGGGTAAGACAAGAACCAGATAGGTATCTTGGGTTTCTAGTCTCTCAGGATAGCAGAGACTTGAATGAACCAACATCCTATGGAGAAGCTGTGTCAGGCAGTGAGTCTGAACAATGGCAGGAAGCCATGAAGGCCGAGATGCAATCTATGTATGACAACCAAGTTTGGGAGTTGACTGATTTGTGTTGATCCAGCTCTCCTAAGACCTGATGAAATGATAATGATCCTGAATCTTTACTTAGTGAATAGGTTTTTACTTCTGTTATAGCTTGAGGAATTATCACTGAGTCTGTTCAGTGTTATTCCATGTTACTTATGCTGTAACTTAACTTTATAGATAAGGATCAGGATCAGGAGACTAACGAGTCTGTTCTGCAGTCTACTGATCCTGTCCACTGAAGAGAAGACCTCCTCCTGAAGACATTAAGATCATACAAAAAGAACCATCAGCGACGTCGAAGAAATAGCTGATGACAGGAACAGCATGCTCGTGATCTGAAGACGGAACTCAGTGATAGCAGTCTGTTCACTATCGTATGACATCCTGAAGATTCATCAGGATACACGTGACCCTGAACGTCCCCAGTTTCAGGACTCTAGTCACTGATCAGTATCCTGATCCTGAAGGATTAGAATAATGTCTTAAGTCTAATGCACAAAAGGATTACACGCCCTTTCTGACAATAGTACATAAGGGCAGTTACTTTACTGTTCCCTCCGTACTTATCAGACCATAAGGCAACTGTTTACAAACATCCTCTTTTGCACACCATGCAAAGAGTATTTGTTTATAGTAAATAGTACAACAGACCACTCACATTGTGACACGTCACAATAGTAGGTCTGCATGCATTTAATGCATGGAGTATAAATAGGACGTGAAGAGATGTTCTCCATACTTCTTCTTCATCCTAAAATACTCAAGTCCTTTCTCTCTTTATCCCTCTATCTTCTTTCTTTATTCTCTTCTCACTTAGTGCATAGTGAAAGAACTTAGATTGTTTAGTTTAGACTGATTGTCTTTTCTATTTCCGCAACAATCTGTAAATTCATATTGTTTATAAAACAAGAATTTAAAAGTGAGAAAATTGTGTGATTATATTCAACCCCCCCTTCTATAATCCCAATCACTATCCTTTCTTGAAGGTCACCTACTTGGGACCAACAAGTGGTATCAGAGCAGTTACAAGCTCTCATTTTCTTCTCTAGAAAAATCTTGTGATCCTCTCTCTTCTTATTCTATGGCTCTTCAAGCTAAGGATAACTACTTTGATACCGGCTCTGCTGGAAAGCCTCCTCGGTTTAACAAAGACAATTTCTCTCTTTGGAAAACCAGGATGGAACTTTTCCTCTCTGGTTCTGATCCCCAGATTCCTTATTTTCTGGAAAACGGACCACATGTGCCTACACAAACCGTCCACCCCATTGCTGCTGCTGCTGGTCAACCTGCTGTTCCTGAAAGACAGCTGGTAAAGCCCGTAACTGACTGGAATGATGAAGATAGACGCCTGGTCAACATTGACACCAAGGCTAGGTCTCTCATTGCCATGTCTCTCCCTGATGACGTCTTTCATTCTGTCTGTCACCTTCGCTCTGCTAAGGAGATATGGGACACTCTCTGTGTTCAATATGAAGGTACCGCCGTACTTATGGAATCAAGAAAGATTTTCTTGGTTCGACAGTACGAAAGCTTTATTCATCAGAAGGATGAAACTCTCTCCCAGCTACATCAGAGATTCAACTGTCTTCTGATTGATCTGAAGACCATCGGTACAGAAAAAGTCAGTTTGCTCCCTCCTCTGCAAAATCTTCTTCCAAGAACCCCAAATACCAACGCCTGAAGGAAAAGTACAAAAAGATGAAAACTCAGCGTAAAGGCAAAGGTTTAATCGCAGAAGACTGCGATTGGGATGATGTCTCCTCTGATGACTCGTCTGATGAGGAAGATACTCAAGTGGCACTCATGGCCATTATTGAGGAACCTACCTTAGCTCTCATGGCTAAGATAGAAGAGGTTCCTGAAGAGATTCCTCCTCAGGATCCTAAAGCTTCTTCTTCCACAACTCCTGAAGCTTCCACCTCTGCGACTGATTCTTCCAGTCAGGTACCTATTCCTCTCATCCCTCTTGAAAGCTTAACACAGTTAGACCTGGTCACTCTTGACCTTTACAAAGCCCTTAATGGTAAAACATCTGCTGAAAAAATGAATATTGACCTTAGAGGACAACTCAAAGAATGTCAAGAAAAATTAAAACAGCTTACCATTGTAGAAGAAAATTATAAGGATCAGGTCACTGTAAACAAAACTCTTTGTATTGAAAGAGAAATGGCTCTTGCTGCCAAAGAGAAGGCCCTTGCCCAATTAAATGCTGAAAAAGTCACCATCAAAGGATGGAGTGACGCCTCTGAAAAAGTTGATGAAATATTAGCTTCAGGAAGGCCTGATAAAAGCAAGAGAGGTCTTGGATTCTTTCGTGGCTACAAGAAAGAAGAACCTAAGTCTGATAGTTCCATGCTCAAATTTGGAAAATTTGTTTCTTCTATTCCTCTTCCTAATGCCTCTGAAAACACCCCTTCTTCTTCTTCTAACACTCACCCTGAAGGTGCTCCTAAGAGCAAAAAGAATACAGTTAAGGATAAATCCAAAACTGAAACACCTTCAAAGACCAAGGGTCCTAAACCCAAGAACAAAGTTCTGGGTGGTGGTCCTTCAGTCTCTGGAACTAAGTCTCTTTCTCAGAGTCCTGCTCCTAGACTGAAGATTGACCTGAAGCAAAAGACTCAGGAGAAGAAACCAATTCCTCCAATGTCCAATGCTAAAGGCATACTTGGTGCTGGTCCTGCACACCTAAAGTTCAAAAACTTTCTGGACCACACTAAACGCTTTCAATATCGCAAATGCTATCACTGTGGATTAAATGACCATATTGCGAGTAAGTGTCCTGATGCTACCAAAGCTGAAAAATCAGCTAAGGTAAAGAAGATTCCCAAGACTGAGAAATCAGTCAAAGGAAAGAAGGTTGTCAAGACTGTTCCTCCAGTCAAGACTCCAGCCTCCTGTACTGATACTTCAGTAAAGGCTGACACTGATTCAACCAGTCCTACTGATACTTCTGGATCCATAGTTCTATGGGTACCAAAGAAAACTTAAACTCTGTATTTTACAGGATAAGGGCATCTGGTACTTGGACAGTGGATGCTCTCGACACATGACTGGTTCTAAATCTGTCCTCACTAACTACCGTGAAGAAAGAGGTCCTGCTGTGACCTTTGGCGGAAACGGTAGAGGCCAAACCCGAGGGTATGGCACTCTGACCAACGGAGTAACTACTTTCAAAAGAGTTGCTTATGTTGAAGGCCTGATGCATAATCTTCTGAGCATCAGTCAACTGTGTGATAAGAATCACAAAGTTTCTTTCTCTAAGAAAAAGTGCAAAGTCAAGAACAGGAAAAAGGAAGTCATTCTCAATGGTGTTAGACATGCAGATATCTACATCATCAATATGAATACTTCCACTGATAACTTCTGTTTCGTATCACGTGCTTCCACTGATATGAATTGGCTCTGGCACAAGCGTCTCTCTCATCTCAACTTCAAGACGCTGAATCAACTCTGCATCAACAACCTGGTCATTGGTCTTCCTGACTATCGCTACACAAAGGAATCTCTTTGTTCAGCATGTGAGAAAGGAAAACAGACCAGGGCTAGCTTCAAGTCCAAGCAGATTTCCTCCATCAGCTCTCCTCTACAACTTCTCCACATGGATCTCTTTGGACCTGTTAATGTCCAATCCATTAGTGGAAAGAAATATACTCTGGTGATCGTAGATGAATATTCCAGATATACTTGGGTTTTCTTCCTACGTGCCAAGAGTGATGCTCCTGAAGAAATCATCCTTTTCGTCAGGAAGATGGAAAAACTCAACAACCTTACTGTTCGTTCAATAAGAAGTGACCATGGGACTGAGTTCAAAAACAGTACCCTGGAATCTTTCTTTGAACAGAAAGGTATCTCCCAAAACTTCTCCTCTGTGAGAACTCCTCAGCAAAATGGTGTTGCTGAAAGACGAAACAGGACGCTGATCGAAGCTGCTAGATCTATGCTGAGTGAAGCCAACCTTGCCACTCAGTTCTGGGCTGAAGCTGTAAATACTGCTTGTTACACTCAGAACAGATCTCTGATTGTCAAGCGTTTCAGAAGAACAGCTTACGAACTCTTTCGTAACAGGAAACCATCAATCAAACATCTCCATATCTTTGGTTGTGTCTGCTACATCCTGAACAACAAAGATAATCTTGGAAAGTTTGATTCCAAATCTGACGATGGAATTTTCCTCGGATACTCATCCATTTCTAAAACTTACCGTGTGTTCAACAAACGAAGACAAACCATTGAGGAAACGATTCATGTCAAGTTTGATGAATCGGGTCCTACCTTTCCTCACCCAAATGATAATACTGAAATCAATCAGTGGGCTGACTCTTTCTTTCAAGTCCCTGAACCTCCTATTGCTGATCCCTCTCCTCAAGACCTTCCTGATGGTTTTGAAGAAAATCCAATACCACCTTCTGATATAACCACTCCACCTCTCATAAATGCCACCCCTCTCTCTCAAATCACACCACCTGAACCTGATCAACCTACTAACAGTGAAGACTTCTCTCAAACCACTGTTAGTGAACCCACTCCTACAAATCTTCTTCCTGATCCATCATCCAATGAAGCATCTACTTCAGGACAGGTGTATCAACCACCTGCTCTCCGATGGACCAAAGATCATCCCATTGATCAAGTTCTTGGAAACCCTTCTTCTGGTGTGAAAACTAGACGTCAAGCTGGTAACGTCTGTCTTTATGTAAATTTTATCTCTGAAAATGAACCTAAAGAAATAGATGATGCTTTGCGTGATCCTGCCTGGGTCTCAGCCATGCAGGAAGAGCTAGCAGAGTTCATCAGAAACAATGTCTGGCTTCTCGTCCCTAGGCCTCGAAAACGTACAATCATTGGTTCCAAGTGGATTTTTCGAAATAAACTTGATGAGATTGGTACTATCATTCGAAACAAGGCTCGCCTTGTGGCTCAGGGATACAGGCAGGAAGAGGGCATTGATTACGATGAAACTTTTGCTCCTGTTGCTAGGCTCGAAGCAATTCGACTCTTCCTAGCTTTCGCAGCACATATGAACTTCAAAGTTTATCAGATGGACATCAAAAATGCCTTTCTGAATGGAAAACTTAATGAAGAGGTCTATGTGGCTCAGCCTCCTGGCTTTGTAGATCCTAAGTTCCCTGATCACGTCTACAAGTTAAACAAGGCTCTCTATGGGTTAAAACAGGCTCCTCGTGCCTGGTATGATACCCTCTCAACCTTTCTTCTCTCTAAAGGTTTTGTTCGTGGAAAGATTGATAGCACTTTATTCCTGAAGAAATATCCTAAGCATATCCTTCTTGTCCAGATATATGTCGATGACATTATCTTTGGATCCACAAATCCCAAACTCTGCGAAAAGTTTGAGTTGCTCATGAAATCTGAATATAAAATGTCTATGATGGGCGAACTAACATTCTTTTTAGGACTTCAGATCAAGCAATCTGAAAAGGGTATTTTCATCAATCAAGGTAAATATGTACATGAGATGCTGAAGAAATTTGATCTCACATCCTGTACACCGATGAAGACTCCAATGGCTCCTCCTCTGTCTCTTGACAAGGATTCCAAAGGGAAACCTGTTGATGTGACTCTCTATAGAGGAATGATTGGCTCACTGCTGTATCTTACAGCGAGTCGTCCTGATATCATGTATTCTACATGTCTCTGTGCTCGTTATCAGGCTGAACCCAAAGAATCCCATCTGACCGCTGTAAAGCGGATCTTCAGATACCTGAAGGGAACTCCTAACATGGGTCTTTGGTACTCCAAGGACTCAGGGTTCGATCTAACAGCTTATTCTGATAGTGACTTTGCAGGATGTAAGATCGACAGGAAAAGCACTACTGGTGGCTGTCACCTATTAGGTGGCAAGTTGGTGAGTTGGACTAACAAGAAGCAGAACTCTGTGTCCACATCAACTGCTGAAGCTGAATATGTTGCAGCAGGAATATGTTGTGCTCAGGTCCTGTGGCTGAGAAATCAACTTCAGGACTATGACATACAACTCTCCAAAATTCCTATCTACTGTGACAACACTTCAGCAATAGCCATTGCTAACAATCCTGTCTTACACTCTAAGACAAAGCACATTGAAGTGAGATATCACTTCATCAGGGATCATGTGATGAATGGTGATATTGAACTCCATTTTGTCCCTACTGAATATCAGCTTGCTGACCTCTTTACCAAACCACTGGATGTGACGCGTTTTAATATGCTCCTCAGTGAACTTGGGATGTTAAATCCTGAAGAATAGAAGTTCTCAGGACAAACAGTTGTTAAAGTCCTTATACTCTCTCAGGACATCTTTTATTAACAACTCCTGAATAACTCTTCTTCAGAGGATGACTCTATTCAGTACTTACAAAATCTTTGTTCAATGTCCGAATACTGATGATTCTCAGGTAAGTATTTCTTCCCTCTGCTACTGAAACCTTATCGCATTAAATGTGATAAGAGGATTTTCCCAAAACAGTACTTATCTGATAAGTACTCTGATTCCCATAAAACATATCATTCACCAAATTGGAATCAACCCCTGAAAAGGTGGTTTTTAGTTTTTCTAATAAAACAAACCTTTCATCTGCACTGACACGTAATGGGACGTTTCCTGTTCCCCACTACGTGTGTCAGGCGCGTGAACGCGCGTCGAGCTTCTTTTTCATCATAACGTTTGAATTTAGCCGCTCTTTTCTCTCTCATCCTTTTTCTCTCTCCTACCACGAGGTATAAAAACCTCATTCGTAATCCTTTTCACTCTTTACGCTCACATAATACTCTCAAAGCATTCAAAGCAAGAAAAAGCAAGAATCTTCTTCCTCAAGAACACCAAGAACACACACTTACCACTTCTTTTAACAAGATCAACGTAAGTTTCCTTTTTGTTCTTTGTTCTTTCTACAATCTAAGTTGGTATTCTTTCTCTAAAAACAACTTATTTTGATAAACGTTTTTCCAAAAACCCTAAGATCACTTCGTTTGATCTTAGTTTTCCCAAAATCTTCAAAGATTTTTGTTAAAACTGTTTAAACATGATTTTTCTTATTTCTTTTAAGAAACAGTCATAAACTCCCATTTTGATATCTTTTCATCAAAATGGAAGTTCTTTTTAATACCAAAACACATTCCTTTTGTGAATTTTGGTATCTAATCTATTCTAAGTATAAAGGATTTCACCATTTTTATGAACATACTTTGTGTTCATTGAAAAATGAAGAAAAATGCATATTTTGGACTCTTATTCATCCATATATGTTATTTTTATGTTTTTAACAGGATGGCTGCTACTACTTCTTCTCTGGACGCTCAACTTTCCTCTGAGGCTACTCCACTACAATCCTCTGAAAGCCTACCTATCGTCATCCCTGCGCATGACGTTCAATTCAAACAGAACAACGTTCTTGCTCTGTTTGACATTCCTGACAACAAGGAATATCTAATTCCTGCCAAGGACTTCATGCTACGAAGCCCTCTGAAGACGGCTTTCACCCTGGACCCCAAGCCGAACAAGCCCATGCTACAACAACTGTGGTCTACAGCCACGGTTACCAAGGAGAAGAACACCAAGGGCGTCCTGCGCGAGGTGATCAAGTTCCAAATCAGGGACAACCTCATCTCCTTCGGTTTCGGAACACTCAGGAACGTGCTGAACTTTCCCAAGAAGAAGCGCTTCCCTCCTGTCCCCACCCCCGACGAGATCATCGAGTTCCTCGATGCCATCGGCTACAGATGGCCTGTCAACAAGGAAGGAGTCCTGCTGCCCAAGACCGGTGCCACTGTCCATAAGTCAGGACTCAACGCCGTGTTCTATTACATATGGAACACGTTTGGCCTGTGCTTATCGGGCAAAACAGGGAGCACGGAGCAGTTCCCAATGGTCATCCAGCAGATGGTCTACTCTGCGATCAAGAATCGCGAGTTCGACTATGCTCGCTCCATCTGGGACGACATGGTCAGGAAGGTTCGAAGCAAGAATCGGGTCGCCAACGTTGCCTTCACAAGGTTCTTCTCGGCCGTCCTGGAACTGCACATGGGGGAAAACTACCCCAAGGTTGGAAACTCCAACAACTACTCTCTGGGACCCAGGTTCCTGGACCAAGTTGTTCATCATCCTGATGATGTCCCCCTCTCCCACGTCCTGGTCATTCCTGAACCTGCTCAGGCTCAGGATCAGGAGGATGCTGAACCATCCACCGCTCCCACTGCAGGTATGTTTTCTATCATCTCTTCCAAACCACACTCTTCTACTTCTATGCATGCTATGTCAGTAGCTAACCCCATACTGACTTCCCCAGCTGCAACCACATCTTCTGCGCTCCAGAAGCGCCCCCAACCATCATCTGTCACTCCTCCTCCTCCAACAAAACGCGCCAAATCTAGGGCGCAAAAGAAAAAGACGCAGGCGGCTGGTAAGAAATATTACATTACCCTGCCCCAGCTCTTTAATAAACCTTCCCCTTTATCTAAACGTTCTTCCACTGCAGATACTTCTACATCTGCCCCTGTTACACAAGAACCTGAGGTGGTTCAACTCGAACCCTCAGAGAATCTGGTGGGTAATCATCCTGATACCCTCTAAGCCTCAGGTAATATTTCTATGCAACATATTACTGTTCCTTCTTCTATGAAAACTAATGAGTCTTCTAGTGCTCACTTAGTTACTATGTCTACAGGTTCTTTAGGAGCAGGTTCTGAAGGGCATCTTCAACAGGATGACCCCTTCAACGACTTCATCCTCACGGACACAGAGCATCAGCTGAACGCAGCTGAGCTCCGCAGGCAGTCCGCTGAGAGGACCCTGCAGGAGGCCCGCACTGCCTTCCAGCAGAAGGAGGCCGAGCACTCGGCACAGCTCCAGTCCCTACAACAGGAACTTGTTGCTGCCCAAGCTGCTGCAGCCGCTGCTGAAGCCGCCGCCGCCAGTGCCACTGCTGCCGCCGTCGCCGCAACTCCCCGCCCCACGGCCGTCACCCTGTCCATCCCTTGTCTGGATAATATCCATGACAAGGTGTCTCAAGTTGCCTCCTCCTCCACCAATCTTCAGGCATCAATTGATGACCTGAAGGCCACGGCACTCCCTGCGCTCTCCACCGACATCATCAACAGCACCAACTCTCTCACCACCTTTCAAACAACGGTGGTTCAGCGGTTGGATGCTCAGGAAGCTGCTCTCCGAGCCCTTCAGGAGCAGGTGCAAGGGCTCTCCACTGCTGTCAACGCCCTCACCACTGCTCCTGCGCCATCTCCGTCCTTCACCACGACGGACAGGGACGTGTTACAGTCCATGATCACATCGTCCTTCATCCAGCGCAAGCTTCTGGGTGACATGGCCTCTCTCCTCCAAAGGAGTGTTACAACAGCTGCCTTAGTGCAGGCACCTGCTGAGGGGGAGAGACAGCCCCGAGACCATTCAGCCTATTCCCCCTCCACAAACTGGAGAACCACTGAAGACGGGGGGAATAATGAAGACGACGATGATGATGATGAAGATGATGATGATGCTGACGACATCTTCATCGAGAAGATCTCCACTGACTCTGCGCCCATTCCAGGGCAAGTACAACCTCAGGGGGAGAACCCTGATGCTTCTGGTACGTCTCTACCACCATCCTCTCCCTCTTCCTCTGATAACCAACCTATTTCTACCCTCCTAAAATCTAAACCTACCCCTGAAACCATCACCTTAGACTCCTCACCTGAAAACTCCCCACCAAATAACCTTCAAATGGTTATCTACCAACCTCCCAAACTACCCTCTCCTGAACCAACACCTGAACTCACCTCTGCCCCTGAACCTGAACCTTTTAACCAAGCCGATCCTGAAAATCACGATGTCAACTTTGGCTCTGTCACTGGTGACATTATTCGCCTAATGGAGAATAGTCCCAATGTGCAGACCAGAGCTGAACTAGCTAAAATGACCTTCAGGATCACACCCCTTAACCAAGAAACCATTTCTACCCGTCCTACAACCCGTTTCAACCAAGAAGCCTCTTCATCCCGAACCCCTGAAATCCGAGCCACCCCTGAAACCATATGCCTCTCATCAGATGATGAATTCATCTCTGATGACTTCTCTACCCCTGCTTCCTCACCCAGATCACCTCCCTCAAACTCTCCTAGATCTGAAGGTGAAAACTACCCTGACAGTTCCTTTGCAATTGACAGGGATGGGCGCTTAGACGCCGTGATAGAGCGACTCGAGAGTACAAGAGTAAAAATTCCTCTTCGTACCTCTTGTGACTCTGAGTTCGCCTATCTCTCGCAGGAGGAGTACAACGAGGCTGTACAGGCTCAACTAGAGCACAATAAGAAGCAGAAGGAAGCTTTCCTCTCTGCTCAAGCCGCTCGAAGGCTTGCATCGGATTTTGTAGATCAAGATGCTGAAATAAGTGCGGATCCTATCCTTGCACAGAAGGCTGTTCTGAAGGTCTTCAACAAAAACGCTGAGATTCAGACTGGAGAAGTAAATGCTGAGCTTGACTGGTGCAGAGATCGGTTACACCTCCGAAAGCATGGTGCTGCCATCTCAGGTATCCATCTTCGCCGATCAAGAGGCAAGAAGAATAATCCTGGTAAAACCTGGATCACAGTCAAACGCTCTGGAGTAAAGGACGTAGAGCACACTCTGGACAAGTTAGATCGCTACAACTTGTCAGAGTGGAACGAAATCAGATCCCTGCTTCCCAAAGCCAACAAGAACTATCGGGCGGAAGTAGAAGAAGTCATTGAAGGACTTATTGCTCGCATCAGAAGGACAACTGAAATACCTGATGACCTACTCCATTACTCTCCACTCCCAACTCAACAGCCTGTTCGAAGATCTGCAGGCACCTCTACAAGAAGACCAACTCCCTGTCTTCCCAGAATGGTTGTTAAACCTCTGGACCTCTCGATGCTTGATCTTTCATTCCCTCAAGGAATTACTCTTTATGAAGGACAAGTAATCAGAGAACCTGTTCATGGCATTTGTGTTAGCCATAACTCAATCCTACGCTTTCAACGCTTCAGTGAGCTACACTTAGCGCCTTATGAACATCTTTTGACAGTTCTCTTCACTGCACAACAGGATAAGAAAAATCCAGACAACAAAGAGATCATTCGCAATGTCAGAGCTATACTTGATCACAGACTTGCCTTCAGCGAAACTCCTGTTCCTGTTTGCGTCAAGACTGAATACTTTAGCGAAGAATCTGATAGCTAGTTGTCTTGTATTTTTTTCTTTCAGTACTCCTGTAATGTACTTTTGTATTTTCCTTACTCTTGTAACATTTAATGAGATTAATGAGAATGCAATTCAGTGCATTGTACTTCATTCCATCATAGTACTGAAAAAGATCCCTCAAAACAGTAAATGGGACATGTACCTTTATGAGTTCTATTTCCTACTGTTTAGTTCTAGAATTAGATTTATGTCTAACCTTTCTAGATTAAGACAATTACTCTGTTGTCTTATCATTATCATTTAGGGGGAGATTGTTGATCCAGCTCTCCTAAGACCTGATGAAATGATAATGATCCTGAATCTTTACTTAGTGAATAGGTTTTTACTTCTATTATAGCTTGAGGAATTATCACTGAGTCTGTTCAGTGTTATTCCATGTTACTTATGCTGTAACTTAACTTTATAGATAAGGATCAGGATCAGGAGACTAACGAGTCTGTTCTGCAGTCTACTGATCCTGTCCACTGAAGTGAAGACCTCCTCCTGAAGACATTAAGATCATACAAAAAGAACCATCAGCGACGTCGAAGAAATAGCTGATGACAGGAACAGCATGCTCGTGATCTGAAGACGGAACTCAGTGATAGCAGTCTGTTCACTATCGTATGACATCCTGAAGATTCATCAGGATACACGTGACCCTGAACGTCCCCAGTTTCAGGACTCTAGTCACTGATCAGTATCCTGATCCTGAAGGATTAGAATAATGTCTTAAGTCTAATGCACAAAAGGATTACACGCCCTTTCTGACAATAGTACATAAGGGCAGTTACTTTACTGTTCCCTCCGTACTTATCAGACCATAAGGCAACTGTTTACAAACATCCTCTTTTGCACACCATGCAAAGAGTATTTGTTTATAGTAAATAGTACAACAGACCACTCACATTGTGACACGTCACAATAGTAGGTCTGCATGCATTTAATGCATGGAGTATAAATAGGACGTGAAGAGATGTTCTCCATACTTCTTCTTCATCCTAAAATACTCAAGTCCTTTCTCTCTTTATCCCTCTATCTTCTTTCTTTATTTTCTTCTCACTTAGTGCATAGTGAAAGAACTTAGATTGTTTAGTTTAGACTGATTGTCTTTTCTATTTCCGCAACAATCTGTAAATTCATATTGTTTATAAAACAAGAATTTAAAAGTGAGAAAATTGTGTGATTATATTCAACCCCCCCTTCTATAATCCCAATCACTATCCTTTCTTGAAGGTCACCTACTTGGGACCAACAATTTGCCACAACACTGTAAGGCTGTTGGGCGCAAATGGGTTTTCAAGAAGAAAACCGACATGGATGGAAATGTACACACCTTCAAGGCCAGACTGGTAGCAAAAGGATTCACGCAAACTCATGGTATTGACTATGATGAAACCTTTTCACCAGTGGCCATGTTAAAACCAATTAGGATTCTTATGGCCATCTCAGCGTACTTTAACTACGAGATTTGGCAAATGGACGTCAAGACAGCCTTTCTGAATGGAAAGTTAACAGAAGACGTCTATATGGAACAACCAGAAGGGTTTGAAGATCCTAAGAATCCTAATAAGGTGTGTAAGCTGCTAAAATCCATTTATGGATTAAAGCAAGCATCTCGAAGCTGGAACTTACACTTTGATGAACGAATCAAAGAGTTTGGTTTTACCAAAAGTGAGTTCGAGCCGTGTGTCTACACTAAGTTCAGTGGGAGCATAGTAACCTTCTTGGTCTTGTATGTAGATGACATTCTACTCATAGGAAACGATGTACCAACTTTACAGAGTGTTAAGAGTTGGTTAAGCAAATGTTTCCAGATGAAAGACCTTGGAGAAGCCGCTTATATACTCGGTATAAAGATCTACAGAAATAGATCTAAGCGGCTTATCGGGCTTAGCCAAAGTACGTATATCGATAAAATCCTGAAGAAATTCAGGATGGATGAATCCAAGAAAGGATTTATCCCGATGCAACATGGCATAGTGTTAAGTAAAACACAGTTATTTAAGTCTCTCGACGGATCATGACATCGTAAGATGTCTCGCCCGAATGAATTAGTTGGTCCTAGAAATGTTAGAAAAAGTGAACGAAAAGAGTAATAAGAAGTGAAAAGGACAGAGACACTTCCCAACCAGAAAGCAAAGTTCCCACTGATGGTATACTTAGTGTAAGCGAGCTCTAAGATCACATCTTTGGAACTTCCCGCATTACTGTGATCAAGAGGAAGCGCTAAGGTCTATCCTTTCCTTAAGTGTCCTGTTTCTAGTCAAGATCAGGACAAAATGAAAGCAGTTCCATATGCTTCTGCAATTGGATCAATCATGTATGCCATGGTATGTACTAGGCCCGATGTTGCTTACTCAGTAAGTGTTACGAGCAGATACCAACAGAATCCGGGTGAACCCCATTGGGTGGCTGTCAAGAACATTCTTAAATATCTGAGAAGAACGAAAGAAATGTTCTTGGTCTTTGGAGGTACTGAGGATGAAACTAGTGTCACCGGATACTCTGACGCTAGTTTCCAGACCGACAGAGATGACTTCAGGTCATAGTCAGGGTACGTCTTTACCCTAAACGGAGGTGCGATCTTATGGAAGAGCTCGAAGCAGGACACGATTGCAGACTCAACTACAGAAGCAGAGTACATTGCAGCATCTGATGCGGCAAAGGAAGCTGTCTGGCTAAGGAATTTTCTATCGGATCTCAGAGTGGTTGCCAGTGTCTCTAGACTGATCGATATATTCTGTGATAACTCGGGAGCCGTGGCGCAAGCAAAGGAACCTAGAGAGCATCACAAGTCAAGACACGTGCTCAGAAAGTATCACCTCATCCGAGAGATCATTGGAAGAGGAGATGTGAGAATATGCAAAATTCCAACAGAAGACAATGTCGCAGATCCGCTGACAAAGCCACTAGCAAGGGTGAAGCATGAGGCACATGCGAATTCCATTGGGATGCAGTACCTGGAAGCCAGTAGCTAGTTCTTAGTTTATTAATTATTACTATAGTTTAATTTAGAAACAATGTAATCATGTAAAGTTTTTATTTCACAGTGTGTTGGAAATAAATGGAGGTTTTATTTTCATGATCGTTCTAAATTAACTATTTTTTGCATATTTAACGTATCCATGATTTTACAAAGTTTTGTATGAAATCTAAATTTCCGTAGCCACTTATTGAAATGGGAATTTCAATAGGGAGTTTAACGCTATTATAAATACTTGATGATTTATTCAAAGTAGAGAATAAAAGCACAAGTGATGTGACCAAGTATTTATAGATACTCATCAGAGTGTTTGGGTATTGGAAGTGACCAGTAATCAAGTCTGCTTCATGGAGCCTCAGTCATAAGCACTGACTTGATAGGTTGTCCTTAGACCTGAGATACTTGGTTTGGGAACGCGAGGACTACTGTATTCTTAGCACGTACTAACGCTGCACCGTAACAGGGCGGCCATACGGGACGTGACTAGATGCAGCGGAAGCCGTGGATCCAAATGCAAGTAGTCAAGAAGGGATTTGCACCTCTTTCAAAAGAGAGATATTTCCGGGCCCCTTGACGATTAAGATTGGCAGAAAACGCGTGGCCACGCTCGGATAGAATAACAGGGGTTATTTAGTAATATCCGTTACTGCAGGCAATCGAAATCAGAGTCAAGAAATACTTGATTTTAAGAAATGAATCCTCCACTCCATGTCTTAAATCACTTTAGAAATATCGTGTGCAAAAGGAATGAACCTGTGTGCAAATTCAAGCGTGAATTGTATCTCTGGATATAAGAGATCTTATAACCTGGTTAACCTAAGTGTCTGGCTAGGGACCTCCTTAGGCTAATGGTAACAGTACAGTTACTAGTCTGGCACAAGTGGGAGTCTGTTAGGATTATGTGCAAGATAGTAACAGGGTTTACCGTGTCCAATGTTATAAGACACTAGTGGGTCACACTGCTACACACCCAATTGGAGATCAAGTGGTTTGATGGAATAATTAATTAGTACAAATTAATTATTGAGTGGGAAATAAATAATAAATAGTTATTTATTATTTAGTTATATATAAAATATCAGTTGGAATATTTTATTGGATTAATTAATGGTTAATTAATTAATTAAGGGTTAAGTTAGTTAATTAATAGTTTATTAATTAAATAAAGAGTTTGAGTTTGATTAAATAAGCTTAATGGACCTTTTAATCAAACGGGCTTTCTTTATTGGGTACTGCCATATTTAATTTTATAAATATGGCAAACCCTGGTCAGTCTTATTCATTCGATCAATCTTAACTGAAAAGAAACCCCAGAGAAAAACCAAAACCCTCCCATCTCTCTCTCTCCATCGATTTCAAGGAGGAACCCGAGGTGGTCTAGCAGCCGATCTCACGGTGGTGCAGTAGCGGTGTATTCCCCACCAGCAGTCCAATTTCGTTCACGTAAACTAGCAACGAGGTAATTTTTCGTAACCCTCTTTTGTGTCTGTATGAGTTTAGGATTGGATCCTCGATTGGGAATCAGGCAATCTAATTCCGCTGTGCATGTTTCTGTAGCCTACGATTCCCAACATATCACACATCAAGAAGCTGCGGAGAAGAACTGCATATGTTCACCAGAGGATGTGCAACTGGGCTACTCACGGTCGTCAAAGGATACGACGTCGATTCATCAAGGTAACTGTGATGCGCCCTTTTAGACACGGACATCAGTTATTCCTTGAGTTCGACGTCCGTATGTACGGGACCGGCATTCCTCGAGGAGAGTTACAGAACTGGACGTTTACTGAGGCAGATCTGGATCGGGTGCACGTAGAAGACCTCCTAACGCTCATCAAGTACCTTCAGGGCCCAATTCTCCGACCCGAACACTACCGAGACGGCACCGAGATTCTGAAGAAGTACGTTCGTCATGCGATCACTCTTGCGCGTGTGACGGACTACCAATTAGCGATCGAGAGCCGACAGCCGAAGGTCAACCTTCTCCATCCAAACGTGCAAGTGCCCGGTATTGATGCTTACCTTCCTTACATGCCAACCAAGGTACCAGAACATGGGGTCCTCTACGTGATGAGAAAGAAGAGGGAACGCAAGTTTATGCGTTTCAGCAAGCTTGCAAAGTTCTGCGATGGGACCCTACTCTACGTCTACAATGGGATGCAAAGTAGACTTCTGGCAGATCAGATACCTGGGCGGAAGATCATCGACGGGAAGGGCAAGATCTTGGAGGCGATGAACCTGATAGAGCGGAAACTGAAGGAAAGACTGATGTATCGCCGGGTCGAAGCCGCGATGCAGATGAGAGCGAGGATCATTGGAGACTGGGACGAGTTCATACAGATGTCCAAGTGGGAACCAGCGCTGCAGCTTCCACCACCTTTCTGACTTCTTCCCAAAGGGGAAGATTGTTGAACCTCTTTGTTGTGAAGAGTCAGAAAATCTATCTTTACTGCTTTCTTAGTTAACTTTCTGTTAGTTTGTGTGAACAATTTACTTTGATGTTGCCCTTGTTTAGAGGTTTGGAACCTCGGGGGCCATTTGTGACAATGTTGTATTTTACCTCTTACCTATATAAGGAAAGAGATGGTATTAGGGTTTGATGATGAATACAATTATCTTTGGTTTTATTCCTTTTATTGCAATATCTCCATTTTCACCATTGATGCTTATTTTCAAGCTTTGTATTCATCAATGTTCATAGATTTTCAATCCATTTCTCCTCATATCTTGTTTATTGGGACAACATCACTGCCTGTATCAAGTACCCATGATTCATAAGAAGTGATCAAACAATCTATCATAAAGATTCCAGGTGCATCGGGTAAACCGATGTCCATCTGGCCAGCATTGAATGAGTGGACGCAGCCATCTTGGCTACCCCATTCTGGGCAACTCAGATCTCCCAGCTCATCAGTCCAATCAGTGTCCATGAGTTCAGCACTTGCTGGTTTCGGCTCCAAACTGTCCAAAATATCCTCATGACCCATTGCCACGTTCATCCTGGGCTCTCCCATGTAATCACTAGCTGTGACACGAATCTCCTTCGGGAGTGAGAACCACATCAGATACACCAGCTCCTCCTGAGCCATCTTGTATCCCAATCGTGACAAACATTTAAAGAGTCTCCTTATTTCCATGAGATGGTCTTTAACTGATTGACCCATTTCCAGCTTCAGTGAAAATATTTCCTGCACGATCAGATACTTCCCGCAGTTCTTATAGAAACTTGCCTGGTTTTCTATATCTTTTATAACCTCATTGTTAGTGCACTCAACCGCTACGCCGTAACAGGGTGGCTATAAAGGGCGTAACTAGATCCGGCGGAAGCCGTGGTATTAAATGCAGATATGCAAGATGGGATTTGCACCTCTTCTCTGAAGAGAGATATTTCTGGGGCCTTTCTTGACTGACTGAATATACTGATGAAGTGCATGGCCATGCCCAAACGAACTAATTAGTTCTTTGTCGTTTACCTATCAGTAAAAGTTGGATAGTCGAGAAAACAGATGCTTGAGTATTTAGAGTTGACACTTTCCAAGCTCATACTCACAGATAAAATATCGGGATGCAAAGGGAAAAGCCAAGTTATACCCAGTCTATGAACAGTAGTTTCATAGATGCTATTTCCTTACGGAAAATTTATATCACCTGTCTGGGTATAAGAGTTCTTGTAACCTGGTCAGCCTAAGTGCCTGTCTAGGGGCCTCCTTAGGTCCGTGTAATCAAGGCGGTATTGCCAACTTGCACAAGTGGGAGTCTATTAGTAATTATGTGCATAAGTTGACAAACCAAGTAATTACACATCCAATGTTACAAGACACTTTGGCTGCGTTTGGTACGTGGGACAGGACAGGACAGGATGGGACAAAACTGTCTGTCCTACGTTTGGCGCAGCATGGGACAGAACAGGAATTCACTGTCCCACGTTTGGTGCGACATGGGACAGAACAGAAACTGGGACAAGGTGGGACAACATGGGACAAATATGACTGTTTTTTTGTTCCACCAAAATAGGTGGAACAACATGGGACAAAAATGAGACAGAAACTAATATATTACTAACTAACATTTGTTTGATATATAACTTCAATATGGTATTTGTTTTCGTGTTTACCACCACTAGTCGTGGCCGCCGCCACCGGTAGCCACTATCGGCCACCTTCACCTTGTCTTCCACTACAACAACCTCCTCCACCTCGTCTTCCACTACAACAACCTCCTCCACCTCCTCTTCCCCTACAACAACCTCCTCCACCACCTCTACAACTATCAACGATTACCTACCATCACCGTCTACCACCTTTACAACTGTCCATCTCCACCGCAACCACCACCACCACTACCCACCATCTTCACGTTCTCCACAACCATCAACCACCACCACCCACCACCACTTATCACTAGTATTACCGTCGGGCACCATCGACACTTCTACCATAACCATCGAAATTAGTTACATAAAAATCATATATGTATGTATATGTGTGTGTGTGTGTGTGTGTGTGTTTGTGTGTGTGTGTGTGTTTATGTTTATTAAAATTGTGTAATTTTTTTTATAGATTACTAGTTTAGTTTATTTGTGTTAATTATAACTATTAAGTGATAAATAAAATCATCTAATAATTTTTTGAGGGAACTTGTTTAGTTCTGTTCAGTCCAGTCCTAGGCGTACCAAACACAAAACAAACATTTGTTATGTCCAGTCCTGTCCCGTCCCGTCCAGTCCTGTCATACTCTCTTGTCCTGTCCAGTACTGTCCAGTCCAGTCCAGTCCAGTCCTGTCCTGTCCAATCCTGTTTGCGTACCAAACACTACCTTGAGGGTCACACCTGTGAGGACCTATAAATCGAATAAGTTAAATGAATCCCATAAATGGAGAATTGGGATTTATAATAGTCAATTATAAATCAGTTGGGTAATTTCAGTCAGAAATCCCAAAGTTGGAGGGTTGTTAATTTATTAAGTAGATTATATATTTATTAGACAAATAAATATATAATAGAATAATTTAATTAATTATAAGTAAATATCTAGAATAATCCTTTCTTGCAAGAAAAGAAAAAGATAATTACAAAAGGAGAAACTGAATTAGATGGAAACTGTGTTTCCTTAATATATAAATAAGCCTTATGGGTTTAAAGATAATTAATTCAGAACCTAACAATCAGTTTCCAGTTTTTCTCTCTCTCTCTCCTCTTCCACCGGGGCCGCCCCCCTCCCTCGTGACAAACCAGCTCGGTTTTTTCCGTTTTTTTTCGGGTTTCAGTTCTGCTAGAGGAACAATTCGTTGGTCGTTCATTGGTGGATTAATTCTCAAGCAATCCACGCAAATCTTCCGTATCCGTAACTATTAGAATTAATTAAAACAACGATAAGATCAATAAGTTACTTTTGGGTTTTGTATCTTAATCGCTTCCGCATAAGATCGATACAGTATGTTTTTCGATCATATAGGTCTTTTACCAGTTTGGTTATCAGATCTATGGGATTTATCGAACCAGTGAGGTTTCTAGATCCACAATGATCCTCGTGTCAGTTTGACCCGAGGGATCCCACAAAAACCCAACAGTGGTATCAGAGCATCTGGTCCAATCATTTTTAGTTTTATTTATTCTTGTAAGATCCGTTAAAATTGTTGTCGTGCGTACCAAGTTTTAATTTGATTTGTTATCGTTTGATTGATTGTACGAAAGATCACCAAACCACCAAGTCCGGCGGTGGCCATAGCCGAACCACCAGCGTGGTGGTGGCGGCGTTGGCTGTCGGCCCAAGCACCGGCCGAGCCACCAGCCTGGTGGTAACGGCGATAAGTGGCGGGAGTGGTGACCGTAGGTTATCACTCGGCTATGGCCGAGCTCCATCACGAACCAAGAGCGGTTCGAAAACCGCAACCACCAGAAAACCACAATCGCGGTGGTGGATGGCGGTGTAACGATTAATCACCGACCGCACCGCGCATAGCGGTGGCGGCGGCTGTTGTTGCTCGGCGGCCAGGCGCCGTGTCTCGTAGATCGAAAACCCGCAACCACAAGAAGCCGAAATCGCGGCGGTGGATGGCGGTACAAATGCCGGTCACGACGACGGCGATCGCCGACCGCACCGCGCATAGCGGTGGCGGCGGCTGCTGTTGTTCGATCGATCGCCGGCCGCACCGCGCATAGCGGTGGCGGCGGCTGCTGTTCTTCAATCGAATGCCGGCCGCACCGCGCATAGCGGTGGCGGCAGCTGGTGTTGTTTTTCATTCGAATGTCGGCCGCACCGCGCATAGTGGTGGCGGCGGCTGATGTTGTTTTTGTTTGATCGCCGGCCGCACCGCGCACAGCGGTGGCGGCTTCCGGCTGCCGTGACTAGACCGACCACACCACAGTTTAGTGGTGGAGGCGTCGGCTGTAAAAATCGCCGCTGGTAGGCGGTGGTAGTGGATTTTGTTCGATTCGCCGGAAACCACAAGCGGCGGCGGACGCCTGGCCAAACCACCAGAGAGGTGGTGGCGGCGATTTCGTGACTGTTCAGCCGGACCACCAGTTTAGTGGTGGCGGGGTCGATTACTTCCGAATGCCACACACGGATCACCACCAGATTGGTGGTGATCGGTAACGCTAGCCATGGTTGACCACCGCACCACCACTTGGTGACGGTTGTTTTTCCAAACCACACGAACGGTGGTAACATTTGCGAAAGCCACGGTCAAACCACCAGCGGGTGGTAGTGGCAGCGTTTTTGTTTCCGATCAAGGCCGCACCACACGTGGTGGTTGCGGCGTCAGTTGGGATCAAAGGACCACGGTGGCGGCGGTAGCAGCTACTGTCATCGTTCGGTCCAAGTATTGGCGGTGGTCAATGACCGCCTGTGGATGGTATTGATCACCACCACCGATTTCAACGATAAAACGGCTACTCACGCCCCGAGCGAAACGAAATCACTATATTACTAAACGATAACAGAGTCCTAACCCACAATTGTTTTTCCCGAACAAACTTCGATGCCCTGTCAGACCCGATATTACCAGTTAGGTAATGGGCCCAAACGGTCCAATCTTGAACCAAGTTATGGCCCAAAGAGGGTTCTTTTTATTTTTAAATCCAGAAATAAAATTTTATGTTTAGATAATTTTATTGGTTTTATAAAATTAAGTTTTTCTTTTAATTTCTGACCTGTTTAGTCAAATGAGCCTAGTGTCGTGTTTTTACCAAATGGTTAAAACACAAAGGCCAGTATTTTGTCATTTAAAACAATTGGTTCGGAATGTCCGGTTTTATAAAAGGCAAATATTTTATAAAAAAATTTTACGTTTTATAAAATAAATTTTATCAAACTTAATTCATAAAACATTAATATTGGTTTATAAAACAGCTTGTTTTATAAATCAGTTAAAACCAAGCTTTGCGGTATACGAAACGAGATAATTTTAACGGATCTAGTTTTGATTTACGCTTAAATATATATATTGCTTGATTCTATGTCTTATATTAGATGCATGTTTTTTAAATGCTTACATATATATATATATATGCCTATTATAGAATTTTGCCAACTTAGACCCTTGACATATTTACGGGGAGGCCTGCGTGCCATTTACAACCCCTTATGTAATAATGACATTAGGATAGATAGTTCTATTTTTCCCTCTTATTCTTACGAGATGGTGAGGTCAGTGGGAGCTATTGGAGTTTTTCCTCCTTCCAGGAATCCAGACGAAGATGACAAGGCCAGTGGGAGCTACGCAAGTTTTGAAACCTTTAAGAATAGGTCATTATTGGTCCCTAGGAAATAAACGTTGGCAAAAACTATAATTGGTTATTGTGTGGTTGATTATTATTTAACTGCATGGTTGAATGTTTATTTCTGATATCTTACATGTTTATTAGTTTTAGAATAGAAGGAGTTTTAAAACTAACTAATATCACAAAATAAGATAGGTTTTTAAAATTACCAGTTTTTCAAACCTTTTTCAAAACGGTAGATTTTTATTTTAAACCTATAAATAATAAATGATTGTTTCATGTAAAAGGCAAGTTGACAAAACAGTCAGTTTTAATCAACTAGTTTGCTATTAAACAGTTAGTTTTAGTTAGCAAGTAACTTTAAAACAGTTAGTTTTAAATAGCATGTATGTTTGAAACTGTTAGTATTAAACATCAGTTGCCTTTTTAACAATCAGTTTTTCAAAATTATAGTTTTTCAAAATCCTGGTTATAAAAGGTTTTTCAAGATTAAAAAACCCCGAAAATCATAGATCAGTGGTGCAACCCATCTAGGGGCACCTTCGGCATAAGGTACACGGGCGTCATGAGTGATCACACCTTCAACGTCCGTGTTCAAACTGAAGCCGGAGGGGTTACATAACTCTGCGAATTATCTCCGGGTGGTACCGGCCAGAGAAAAGTAATCAGGTCCCCAAAATGGTGAGATCTATTTTGGTTCTGTTAAGTTCATCGGGTGGTACCGGGCCAAAATGCACTTAGAGGGACTGAAACATGCACGGGTAGTTACCGTGGTCCCGAAAAGATCTAGGAGTCATGTCAGTTAGATGTGATTGGTAAAAGTCCTTACCTAATAGCACGGTCCTGATGGAGTAAGAACACACCGCACATCATGACGTATGAAATAAGGATCCTAGTTCAATAAATTGATCATTTAAGGGTTTATTAATATGGGTTTACTTCACCGGAGTGTATCCAACTTGTCACGAAAAGTTATTGTATGTATTGGACTTTGATTTTGTCCATTGTATGTATCAAACTTATAAAAACCTACCATTTGATGTATTTTGATACACTTTTGTGACAAGTTGGATACACTTTCGTGGTAGGTTTTGATAAGTTTGATACATACACTCGGTAGTTTTGATATGTTTGATACATACAATAGAAAAAATAGAAGTTCAATACATACAATAACTTTTCGTGACAAGTTGGATACACTCCGGTGAAGTAAACCCTATTAATATTTATTGGAAATTAATCTATTTACAGTTGCTAAAAACCAAAAGTTTTAATATGTGTAGATGGCAAGCACTGTTACCAGCACAAATAATCTTTCCCTCCGCTCTATCCTTGAAAAGGACAAGTTAACCGGCCCCAATTTCCTTGACTGGGAGCGCAATCTGTTGGTCCCATATAATCAAACAATAAGAGGAATGATAGAGAAAGCAAAAAGATGAGAAGAAAAGTTCTTGTGTTTATTATGAGATCTCAAGAGCATTACAAGAACACACACACACCAACTCACTTTGCTAGACTCTCATTGGAAATGCCTTCTCACATTTCTCTCAACCCTAAACCCCTTTATATATGGGGCCTAAATACAAAAGCCCAAGCCCAAGCCCAAGCCCAATAGCTAAACTAACTAGTTAAACACTAATCAAACCTTCTCAAAGCTTACTTTATAAAACTTTCACTAATTAGGACAATTTGGTCCTAACAATCTCCCCCTAAAGTTTTATAAAGGAAGCATCTCTGATCTTCTCCCCCTTGCTTTCTTCAGAAAACTTTAGTGGCGTTCGGCTACATTTTGATCTCCAAGCTCCCCCTCGATTGTAGCTCTTTATCTTCAGTTTCAACTGAAAGACCAGATCCGATTTGCAATAACCGTGACTGATTGCACAAACTACATCTCAACCTGTAAATAACTCGACACATCTGATAACTGCAGAATACAACAGCTTGCACCAGAGCTTGTTGATTCATCCAACTATGTTGATCTCCCGCCAAGAAAAACAAAGGGATAGATGCATGTGTGAGTTACCGTGCAGATCAGCAAGAAAAATAACGAATCTGTCTTTGACCGCGTGTTGAATAGGAATTCAGCATTAGAGCTCTAAATATTATAAGCTCACAACAGGGAAACACTGAAGCTTGGATCACCGAAACACCATATGGAGTGAAACACTGGAGTAGATGTTGAACGAGATACTCTACTTTGATCTCTCTTCTGCTCAGAGAATAGTCGATTTCCTGAAATCTTCCAAAATGTCAAGTAATCAAATCCAAATCTAGTCTTCTTAGTCAGATGGATGACGACCGTCACTCAAAATTCTAGATCGCAACCGAGCCTCCACAACGGTAAAACTCAACTCTCACGCCTAAGAGGAATAATTCACCGAAGGTGGCATCCAAAGGAAAAACTCAACTCTCACGCCTAAGAGGAATAATTCCATCTAATAAAACTCTAGAATAATGGTTGCAGAGCGTCAGCCTTCTGAGTAATCTAACCAAATGCAGAATCCGATCACTGTCGTTTTAAAATCGATACAAATCTGACATGACTTCAAATAATCTGGAGCAGTTGGGAAACGAGAGAAAATCAATTTTCATGATTGAAAACTGAATTTGGGCTAAAATCTGGGTTGATGAGATCTTTACGAACCAATTGGGAAAGAAAGGTGGCTATTTAAGCGCATGGATTTTGAAGCGTCACATGTATCTGAATCTGGGTGGATCTAAAACGCATCGGAAAGTGATCAATCATAAGCCCGATTGACCGTATAATCATGAAAGCGTATTTGAAGATGATTCCCGAACTGAATTTGAGCAATTAGCATCATCGGGAAGAAATTCCGTCAAATAGTCCCAAACCCCGAATCCTGGATGTCCCAAATCAGAAAAATAAATTTTCCTGAAAGATGTGAAAATTTCAAACTCTGAGGGCTGAATTTGTAAAAATCCAGAACTTTGAACTCAAGGGGTTAATCTTGTAAATATTCAGAACTTGAACTTGAAGGACCAAATCATAATATATTTGAAACTTGAAGTGCAGGGATCAAATCTGACAAAACTTGAAAGAAGAAGTGCAGGGACTGGATTTCAACATTTTCCCAAAGTTGATAAATAAATAATCTTGAAAGTATAGGGGCTGGCAGCGACAAGATGTTCAAACTTAAAAATTAAAGTGTTTAACACCTCAAACTTCAAGGACCAAACTCGCCAAAATTCATCAAACTTGAAATTAATTCCAAGGATGCTGCACGTGATGCGGGAAACAAAATCCACATTTTAGAAATTGAATCCCGAATCAATTCGGGAAACCAGCTCTTTTTTTTTTATTTTTTTTTATTCCAACAATTCAGCCACAAACTCGCACTCTCCTTTTTCGAATCAAACTTAATTTCGATGGCAACGATTTGGAGTCGGAAAACTTGAAAAATCAAAGGTTCCACTTAAGAACGAGTCGGGAAACCTCGAATACCCGAGTCGGGTTATTCATGTTTCCCGAGTCGGGATATTTGAAGATCAAAGGTTCCACTTAAGAACGAGTCAGGAAACCTCGAATACCCGAATCGGGTTATTCATTTTCCCGAGTCGAAATATAATCACAACCCAAATATCAATCTTCATCATCTCCATCAAGATCCGAACCCCAAAACTCATATTCAAATTTTCTTTTTTTCAAGAACAAAGCTTCAAAAAACCCAAAAATAATCCTCTTTGAATGATTCCATAGGAACAAACAAATCTGATGATTTGTTTGGCTCTGATACCATTTGTTGGTCCCATATAATCAAACAATAAGAGGAATGATAGAGAAAGCAAAAAGATGAGAAGAAAAGTTCTTGTGTTTATTATGAGATCTCAAGAGCATTACAAGAACACACACACCAACTCACTTTGCTAGACTCTCATTGGAAATGCCTTCTCACATTTCTCTCAACCCTAAACCCCTTTATATATGGGGCCTAAATACAAAAGCCCAAGCCCAAGCCCAATAGCTAAACTAACTAGTTAAACACTAATCAAACCTTCTCAAAGCTTACTTTATAAAACTTTCACTAATTAGGACAATTTGGTCCTAACACAATCTGATGATTATGCTCAGACACGAAAGGAAATGGTATGTCCTTGAAGAGTCTCTTGGGGAGGCTCCTCCGGCAACTGCTCCGGCTGCTGCTAGGAATGCTCACAAGAAGCATTCAGATGATCTGCTAGATGTCGCCTGTCTCATGCTTGCAACTATGAGCCCAGATCTACAAGCAGGGCTCATAAACACAAATGCTTATGACATGATCCGCGAGTTGAGGGACATGTTCCAGACACAGGCTCGTACAGAACGTTACGATGCCACAAAAGCATTTAATGAATGCAAGATGATTAAAGGGACATCAGTAAGTGACCATGTCATGAAAATGAAACGGCACTTGGATCATCTGGAGAGGCTTGGTCACCCAGTTCCGTTGCAGCTAGCAACGGATACTATACTCAATTCACTGTCAGATGACTACAAGCCCTTTGTAGTCAATTACAACATGAATAACATGGAAAAGTCAATAGCAGAATTACACTCCATGCTTAAGACAGCTGAATTGAATATGGGGACCAAAAACAAAACCAAGGATGTCCTAATGGTAAGAGATGGAGGGGTGAAAAAGAAGAATGGGCATACTAGCACCAGCAAAGGGAAGGGACCAGTTCAGGCCGTCCAGAGTGCACCCAAGAAAGGCAAAGGCAAGGGCAAGGGCAAGGGCAATAAGGTCAAGCCAAATAAAGCTAGGACCGAGAACCGCTGCTTCACATGCAATGAGGTCGGTCACTGGAGGCAAAACTGCCCAAAGCGTCATGAAGCAGGTATGTAAACCTCAGATATTTATGATTGCTTTAGTTTGTCACTTCTTACTTGTTAGTTTACAAGTGTACTGATACCTAGAGCAAATGATTATTGCAGGAGGTCAGAAGTGAAGTGCCCAGGAGTTGCTGAGGATCTTAAAGTACCAGTTCATTTCAATTCTAGTCAAGACATTTTCATTTTAGACTTATGTTTTAAAACAGTTACTTTTTGGATGGTTATAATTTTAAATTTACATTCTATGGTTTTAATTTTAGAAGTTATTGTCTTAACATTGAAATACCTGTTGAACGTAGTATTTTTTGAATCTGTTTGATTTAATCCTAGATATTGCCTATTATAGTTACTTCAATAGTCTTTATTAAATTGAAGTAATTTATATGAAAACTATCAAAACACACGAAATTCTATAGGAATATGTTTTTGGGAATAAAACATTTATGAATAATAATTTCGTGATCAAGTTTAATTATTCAAATGTTTAGAAGAGAATCTAGGATATTAACTCATACAGTGTTAATAACAGTATTTATAAAACTAGGAAAATTCCAAGTTTTGGAATTAGGATTTAACAAAAATCCAGTTAAGTTTTATAAATGTTAGAATTCTCAAGTGTATTACTTAAAATAGAATTGACTAATCAAAGCTTTGACTAAGTCAATAGTAAATTTTGAGTAATAACTGGTTTTCATATAGGTTAGTGGGAGCCCAATTTATTCTCTATCTAGTCCAAGATAAAGAACGAAAGATATAATTATTGATTCAATATATCTCGGAATTCATGATCTAGGTAGGATGAGAATTCATAAGATATAATTTACCTTATAGTCGAAAGGATAAAAGTTTCAAGATCCTTGAAACAAAACAAAGTCATGATTGATTTTAAAATCAATAATTAAGATGTTGGAAGATTTTCAGTAAATTTGCCAGTATGGTAAGTGGAATCAGACTTCAGGTAGAGGTCATTCATCTACACAGCAACTAAGTAAAGTTGCTATCTAATTTTACATATTCAGGGTAACTAGGAGTTTTACCAGGTCTCCAAGTTCAGGGAATATGATAAAATAAAAGACTAATTTTGTTTAAGTGCTTGCAAAAACAATAATTAGCATAATCAAGTGAATTGTATCAGTAAATACAAACTTGTATTATTTGGTTATCGCTTTGATTGAAATGGTAAACTTTAATCAAAGGATTTAAATTGAAGATAGGTGATACTTCATTTTAGATCAGTATTTAACAAACGTTAAATAGATATCATAAAAGTTATTAAGAAATGTCATTAATTTTGTTATTATTACAGAGTGTAATATGGACTATACAAAATTAAATTATTTATCACTTTTATAAATTTTGCATGTTTTATAATCCAGGAGTGAAACTAGTTTCCAGTTTTCATTCGAAACCTGTCCGTGACAACCTATCATTGTGGGAACATGATAGGGTGTTAAAGTCATTGTGAACTTTTGGATAATTATCAGTTGTTGAATAATAGCTACAAGAGTTGTAGACCAAAAGTTGCACAGATATTTGATAGAGTAGCAAATATCGGACGTGATCCGCGGTTGAGATTACTTCTTGGAAATAGTCATAAGTAAATCTCACAGTGGTTGTCCCTATCACCTGAGGTATCTGGTTTGATGTCATGAGGACTGCTGAATACTTAGTGCACTCAACCGCTACGCCGTAACAGGGTGGCTATAAAGGGCGTAACTAGATCCAGCGGAAGCCGTGGTATTAAATGCAGATATGCAAGATGGGATTTGCACCTCTTCTCTGAAGAGAGATATTTCTGGGCCCTTTCTTGACTGACTGAATATACTGATGAAGTGCATGCCATGCCCAAACGAACTGATTAGTTCTTTGTCGTTTACCTATCAGTAAAAGTTGGATAGTCGAGAAAACAGAATCTTGAGTATTTAGAGTTGACACTTTCCAAGCTCATACTCACAGATAAAATATCGGGATGCAAAGGGAAAAGCCAAGTTATACCCAGTCTATGAACAGTAGTTTCATAGATGCTATTTCCTTACGGAAAATTTATATCACCTGTCTGGGTATAAGAGTTCTTGTAACCTGGTTAGCCTAAGTGCCTGTCTAGGGGCCTCCTTAGGTCCGTGTAATCAAGGCGGTATTGCCAACTTGCACAAGTGGGAGTCTGTTAGTAATTATGTGCATAAGTTGACAAACCAAGTAATTACACATCCAATGTTACAAGACACTTGAGGGTCACACCTGTGAGGACCTATAAATCGAATAAGTTAAATGAAACCCAGAAATGGAGAATTGGGATTTATAATAGTCAATCATAAATCTGTTGGGTAATTTCAGTTAGAAATCCCAAAGTTGGAGGGTTGTTAATTAATTAAGTAGATTATATATTTATTAGACAAATAAATATATAATAGAATAATTTAATTAATTATAAGTAATTATCTAGAATAATCCTTTCTTGCAAGAAAAGAAAAAGATAATTACAAAAGGAGAAACTGAATCAGATGGAAACTGTGTTTCCTTAATATATAAATAAGCCTTATGGGTTTAAAGATAATTAATTCAGAACCTAACAATCAGTTTCCAGTTTTTCTCTCTCTCTCCTCTTCCACCGGCGCCACCCCCCTCCCTCGTGACAAACCAGCTCGGTTTTTCAGTTTTTTTTCGGGTTTCAGTTCTGCTAGAGGAACAATTCGTTGGTCGTTCATTGGTGGATTAATTCTCAAGCAATCCAGGTAAATCTTCCGTATCCGTAACTATTAGAATTAATTAAAACAACGATAAGATCAATAAGTTACTTTTGGGTTTTGTATCTTAATCGCTTCCGCATAAGATCGATACAGTATGTTTTTCGATCATATAGGTCTTTTACCAGTTTGGTTATCAGATCTATGGGATTTATCGAACCAGTGAGGTTTCTAGATCCACAATGATCCTCGTGTCAGTTTGACCCGAGGGATCCCACAAAAACCCAACACTCATGGCATAACTTAACTCTACGATCAGCCGTAAACTCGGGCAAGGTAGAGAAAGAGAGAATCGGCATAACGTCCGACTCATCGGCCATAAATTTGAAATACTGAGCAAATTCATTTTCAGGAGAATTGCTCTTAGGTCGTGAAACTAGTTTCTCGATCACATAAAGCTTACCCTGTGCACTCAAGGCATTGTCAAGATGCATTTTCCAAACTGGAAAATTTTGGCCTGTAAGCTTCCACTTTCTCATAATAAGGCAAAATGATTCCTCGGGTGAATAAAACGGAATAGCAGTATAAGACATCTACAAATAGAATAAAATTCCGATTTAGTTATTCGATTATAAAACTTCTAATAAATTATTATCTTAGAAAAATAAATTTATTACACTAGAATTCATATATCACATGAATTGGCAAGCGGTTTGAGCACACAAGCCAACCATGCTATTTCTGGTAGGTAACTACTTATACCAATCGCATCTTAAGCGAAGACACGACTTCTAGATCGTCGGGACATCGGATATAAAATTTGTGCATATTTAGTCCCTCTAGTGCGTTCTGGCCCGGTACCACCCGGTGAATTTCGTAAAAACCAAAATAGACCGCACCATTCGGGACTGGATGTACTCTGGCCGGTACCACCCGATTATCGCAGAGTCTTTTCACCCCCCCCCCCCCCCAACTTCGGTTTGAACGCGGGCGCTCACGGTTTGGGCAATTCGAACGCCTATGTACCTTACGCTAGGGGTGTCCCCAAATGGGTCGCACCTACTGATCTATGATTTAACCTAAGGGTTTTTAGCGAGTTTTCAAAAACTTAAAAGTAACTGATTTGAAAAACAAACTGTAATCAAACCTTTTAGGTTTTTTTAGAACAATTCATTAGATTTAAAAAAAAAAACTATGTTTTATCACAACCACGAAATTATAACAAACCACGCAAGATAAAACATAAAACTGTCATAGCTTTGCCCTTAACTAATGTCAGTTTCGTGAGATAACACGAGAACAGACGGTCTCAAACCTATGTGACTAAAAAACATAAGGCATGAAAAAGTATGGTGCTCCCACTAGCTCCAGCATCCTTGGTTGTATCTCCAAACTCCGTCTTTGGCTTGTTTAATCATCTTGAAAAATAACTAATCTAATTTTTACAATAATGGGTTGTAAACAGCACGCAGGTCATAGGGATAAAAAACGGTAATTTCAAAAATACAAGAACGAAAATTGACAAGTAGAAAACAAAACAAAGAAAAACAAGTTTGAATTTCGTTTCTGCCGTTCATGTCAAACAAGTGTTCATCTCTTGCATTAACAGGTTAAGATTTGTGGAACCACCTTAAATATTTTAAATTTTAAATTTTTATTTTTTGGTACAAAGGAATCAAATACTCGGAGCCCATACATTTGAATCAACAATATACCTTTTCAACTGAAGAGGATAACATACAAAAGGTTAAAAAGAGTGATGAAGTTACTATAACACCCTTGAGATACATGAATGAGATGGGTCTTGTTGTATATGCTCATTTTCTACAACATTCTGAGCCTGAGGCAACATGGAGCTTTCAAGCTTCATAATTACCTTTTTAATTTTGCATTCATTTCACTTTCACATGAACCCTCCACAAATCTAAATCATGGCACCTTTTCCGATTCCAGTCCAGAAACAGTACCGTTGGAAGGTGCATTAAGAGCTTGGTCTTCAAGTGAAACGACCTCAGTCTCAGTGGTGTTGTTAGTAGTCTCGCAGCAATTCTGTACACAAATTTCTTCCACGGAAGAAAAAGGTTCCTTTTCTAAGCCGACTTGGACTTCCGAGTCTGATCCCAATGGGGTATCAGTGGGGATTTTATCATCTGAAGGCTCATGGACTTTGCTTAGAAGTAGATCAGTCCCATCATCATTCTGCACAGCAATTTCTTCCACAGAAGAAAAGGATTCCTTTTCTAAGCCAACTTGGACTTCCGAGTCTGATCTGAATGGGGTATCAGTGGGGATTTTCTCATCTGAAGGCTCATGGACTTTGCTTATAAGTAGATCAGTCCCATCGTCATTCTGCAAAGCAATTTCTTCTACATTGGGTTCACAAGGAACAACTGAAGGTACAAGATCAGCCGCAGGGGTTATCTCGTGTACAGTAAATTCTTTTACGTTGAAGTCAAAATGTGGATCTACAGATGTCGAATGTTGAAGTTTGGGTTCACAAGGAATATCAGAAGAAACAGTAGTAGCATGTGATGCAACATCTGGGACTTGGGCTGGAAGTGTAGGATCACAAGAGGAAGCAGAAACCAATTCAGATTTGTTTATAGAAGGATCATCCTCCAAAAGAACACGAGATTCTTGAGAACAAGAATTTGTAGCAGCCGTTTCGTTACCTAGACAAAACAAAATCAATTAGTAAAATACTGCAAACAACCCTAAAATCGTAGAAAATATATATATATATATATATATATATATATATATATATATATAATATATATAGGGTCAGGTTCAAATGTGAACTCATCTTTCATTGTGAACATGAGGAGCCCTAGTATCGCGTCATGTGGCAATATCCAGTCTAAATAAAGCATTGTATTCAGTCTGAATAAAACATGAATATTCAGACTGAATGAATAAAGCTTTATTAATAAAGCTTAGGCGCCGATTCAAATTGCCACGAGGTGCGATTTTGTTGTTCCTCACGTTCACAATGAGAGATGAGTTCACTTTTGAACTTTCTTCTATATATATATATAGAAAGAGGTTCAAATGAGAATGACATCTTTTTAACAGAATAAGAGAATGGATTTTTGTGTACAAAATCATATATGATTAAGTACTGAACTGAAGAAAAGGGGAAGCGGGCGGGTCAACATGCTGGTCGTGAGTCGCATGTGACCCGCGCAGTTGTTAATCATGTATGATTAACAACATGAATCATATGTGTTTTACTATATGAATCATATATGATTTTGTACATGTTTTTTGTACCTGAGATTCATTCTCGTATTCTTTTAAATTGATGTCATTCTCGTTTGAACCTTCCTCTATATATATATATATATATATATAGAAGAACCACTTTTTCACAATGTGAACCACTTTTTCATTGTGAACGTGAGGACGAATCTCAGTCACACATCTTCGGTTACGGTGGACGTGATCACGGAGGATTGACGCGATTCATGGGAGGGTAGAGATTATTAAAGGGGGGGGACCGGTCAAACCCGCCTTTATTGACCGGATGTGTGGCTGAGATTCGTCCTCACTTTTACAATGAAAAAGTGGTTCACATTTGAACTTTCCTATATATATATATATAGAGAGAGAGAGAGAGAGAGAAAGGTTCAAATGAGAAGTGCTAAAAAAATACGAAGTAGAGAAGTGATCTTCACCACTCATCCGGTCAATAAAGGTGGCTTTGACCGGTTACGGTGGACGCGATCACGGGGGATTGATGCGATTCATGGGAGGGTAGAGATTATTAAAGGAGGGGACCCGGTCAAAGCCGCCTTTATTGACCGGATGAGTGCTGGAGATCACTTCTTTACTTCTCATTTTTTAGAACTTCTCATTTGAACCTAATACTATATATATATATATATAAGAGAGAGAGAGAGAGAGAGAGGAAAGTTCAAATGTGAACTCAATTTTGGTTGTGAACATGAGGACGAATCTCAGCCACTCATCCGGTCAACAAAGACGGCTTTGACCAGTCCCCCCTCTAATAATCTCTACCCTCCCATGAATCGCGTCAATCCTCCATGATCACGTCCATCGTAACCGAAGATGTGTGGCTAAGATTCGTCCTCACGGTTCACAATGAAAAAGTGGTTCACATTTGAACCCACCCCTGTATAAATATATATATATATATATATATATATAGAGAGAGAGAGAGAGAGAGGTGGGTTTATACTAGAATGATGTCAATTTAAGAAAACGCGAGGACGATTCTCAGCCACACATTTTCGGTTACAGTGGACGTGATCACGGAGGATTGACGCGATTCATGGAGGGTGGAGATGATTAAAGGAGGGTGACCCGGTCAAAGCCGCCTTTGTTGACCGGATGAGTGGTTGAGAATCGTCCGCGCGTTTCTTAAAAAGTTATGTTTCTCGCATGAACCTTTCTATATATATCTTACCTTGGGGAATGGGCTTGACTAGTGGCTTTTGTAACATATCAGTCCCAGGAAACACCAGCATATTCAAAGACTTCAATTGTTGTTTGTGTGATTCCTCCAGTGGTTGAAAACCAAAAACATCAGTCCATGTATGCATGTGTTCAGCAATAGCAGGAATAATCAATTTCTCAACTTCAAGGGAGGAAAGAGCCTGAAAAAGAAAAAAAAAAGGTTTACAACCTAAAAGGAAGGGGCGTTTTTCAAGAGTCAAGACATGACCTAATGCGGCAAATTTGTATGTCGAATATATAATATCATAACTATATAGACATAAGTTTTATATTATTATTCAATGAGGTAAGTATATTAAACAATTTAGATTCATATCAAAAGAAAAGTTAAATACATTGATATCACACAGTTTGTGAATAAAGATTCAAAATATACCATGGAAGGGTTTAACAACTTTGTTTTAAACCGTGAACCCACGACGTCTGTGTGTGTGTGTGTGTTTGTGTGAAACTGTGAATCAACCAATCCACCGGTGAGACTTAAGTACTATAAGGAATGGCTACAAATTGCATAAAATTAACAATGTTGGAAAACAGGGATATTAATCCAAAAGGACCGTGTGTAGAGCATTTTCCAAATACAATTAGTCAACCATAACAGCCTTGGGTTCACGAACACAGTATTGGGATAATCCTTGAGAATTTCTCTTGATCTCAAAGGCTATGAAATCAATATTCATGTGCCCCGGATTTGTTTTACATATAAATTTAACCAGCGCTTTATCGCCATCTAAGGTTATAGGATTAGGGGAAACATTTGTGAGTTGCACTCCGCACCACATTCATTCAGTAACTTTTGAATTGAAAAGCAGCCAATGTATGTACAGTTGTGTATAAAAGAAGTAGAATCCACAAATGGAAACAATACGTAGGATATAACATAACAATGAAAAATAGCCAGAAACCATAAACAATCTTCTTACCAATTCAATAGCTGATAATAGCCGACGACACATCCCTTGGCGCCTATATATGTGACGAGTCCCAATAAATGGCATCTCTGCTAGCTGGGTTCCATGGATTCTGAGCGTATGATAATAAAAAAAATAAATAAATAAAAATCTCAGTTACAAGTTCCAACAAGCATTGACAGACTACATTTCTACCCCACTTAACCACACAACAACAAAATAAGCATCTTACCTGATGGATGCCGCAGATACAACTTCATCCCCCTTCTCCAAAATAGCTGTAAAGAAGCCACTGTAGTTTAACCGTTCAAGGTTTGATCTACAGAAAAATTATGAAATACAAGTTTACTTTCAGAATTTCGATAAGTTTGTGATAACTTGTTTGGTAAAAATACAAGGTTAATAGTACAAGCATCATAGTAACATACAAACCAGAACAAGTTCTTTCATGGCAATTGAGAGTGTTTAACAACTCAATAGTGGTTTTACCAACAAAATGATACTTTGGATGCTTGATCAGCTAGGCCTAAAAGTACAACTCACCGGCCCATAAAATTGAAAGACCATTTTGTACCTACGCTTATCAGCACTGCGGTAGAAACCTCCTCCAGGCTGTTACGATTTCCTAAACTGTTATTTCCTTTTTTTAATTTAGCATCCTACATTTACAATCTGATGTTTTCTGTCTTTAATCAATTGTGAATGTTATGTCGTACCTTATTAAATAAAAAGGTGAGTGGGGAAAGACCTTTTCCTAGAAGAAAGGTGTCATAAAAAATAATATCTATCCTCCTTGATTCTTATTGCAATACTTAAACACTTCTATTTCTACCAATTACATCACAGCTAAGATGCCCTGTACGAATTTTCTCAGTAATTTTATCCTTCTCATAGATTCATGGACATCTGCACCAATGAACTCTATAATCACCTCCATAATACTTCTTACACTAATATGATTCTAATGCTTTTGTTATGATCTTGTCTACTAATATGCCCAAAGCTTCCTCATGCTATCTGTCCTTAAATACCACAAGATATAATTTTACCCTCAATTTTCTTTAGATTTACATGCAGAATCTGGTCAAAGCATAACTTCATTCTGCATGAACGCAGCTCAGTCTTCACTTCTTTTAGTTAATTTTCTTCTAATATGCTTATATAATCAGTAATATAGACAAGTATTTTCTACAGCTTACCCACAATTGAAGAGTACGTTACGAATTAAATTGATTCCGCTTCTCCTTTCAACAATTGGTAAAAAACACTCATCCATAACAGACATCGCAACAGCCAGCATAGAATTGCATTCCACCCTGTGAGGAAGTTCTACAGAAGACACATCCGCCGATAAATCATTTCGATGAATAAGAGACCATGAGAATCCTGAATCCAGTTCATGCTTGACCCCAAAAAGCTTCTGCAACTGACTGTGTAACTGTAAAATTAAGAGATACTTATGATCAACAGCCTTAAACAGGATAACTATAGCATCCAATTAATAGCATGAGAAGGGTAACAGAAAGCAAAACTACGCATATGCATATGTAAAGAAAACACCATCAAACATCTTCTTACATATGAAATTCTAAAAATAAGATAAAAAAAACCCTACCAATCATACAAAATTTCGTATATATCATAAAAAAGATGTGATGCAAGAAGTACGCAATATACCAAGATTGTTGGATGTTCCAAACAAATATACAAGCAATATACCAAGATCGTTGGAAACCGAAAAGAAGCCTTTGTGTGTAATCAGAATATCATAGAGAATTTCAATACCTCTTGGCACTTCTGTTGACAGAATAACAAGTTTAGATGATTGGATTCAATTGGCTTGAGATCTTTCTCTGGCCTGCATGATTCATGATCTGCAACATCAGGAAGTTGTATTCAACCAACAGTTCTTAAGAGTACAAGAAGACAAACTTATTAGAAAAGATAAAGACTGAACTACGATTCTGAGAGAGAATATACATTTCTTCTGACAAAAGCAGCAAACAGAAAGTGAAGCTTCATTCTTATCGCAGATTGCAGTGCAATTCCCACCATCTATTTCACAATATTTGCAAGCACAATTTGGACAATGCCAATCTCCTTGGGGAAGCGTCTGAAATGATAGGAAAGATGAAAATTTGATGTCAGCATGAAATAACATTATTCACGATTTTTCTTTTTTGATAAATATATATTCCATCAATGGAGCACCTGTTTATAGGCAGCTTACTACCAACCTCCATATTTAGTAAATATTCCGATTAAAAGCCAGTTCAAGGTTTCAAAATTTTAAGCCTGGTGAAGCTTCAAAAATTCCTGCCGAACTAATATTATGGAAATTCAAATCTAGCGGAATTCCAAATTCTACGACTGTTTTCAGAAAGACCATGCGCAGGCAAAACAATGTTACAAAGACAGTGAAATTTCCAAATTTTGATTGTGCTTAAAGTGCTAACTATCAAAATGGGTGAAGGTCCCAACAATCAACTTAGGTGATAACCGAGCCAGGGTAGAATCAAGTTAAGTTCAAAGTTCCACATTCATTATACTGCCGGAACTTTTATACTCATTCATAGTTGGGCAGTTCAGAGAGCATTCAGAAAGTTAGGTCCAATGATGCGTAAAACAAAAAAGGGCTTAAACAGCTGCAATTTTGAGGATGGAGACAACAGCCTACAGCAATTCAGCATGCCAGAAGCTAAGAAGCCCATTAATCCAAAAGCCAGATATAAAGACCAGACTTAGGTAAAGTTATCTGTCATCGTCTATAATAATAGAGTAAGTGTCATAATATATCTAACAACAGGAAGCCAAAGAAGGAGGTGTCCAAGGTAGAATGGTCCGGAGAAACTATAAATTAAGCAATATAAGAAGGGGTTTACTTCACGAAAGTGTATCCAACTCGTTATGAAAAGTTATTGTATGTATTGTACTTCCATTTTTACCATTTGGCATGTCAAAGTTTAAGAAATGGTCATTGTATGTATCAAACTTTATCAAAACCTGTCATTTAATGTATCCAACTTGTCACAAAAGTGTATCCAACTTGTCACAAAATACATTAAATGGTAGGTTTTGATAGTTTTGATACGTCAAATGGTAAAAATGGAAGTATAGTACGTACAATAACTTTTCGTGACAAGTTGGATACACTTTCGGGAAGTAAACCCATATAAGAAGTCTGCCTTACTTAGGACCAAAGCTAAATTACAAAGGGACAGAAGACTGCCTAAATATTTTAGTGTGGTCATGGACCGTAAACATGCAAACAGACAAGCCAAAAGAGTGCGAAAGTAGTACGGTTGTTGACGGTTTAGCTGAATCAGAACAGGGCAGCAAAGACATCAAATACTCGGGTTAATCGAACTTCAACCCTGGGATGAATATTATTTGCAGTGGCAACAACAAATGCTACCATGGTATAAAACTAAGGTGCTGTTTGTTTATTAACAGGTCTAAAGTCTGGAATCTTATTTCACTTCTGATTAACAAGTGGTGATGCTGAAATATGAAATCTAATTCTATAAGACTGTTTGTTTTTACGACGTCTAAAACCTAAAATCTGAAATTTAAAATACAATTAAAAAGGTGAAACAAAGACCACTGTCTCTTATAACGGTGGATATATGATAATATCTTCCATTTTAAAAAGAAAATCAAGAAAAGAACTTTGGGATTTGAAAGAACTTTTAGAGAGAGAGAGAGAGTACAGAGTACAGAGATGTATAAAGTGTTGTTTGTTTTTTAACATGTCAAAAGTCTGAAGTCTAATTTCACATCTAAAAAATAAGAGGTGGATGGTACACCTCTTAAAATTTCAAAGGAGGTAAAAGGTTTGCAAACCTTTTCTTAAAAATAAAACAAACAGTCTTATGTCTGCAAAGTGCAAACCTTTTAATTTTCAGACATAAGTGGTTCTAAGAGGTACTTTTTAAAAAACAAACAACCCCTAAGTTTCAGAAATCCTATGTATCATGTGAATACCCCTTCCCCTCAACTTTAGGGAACCCATGCTGCCTGAAAATAGAAACAGATAACTTCTTCTGCTGGTCCTATGGTAACTAAAAGAAAATTAAAGCATTTTGAATTTAGCAACATCAGTATCCAATACTCCATATGGTACCTGTATGTCTAAGCAGCTCTGGTGAAAGGTTGACGGACAACCATCACAGCAGATCAAATCCCCACCATCGCCACATAATCCGCACGTATCATCATTAGGATCATCACCATCAACATCTACGCTATAAAACCCCTTTCGCTCCATCTCTCCTTGTTTATCCCATGCATCAATCTGACACTGCATCAGCGACTTTCCAGACTGCAAATAAATGTTCGAAAACGGCTGAAGAACTTTGCTTCCTGCATGTAGCTCAAACTCCAAAACCGGTAGAATCTTGCTACAGCAACCACAACGGATTCCGTCTTTCATAATCGACCCCTTTTGCATTATTCGCGTCTTTCGACTGTTCATATACTGCACACATTCGCTCGTTTGCACCACTTCAGAGTCGATTAGCCACGAGAGTAGGGTCCGCTTCCCGGAATAGGCAACAAAGCCATCGTTTTCCGAAGATGGCCCCTTGTCAGAACTTCGAACCAGCAAAGTACATCTGCCGATTTTCCTACTTTTTCTTCCGTGTACCGTCTTTGCAGCCCTATCGTTCTTTGGTATTTCTTTGTAAGAATTCTCACTTGAATCATCATCAAGTCTGCTTTTCTTCGACTTCCGGCTATGCTTCACATATGAATTCAGTTTCTCTTCCTCACTCTCACTGTCTGTGTAGTCACCTTCTTCGTTCTCTTTAGCCCTAGCACTATTTCTCTTGTTTTCCATTTCTCGTTCGATCTTTTTCTGGGTTTGCCTTGTTAATTTACCAAGTATTTCATCAGCTAAAGGAGTAAAATTCCCACCGGCTTTAGAATTATCTTCCTCTTCCTTCTGAAGGGCATCATAAGCCTTGATTATAGACCAATAAGCAGTTCCGGAAGGGCTGGTATAGACGGCATCCATGTAGTCTCTCTTCCTTCTTGGCCTATAATCAATCGTCCAGCCAGCAGCAAAAAGCATATTCTTAATCTTCTCTCGTAATAGCTGCTTTTCGGTCCCACTGCCACTCTTAACCGTGCTCTCCTTGCCCTTAACTCGAGCTGATTTCTGTTTCGGTGTCTTAATAGCTCCTTCTTTTTTAACCACTTTACCTCTGCTACATGATTTCAACTCACTCTTACTTGAGTTTGCCAGCTTTGATTTCGGATGTTTCAGACCACCTTTCTCCTTTCTCTTGGAATTCGACATGGAACTCTGTCCGTCTTCAGCATCATCACTATCATCATGATCACTCTTTTTAACGGACGCACTCGACTCATTCTTTTGCACAACTTTACTGTTATTTACCATTACCTTCGAAACACCGTTTTTCCCTTGCAATCTAATAGGTTTGTTTGAAGAAGATCGGTACTTTTTGCTCAAAACCGAAAGTGGTAGGTCTGATTCATCATCATCATCATCATCCTCCTCCATCTCAGTCCGACTTTTCGCACCATTAGTAGGCCTGCTACCAACACCATTTCCGGCTTCCTTTTGATCAACATTTGGCGTATATAACTTCCACCTATAGCTTCCATCCTTCCTAATCCTTCCCTCATCAAACCCATCATCATACTCATCAAATTCAAACACATCTAATCCATTACTTACCCTTTTCTCGGTCCCAAATTCTCCATCTTTCGAATAAGCACCCGAACCATTGTGAAAGTTATCAACTTTCTGGGCAATAGTTTGCGGTTGGGAGTCTGAATCAGAATCAGTATCAGCATCAGCAACTGGGCGTCTCTTTTTCTTGTTTTTGATAATCAAACAACCAGAAGAGCTTCTTTTCTTTAACACGGTTCCTGGAAGATTAGATCTGCCGCCCTCTTTCATTTCATCAAGCATAAACCAACAACAAATCCCCACAATTCTATCAAAAAAACCCACATAAGATACTTACTCAAGCAATCTCCAGATCCAGGGTGATACAATTGAAATAATTGGGCTAAACCAACAAGCTACGAACTGGAAAGTGATGAAATTAGGTTGTGTTTAACTACAAGTATGATGCAAAAGATAGATACCAGTTAGCTGCTGAACCCAATTGATCTACTTGTCAAACTTATAAGACTATTTCAGTTGATTGTGTATATATATATATATATATCTGGCTGGGTTTTTGTCTGATGATCAAATTTTTGTATGCGCAGCCGAAAAAGGGTTTTGTCCCTCCCCTTTTTACTCACAAGTTATCTTTGATAATTAAATTCGGATTGTACATTTAAAATTTAATATAAGGTAAGATGAATGGTTCACTAACTTGTATATTAGCTTTAAGGATATTGTACATACGTGGAAGAATCAATTTATTAAGTGGAATTATCAATTCCCTTAAAAATAACTTCGAGATTTTTTTTTTCTTTCTTAAAAGTGTATATTAACCGGATATTAAGAGCTCGAATTTTGCATCAGGTTATAAACAAGTGCGGAACTACTTGATAACTAGCATATGCTAACTCTCAAATTGTATAAACTTTTACATAAAAATAATATATATTAGAGAAATTAATTATTATACCCACTCAAGAAATTCATATTCATTTCCTACCCTCTCTCTAACCTACTTTCACCGATTACCCACCGGCCGCCGCTAACGAGCGCCGGCCACCGCTATCCGGCCAAAGAACAAACCCCCGGCTAAAAAGGTTGGGTGCCGCTATCGGACCCCACCGCCAATAGCGGCACGGGCTTGCGTGGCGGTTTCCTATTGGACCGTCCGAAGACACGTGGGCGCCACCTAAGAATCTTTGACCAGACACGTAGGCGCCACCCGGATTTTCCTGATTGGACCACCCTCTCCACGTCATCGCCACCTCACCTGTCACATCACACCTGCCGCTAACAATACCCACCCCTATTAGCGGTACCCGGCTATGTGTCCCTTCCCCATTTGGTCCACGTGTCAGCTCCCTAAGAAAACCCTAACCCTAATTCTTATCCAACTATTGTTTTTAGTACTATTTACACTGTTTACTCACGTGAAAGTAATTAAAAAGACTGAATTTATTGTACAATTTACATTGCTTTTTTACATAAAATACAAAAAACTTTAATGTAATAATTGTACTTACAAAACTCACGTTTTTATTTAAACCGGTGGTTCTTGAGGAACAAGATGTCAATTTAAAAAAAAAAATAAGTGAAGTGAAGGTGAAAACTTCAATTTCCTTAAAAACTTTCCTGTGTTTTCAACATGAGTTGTGGTGATGAAAAAGCAAATGTATATCTTCGTTCTGGTGGGTGCTGGGCTGAAGGAGTCGAAGGATGGGATTACGTTCTTTCTGAAGAAACGGTGACAAAAGGTGTTAAACTGAAATTAAACACAACATATCAACATTTGGTTGATTACTCTTGTCGAAAATGCGAAATCGACCCTTCAAATGGAGTAATGAATATAGTGTACAAGTTCCAGCGCCAAATATTTCAGGTAACCGACGACAAATGTAACATCCAATTTTCAAAAACAGGATTTTTAAAGATTTTAAATAAAAACATATTAATAAATAAATTTATTACGAAGTAAATACGTTTTCACGGCCAACCGTCTCAATAAATGTCAACTAAAAATAAGTAACTAAAAATCTCATTTATTTCTTAAGATAAAACCCAAAACATAAGATGTCAAGGTGTCACCGGAACCGTCCTCCACCGAAAAATCAAGCTGGGGCCTTGCCCTTATCTGTTGGGTTTTTGTGGGTATCTTTGGATCAAACTGATCCGAGGATTATTTCAGATCTATCGAAACCTCGCTGGTTCGATATATCTTGTAGGTTTAAAACAAACTGTTAAAACCCACGTGATCGGAAACTCGCTGTTTCTGATCTGATCATGCGGAAGCGATAAAAAGCTAAAAACCCATTAAAGCCTAATGATCTTAATCGTTTATAGTTCTAAACCTAAAGGATTAGGTTAGATTAATTTACCTGGATTGCTTGAGACTTAGTCCACCGGTGATCGACCAACGAACGTTCCTCTAGCAGAACTTTGTGAAACCCGAAAAACTGGAATCCGACCCGGGGGGGGGGGGGGGGGGGTTGATCGGCGCCTGGTGGAGAGAGAGGAGAGAGGAAACTGGGAACTGGTTTTTCTTAACTGAAAGCTTGTTATTTTTCCTTAGCCCATAGGCTTTATTTATATGGAAGAAAAATACAGTTTGTATGGAATCCAGTTTCCTTATAATAATTATCTCAAATCCTTTCCTTATTTAATTAGCTGGAAAAGAATTTGCATATGATAATTATAATTTATATATTTATCTAATATATAAAATCTTTATTAATTAACTATTATATATTTATTTATCTAATAAATATATAATATCCTAATTAATTAATAACCCTCCAACTTTGGTAATTCTGACTGAAATTACCCAACTGATTTATAATACACTATTATAAATCCTTACTCTCCATTTCGGGGTTTCATCTAACTTGTTCGACTTATAGGTCCTCACAGGTGTGACCCTCAAGTGTCTTGTAACATTGGATGTGTAATCACTTGGTTTGTCAACTCTGCACATAATTCCTAACAGACTCCCACTTGTGCAAGTTGGCAATACCACCTTTGATTATACGTACCTAAGGAGGCCCCTAGACAGGCACTTAGGCTGACCAGGTTACAAGAACTCTTATACCCAGATTTGGTGATATAAACATTCCGTGAGGAATTGGTATCTATGAAACTACTGTTCATTGATTGGGTATATCTTGGCTTTTCCCTTTGCATCGCGATATTTCATCTATGAGTATGAGCTTGGAAAGTGTCAACTCTAAATACTCAAGATTCTGTTCTCTTGATTATCTGACTTTCACTGATAGGTAAACGACAAAGAACTAATCAGTCCGTTTGGGCATGGCCATGCACTTCATCAGTATACTTAGTCAGTCAAGATGGGCCCAGAAATATCTCTCTTCTGAGAAGAGGTGCAAATCCCATCTTGCATATCTGCCTTCAACACCACGGCTTCCGCTGAATCTAGTTACACCCTTTATAGCCACCCTGTTACGGCGTAGCGGTTGAGTGCACTAAGAATCCAGTAGTCCTCATGATATCAAATCAGATACCTCAGGTGATAGGGACAACCACTGTGAGATTTACTTATGACTGTTTCCAAGAAGTAATCTCAACCGCGGATCACGTCCGATATTTGCTACTCTATCAAATATCTGTGCAACTTTTAGTCTACAACACTTGTAGCTGTTATTCAGCAACTGATCATAACTACCTAAAAGTTCACAATGACTTTAACACCTTATCATGCTCCCACATTGATAAGTTGTCACGGACAGATTTTGAATGAAAACTGGAAACTAGTTTCATTCCTGGATTAATTAAAAACATGCAAAAATGTGAAAGTGATAAAGAAATCAATCTTGTATAGTCCATGTTACACGCTGTAATAATAACAAGATTGAACGTCTTTTCTTTAATAACTTTCATAGTGTCTATTTATCATTTGTTAAATACTGATCTAAAATGAAGTATCACCTACCTTCAATTTTAAACCCTTTGACTAAAGTTTACCATTTTAATCAAAGTGATAACCAAAAACACAAGTCTGCTTACTTGTATCTGCTAATTATTGTTTTGCAAACACTTCTTATAACAATAATTAGACTTTTATCATATTCCATGAACTCGGATACCTGGACTAACTTCCAGTTCCTGAATATGTAAAACTGCAACTTTCCTTAGTTGCTGTGTAGATGAATGATTTCTACCTGAAATCCGATTCCATTTGCAATCCTGGCAAATCTACTGGAATGCTATATGTTTTAATCCAACACTATAATTATTGATTTAAGTCAGTTACGACCTTTGTTTCATGGGTCTTGAAACTTTTATCCTTTTAACTAAAAAGGGTAAATTATATCTTATGAATTCTTGTCCTACCTGGATTTATGAATTCCGAGATATATCAATAATTATATCTTTTATTCTTTTATCTCAGACTAGATAGAGAATAAACGGGCTCCCACTTGCTTGCATAAAAACTAACTATTACTCAAAATTTACTATTGACTTATTCAAGACTTTGATTAGTCAATCCTAATTTTAAGTAATGAACTTTGAGAATTTCCCTTTTATGAAACTCAACTGGATTTGGTTAAATCCTAATTCCAAACCTTGGAATCCTTCTAGTTTCATAAATACTGTTATTAACGCTATCTGAGTTAATATCCTAAATTCTCCTTTTAAAACATTTGAATAAAACTTGATCAAACTTAATTAGTTAATTCTTGAGAATTTCTTTTATAAAACTTAACTGGATTTGGTCAAATCCTAATTCCAGAACTTGGAATCTTTCTAGTTTTATAAATGTTGTTATTAACGCTATCTGAGTTAATATCTTAAATTCTTCCTTTTGATCATAAAACTGTTATTCATAAATGTTTTATTCTCAAAACACATTCCTATAGAATCTCGTGTGTTTTGATAGTTTTTATACAAATTACTTCAATTTCATTAAAGTAATTATAACAGGCATCAACAACTAGGATCATACAAACACTAAGCACAATCAGATATTTCAATTGTCAAGACAATAACTTTTGAAAATTAAAACCATCGAATTATATAAAAATAATTATCCAAACATTGTTTAAAACATAAAACCCCCAAAATAACTGTTTTAAAACTATAAATTCAAAAGATGTCTTGACTTAAATTATCTCGTGTTTTGATCCTCGGCAACTCCTGGGCACTCCACTTCATTTCTGATTTCCTGCAATATTCATTTGCTCTAGGTATCAGTATACTTGTAAGCCGACAAGTAAGAAGTGTCAAATCAAAGCAATCATAAATTTTCTGAGGTTTACATACCTGCTTCATGACGCTTAGGGCAGTTTTGCCTCCAATGACCGATCTCATTGCATATGAAGCAGCGATTCTCGGTCCTAGCTTTGTTTGGCTTAACCTTCTTGCCCTTGCCCTTGCCCTTGCCTTTCTTGGGTGCACTCTGGATGGCCTGAACTGGTCCTTTTCCCTTGCTGGTGCTAGCATGCCCATTTTTCTTTTTAACCCCTCCGTCTTTTACCATCAAGACATCCTTTGTCTTGTTCTTGTTCCCCATATTTAATTCAGCTGTCTTAAGCATGGAGTGCAATTCTGCTATTGTCTTCTCCATGTTGTTCATGTTATAGTTGACTACAAAGGGCCTGTAGTCTTCTGACAGTGAATTAAGTATGGTGTCAGTTGCTAGCTGCAACGGAACGGGATGACCCAGCCTCTCCAGATGATCTAAGTGCCGTTTCATTTTCATGACATGGTCACTCACTGATGTCCCTTTGACCATCTTGCATTCATTGAATGCTTTGGTGGCATCGTAGCGTTCTGTACGAGCCTGAGTCTGAAACATGTCCCTCAGCTGGCGGATCATGTCGTAAGCATTCGTGTTTATGAGCCCTGCTTGCAGATCTGGGCTCATAGTTGCTAACATCAGACAGGCAACATCAAGGAGATCATCTGAGTGCTTCTTGTGGGCATTTCTGGCAGCAGCCGGAGCGTTTGCCGGAGGTGCCTCCCCAAGTGGCTCTTCAAGCACATACCACTTTCTTTCATGTCTGAGCACAATCATCAGATTGCGCTCCCAGTCAAGAAAGTTAGAGCCGGTCAACTTATCCTTTTCTAGGATAGAGCGGAGGGAAAGATTGTTAGTGCTGGTAACAGTGCTTGCCATCTACACAAAATAAAATTTTTGGTCTTAGCAACTGTAAATAGACTAATTTCCAATAAAATATCAATAAACCCTTAAATGATCAATTTATTGGACTAGGATCCTTATTTCATACGTCCTGATGTGCGTAATGTTCTTGCTCCACCAGACCCGTATTTATTTCGGTAGGTAAGGACTTTTACCAATCATATCTAACTGACATGACTCCTAGATCTTTTCGGGACCATGGCAACTACCTGTGCATGTTTTAGTCCCTCTTAGTGCTTTTTGGCCCGGTACCACCCGGTGAACATTATAGAACCAAAACAGATCTCACCATTTTGGGGACCTGATTACTATACTCTGGCCGGTACCACCCGGAGATAATTCGCAGAGTTATGTAACCCCTTCAGCTTCAGTTTGAACACAGACGTCGAATGTGTGATCACTTACAACGCCTATGTACTTTACGCCGAAGGTGCCCCTAGATGGGTTGCACTACTGATCTATGATTTTCGGGGTTTTGGGAAAAAACTTTATTTCCAGGATTTTGAAAAACTGATTGTTTATAAAGGCTACTTATGTTTTAAACTAACTGTTTGAAACATACATGCAATTTTTAGAACTAACTATTCTAAAATTACTCGCTAGTAAAAACTAACTGTTTTAATAGCATACCTAGTTGATTAAAACTAACTGTTTTTTATCAACTTTGCCTTTATAAAATAATCATTCACTGATTGTTATAGAGAGCAATTGATATTCTAAACTTACTGTTTTAAATATTCATATTATTTTAAACCAACTGTTTAAAATATCGGCTAATTGAAATCAACTGATTTAAAGTGTACTGGTTGATTGAAACTACCTGTTTCAATAACCTTTTTCGTCTGACAAAAAGCTAACTGTTCTGTCAACTTTGCTCTTTTATAACAATACACTAGGTTTTATTAAAGTGTTTCACTTTAAAGGTTTTCGATTGAAAAGTTAATAAAACCTATTTTCTTCTTGTTTTAAAAATTTCCTTTTAAAACATATCTAATAAACTAACAGTTATTAGTATCTACTACGTGGTTAATCATGCACACAGATGATTATAACAACTACGCAATTATAAAACAGATAATTATAGGATTTGCCAATTTTGTTCCTAGGGACCAATAATGACCTAGTTTTTCTACAACTTCAAAACTTCGCGTAGCTCCCACTGGCTTCGCCATGCTTGTCAGTATTCCGGTAAGATGAAGAATAGCTCCCACTGGCCTTGTCATCCCAAAAGAAAAATCTATCCTAGGGTCATTATTACATAAGGGGTTGTAAACGGCACGCAGGCCTCCCCATGAATATGTCAAGGGTCTAAGTTGGCAAATACTATAACGTATATATATATATGTAAAATCAAACTGAAATTCATATATAGTTCTCAAGCAATCACGCAATTATGTGTATATATGCAACAAAAGCAATATAATTACGAGAAAAAATAAACCTGGATCCGTTAAAATTATCTTGTCTCAATTATCGTAAAACTTGGTTTTATAACTGATTCGAAAAACAAACTGTTTTATGAATCTTAAAAGAAAATCTTTAGACTGAAAAATGGTTTTAACTTAAAACTGAGATTTACAATAAATCTTAAAACAAAAACCATTTAATCCTTTTACCCAAAAATATTAAACTGGTTTTAACGATCCAACTTTATAATACTGACCTTAGTGTTTTGAATTTACTTAAAAACTGATTCTATAAAAGTTTATTAAATTGGAAAAACCAAAATTTACTTGATAAAAAATCCTAAGTAAACTTATTTTGGATAAGAATATCTTAAAAAAAAACAAAACAATTTATAAGACAGGTTTAACTGATATTGATTTATCAGACGAAGAAGAAGATGAGAAAATGAAGAAGGTGTGCAACCTTTCAAGTTACGAGAAGGCGTAAATGATTATTTTGGTATGCCTCCTCTCATTCCAAGCCAAGATTTTTTGGCGAAGAACAACGAAGTCGTACCTTATAGATGTAGTCAAAGGGTTAAAGACGAACAAGTTTTGATACGAAAGAGCAAATGATTTTAGCGGTCGGGCAGCAATTTCTTGAAGAAAGTTTTGAGCATAAGACGAACAGGTCTTGCACCAAAAGGTACGAGGTTGTATGTGTCCGAGATGAGTGTAAGTGGCTTATGAAAGCGCAGACCGTTGGAGATACTGGTATGTTTATGGTAAGAACATTGGTTGACAAACACACTTGTTCAAGGACCCAACTAAACCCTGGCCATCGTCAAGCCAATAAGAAAATATTGGGTAACCTTTTTAAAAACAAATTTATAAACGCACGTCGAGCACTAACTCCAAAGGACATGGTCCAAGTCGACGTTTAGGAAATGTTTGGATTCGAAATCTCGAATGCCACCGCATGGCGTGCTAGATGGAAGGCCCTGGAGCTAATCAGAGGCAGCCATGCAGAGTCATTCACCCGGCTCCCTACGTATTTGTATAACTTGAAGCGTGTAAATCAAGGTACCAGAATGTTGGGTTTTGTGGGTATCCTCGGATCAAACTGACTCGAGGATTATCTCAGATCTATCAAACCTCGCTGGTTTGATATAACTCATAGGTTTAAAACAAACTGTTAAAACCCACGTGATCAGAAACTCGCTGTTTCGGATCTAATCATGCGGAAGCGATAAAAGTTAAAAAACCCATTAAAGCCTATTGATCTTTTAATCGTTATAGTTTAATCCTATTAATTTGGTTTAGATCAATTTACCTGGTTGCTTGAGAATAGATCCACCAATGATCGACCAGCGAACGTTCCTCTAGCAGAACTGTGAAACCTGAATAACCAAAAACTGAAAACCGACCCGGGGGGGGGGGTATTCGGCGCCGGTGGTGAGAGAGGAGAGAGAGGAAACTGAGAACTGGTTTTTCTTAGTTGAAAGCTTGTATTTTTCCTTAACCCATAGGCTTTATTTATATGAAGGAAAAATACAGTTTGTATGGAATCCAGTTTCCTTATAGTAATTATCTCAAATCTTTTCCCTTTTTAATTAGCTGGAAAGAATTTGCATACGATAATTACGATTATATATATTTATCTAATATATATAAAACTTTATTAATTAACTATTATATATTTATTTATCTAATAAATATATAATATCCTAATTAATTAATAACCCTCCAACTTTGGTAATTCTGACTGAAATTACCCAACTGATTTATAATATACTATTATAAACCCTAATTCTCCATTTCGGGGTTTCATCTAACTTGTTCGACTTATAGGTCCTCACAGGTGTGACCCTCAAGTGTCTTGTAACATTGGATGTGTAGTCACTTGGTTTGTCAACTCTGCACATTATTCCTAACAGACTCCCACTTGTGCAAGTTGGCAATACCACCTTTGACTATACGGACCTAAGGAGGCCCCTAGACAGGCACTTAGGCTGACCAGGTTACAAGAACTCTTATACCCAGACTGGTGATATTAAACATTCCGTGAGGAACTTGGTATCTATGAAACTACTGTTCATTGATTGGGTATATCTTGGCTTTTCCCTTTGCATCGCGATATTTCATCTATGAGTATGAGCTTGGAAAGTGTCAACTCTAAATACTCAAGATTCTGTTCTCTTGATTATCTGACTTTCACTGATAGGTAAACGACAAAGAACTAATCAGTTCGTTTGGGCATGGCCATGCACTTCATCAGTATACTTAGTCAGTCAAGATGGGCCCAGAAATATCTCTCTTCTGAGAAGAGGTGCAAATCCCATCTTGCATATCTGCCTTTAACACCACGGCTTCCGCTGAATCTAGTTACAACCTTTATAGCCACCCTGTTACGGCGTAGCGGTTGAGTGCACTAAGAATTCAGTAGTCCTCATGATATCAAATCAGATACCTCAGGTGATAGGGACAACCACTGTGAGATTTACTTATGACTGTTTCCAAGAAGTAATCTCAACCGCGGATCACGTCCGATATTTGCTACTCTATCAAATATCTGTGCAACTTTTAGTCTACAACACTTGTAGCTGTTATTGATCATAACTACCTAAAAGTTCACAATGACTTTAACGCCTTATCATGTCCCCACAATGATAAGTTGTCACGGACAGATTTTGAATGAAAACTGGAAACTAGTTTCATTCCTGGATTAATTAAAACATGCAAAATGTGAAAGTGATAAAGAAATCAATCTTGTATAGTCCATATTACACGCTGTAATAATAACAAGTTTGAATGTCTTTTCTTTTAACAACTTTCATTTTATCTATTTAACATTTGTTAAATACTGGTCTAAAATGAAGTATCACCCATCTTCAGTTTTTTTTTTAAACCCTTTGATTAAAGTTTACCATTTTAATCAAAGTGATAACCAAAAATACAAGTCTGTTCATACGATCTTCTTGTATCTGCTAATTATTGTTCTGCAAACACTTCTTAAACAATAACTAGTCTTTTATCATATTCCGTGAACTCGGAGACCTGGACCAACTTCCAGTTCCTGAATATGTAAGACTGCAACTTTCCTTAGTTGCTTGTGTAGATGAATGATTTCTACCTGAAATCCAATTCCATTTGCAATCCTTGCAAATCTACAGGAATGCTATATATTTTAATCCAACACTTTAATTATTGATTTTTAAGTTAGTCACGACCTTTGTTTCATGGGTCTTGAAACTTTTATCCTTTTAACTAAAAGGGTAAATTATATCTTATGAATTCTTATCCTACCTGGATTTATGAATTCCGAGATATATCAATAATTATATCTTTTATTCTTTTATCTCAGACTAGATAAAGAATAAATTGGGCTCCCACTTACTTGCATAAAAACTAACTATTACTCAAAATTTATTATTGACTTAGTCAAAACTTTGATTAGTCAATCCTAATTTTCAAGTAATGAACTTTGAGAATTTCCTTTTTATGAAACTCAACTGGATCTGGTCAAATCCTAATTCCAAACCTTGGAATCTTCCTAGTTTCATAAATACTGTTATTAACGCCATCTGAGTTAATATCCTAGATTCTCTTTTAAAACATTTGAATAAAACTTGATCAAACTTGATTAGTTAATTCTTGAGAATTTCTTTTATAAAACTTAACTGGATTTGGTCAAATCCTAATTCCAGAACTTGGAATCTTTCTAGTTTTATAAATACTGTTATTAACGCCATCTGAGTTAATATCCTAAATTCTCCCTTTTGATCACTTATTATTTATAAATGTTTTATTCTCAAAACACATTCCTATAGAATCTCGTGTGTTTTGATAGTTTTTATACAAATTACTTCAATTTCATTAAAGTAATTATAACAGGCATCAACTAGGATCATACAGATATAAGAATATCAGTCACAATCAGATATTTCTATGTCAAGACAATAACTTTTGAAAATAAAACCATGAAATTATAAAATATAATTATCCAAAAATGTTTAAAACATAAACCCCCAAAATTAACTGTTTTTAAAACTATAAATTCAAAAATGTCTTGACTTTAAATCATCTCGTACTTAAGATCCTCGGCAACTCCTGGGCACTTCACTTCATTTCTGACTTCCTGCAATAATCATTTGCTCTAGGTATCAGTATACTTGTAAGCTAACAAGTAAGAAGTGACAAAAGCAATCATAAATTTTCTGAGGTTTACATACCTGCTTCATGACGCTTAGGGCAGTTTTGCCTCCAATGACTGATCTCATTGCATATGAAGCAGCGATTCTCGGTCCTAGCTTTGTTTGGCTTAACCTTCTTGCCCTTGCCCTTGCCCTTGCCTTTCTTGGGTGCACTCTGGATGGCCTGGACTGGTCCTTTTCCTTTACTGGTGCTAGCTTGCCCATTTTTCTTTTTAACCCCTCCGTCTTTTACCATTAAGACATCCTTTGTCTTGTTCTTGTTCCCCATATTTAATTCAGCTGTCTTAAGCATGGAGTGCAATTCTGCTATTGTTTTCTCCATGTTGTTCATGTTGTAGTTGACTACAAAGGGCCTGTAGTCTTCTGACAGTGAATTAAGTATGGTGTCAGTTGCTAGCTGCAACGGAACAGGATGACCCAGCCTCTCCAGATGATCTAAGTGCCGTTTCATTTTCATGACATGGTCACTTACTGATGTCCCTTTTACCATCTTGCATTCATTGAATGCTTTGGTGGCATCGTAGCGTTCTGTACGAGCCTGAGTCTGAAACATGTCCCTTAGCTGGCGGATCATGTCGTAAGCATTTGTATTTATGAGCCCTGCTTGCAGATCTGGGCTCATAGTTGCTAACATCAGACAGGCGACATCAAGGAGATCATCTGAGTGCTTCTTGTGGGCATTTCTGGCAGCAGCCGGAGCGTTTGCCGGAGGTGCCTCCCCAAGAGGCTCTTCAAGCACATACCACTTTCTCTCATGTCTGAGCACAATAAATCAGATTGCGCTCCCAGTCGAGAAAGTTAGGGCCGGTCAGTTTATCCTTCTCTAGGATAGAGCGGAGGGAAAGATTGTTAGTGTTGGTAACAGTGCTTGCCATCTACAAAATAAAACTTTTGGTCTTAGCAACTGTAAATAGACTATTTTCCAATAAAATATCAATAAACCCTTAAATGATCAATTTATTGGACTAGGATCCTTATTTCATACGTCCTGATGTGCGTAATGTTCTTGCTCCACCAGACCCGTATTTATTTCGGTAGGTAAGGACTTTTACCAATCATATCTAACTGACATGACTCCTAGATCTTTTCGGGACCATGGCAACTACCTGTGCATGTTTTAGTCCCTCTTAGTGCTTTTTGGCCCGGTACCACCCGGTGAACATTATAGTACCAAAACAGATCTCACCATTTTGGGGACCTGATTACTATACTCTGGCCGGTACCACCCGGAGATAATTCGCAGAGTTATGTAACCCCTTCAGCTTCAGTTTGAACACAGACGTTGAATGTGTGATCACTTACAACGCCTATGTACTTTACGCCGAAGGTGCCCCTAGATGGGTTGCACTACTGATCTATGATTTTCGGGGTTTTGAAAAACTTTATTTCCAGGATTTTGAAAAACTTGATTGTTTATAAAGGCTACTTATGTTTTAAACTAACTGTTTGAAACATACATGTAATTTTAAAACTAACTGTTCTAAAAATTACTTGCTAATTAAAACTAACTGTTTTAATAGCATACCTCGTTGATTAAAACTAACTGTTTTTGTCAACTTTGCCTTTTTATAAAATAATCATCCACTGATTGTTATAAAGAGCAATTGATATTCTAAACTAACTGTTTTAAATATTCATGTTATTTTAAACCAATTGTTTAAAATATCGGCTAATTGAAATCAACTGATTTAAAGTGTACTGGTTGATCGAAACTACCTGTTTCGATAACCTTTCCAGTTGACAAAAACTAACTGTTTTGTCAACTTTGCTCCTTTTAATCAATACACTAGGTTTTATTAAAAAGTTTCACTTTAAAGGTTTTCGATTGAAAAGTTAATAAAACCTAATTTCTTCTTGTTTTAAAAAAGAAATATTTTTAAAACATATCTAATAAACTAACAGTTATTAGCATCAACTACGTAGTTAATCATGCACACAGATAATTATAACAACTACGCAATTGTAAAACAAAAAATTATAGGATTTGCCAATTTTGTTCCTAGGGACCAATAATGACCTAGTTTTTCTACAACTTCAAAACTTCGCGCAGCTCCCACTGGCTTCGCCATGCTTGTTAGTATTCCGGTAAGATGAAGAATTTTAATAGCTCCCACTGGCCTCGTCATTCCAAAAGAAAGAAAAATTCTATTCTAGGGTCATTATTACATAAGGGGTTGTAAACGGCACGCAGGCCTCCCCATGAATATGTCAAGGGTATAAGTTGGCAAATACTATAACGTATATATATATGTAAAGTCAAACTGAAATTCATATATAGTTCTCAAGCAATCACGCAATTATGTGTATATATGCAACAAAAGCAATATTATAATTACGAGAAATAAACCTGGATTATCTTGTCTCAATTATCGTAAAATTTGGTTTTAACTAATTCATAAAACAAACTGTTTTATAAATCAAAAACAATATTTTAGACTAAAATTAGTTTTATCTAATTTTATAAAATATACTTTTACAAATAAAACTCATTAGCTAAAATAATTCCCTTTTATCCAAAAATATGTCAAACTGGTTTTTATCGACCCAATTTTTAAAACTGGCCTCTGAGTAAAAACACAATGTTAGGCTTACTTGAAAAACCGGTGAAAATTTTTTATAAAAGATTTATTAAACCCGAAAAACGATCCAACTGGTTTGAATAAATTTTATAAAAATTAAACAGAGATTAATTTTGGATAAGTAAACTAAAAACCAAACGAATTCTTTTGGGCCATAACTTGGTCCAAAGAACTAGGCCTTGGGCCTAATAAGCTAACTTGGCCCATACATAACGAAAAACCCTAGGTTCAATTCGTGGTCAAGAACCGTCGTCTACCATCATCGTCTTGGTGGCTCGGCTGTAGTTGGTTGATTTTCCGGTACCGCCACCACGACGCAGTGGTGCGGTTGTGGCCACCATCGATCACCGCAAAAGGCTGTCACCACCATGCTGGTGGTGTTGCCGTGGTCAATCCACAATCCGGTTACGGCCGATCGTGGTGCGGTTTTTGATCGAATGCGGTATCGTCGATTACCACCACCACTAGGCGTGGCCATGAGGTAGCCAGTGGTGGTTGGTCTGGCGGTGACCAACGCCACCGCCTTGGCTTGGCCTTAGGGCAGCCGGCGGTTGGTTGGTTGTTTTCTCTCGTTACTAACAACGCTACGCACCACCACCACCAATAGTGGTTTCTGGTGGTCGAGAATACCGCCGCCACCATCACGGTGGTTTTGGCCAGGCGTCTGCCGCCACCGCTAACTGCGGTTTGGCCGGCGATTGTGAGGACCGACGTCGACGGTTGAGGACACCACCATCCACCACCGCTGTTTTGGCCACCGTGGCTTGGTTTGGTTGCGATTTTCCGATCTACTACCACCAAACTGGTGGTGTTATCCACGACCACGCGCCGCTACCACCATCCGCTGCTTATGGCGTACACGGCGGCGACGATCGACGCATCGGCGCCGTCGCCCCACCGGTTCGATAACGATGGCAAACGCCACCGCCATCGATCGCCATCGTCGTCATGTTTGGCGATTAAACAACGGACCACCACCGCCACTAATCGCCGCCACTGGTTGTGAACACCGCTGTCCACCACCGCTTTTGGCGGTTTTTTCTGGTGGTTACGGTGCGGTTACCACCGACTAGTGGCACCGCCATTGCCGTGAACAAATACAGCCACCACCATCTGCCGCCTACCACCAATCGGGTGGTGCGGCTTGGTGGATTTCAGCGATGGGTAACGCCACCACCACCAACCGGGTGGTGTGGCTTGGTGTTCGCGTGATACGATCATCGAAGCCGGTGATCGGCCTGGCGGTCTGGTCGGCTAGCTGCCACCGTTCCACCGCCGATCATCGGTTTGGTGTTATGAACATCACCGATCGTTGATTAGGGTTTATATGATCAAGACGATAACGAAACAATCAAATTTTAAAAATCAGATTTATCAAAAAAATGATACACAAGCAACCAATTTCAACGGATCACAAAAACTGATAAATTGATAAACAACTAAAAATGATTTGTTAACAATGGCTCTGATACCACTGTTGGGTTTTGTGGGTATCCTCGGATCAAACTGACTCGAGGATTATCTCAGATCTATCAAACCTCGCTGGTTTGATATAACTCATAGGTTTAAAACAAACTGTTAAAACCCACGTGATCAGAAACTCGCTGTTTCGGATCTAATCATGCGGAAGCGATAAAAGTTAAAAAACCCATTAAAGCCTATTGATCTTTTAATCGTTATAGTTTAATCCTATTAATTTGGTTTAGATCAATTTACCTGGTTGCTTGAGAATAGATCCACCAATGATCGACCAGCGAACGTTCCTCTAGCAGAACTGTGAAACCTGAATAACCAAAAACTAAAAACCGACCCCGGGGGGGGGGGGGGGTATTCGGCGCCGGTGGTGAGAGAGGAGAGAGAGGAAACTGAGAACTGGTTTTTCTTAGTTGAAAGCTTGTATTTTTCCTTAACCCATAGGCTTTATTTATATGAAGGAAAAATACAGTTTGTATGGAATCCAGTTTCCTTATAGTAATTATCTCAAATCTTTTCCCTCTTTAATTAGCTGGAAAGAATTTGCATACGATAATTACGATTATATATATTTATCTAATATATATAAAACTTTATTAATTAACTATTATATATTTATTTATCTAATAAATATATAATATCCTAATTAATTAATAACCCTCCAACTTTGGTAATTCTGACTGAAATTACCCAACTGATTTATAATATACTATTATAAACCCTAATTCTCCATTTCGGGGTTTCATCTAACTTGTTCGACTTATAGGTCCTCACAGGTGTGACCCTCAAGTGTCTTGTAACATTGGATGTGTAGTCACTTGGTTTGTCAACTCTGCACATTATTCCTAACACAGAACGGCAATAAGGACAGACTCGAGCGGTCGTTTTGTAGAGTGTTTCGTCGCCTTGGGAGTATCGGTACGTTTAACTAATTACTTTTAAGTAATATTTTTTTTGGCTATAAACAACTACTTTTTATGCAGATCGAAACATTCATGCAAAACTTGCGGCCCGTCCTTATAATAGACGCTGCCCACTTAAAGGGGGCTTATTTGGGTACTATGTTTTTAGTTGTGGCTATGGACGGAAACAACAACACTGTGCCATTTGCCTTCGGAATAGGTAGGTCCGAGACGGCGGACGAGTGGACATGGTTTCTTAACATGTTGAAAGGATGCATTGGTGAGCCAAGAGGGTTGGTGTTTATGTCAGATAGGGCTGCTTCGATAAACGCTGCCATAACCGCCATTTTTCCAGGTGCACATCATGCCTTATGTTGTCGACATTTGGTCATGAATGTGAGATCCATGGACCCACGGATAAAATTTTATAAGAAAGCATACTGGAAGGCATGCAAGGCTTACACCACGTAAGTGTTTGACCGAATGATGAATATTATGCGAGTTAGTATTCCATAAGGTGCTAAATTGATGGAAGAGGTTGGGGTGTATAGGTTGTCAAGAGCTTATTTTCCCGTGCAACGTTTCAATATTATGACGCCAAACAGTGCAGAGTCGATCAACGCAATGTCAAGTTTTGCACGTAGATTACCTATTGTCGGACTCATTAAGTACTTTAGAGAATTTCAGCAAGAGTGGTACTTTATTCGTCGACGTAAAGCAGGTTTATAAAATATCAATATGATAGTTTTATGTATGATTGTTATTTTTGTAGACGATATTCTATAATTATTTATGTTTATTTTGTAGGGGAATTAAATCACCCACTAACAGAATGGGCTCAATTGAAGATACAGAAGAGGATTGGAAAGTCTGCGATGTGGATTGTTCGGGGAATTGGCTACGGCAGATGGGAGGTCCACGCTATGGATAGGGGTGCCAAGGTTGATATGAGTATACGTAGTTGCTCATGTCTCAAATGGCAGGTGTCTGGGTTGCCCTATGGTCATGCCATCGTTGTAGCCAAAAAAATGGGTGAAAGAGATGTTTTTCATTTGATTACCGTGCGTTATTTCATGTCCAAACTGTACAAGGCCACATACCGTGGGGTAATTAATCCAGTAGGCCCTTCACAAACATGGGAGTATCTAGAAGACCCTCTACCCACTGTTCTTCCACCGCTAGTAATAAAAAGACCAGCTGGGAGACCCAAAGGCAACAATCGTCGTCCATCTCGTGGGGAAAGTCCTTCACAGAAGAGGCGTCCTAGGTGTGAACAATACGGACATACGAGCACTCAATGTCCCTTGATCCTGTCTTCAGCTAGACGAAGCAGTCAGCTAGAGCCAATAGGAACTATCGATCTTAACAGTCTTTACCAAAATGTTTAGTTCAATTAGTTGGCTAATGTGTAACCCATCCGACTGTTTTAGTTTCATTGTATTAATAAAACGTTGCTTCTTTATGGTGAATCATTGAATAATAAGGAAATAAACAGAGAGTACTATAATAGAGTTCAGTGAACCGATACATAGCGAGCTGATACAACAATGACATAAAAAAGGAAGAACCAACAACCTAGACATAAAAAAGAAAAACCATCAACTTAGACATAAAATAACATAAGCGTAAACGCGCAGATACCTTAGACGAACTACATCATAGTTCTCTAAGTCTAATCGTTGAAGATCGCCATAAGTTCCGCAATGAAAAAGTATCGTTCTCGCAGTTCGTCCTGGATTGTCGCAATCTCTTCATTTAAAAGGTTGATCATGCGTTCTTCCTTCCTAATGTCTTTTTTGGTGGACCTAACGGTTGCTTTTTTTCTTGGATGGATGCCTCGAGGGCACGTTTTTCTTCCTCCTTAGCCCTAAAGTTCTTGTTGAGGCTTGCGATGTAAGCTTCATCCTCTTGTATCGCTGCTCCGAGTTTCCTGTGCATTTCTTGAGAGCTGATTGGGGGGTTTGCAGAAGATGATGGATCAGAAGTTCCAGCCATTTGAACATGGAATTAAAATTTGAAGTTGATTAAATGAGTAAGAAAGTACTTGAAGAGATGGTAAGTTGTGAAGTATATGTGGATGAACCAGCCTATTTATATACATGCGGAGCCGCTATTATGCTCCACAATAGCGGTAATAAGGGTATTTTGTGGATTTGGATATCTTGAAGATAGATCGAGAATCTAAAACTTTTCAGAAATAACGTGAATGCTTTTTTGAGTGGTCAGGAATCTAATACTTTTCAGAAAGGTCAGGAATCTAATACTTTTCAGAATGGTCAGGAATCTAATACTTTTCAGAATGGTAAGGAATCTAATACTTTTTAGAAAAATCCAGTCGGCCTTTTCAGACCCTTAACCGCTATCCGGCAATCCCTAATAGAGACTCCTTCGTCTTATTCGACCAACATGAGTCACTAGTTGGTCACGTCGACTACTTGATGTTAGCCGCTAATGGGACCCACCCCTATTAGCGGTCTGTGTTATTCTGGTTGGAGCGATTAAAAAATTAGGTATAAATATGTGTAATTCTGGCACCTTAAGATCTCAAAAGTATCCATACATGGCTTCTTCTTCTAAAGCACAGAGATCGCCATCACCGGATTACCAAGGTTGGCCAAAGGCAATGACCGAAGATTTCCAATAGGAGATAAAGCGGTATCAACAAAGCTTGGAAAACCACGAAACCAAAAAAGGTAACCTTCAACAACAATTTCACACAAATCTAGATGTCATTTACTTGGCCGAGAATGGATCGACAAAGCTAAAGAAGATATTAAGAAAAAAGAACAATCAATAGCCAAAATTAAACAAAATATCGAAAAAAAAAGAAAATAATATTTGGGATGCCCAACAAAGCAATTACGAACTCCAAGAAAAGATTGAAGATGAAGACGAGTATATTGATGCATGTAGCAACTTCTTGGAGGGAGCTAGAGAACGTTATCCAGATTACTTCAAGGCTAAAGGCTTTTGAGAGAAATTTGTGATGTCTTCTATTATCATGTATTTTATTTGCGTCTATTTTATTATCGTCTATTTTATTTCAATGTCTTTAACTTTTTTCATGGAATGAGAATTCTGCACGAAAACCTTTGTCTTTTGGCAAATTAATAATGTAATTATATATTTATTTGATGAACACATAAAAGGGGGATGATTTCATTGAAAACATGATAAGATAGTTGATACATTAAATTAAAAGAAATAATAGTTACTGGATCAAACAACTACAACATAAAACTACAAACTGGTTGTTCATCAACCCATTGATCAACAACATATCACATCTCCTCGATGTCAAACATATGTTGGAACTATCCTTAACGGCCCAAAAGTTGGTCGATCATGAACGAGTGTGAGCTTCAACCAGTCGGCCTTGTCGAGCTTGTGCTGGCGCAACATTTGTCCTAACTCGCCAAAGATGATAACATGTCCGGGAGCAATGGGCATCATCGTCATATTATGGCACCGATTCCCATACCGGATTAGTATGTCACAATGTGTCGTTAAGTTCCACATGGTCACAAATGGAGCGGGTATGATCTGTAATATTTTTAACCGAAAACAAATCATCAACATTGTAAATAAAACATCCAACAATTAGAAGTATGAAGATGCAGAAATGCTTACCAAAACACCATTGTCATCTATGTGTTTGTCATTCTTAACAGTGAAGTAAACGGGGTTAGTAGAAGAAGAAGCCATTTCGGTTGCAGTAGGAAGTAAAGATGAAATGAAAGTAAACTAAAAATTATGAAATAAGTTTATGAGAGTTGTGATGTATTGGTTAATGAGATACCTCATATTTTAACCAGTTGTAGCTACTCAACCACAATTACTACAGTAAATTTGCAGTCATACAGATAATAAAAGACAAACATCTGATATAAGCAATAATGATAAAAGACATCTTTTGCAGAAAGGTCAGGCATCTTTTATTTTTAGGCATCTTTTGCAAAAAGGTCAGACATCTTTTACTTTTCAGGCATCTTTTGCAGAAAGGTCAGACATCTTTTACTTTGAATGTTTGATTCGTATAAAAATACAATGTCAATAATCAACTGAATACATTACATTTAAAATACATTCATCTACACATAATCATTCCCTAAGAAAACAATCGCATCGAAAGGAGGTACAGTATTGTTGAATATATGTGTCCCGCTACAAGACCTCACACACGTCTAGTCTTAAATACATACACGTTGTCGAGTTACACCGGTCCAAATACATTGTACATTATACCCTGGCCCTAGATCCGTTGCTGCAGGTCTGAGTAAAGAAAGACAACTCGATAAATGATAATCCTACAAATGCCAACCATTAATTTTATATGGTTCAGACCATATAAAAATGATGTTTGGCATTTGGCGGGTCTTATATCACGTTGTATTTCTTTATTCGGACTTGCAACAACGTATCTAGGGCCAGCGTATAATGTAAAATGTATTTGGAACGGAGTAACTTGATGACGAGTATGTATTTAGGTCCAGACGTGGGTGGTCTCGTAACGGACGCATATACCCGACCACACTATACCTCATAGAGATGCCATTGTTTTTGTTTCGGAATGTCAATAACCAACTTGATATGTTACATTAAAAATAGAGTCATCTACACATAATCATTCCCGAAAAAAACAATTTTCTCTCTAGGGGCCGGGGTACAGTTTGGTCGGGTATATGCGTCCCGCTGCAAGACCTTACACACGTCTGGACGTAAATACATACCCGTCGTCAAGTTACAACGGTCCAAATACATTGTACATTATACCCTGGCCCTAGATCTGTTGCTACAAGTCTGACTAAAGAAAGACAACCCGATAAATGATAATCCTACAAATGCCAACCATTAATTTTATATGGTTGAGACCATATAAAAATGATGTTTGGCATTTGGCGCGGGTCTTATATCATGTTGTATTTCTTTATTCGGACTTGCAACAATGTATCTAGGGCCAGCGTATAATGTAAAATGTATTTGGAACGAAGTAACTCGATGACAAGTATGTATTTAGGTCCAGACGTGTGTGATCTCGCAACGGGACGCATATACCCGACCACACTGTACCCACTAGAGAGAAAATTGTTTTTTTCGTAATGACTACCCCTAACTCTAAAAAACTAAAAAATGACTAAAAAAAGGGCTCAAAATTGTAAGTCTAAAAAACGTCTACAAAAAAAGTCTACCCGTAAGTGTAGGTCTAAAAAACATCTACAAAAAAAGTGTACTAATCGGTTGAAGGAACGGGTAAATCTGTCCTCAACCGAAAAAATTGCTCCGCCATATTCGCCCTCCAACGAGCCGCCTCCAACGTAGGTTCCGACACGGCCCCGGGGGTTGCACCGCTTACCAAATCCGACAGGAAGCGACACACCCATACACCACAATCTCCTTTTGGTCCGACTTGTCGTGGTATAGAGGATGCAAAATCCTATGTCATACGTCTAGCAAGGTCGACCCTGGTGCGATGCTTGAGGGCCTTAAACACTTCTATCAGGCCGAACTTAAGCTTTTGGAGCTTATCATTCACAAGAGGCTGAAGAGCCTCAATCCGATAGGTATCATAAATAACCATATGCATGGCGCCCAAGTTTAAATCTCCTAGGATCCAATGCAATGGATGAATGCATATCGGAATGACAACCTGAAATTTGGAAGTAAAAAAATTGAAATAAATAACATTACAATTAATATGTTAGGATTATATATATATTGACCAGTATGTATTTATACCCTCACAAGCGTAGCCCATGGTACGAATGTGTTATCCTCCGTAGTAGCGGTGCACATCCTCACAACTTCCTTGCCCCCTGAATGCATCATAGTTCCTTCGAACTGACTACTCATGATCGTCCACAGGGATGTTGTCGGTCGTGCTTCCATTAACATGTTGATCCATGTGTCGATGTGCTGAAAGAATCATATAAATTTTCAAATCCGAAGATGCAAGGGGTATGATTAAATTTAATTGTTTACAATACAAATATAAGGTTGATTACTAACCACATCTATCAAAAAACCCTCCTCTTCAAACCCTAGCAAGATTCCCCACCAACTACGGTTTACTGGTGCTGCTAAGTAGCAAGATAAATACATACGCGGCAATCCCCATTTTTGGTATAACGCTACAATCTCCGATGCCGATATAAAATCACGCTTATTTAAAGAACGGGCATCTGTAGTGGCACCGGCAGCAGCAGCAGTACTAGTAGTGGTAGCAGAAGTGCTAGTAAACCAATTCCATATCCCAGCCCCTTTTATGGCGGTATAAGGAGGGATGGTCCACTTAGCCGGCCGTTTTTCCCTTACTGGACGTGGAGTCTTTTTTGCCTTTCCCTTGTCCTTCTAGGGTAAGGCATGCTGAATCTCAGGCTCTACATGATGAGACTCCGGCTCGTTGGACTCAACCATCGGCTGGTCATCCTCAAACTTTGGCTGGTCATCCTGAAACTCCTGCTGGTCGTCCTGAATCTCCTGCTGCCCATATGATAAGCGACTAAGAATCACCGGAGAGTGTAGAATATTCAACACCTGATCTACGATGGGACCCCAAGTCTCGTCCTGAAATTAAAACATGATCCAATCAGAAAATATATTAACGACTAGCTTTAAAGTAAATACAGGATACGCAAATTTAGTCTTACAACCTGGGAGGGTGGGTCGGCGCATGGCTAGAAGAGGCATCAATGCCTGTGTAGGGGGCGGAGAGAAAAACGACGACCAAAATGGCACATTGCCCGTCCCTTCGGATGCATAATAGGATCGTCTCGCAGCCTCCTGAATATTGAATTTATATACCAATTTTACAATTATGTTATTAACAAATAAATTAACCTATGATATTTGTATGGGTAACTTACATGCGGCGAGTAATGCACAGGTGCAGAACCATATACGAAGGGAGGAGGATGAGCAGGAGTAGAATACGAATGTCGTCCAGACATCTAAAAAAACATATGTGTCAGTGAATAACAAATAAATTTCCATTTAAAAATAAATTGTTTAATCATTTACCTTTATTTGTTCGATCTCTCTCGTAAGCCTATCAATGTCTTCCCTTTGTTTCTTCTGCTCCGTAGTAACATTCTCTAAATTGCCTTTTACGGTGTCCAACTCCTCCCATCGATGCCGGTACGCGTCCCACCCCATCGGATCCTTCGGATCATCGCCGACGTACCGGTGACTGGGTCCCGCCCCGTCATCGGCCCGTTGCCCCTCTTGGGGCCGAATCTCCAGTTTGTCGTCACCATCATCATCATCATCATCATCATCGGAAGGCTCACCTCCCACAGTACCGCGTTTAACCTTCTTTGGCGGTCGAATACTCAACGGGTTTTGAAGCCACCCCAAGCTACGTGTATACCAATCCTGCTGTAGCTCGAACGCATCTGCTACGAGGGCTCTCGTGGGGGCGTTCCCTCTGGTGCTATTATTGAAAATCATTTAATGCTACATTAACACATTTGTCTTTAAATAAACTGTAATTATTGATAGATTCGTAAATACATACCTTCGGAACCCTTAAAAACCTATCAACATCTTGTAGTTGCAACATCTTAAAACGTCTTTCCCAACGAATTCCCCTTGGATATCTTTCCTTCCTAATATAACACCTACTAGACACCGGGAACATCTCTAAAATCCAAATCTGTAGTTTTACAAAACACAACGGTTAAGTCTAAAAAAAGTTAGACGGACAAATATTAAAATAAATATAAAATGCAACTTACATTAAAAGCCAGTAAAAATCCAGATAATGAAACTTTGTTGCTAACTTCTTGCCGCCGCATAAATACGCCCCTCAAATGGTTATATGTAAAGCTCTATACGAAGGATTCCCATGGATACTCAAAAAACCTATCCAGATCCTCTACGACCCTCACTACTTCAGGAGATACATATTGATGTGGCTGACGACCGAGGAAAACAAGCTCCACCATGATAATAAGTGCTACGCACACTCTATCATAGTCGTCTAGGCGGTCAAACTCATCGTTCCACTTCTTGACGACATCGTTGATTTTAACCTGGAAAACCTGACTTGTGAACGTCGGGTTGGAACACAATTAGGAAATAACCTTGAAATCAAGGCATTAGCATATACATGGCTACGGTTAGGAAGGAGGCCAAAAGGGAGTCCTGTGATAAGCATGAACTCCTCCCGGCCAAAACGTCGAACATTACCACCAACGAGATAGTGTAACTCCTCAGGTCCAGCACCATCAACCGAAACCTCCTGCTGAAGAAAGTAGGTCACAAGCATCGCATCTCCATACTCCATTTGTAGGTCGAGCCAAGAACCAAATGAAGTGTTCCTAAATATAAGTTGCGCCTGATGCGTCAATCTATTCCTGATCAGTGCACAGTAGGACACCGTACTCCTTGCTGTCAAAGACGACATCAAAATCTCTCCCTACATAAAATATTATGTGTGTTATTCATAGTTAATAAATTTAACTTGTTACATTGACCCATCGAACGTGTCGGTAATTCCACCAGTCCACACAAGAGGCGGTGAGTACGGTAATGCTAGGGCATTTAAAAAACCATACTTATTCGGTTACCATTTTATAGGCAACCTTCTTAAACCCCGATAGAGTGCTTATAGTGAGTACGCCCCTCGATTTGACTGTCAATGCATAATTTAATTTTTTACATATATATTTAACAAACGTTAAGTAAATATATATATATATATCATGTGAGGACACATGATAATGATTCGAATTAAACACGTGAGGACACATGCTAAGTTATGGGGCCAAAAGTGTCAATTTCTCAATTTATGGGGCCAAAGGTGTCAATTTTTTAATTTAAGGGGCCAAAAGTGTCAATTCCTCAATTTAAGGGGCCAAAAGTATCAATTCAAAAAGTTAAGGGGCCAAAAGTGTCAATTTCCAAACTTAAGGGCCCAAAAGTGTCAATTCCTAAATTCAAGGAAAGTGGTAATTTCTTAATTTAAGGGGCCAAAAGTGTCATTTTCTAAAGTTAAGGGGCCAAAGTGTTAATTCGTAAAGTTAAGGGGCCAAAAGTGTCAATTCCAAAAGTCAAGGGGCCAATAGTGTAAATTCCTAAACTTAAGGGGCCAAAAGTGTCAATTCCTAAAGTTAAGGAGCCAAAAGTGTCAATTCCTAAACTTAAGGGGCCAAAAGTGTCAATTCCTAAACTTAAGAGGCCAAAAGTGTCAATTCCTAAAGTCAATGGGCCAAAAGTGCCAATTCCTAAACTTAAGGGGCCAAAACTGTCAATTCCTAAATTTAAGGGGCCAAAACTGTCAATTTTTAAACATAAGGGGCCACTTTATATACATTTATTCTCAATACATATCTAAAGTAAACATAATAATCTATAACCATACATCATCAATCAATCTTTTACCCATAATAACAACATATTTACTTTACCCATTATACACTTCTAATATAAACATATTTTATCCATAACATCAAATATAAACATATTTACTTTACCCATTATACAAAACAACGTATTTTTACCGAATTTTTTAACAATTTTTTTAGAAATACATACCGTTGTTACATAAATTTTTACAAATACATACCGTTGTTACATCAATTTTATACATAACATCAAAATTCTACTTTACCCATTATACATTACTAATATGTAATTTCTCTATAAACATTATACACATCTCAAAATCGTTAACCATTTTAAACATAACCGTTAACCATAATACATTTTTAAAAATTAATCACAATAACTGCATCCACTAAACAACGTTTATAAATGGATGGATGAAAAAAAATAATTACATACTCTTAAAACAACATACATACATACCCTTAATACAACATACATACATATCCTTAACAACCTAAATAATTTCTTAATAACACATATATAAATCCATACAACACTATATATACAAAAGATCATGGGTAGACACTTACTTGATTTGCCGTTATCAAAACCCGACAAACACACATGATGACAAACCGAGAAACCCACGTGATAATTAATAGCAACAAACTTATATATGTTGAATTAACAAAGACCTTGGTCCCCACAATTTCTAATAAATTAAGGAGCAACTATCTCAAGATAAGAGAAAGGAAAAGAGAAGAGAAGAAAATTGAAGTAGTGGGGAAGAAAGGGACTGGTCGGCTGATTTTTATAAAGGGAAGAACTAGGATTTTTTTAGGGAGATGACACGTGGACCAATGGGGAAGGGATACATAGCTAGGTACCGCTAATAGGGGTGGGTATTGTTAGCGGCAGGTGTGATGTGGCAGGTGAGGTGGCAATGACGTGGAGAGGGTGGTCCAATCAGGAAAATCCGGGTGGCGCCTACGTGTCTGGTCAAAGATTCTTAGGTGGCGCCCACGTGTCTTCGGACGGTCCAATAGGAAACCGCCACGCAAGCCCGTGCCACTATTGGCGGTGGGGCCCGATAGCGGCACCCAACCTTTTTAGCCGGGGTTTGTTCTTTGGCCGGATAGCGGTGGCCGGCGCCCGTTAGGGGCGGCCGGTGGGTAATCGGTGAAAGTGGGTTAGAGAGAGGGTAGGAGATGAATCTGAATTTCCTAAGTGGGTATAATAATTAATTTCTCTATATATTAATAGATAATGTAGGAAATAAAAGAGAAATTAATTTATATACCCACTTAGGACTTCATGCATTGTGTTGGGTGTTTCCTTATAACCTTACAATTAAAAGGAGGTATATATCGTAACTAATGTCTATTTTATGTCGCTATTACATTCGAGTATAAAAGTATACAATTGATTTAAGAGGGTATAATGGTCATTTTGCTCTCTCATTCAATGGATTAATGGATGGCCGTAAACATGAGGGACCGAATACATAAAAAATGCATACATGGATATTTATTTTGTAATAAATAAACTTTAAAGACCAAATTCGTAACATTTGATAAACCTTAGGGACCAAAGCTTTGGAAAAAAAATATCATGTACTTTAATGAAATTATTTGATTATTATTTTTATTAAAGTTATAATAGTTTATAAGAAAACAATAAAACAAAATGTTTTGATAAAATCAAGAGTAAATTTCAATTTTGGTCCCTAACGTTTGACAATTTCAACGGTTTTCGTTCCTAACCTTTGTTTCAACATTTTTGTCCCTAACTTTCCAAACCTTTCAACGGTTTACGTCCCTCATCCTAACGCCGTTGAAATTATGCCGTTACCACAACCCGACATGCTTTCACGTGAGGGTATTTTAGACATTTCATTTTTTGGCTTCTTTCCCTCCCAATTAACCTGACGTCCTTATCTCTCCCTTTTTTTCCCTAACTCTATCAAGCTCTATCACTATTTCTCTCTTTAGGGTTCATCTTCAACCTCTCATACGTGAGAATGGTAATCTGCAAATGTGGAGCATATTCAACTATTCGAACTTCATGGACAAATTCTAATCCTGGGCGTCGTTTTTATTGTTGTTCAAGAAAGGTAAGTGTCCAATTTTGTCTCTTGCTGGGTAATTGAATTCATTTTTAGGGTTTTTGTTCAACAAATTGTGGCTTTATTTGTTGTTCAAGAAAGTTAAATCTTCATTTGCTTTGCAACAGGTTAAAAATTGTGGGTTTATTTGTTGGTTGGACCAACCATTCTCTCCTCGTTCGAGTGACATTATTTGTGGCTTATTGAAATCCAAAAATGATGCTGAAGAAGCTTGTGCAATAGCTATTCAACAAGCGCGGAGGGTGAAGACCATTTTGGTTCTTACATGGGTGTCGATTGTGACCTACTTCTTTTTTAGGATTTAGAGTGAAAGTCAATTAGTTTAGTTAAGTGATTGTTGTGTTTTGGAACCATGTAAAGTTATGTATGGTTTACATCAGTAGGTGTACTTTTCATCAATGTTTTGAACCATGTTTAATTGTATGATGAAATGTTTTGTTATATTAAGCACCAATCTTTTAACCATTTTGTGTCAAAATAAGCTTATAAGCTAGCTTATAAACATATAAGCTATCTACTTATGAACCATTTTGTTATAACTTATGAAAAATAAGCTTATAAGCTAGCTTATGAACAAAGTAGCTTATAAGCTTGCTACTTATGAACAAAGTAGCTTATGAACAAATAAGCTTATAAGCTAGCTTATGAATAAGCTAATTTGTCAAAAACATGTACCACAAATAAGCTTATAAGCTAGCTTATGAACAAAGTAACATTTCAAAAAGCTAGCTTATAAGCTAATTTGTGGTACATTTGGATGGACTAGCTACTTATGAACCATTTTGTTATACTTGTGAACAAATAAGCTTATAAGCTAGCTTATGAACAAAGTAGCTTATAAGCTAGCTACTTATGAACAAAGTAGCTTATGAACAAATAAGCTTATACGCTAGCTTATGAATAAGCTATCTTATGAATAAGCTAATTTGTCAAAAACATGTACCACAAATAAGCTTATAAGCTAGCTTATGAACAAAGTAACATTTCAAAAAAATAGCTTATAAGCTACTTTGTGGTACATTTGGATGAACTAGCTTATAAGCTAGCTTATTTATAAAGTAGCTTATGAACAAATAAGCTTATAAGCTACCTTATGAATAAGCTAATTTGTCAAAAACATGTACCAAACACAACCTAAGTAAATGCAGTAAGTTGATATGCATTAAGTACCAAAACATAAATTTGAAACACCATAACAGAAACAAATTAACTAAAATGGAACACCATAACATAAACCAAAAGGATTGTTGCATAACCAAAATGACCAAAAGTATTGTTAACTGCGTACATAAACCAAAATGACCAGTTTCAATGGAACACCAAACCATAACATAGTTTAACAACCAAAACAAAAGAGAGAGTTTAGCAATAATTCACAAAAGACTTTCAAACACTTCCAATGCTACTATTTCGGCTTCTTGCATGTCCTTGAATTGTGTCCAATCTGCTTGCATCTACGACAAGTAACAGTCTTCCCAATCTTTTGCAACTTTGTTCCTTTAACCAAGGGCTGACTAAGTTCTTCTGCCGTCTTCCTTCTACTCTTCTTAGGCCTTCCAACATGTGTATGATGCTTAGGTGGGGTAATCTTGATTGGGCAGTTGGTTGTAGGCCACATTGCCCTTCCATTCACTAGCTTAATCTTGAAAGCATACATTTTCCTCCAAGTATCAAGATGATAGTAAGGATGCAGCCACTTTTCTAGAAAATCAACCTCACCTCCATTTACAGCACTATACCAAATTGCAGCTACAACATGTTTGCAGGGAATTCCTGTCAACTCCCATTTTCTACAAGTGCAAGTTTCTTCAACAGATCAACACAACATTGGTCTCCTCATGCTCCACTTACCTGTATGTAAAACACATCTTTGATCAAATTTTGCTAAAACACATCCTACACAATTGAAGCCTACATAACTTTAAAACAATAAATAGTTTTACCTGACTATATACAACACATCTTTGATAAAAAATTTGCTAAAACAGATTTACCTGATATTCATGTTCACCATTCCACAGTACCACATATTGGGATGCTTCTCTCTTATTTTTTTCAAGCAATTTAGAAGCAGTTGGTGTTAAAGGTCCTTGAGACTTATCAATGACCTTTTCCACAATCACCAATATTTTCATCAGATATTCACGACAGAACTCTAAGGCAGTTATGATAGGCTTGTCTCTTCCACCTACTAATTGTCTGTTGAAGACTTCACACATGTTGTTGAGTAGGACATCACATTGGGCCCTTCCTATTTAAGAAATTCACAAAACATAACAAACAAACAATAATCAAAAAACACATAGTTGAACTTTAACAATGTTAATTACCAGCAAAATGGGATCTTGACCAATGGTGGGGTGGAATTTCTTTCAACCAGTTATATGTATCTGCATTGAATTTTCTTAACTCTTCCATTTCCTTTTGAAACTGTGGTACAGTAGTGGCTGTTGCACATTTCCAAAGCAAATCCTTGTAAGCTTTACCCTTCCATCTTAACTTCATATTCTCATGAATATGCCTAACACAAAATCTATGCTCAGCGGCTTGAAACACTTTTGCAATTGCAGGTAAAATCCCCTAATATATAAACAATTATAGAATTAATACAAGTGAACAATATTATATTCAAATTATTAATAATACAAGTGAAGAATAAAGCACATACCTTTTGCCTGTCACTAATAAAAGTGAAGTTGGAATTTGGAGCCAAGTCAAGGTCATCTCCTAACAATTCCAAGAACCATGTCCACGAGTTCAATGTTTCAGCCTCAACAATGGCATAAGCCACAGGATAAATTCCGTTGTTTAAATCCACACCCACAGCAGTTAACAATTGTCCAGGAAAAGGGCCTTTCATAAAGGATCCATCAAGCCCTAATAAATCCCTCCCCATTGCCTTAAAACCATGCTTCAAAGCCCCTAAACAAACATACACCCTCTTAAACTGCCTTGTGGATGTCTCTGGGTTTGGTTCTATCTCCATCTCTAGTTTCACAGTTGTGTTTGGGTTTGATTTTTGCAAGATGTACTCTCGTAGTGTAGAATACTGGTGTGCATAATCTCCCATGACTTTCTTTGTCGCCATTTTCCTGGCCCTGAAAACTTGTTGTGCTGAAACCCGAAGCTGAAACTTCTTCTGCCACTGTTCTTGAATGGTTTTTAAAGGTAGATCTGGGTTTGGAATAAGGTCCTCCACAATTTGTTGTGATAATACTTTGGCTGTGCACAACTTAACCCTCCAAGCATTTACACAAGCGTGGGTCCCAACATAAGTCTTCACTAGCCATGTTGACTCATTTTTGGTTGTAGAAACATGCAAAACCCATGGACAGTGTGGCCCACTTGCTTTTTGCTGTTTACTGGACCCACTTGTTGTTGCCTGTTTACTAGACCCACCCTCAATGTCATTTTTAAATACTGGTATCTGTCCATTACATATGGCCCTTATCCTCAAACTATCATTTTTTATAATTTTGATGTCTCTTCTAGAATGCACAGAATGCATAGTGATCATATTCTTAACTTCCTCCTTTGTGGCAAAAGACTAGCCAACAAAAAAACTACAATCAGGAGTAGTGCTATCTGTTAGGATTATGTGCGAGACAGTAACAGGGTTACCGTGTCCAATGTTATAAGACACTAGTAGGTCACACCGCTGCACACAAATTAGAGAACAGTGGATTTATCATTGTGATGGGAATAATTGATTTTGTATAAAATTAATTATTTGGGAGAAATAAATAATAAAAGTAATTTATTATTTATAGAGGATTAATTAATTAAGTAAATTAATTAAAAGAGTTTAGATGGGCTTAAAGTCCAATGGGCTTTGATTACATATGGACATTACCATATTTATATATATAAATATGGTAAAGCCTATCAGTTTCATAATTATTCAATCATAATTTCCTTGAAAGCCAAGAAACTCTCTCATCCCTCTCCCTGCCCCTTTTGATCGACGGCTACAACACACAACCAGTCGAGGTTATTTTTCTGATAAATCCCTGGTGGTCTATGTTAGGATTATGTGCGAGACAGTAACAGGGTTATCGTGTCCAATGTTATAAGACACTAGTAGGTCACACTGCTGCACACCAAAATGAGAATGTTTGGATTATGGGAAATAATTAATTGGATAATTAATTATTTAGAGAGAAAAAGAAATAAATAAATAATTAGTTTAATTATTTATAATTAATTAATCAGTTAGATTAATTAAAAGGATAATTATGGAAGTTATTTCAGAGATAATTACCAAGAATTATATATGGAATCAAACACTGCTAGGTTTGTCCATATAAATAAGGGGTTAAGGGTGTCAGTTGATTCATTAAAATTCAGTTCCAAAAACCCAGAAAAACCTCTCTCTCTCTCTTCCCTAAAAACCGGCGCCAAATCTAGTAGGAGGAAGGTTCGCATTCGTTTTTCGGGTAATCCACGGTGGTGATCTAGCAACCCTCTCAACCGGTGCTAGTAGCAGTGTATCCCCTGCTTGCGTTTCGGAGTTATTATTCGCAAAGGTAACCCACCAAAACACCCTTTATTGTGTCTGTATCGTTTGGGACTGGATCCTCGATTGGGAATCGGGTTTTATTCCGCTGTGCATGTTTTGTATCCCTCGATTCCCAACAGTGGTATCAGAGCCACTTCCCAAACCTGCAGATCAGGTTGTTAATCTCATTAGGTTAAAAAGTTTTGATTTTTATCGAATTCGAGTTTTAAAAATTAAACCTTTTTGGAAAAACCTAAAAACAGATCGGAAACCACCGCCGGCGAAACCACAGGTTGTGGTGGCCGGCGGCTGTCCATCGAAGCCAACCACCTCGCCGCACCACAGCTAGTGGCTGCGGCGGTGGCCGACAGGAATCACCGCACCACCGTTTGTGGTGGCGGTGGTGATCGGTCCCGGTAATTGATGATAATCGCAACCGAAATCGAAGGAAATCGACGGTGGCGGTGGTGGTTTCGAGCCACTGCTGTTGCCGGATCGGAACAACCGCCACACCACCGTTTGTGGTGGTGGCGGCGATGATTGCTGCTGCTGTTGATCGGAATCGATGGCGGTGGTGGCCGTTTGCTGCCATCGCCGATCGATTTTGATGACGGCGATAGCCGTTTCTCGATTGCAACCGCGGGAGGCGGCGGTGGTGGTGGCAGCGTCCGCCGCTGCCGTCGTCGTCTGAGTACAACCGCCGCACCACCGAACCATGGTGGTGGCGGGACTTGATTGCGATTCCGGCCTGTCGAGATACGGCAGACCGGTGGATGGTGGAGATAGCGGTGTTGAGGCGGTGGTGGTGGTTTTTCAAACCGCTGCTGCCGCCGGTGTTCTACGATGGTACGGGCGGCGGCGGTGGCGGTCGTGTCATCGTCGTCGCCGATAGAGAAAAACCCGATCATCGACCACGTCTTGGCGGATCGATGGTAATTCAAGGTCGAAGATCGTTTTGATTGTTTATCGTAAACGAGTCACAGTTGGGATTTGTTTCCAGATAAACTTCAAGAAAAGAATCGTTTTTAATCAGATTAGGTTAAAACGATTCAGGATTAAATTGATTTTTTGTTAATTTTTGATTTTATAATTATCCGGTTAAAATTCAGTTGTATTTTAATTTGTTTAATTATGATAAGTCATAGCTGAACCCTTTTAGACCCGTGGTTGTGTTTTATTTTATTTATCCGTTTTAGAATAGTTGGGAGGCCTGCGAGCCATTTACAACCTCTTTTTTTTTGTAATTTTAATTATTCTTGATAGACTAGTTGGGAGGCCTGCGTGCCATTTAAGCCCTTTTTGTAATAATTATTTTAATTACATCGAGACGGAGACAAGACGACGGCCATGGATCTCGGAGCCAGTGGGAGTGCCGGAAGTTGAAGACTTTTGTCACTTAGGGTTGAGACCGTTGTTTTGTGTTGGCTCACAAAACAACATTAGTTTAAGGGTTTAAGCTATGACTGTGCTTTTATATTTAAATTGCGTGGTTGTTTAATTTACGTAATTATTATTAAATATAAATTGCCCTTTTGAAAGGATTGTTTAAAAAATTAAAAGGATACAAATACAGTTAGTGTTTGGATCCAGTTTTTCAAAGATTTTTTTTTGAAAAAGGAAACTGGCAATTTAGACCGTTGTTAAAATCATAGATTAGTAAGTGCAACCCACTTTAGGGGCACTTCCGGTGTAAGGTACATAGGGCGTTGTAAGTGCACACACTATGAACGCCCGTGTTCAAACCGAAACTGGAAGGTGATAAAACTCTGCGAATTATCTCCGGGGTGGTACCGGCCAGAGTTTGTCCAGGTCCCGGGTGGTGCAATCTATTTTGGTAATTATTTATTCACTGGGTGGTACCAGGCCAAAATGCACTAGAGGGGCTAAATATGCACGGATTATTAATATCCGATGTCCCGACGATCTAGAAGTCGTATTTTCAGATAGGAATACGATTGGTATAGTTTTACCTACCATAGATCGCATGAGTCGGTTTGACATGATCACATGCTTCCCGACACATGTGAAATATGGATTCTAGTCTAATAAATTTATTTTAAGGGTAATAATTTATTAGAATTATATAATTATAAACTAAATTGGAATTTATAATCTTCTGTAGATGTCTCCAATTAGCATTCCGTTTTATTCACCTGAGGAATCACTTCGCCTTATTACGGGCAAGTGGAAGCTTACGGGCCAGAACTTTCCAGTTTGGAAGTTGCACTTACAGAACGTTTTGAGTGCCCAGGGTAAGCTTTATGTGATCAATAAGCCCATGTCACGACCCAAAAGCAATGCCCCAGAAGAGGAATTTGCTGAATATTTCAGATTCATGGCAGATGAATCGGATGTAATGTCCATTCTAGTTTTCTCTATGTCACCCGAGTTCACGGGAGACTTGAGAGTGAAATTCTGTCACGAGGTCGTAAGGAATGTAGAAAGCCAGTTAGGTTTCTACAAGCACACGGGCAAGCTTTTGATCATGCAAGAGATTCTCTCCCTGAAGCTACAGAAGGGTCAGTCAGTTAAAAACCATCTTATTGAAATGAGAAGGCTTTTTAAGTGTTTATCACGTCTGGGGTACAAGATGACTCAAGAGGAGTTAGTGTACCTCATGTGGTTCTCCCTCACCAAGGAAGTTCAGGACACAGCTAGTGCCTACATGAAGGAACCAAAGAACGACGTGGATAAAGTTCATGAAGATATCCTGGCCAGTCTAGAGCCAGTACCCGAACCTGCAAATCTCATGGACACTGATATAATTGATGAGCTGGGAGATCTGAGTTGCCCAGAGTGCGGCAGCGAGGATATTTGCGAGCACTCGATGAACATCGACCAGATGGATATCGGTTTACCCGATACTCCAGGTATCTTTATGATAGATTGCTTAATCACTTCTTATGAATCATGGGTAATTGATACAGGCAGTGGTAACCACATTTGTAATCATTTACAGGGATTCACTAGAAGAAAGACTCTGAGGAAGGACCGTTCGAACCTACGAGTTGGCGAAGGCACTCCGTTGATTGCTGAAGCCGTGGGATCTTATAGTCTTAGTTTACCCTCGGGTCTAGTTTTGGAACTGGATAATTGTTATTATATTCCAAATATGATTAAGAATGTATTGTCTTTTGATTTGTTGGTAGACCAAGGCTTTTATTATAAATATTCTTATAAAATGATTTCAGTCTTTAAAGATAATATTTTCTATTTTAAAGCTACACCCGTAGATGGTCTATACACTGTAAATCTTAAAGACAACAATAGTGAAATCTATCATATAAGTAAGAGATCCAAGGATATTGAGGATCAGACTTACCTCTGGCATTGTCGTTTGGGCCATATAAACAAGAAACGCGTTGAACTACTCCTAAAAGGAGGTTTTCTCGGCAATTTCGACTATAAACCTTTTGATAATTACGAATCTTGTTTATCTGGCAAAATGACAAAGCAACCTTTCAACAGTGAGAATGAAAGGGCTACTGACTTGCTCGAAATAATCCACACAGATGTATGTGGACCTTTCAGTCATGTAGCAAGAGGAGGATACCGGTACTTCATTACCTTCACTGACGACTTCAGTAGGTATGGTTATGTCTACTTGATGAGACATAAATCTGAAACCTTTGAGAAATTCAAAGAATATCAGAATGAAGTACAAAATCTACTTGACAAAAGGATCAAGTTCTTACGGTCAGATCGTGGTGGCGAATATCTCGGTGATGAGTTTGACAATCATCTGATGGAGTGTGGGATTGTATCCCAACTTACACCTCCGTATACACCTCAGATGAATGGTGTATCAGAAAGGAGAAATCGTACTTTGCTTGACATGGTACGAACGATGATGTGTCATTCTTCGCTGCCAATATCATTCTGGGGACACACGCTCGAAACAGCAGCATACATACTGAACAGAGCGCCAACAAAGTCGGTAGAAAAGACTCCATACGAGTTATGGAAAGGTAAGAAACCCAACATATCTTTTCTGAAAATTTGGGGTTGTGAGGTTTACGTCAAACGACCTACCTCAGAAAAACTCAAACCCAAATCCGACAAGTGTTTCTTCGTTGGATATCCCAAGACCACCGTGGGATATTATTTCTACAACCCTGAAGAGAACAAAGTGTTTGTTGCTCGAAATGGAAAATTTCTGGAAGAAAAGTTTCTCAGTTTAGAGAACACCAGAAAGGATGTAGATCTACAGATAGTAGACGAAGAAAGCACTACACCAGTTGTTGAGCCAGAAATTCAACATAACAATGTTGAACCTCAATCAGAGCCGATTGAGGAAGTGCAAACACAGGACCTTCGCAGATCCAGCAGGGTAAGACAAGAACCAGATAGGTATCTTGGGTTCCTAGTCTCTCAAGATAGCGGAGACTTAAATGAACCAACATCCTATGAGGAGCTGTGTCAGGCAGTGAGTCTGAACAATGGCAGGAAGCCATGAAGGCCGAGATGCAATCCATGTACGACAACCAAGTCTGGGAGTTGACTGATTTGCCACAACACTGTAAGGCTGTTGGACGCAAATGGGTTTTCAAGAAGAAAACCGACATGGATGGGAACGTACACACCTTCAAAGCCAGACTGGTTGCAAAAGGATTCACGCAAACTCATGGCATTGACTATGATGAAACCTTTTCACCAGTGGCAATGTTGAAGTCAATTAGGATTCTTATGGCCATCTCAGCGTACTTTAATTACGAGATTTGGCAAATGGACGTCAAGACAGCCTTTCTAAATGGAAAGTTAACAGAAGACGTCTATATGGAATAACCAGAGGGGTTTGAAGATCCTAAGAATCCTAATAAGGTGTGTAAACTGCTAAAATCTATTTATGGATTGAAGCAAGCATCTCGAAGCTGGAACTTACACTTTGATGAGCGAATCAAAGAGTTTGGCTTCGCTAAAAGTGAGTTCGAGCCATGTGTTTACACTAAGTTCTATGGGAGCATAGTAACCTTCCTGGTCTTGTATGTAGATGACATACTACTCATAGGAAACGATGTACCAACTTTACAGAGTGTTAAGGAATGGTTAAGTAAATGTTTCCAGATGAAAGACCTTGGAGAAGCCGCTTATATACTAGGTATAAAGATCTACAGAAATAGATCTAAGCGGCTTATCGGACTTAGTCAGAGTACATACATTGACAAAGTACTGAAGAGATTCAGGATGGATGAATCCAAGAAAGGATTCATTCCAATGCAACATGGCATAGTGTTGAGTAAAACACAGTGTCCTGTTTCTAGTGAAGATCAGGACAAGATGAAATCGGTCCCATATGCTTCTGCAATTGGATCGATTATGTATGCCATGCTATGTACTAGGCCCGATGTTGCTTACTCAGTAAGTGTTACGAGCAGATACCAACAGAATCCGGGTGAGCCCCATTGGGTGGCTGTCAAGAACATTCTTAAATATCTGAGAAGAACGAAAGAAATGTTCTTGGTCTTTGGAGGTTCTGAGGATGAAATTAGTGTCATAGGATACTCTGACGCTAGTTTCCAGACCGACAGAGATGACTTCAGGTCACAGTCGGGGTATGTCTTTACCCTAAACGGAGGTGCGATCTCATGGAAGAGCTCGAAGCAGGACACGATTGCAGACTCAACTACAGAAGCAGAGTACATTGCAGCATGTGATGCGGCAAAGGAAGCTGTCTGGCTAAGGAATTTTCTATCGGATCTCAGAGTGGTTGCCAGTATCTCGAGACCGATCGATATATTCTGTGATAACTCAGGAGCTGTGGCGCAAGCAAAGGAACCTAGAGAGCATCACAAGTCGAGACACGTGCTCAGAAAATATCACCTCATCCGAGAGATCATTGGAAGAGGAGATGTGAGAATATGCAAGATTCCAACAGAAGACAATGTCGCAGATCCGCTGACAAAGCCACTAGCAAGGGCAAAGCATGAGACACATGCGAATTCCATTGGGATGCAGTACCTGGAAGTCAGTAGCTAGTACTTAGTTTATTAATTATTACTATAGTCTAATTTAGAAACAATGTAATCATGTAAAGTTTTTTATTTCACTGTGTGTTGGAAATAAATGGAGGTTTTGTTTTCATGATTGTTCTAAATTAACTATTTTTGCATATTTAACGCATCCATGATTCTACAAAGTCTTGTATGAAATCTAAAATTCCGTAGCCACTTATTGAAATGGGAATTTCAATAGGGAGTTTGACGCTATTATAAATACTTGATGATTTATTCAAAGTAAAGAATAAAAGCACAAGTGATGTGACCAAGTATTTGTAGATACTCATCAGAGTGTTTGGGTATTGGAAGTGATCAGTAATCAAGTCTGCTTCATGGAGCCTTAGTCATAGGCACTGACTTGATAGGTTGTCCTTAGACCTGAGATACTTGGTTTGGGAACACGAGGACCACTGTACTCTTAGAGCGTTCTAACGCTGCACCGTAACTGGGTGGCCATACGGGGCGTGACTAGATGCAGCGGAAGCCGTGGATCCAAATGCAAGTAGTCAAGAAGGAATTTGCACCTCTTTCAAAAGAGAGATATTTCCGGGCCCCTTGACGATTAAGATTGGCAGAAAACGCGTGGCCACGCTCGGATAGAATAACAGGGGTTATTTAGTAATATCCGTTACTGCAGGCAATCGAAATCAGAGTCAAGAAATACTTGATTTTAAGAAATGAATCCTCCACTCCATGTCTTAAATCACTTTAGAAATATCGTGTGCAAAAGGAATGAACCTGTGTACAAATTCAAGCGTGAATTGTATCTCTGGATATAAGAGATCTTATAACCTGGTTAACCTAAGCGTCTGGCTAGGGACCTCCTTAGGCGAATGATAACAGTTCAGTTACATGTCTAGCACAAGTGGGAGTCTGTTAGGATTATGTGCGAGACAGTAACAGGGTTATCGTGTCCAATGTTATAAGACACTAGTAGGTCACACTGCTGCACACCAAAATGAGAATGTTTGGATTATGGGAAATAATTAATTGGATAATTAATTATTTAGAGAGAAAAAGAAATAAATAAATAATTAGTTTAATTATTTATAATTAATTAATAATCAGTTAGATTAATTAAAAGGATAATTATGAAAGTTATTTCAGAGATAATTACCAAGAATTATATATGGAATCAAACACTGCTAGGTTTGTCCATATAAATAAGGGGTTAAGGGTGTCAGTTGATTCATTAAAATTCAGTTCCAAAAACCCAGAAAAACCTCTCTCTCTCTCTCTTCCCTAAAAACCGGCGCCAAATCCAGTAGGAGGAAGGTTCGCATTCGTTTTACGGGTAATCCACGGTGGTGATCTAGCAACCCTCTCAACCGGTGCCAGTAGCAGTGTATCCCCTGCTTGCGTTTCGGAGTTATTATTCGCAAAGGTAATCCACCAAAACACCCTTTATTGTGTCTGTATCGTTTGGGACTGGATCCTCGATTGGGAATCGGGTTTTATTCCGCTGTGCATGTTTTGTATCCCTCGATTCCCAACAGTCTAGCAGCTGGTTCTCAGATCGTGTCAGTAGCGGTGTATCCCGTGCTTGCAATCCGGTAGATTATTCGTAAAGGTAAACACCTAAACATCCTCATTTGTATCTGTGTGGTTTGGATTGGATCCGGCTCTTGGGGATCAGTTTTTGTTATCCGCTGCGCGTCTGTACGCCAAGATCCCCAACAGTGGTATCAGAGCCACTTTCCAAAACCCGCAGATCAGGTTTATCTGCGTATTGTTTTTGGTTGAAAAATTCGATTTTTACGCGTTTAAGGTTTTTGTTTAAATTGGATTTTTGATCGAAAGTGGAACCATCGCAACCACCGGAAACCACCGCCGGCAAACCACAATTTGTGGTGGCCGGCGGCTGTCGATCAAAGCAACCACCACGCCGCACCACAGTTGGCGGTCGCGGCTGTGGTCGACGATTACCACCGCACCACCGATTGTGGTGGCGGTGGCGATTGGTCACGGTGGCAGCGGTAAGAAAAACCACCGAGGATGGTGGTGGTGGCAGCGGCTTTGGCCGTTGTCATCGGTTGAACCGCAAACCACCAGGCCACCTGCCGGCTGCCCTAAGGCCAAGCCAAGGCGGCGGCGGTGGCTGCTTGACTTTCGCAAACACAAGCCACACCACCGTATGGTGGTAGCGTTGGTTGTTGTTGGTAATGCCGCCAGCCACGGCGACATTGGTAGGGTAAGACAAGAACCAGATAGGGTAAGACAAGAACCAGATAACAGGACCTTCGCAGATCCTTCAGAACCGATTGAGGAAGTGCAAACACAGGACCTTCGCAGATCCAGTAGGGTAAGACAAGAACCAGATAGGTATCTTGGGTTTCTAGTCTCTCAAGACAGCGGAGACTTGAATGAACCAACATCCTATGGAGAAGCTGTGTCAGGCAATGAGTCTGAACAATGGCAGGAAGCCATGAAGGCCGAGATGCAATCCATGTACGACAACCAAGTTTAGGAGTTGACTGATTTGCCATAACACTATAGAGCTGTTGGACGCAAATGGGTTTTCAAGAAGAAAACCGACATGGATGGGAATGTACACACTTTCAAGGCCAGACTGGTCGCAAAAGGGTTCACGCAAACTCATGGTATCGACTATGATGAAACCTTTTCACCAGTGGCCATGCTAAAATCAGTTAGGATTCTAATGGCCATTTCAGCGTACTTTAACTACGAGATCTGGCAAATGGACGTCAAGACAGCCTTTCTGAATGGAAAGTTAACAAAAGACGTCTATATGGAACAACCAGAGGGGTTTGAAGATCCTAAGAATCCTGATAAGGTGTGTAAACTGCTAAAATCCATTTATGGATTAAAGCAAGCATCTCGAAGCTGGAATTTACATTTTGACGAGCGAATCAAAGAATTTGGTTTCGCGAAAAGTGAGTTCGAGCCGTGTGTTTACACTAAGTTCATTGGAGCATAGTAACCTTCTTGGTCTTGTACGTAGACGACATTCTACTCACAGGAAACGATGTACCAACTTTACAGAGTGTAAAGAGTTGGTTAAGCAAATGTTTCCAGATGAAAGACTTGGAGAAGCCGCTTATATACTTGGCATAAAGATCTACAGAACCAGATCTAAGCGGCTTATCGGACTTAGCCAAAGTACATACATTGATAAATCCTGAAGAAGTTTAGGATGGATGAATCCAAGAAAGGATTTATCCCGATGCAACATGGCATAGTGTTAAGTAAAACACAATGTCCTGTTTCTAGTCAAGATCCAGGAGAAAATGAAATCGGTTCCATATGCTTCAGCAATTGGATCGATTATGTATGCCATGTTATGTACCAGGTCCCGATGTTGCTTACTCAGTAAGTGTTACGAGCAGATATCAACAGAATCTAGGAGAACCTCACTGGTGGCTGTCAAGAACATTCTCAAGTACCTGAGAAGGACGAAAGACATGTTCTTGGTCTTTGGAGGATCTGAGGATGAAATCAGCGTCACAGGATATTCTGATGCTAGTTTCCAGACCGACAGAGATGATTTTAGATCACAGTCGGGGTACGTTTTTACCCTAAACGGAGGCGCGATCTCGTGGAAGAGCTCGAAGCAGGACACGATTGCAGATTCAACTACAGAAGCAGAGTACATTGCAGCATCTGATGCGGCAAAGGAAGCTGTCTGGCTGAGGAATTTTCTGTCGGATCTCAGAGTGGTTGCCAATATCTCTAGACCGATTGATATATTCTGTGATAACTCTGGAGCCGTAGCGCAAGCAAAGGAACCTAGAGAGCATCACAAGTCAAGACACGTGCTCAGAAAATATCACCTTATCCGAGAGATTATTGGAAGAGGAGATGTGAGAATATGCAAGATTCCAACAGATGAAAATGTCGCAGATCCGCTGACAAAGCCACTAGCAAGGGTGAAGCATGAGGCACATGCAAACTCCATTGGGATGCAGTACCTGGACGCCAGTAGCTAGTTTTTTAGTTTATTAATTATTACTATAGTTTAATTTAGAACAATTCAATCATGTAAAGTTCTTGATTTAATAAATGGAGGTTTTAATTCATGATTGTTTTAAATTAACTATTTTTCGCATATTTAATGTATCCATGATTTTACAAAGCTTTTGTATGAAATCTAAATTTCCGTAGCCACTTATTGAAATGGGAATTTCAATAGGGAGTTTAACGCTATTATAAATACTTGATGATTTATTCGAAGGAGAGAATAAAAGCACAAGTGATGTGACCAAGTATTTATAGATACTCAACAGAGTGCTTGGGTATTGGAAGTGACCAGTATCAAGTCTGCTTCATGGAGCACCAGTCATAAGCATTGACTTGAAAGGTTGTCCTTAGACCTGAGATATTTGGTTTGGGAACACGAGGACTACTGTACTCTTAGTGCGTCCTAACGCTGCACCGTAACAGGGCGGTCATACGGGACGTGACTAGATGCAGCGGAAGTCGTGGATCCAAATGCAAGTAGTCAAGAAGGGATTTGCACCTCTTTCCAAAGAGAGATATTTCCGGGCCCCTTGACGATTAAGATTGGCAGAAAACGCGTGGCCACGCTCGGATAAAATAACAAGTGTTATTTAGTAATATCCGTTACTGCAGGCAATCGAAATCAGAGTCAAAAATACTTGAATTTGAGAAATGAATCCTCCACTCCATGTCTCAAAAACATTTTAGAAATATCGCGTGCAAAAGGAATGAACCTGTGTACAAATTCAAGCATGAATTGTATCTCTTGATATAAGAGATCTTATAACCTGGTTAACCTAAGTGTCTGGCTAGGGACCTCCTTAGGCTAATGGTGACAGTACAGTTACATGTCTAGCACAAGTGGGAGTCTGTTAGGATTATGTGCGAGACAGTAACAAGGTTACCGTGTCCAATGTTATAAGACACTAGTAGGTCGCACCGCTGCACACAAATTAGAGAACAGTGGATTTATCATTGTGATGAGAATAATTAATTTAGTATAAAATTAATTATCTGGGAGAAATAAATAATAAAAGTAATTTATTATTTATAGAGGATTAATTAATTAAGTAAATTAATTAAAAGAGTTTAGATGGGCTTAAAGTCCAATGGGCTTTGATTAGATATGGACATTACCATATTTATATATATATATATATATATATATAAATATGGTAAAGCTATCAGTTTCATAATTATTGAATCATAATTTCCTTGAAAGCCAAGAAACTCTCTCCTCCCTCTCCCTGCCCCTTTTGATCGACGGCTACAACACACAACCAGTCGAGGTTGTTTTTCTGATAAATTCCTGGTGGTCTAGCAGCTGGTTCTCAGATCGTGTCAGTAGCGGTGTATCCCTGCTTGCAATCCGGTAGATTATTCGTAAAGGTAAACACCTAAACATCCTTGTTTGTATCTGTGTGGTTTGGATTGGATCCGGCTCTTGGGGATCAGTTTTTGTTATCCGCTGCGCGTCTGTACGCCATGATCCCCAACACTATCTTCTTTTAGTTGTTGTTTATGGATCTTTTTTAGCTTCCTCAACTCCCTTTTCCTTGCTGACTCAAAGTTGCCACTGGAATCACTATCAAAATCTTCAAAGTCCATTGGTGAATCACATGTTTCTCCTAATTCATCCTCACTTTAGCTGTTTCATTACCCACCCACTCAGCTTCCCAATCAACATTCTCATGAAAGCTACTCATGTCTACTTCAGCCATGTAGTCAAACTCATCATCATCAAAAGTAAACCCAGTATCATCTGAATCTTCACTACTGGACTCATCAGTATGGGCAATTGTTTTCTCCTTCTCACCAACCCTTTTGTCCATATCTTTACCTTCCTCATTCCCTTTCCCAAAAACACTACAACCCTCTCCAAAAAATGGATCAAATTCATCTAAAGCACTATAATCAAAGTCATCTATACCTTCTGCTACACCACCCACCCCTTGTGCCTTACCTTCTCTTATACCTTCATTCGTATCCACAGCCATACCTTCATTCCCTCCCACGGCCTTACCTTCATTCCCTCCTTGATGATCTTCTTTGTCATACCATTCTAAACATAAATTTTTTCTACTTTTACTAGACCCAGACCCAGCCTCAACGGAATGATCATCATCAGGTAACTCCTCGATGATAACTTTTTTTGGTGAAGGTGACATAAAATAGGTTTTCAAGTTTGTCTTCCCATGTTCAACATAACATAATCACATGATGCTTTGGAACATATTTTAACTCTATAACATCTTGATCACAAGCAAAAGCATGAAGGCCAAAATCTAGGTCACTATTTGGTATCAGAAAATGGTAATACATCATGTAAGTACCTGGGTAACCTAGTTCTTTCACCATCACATTTACCTCATGGATTGATAGCTCATCAGGGTCTACCAAATCAATGAAAGTTTCCCTCCCATTCAAGTATTGCCTTCCTGAAGTACTCCTAGAAAAAACCCCACCATGATGAAACTTGAATGAAAAGTATGTGGGATATAAACCTGTCAAAGGATTTAAAGCAAAAATCAACACCATTGTTCAATGTATACGAAAGCATTAAAAAAACCTAGAAAACCCACATACCATATATCTCTTCTGGAACGAACTCTTCAAATCGTGATCGAATGGACCACACCATTGTTCAATGTGGAAGATTTCAGTGTTATCAAGATCATATAAGGTTTTGGAAGCTTTTAGATTTAGGGTTTTTGTTAAAGATGAATGGGTTTGAGAGGTGTGATGGTAGTAAGATGAAGTTGAAAAGGTTTGATCAGACAGAAAGAGATAAGGACGTCAGGTTAATTGGGAGGGAAAGAAGCCAAAAAATGAAATGTCTAAATACCCTCACGTGCAAAGCATGTGGGGCTGTGGTAACGGCATAATTTCAACGGGTTAGGATGAGGGACGTAAACCGTTGAAAGGTTTGGAAAGTTAGGGACAAAAATGTTGAAACAAAGGTTAGGGACGAAAACTGTTGAAATTGTCAAACGTTAGGGACCAAAATTGAAATTTACTCTAAAATCAATAAAGAAACTAAAAAGTAACAAAACATGAACTATGTTATTTGAGAATAAAAAAAAGAGTAAAATACATTTTTGGTTCCTATGGTTTGACAAAAGTCTCACTTTTGGTCCCTACAGTTTAAAAAGTACACATTAGCCCATGCAATATGGTATTTTGTCCGATTTTGGTCCCTGAGGCCATACACCGTTAACCTTGTGCCGTTAAGGCACATCACGTGTCCCCCACGTGGGGGCATTTTCGTTTTTTCAAAATTGATGCCTTATTATAGCCGTTGCAAAACCCCACACCCAATTTCACTATTACTTTTATCTCTCTTCTCTCTATCCTCACTTCTCTCTCTTCTGTATCTTCTTCTTCAGTAAACAAGAGAACAAGCTTCAGCCATAGTGCTTTGTGATTGTGGCTACCCTACGAGTGTGCGAACTTCGTGGACTAACAATAACCCATGAAAAAGGTTCTATTGTTGTTCAAACCCAGTAAGAACCCTATTTTTTGTTGAATTTCATCTCCTAAAAGTATTAAGAACCCTAATTTTGTCCTCAATTTTAATTTGACAAGCTACGAATTGTGGTTTTGTTCGATGGCTAAACAAACCAATGTGTCCACGTGCTATGCAAGTCATTCTGGGTTATTGAGGAGCAAGAACCTTTTTGAAGCCAAGTTAAGTGACAAGATAATTGAAGCACGTAGGTGGAAGTTGATGTTGATCAGTAGTTGGATGTTGTTCTTAATTATTTTCTTTTTTTGGTAGTTTAGGATGTTCACTAGGTTTTGGATGTATTGTTCTCTAGTTTTGGAAAACAGAGTTGTATTTGGGTTTGTTTTATAATGGAAAACAAAGTTGTATTTGGGTTTTGGTATTTTGTGTTTATGTATGACTTCTTAAACATAGTTTAGTAGAGTACTTCATTAATCACTTTCATTAAGCCAATAGCAATTTCATTAACCATTACATAGAAACCAAAGACATAGTAAACATGGAATAAGAAGCATACTAAACCAACCCACACTAAACCAACCCACACAACCATTAATTTGTTTTCTTCACATGGAACACCACATGGTAGTGGCCCAACAATGGATTCTTAATATGCTATCTGACAGAGCCTGAACTTCACCCAAGAGTTGGTTGTTATGTTGTGTTCTTCCATGAAGACAAAATATCCTTTTATTACCACATGATTAGGAATGATGTCCGGCCTTCTCTTATCTTCATGCACAACCATTTGCATGTGATAGCGGGTTCCAACCAACGATAAGTAAACACTCGTTATGGTTATCCAACCTCCATATCCTTACAAAACTAGCTGGAATGGTCTGAAAATAAAAGACACTGAATTCAAACAACAAATTGAAGACCAATGCATGATTATAAAGGATATGGAGATGTTAAAAATGCTTACCATACGGCCATTGTTAACAATATGTTTCTCAAACTGCATCATGAAGTATGAATATGCTACTTTTGATGGCGACATTTTACCACCATTTTGCAAGAAGAAAAGAAAATGCTTTGATTTGAATATGAATTTGCTACTAATGCTTTTTGTATGAAAATGCAAGGCTTATATGGCCTATTTATAAGCATGTAAATGTGAGAAGTGGAAGCAATAATTCAATGCCATTTCTTGGAAAAATGAAAGCTTTGGAGTGTAGCTAAGTGATGTGTAGTCATATCCAAATGACTACACAATATATGCTGCAAAAGTAACTACACAAGATACAAAACATGCTGCAAAAGAATCTTAATTGGAAAGACATAAATACCCTTCACATTGGAAAGAGAGATAGGTGCACTAAACAACACTACACAACAACTCTACTTTACCATTAATTGGTGGACTAAACAACACAAACAAAAACTGTTCTTTAGCTCAAGACCAAACCTTAAATAGCATTAATTGGTGCACTAAATATAACTACCAAACAACAGTACCAAAAGGATACTTTAACATTAATACTACCATTGTCTTTGGCATATCAGTTCCTATAGCAGACTACCAAACCAAACCAAAACAACCAAAAAGTGTTCAAAGTTTACCAAAATAACAACCAAACCATAGTTTACCAAAATAACAACCAAACCAAAGTCTGTTCAACCTCTAACTTCTTGTCCTTTGTAGGTCCTTGAGTTATGACCTCTCTGTTATACTTCTTACATGTCACTGTCTTCCCACGCCTTAGCAGCTTTGATCCAGTCACAATGAGTGGCTTAGTTCTTGTGCACTCTTTCTTCTCTTCTTTTTTGGCCTCCCAATTTGAGTGTGATGTGTAGGTGCAGTAAGAGTAGTGGCATAATCTGATTGAGGCAAATGGTCTCTACCACTGATTGGCTCAATGTAGAATGAATAAACCTTCTTCCATGTACTTAACCAATAACACTTATGTACCCACCTCTCTGGTATGTCAACATCCTCTCCATTTGCCTACATAAACCATATACAAGCCACAACATTCGTACAAGAATGCCTGTTAACTCCCATTTCCTACAAGTGCATTCCTTCTCAGAAGGATTAACAACACATTGTTCATTCCAGGGACCATTCACTTGATACTTGGGCCCTCCACTCCATAAGACTGTATATCCACATGCTTGTGACTTCACTTCTTCCAAGAGCTTTGTTGCTGTGGGAGTTAGGATTCCTTCACTTTTGGCAATCACCTTCTTCACATTCACAATCCTTTTCATCAAGTACTCCTTAATGTACTCCAGACACATGATTATAGGCTTGTCTTCCATCAATGAGTTGTCTGTTAAAGACCTCACACATGTTGTTCAACACAACATCATAATGGGCTCTACCTGTGCACATACAAAACAGGGTATATCTTAATTCACTTTCCATGAAGCTAACCAACAGAAAAATACAAAACAGGGTATGAATTTACCTATAAAGTGAGATCTAGTCCATGTATGTGGTGGGATTTCTTTTAACCAATCACACGCCTCTCTGTTTTAAAGTCGTTAGTTGAGTCATGGATCTACTAAATTGGTTAACAATAGTGGCTGTAGCACACTTCCACAACAGATCTTTGTATTCCTTTCCTTTCCATGTTTTCTTCATATTCTCATGTATGTGCCTCAAGCAAAACATGTTCTCTGCACTTGAAAACACCTTAGCAACTGCTGGTATGATACCCTACAAGAAAATGCTTAACACTACTCAATAGATCTAAAATAGATTTATAATAAGAAAATGCTTAACACTTAAAGTAAATCAGTACCTTTTGTCTGTCAGAAATGAAGGTAAAGTTAGAGTTTGTATGTAACTCTAAGTCATCTTTCAAGTATTCCAAAAACCAACTCCATGAATACTGTGGTTTCAGCCTCTACAATTGCATAAGCAAGTGGATAAGTCCCAATGTTTGGATCTATTCCTACAACAGTCAAGATCTGACCAGGATAAGGACCTTTCATAAAAGCCCCATCTAGACCCAACAACTCCCTGCCAATGGCTTTGAACCCTTTCTTCAGTGGACCAAGACATATATAAATCCTCTTGAACTGTCTCTCTGTTGAGTCACTGAATCGTTGAGGTTCAACCTCAAGCTTCACTGTTGTACCTGGATTTCCTTCTTTAGCTCAAGAACATAGTCTCTTAGTAAAGGGTATTGGGCATTATAAGTGCCTTGAAGTCTTTCCATAACTTTTGACTTTGCCCTGAATATCTTCTGCTTGGAAAGATGCAATTGAAGCTTGCCTTGAAGTTGTTCTTTTAGGGCTCCAATGGGGATATTTGGGTTATGGGGATATTTGGGTTAGGGGCAATTGTTCCCTCCATTTGTGTTGAGAGAAATGTAGATGTGCACTATTTTATTTTTTTGCTTTGAAGGCATTTATGGACATCATTTATGTTTTTACCACCCATGTTTTGTCTTCACCACTAGTAGACACATGTAGAACCCAAGGGCAGATAGGTCCCTCATCTTTTTTAATTGTTGACTTTGACTGGCTACTTTCACCAACCCCTTCATTGCAAATTGGAACCTTACCCTTGCATATAACCCTCATCCTATAACTGTCATTCTTTACTATTGCAAGATCTCTTCTTGTTTCAATTGAATGTTTGGCAACTCTCTTTTTAATCTCCTTTTTATTTCCAAAGACTCTGCCTAACATAAAAGTGTATACTCACTTCTATATCTTGATGCTCCTTTCTTACTTCTCTTAGCTTATCCTTCCTAGGACCCTCTAAGTCTGAATCATCTGTACTGTAAAATGCATCAACTTCAAACTAATCATCTTCTTCAAACCTCTTATCCTCAACTAACTCATCCTTACTACCCAACCATTCAATATTCCAATCTATGATGGAACTAAAGTTTGACATGTCTACATCAACATCAACCATTTCCTCTTCCATGTAATCTGAATAAGCACTATCATCTTCTAAAATAGGACCTTTTCCCAAACTTGCTTCTTTCAAAGGTTCATCCCGTATACTTGTTTCTTCCACAGGTTCATCCTCTAAACCCCAAAATGCATCAAAGTCTTCATCAAGCCTAGATTGTTGTTCCAGGTTAGTCTCAAACTCTCTATCAATAACTGGCTCATCAACCTCTCTATCACTAACTGCCTCATGAACCCTTGGTGTATATTCCTCTATCCCAATCCACTCCAAAGCTAACCTCTTTTTGGATGAGCTACTTCCTTATTTCTTAGACTTCAATGTTGACTGAGGAATGACAACATTTTCATCAGGAAGTTCCTCAATCACAACCTTTTGTCCACTTGGTGACTTGTTGTAGGTAAATACAGTTGTGATAATTTGCTCTATGTATACCTCAATCACCTTGGTAGTTAAGGTGTATTTGATCAGGTTCAACACATCTTGATCATTACCTAAGGCTCTAAGTCCAATATCTAGGTTACATTCAGCGGTAAGAAAATGGTAATACATGGGATATTTACCGGTGTAACCAAGTTCCTTCACGATTGCGTCAATCTCATGAACACGTAGCTCATCACCATCTACCAAATCAACATAGCTGATCTTGCCTTGTATATACTACCTTATTGGTCGCTTTGTAAACAACCCACCATGATGTATCTTCAATGTAAACAGTTCGGGGTAATGCTCTGCAAAATCAAAACAAATGTCAACTTTGATACAAAATTTTATACAATGACAACAAGTATAAACATCATTCAACATCAAAAAATTAAGAGAAATTATATTTCCTCCTACTTTTTTAGCCTACTCTTCCTCCTACCCACTTCATCATATGACAAGTGTTCAAATTTATGAATTATATGAAGAAAGAGAATAAGTGCATTACACTTGTCAAATGATGAAGTGGGTAGGAGAAAGAGTAGGCTAAAAAAGTAGGACGAAAAATAATTTCTCAAAAATTAAAAAAACACCAACAAGTTACTTACTATAAACATCTATAATATCAAAATCTTCATATACTCCCCTAATCCTCCACATTGCAATCGGAATTCTTGAGAGTAAACCAACAGCAGTAAAATGAGGGTTTTAATCGGATTTGGGGATTATATCTTTGTGTATGTACGGTTAATAAAGAATAAGGCTTTATAAATGAGAAGGCTATAAGACATCAAATTTGAAAAGACGAAAATGGCCCCACGTGGGGGCACGTGATGTGCACTAATGGCACAAGGTTAACGGCGTATGGCCTCAGGGACCAAAATCGAAGAAAATAGCATATTGCAGGGGCTAATGTGTACTTTTTAAACTGTAGGGACCAAAAGTGATACTTTTGTCAAACCACAGTGACCAAAAATGTATTTTACTCTAAAAAAATATAAAGAATTGTCAAGTATAAGGAGCAAAAAAGTAATTTAGTAAAGCATTTTAACAATTTAGATGGAAGGATGAAAGCGGAATAAAAACAAAAACTATAGGGATGAAAAAAATAGTTTTTAACCATCAGAGATGAAAAACATCATAAAGGTCAAAGCACAAGGACGAAAACCATAATTTATTTTATTATTTTATTAATTTTTTGTCTAACAAACATAAGGTATTTGAAAATGGGATATGTTTAAGGAAAAAGTAGCGATCTTTAGAAAGAATATAATGATGGCATTTTTGTAATTTAGACAACTTTGAGGGTCAAATCCATTTTTTTCCTCAAAATTGTATGGTATTATAATTTTATGTGATGTTTGTTAATTGTTCATTTAAAATAACGGGTTATTTTTACTACAGTATGGAAACCTATTAAGTTGATAAATGTTTATTAATTTGTTTTTACGACAGCATTGGTCAAGCCGAACGACATCACTAGAAATTCGTAGTGTCCATATCTCGTCCGAAATGTGGTCTTCCGTACGTCGTCCTCTTTCAGCCTTACTTGATGATACCCGGATCGTAGGTCGATCTTCGAAAAACACCCGATATCTTGGAGTTGATCGAAAAGGTCGTCGATCCGAGGAAGGGGATACCTATTCTTTACCGTCACTTAATTAAGTTCGCGGTAATCGATGTACATCCGCATTGAGCCATCTTTCTTCTTGACGAAAAGGACCAGTGCTCCCCACGACGATGAACTCGGCCGTATAAACCCTATTTCTTAAAGTTCTTGTAGTTGCGTCATCAACTATTTCATCTCGTTTGGGGCCAAGAGGTACGCGTGCTATTGGAGCCGCTCCTGGCCGTAAGATCAATGTGAAAGTCTACTTGGCGTTCCGATGGTAATCCAGGCAAATCCTCCGAAAAAACGTCCGAAAATTCGCGTACCACCTCGACATCAGCAATTCCTTTCTTCTCTAACTTGGCATCTATGACGTAGGCTAGATACGAGGTACATCCCTTAGCTAGGCCTTTTTGTGCCATGAGTAACGAGATGGTTGCATTGGTGCCTTTCCTTTTCTCTCCGTAGATTATGATCATTCCTCTGCAAGATGTCAGTATTGTGACCATCTTCTCGCCACACCATGTGTGGGCTTTGTGTTCGGTCAACCAATCCATGCCTATGACTACGTCGAAACACCCAATGGTCATGGGTATGAGGGTTGCAGTAAAAGGTTCTCCTTCTAATACTAATGTGCACCCCTCAAAACAATCTCGAATAGTTACAAGGTATCCATCCACTACTTCTACTATTAGTGCATCAGGTAAGGCAGTGGTAGGCATAATGAATTTCTTACTAAAGGAGTCAGTTACGAAAGGATGATCGGAAACCCAAATCGAATATAAACAAGCGCATGCATGGAGTTAACGAGAAACGTACCCGATACTACATTGGATGCCTCTCTCGTCTCCTCGGCAGTCATCTGGAAGGCTGGCTCGGCGCCCTCGGCGGGTTATCCTCTCTTGCAATGGGTCCCACTTGAAGCTCCAGTTGGTGCCCTCGTCAACTTTGGAAATTCATTTTGAAAGTTGCCCCGGTTCCTTGCATTCGTAACAAACCGACATACGGTTACACAGTCTCGAGCTAGATGGCCTCGCCTCTCATACTTCCCGTAACTAAGTAGGGGATCGTGACGACACGACCCATGATGCTTACTTTGATACCTATTGCACTATCTAGCCTCATTTTGATTCCCACCCCATTTTCCGTTGTGAAAAGTCTTGATTGGTCGGGCTGGTACGGTAGACTACTCTCCTTTCCTCTTTTGCCCGACTTGGTAGCGCTCCTCTCGGGCTTGGGTGATATCATCTTCCATTCGTAGCGACTCTTTAATTCCTTCATGCAAGGTGGTAACCCTTGCAATTCTAACCACCATTTCATCTCAGCCGGTAGTCCACGTACGTAAGCTTTTATCTTCGCCTTTTCATCGGGAGCCAAATACTCCACCAATCCCAACTTCTCTGGAAACTGTTTCACATAGTACGAAACAGGTAAGTTGCCCTTCTTCATCTCTCGAAACTCCTCTTCGATTTTGTCAAGGGCACGTTCGCTACAATACTTCTCGAGCATTTTCGTCTTGAATTCGCTCCACGAGAGTCCAGCTAACACTCCCGATGTGAGAGAAGAACGGGTCAAGTTCCACCACGTTAGGGCCTCGCCCTTGAGGAGATGTGAAGCGAACTTGACTCGTTGGGAGTCATCACATTCACGGCGTCAAAGGCCATCTCCATCCCTCGAACCGAATACAAGCATGTTATTGGCTCGTTACATCAGGCGAACTCGGGTGGTTTGCATCCCAAGAACTAATGTAAGAACACCCTTTCGCCTTTTCCTTTTCCTTATCCCCGGTCATCCGCGTTCCTTCCGCGACCACAACCACTTCCGCATCCTCAGAACCATTATCAGTATTTTCTCCCATTGCCTCATGATGTCGATGACTAGCGTCTCGGTCCTCCAACATCTTCACGAAAGACTCTTGTTGCTTAGTCATGGCATCAGTAACGACCCTCATCACGTTGTCGAAGATTTGAGTCTCCATGGTTGGTTCGGTTATTACGGGTATGGGTCACGTAGATGAACTCTCAACATTTGGGCACTCCCACCGTCCACCGCGGGTGGTCTCGGGGGAACCGGGTTTGTCTCTTCCACCCAAGTTTGGTCAGCCGTGGAGGCAACGACTTCCATGCTATGGGATCGGTTCTTGGTTGGCTCCGAGTATAAACCATCACACTGTAACACCTATGAAAAAAAGATGAGAATCGACTATTCATACGTACTATAACATTTATCATTTTCATAACAATAGTTATTCAAAAATACTTGCGTAACAATGCATTCATACATCAGTAGCTAAGTGATCTATGAACAATTATACATAAGAATTTTCGTCACTACCATCATAAATCTGACCAGTGTATTTCAGTAGATCCTAACACTCTCCCCACGTAAGACTTTAGCCAAGGTAGGTGATAACTCTCTAATTTGAGAGTTATTTAGTGTCAAATAACCTCGTTTTGTATATATTTTTATACCCACTTTGCTCTCTTTCTTTCTTGTTGGACTAAAATGTTTTGAAAAGGTTTTGATAAACACAAAAGATCAAGTTTGATGTAAAACGGCCTAAAAGCTCAACAAATCAGTCCAAATCTCGAAAGCAGTCCAAAAGCTCTCCAACAGTTCAAGGTTCAAAAATGCAGAAGACCCCTTTGTGTCACCACTGAGGGGAACGATTTTTACTTAGCTTTTGGAAATTCTGAAGAGGCATATATACTGCAAGTGGCCCACATGGAAAATAAAGATGAAAATTCTGAAGAGGCATGTACGCTGCAAGTGGCCCACATGGAGAATAAAGAATTGATCTAAAGAGATAACATGGCTTCTATTGGATGCATCTATACCCATGGATTATATCCATGGGTTATGTTTCCTTATAAATAGAAGTCTTTGCTTTCTCAATAAGGACACACCAGCTCTGCTACTGCTTCTTCCTTTCTTCTTTTTTTCGCTCCCAGGCTTCATCTTGGGGGATTATCTGTTTTCTGTTCCTGCTTTTATTTACTGTTAAATTTTAGCTAACTCTTTATATGCTTTCTAGTTATAACTGTTAACTTGCTTTATTTTATTTCTCGTATTGTACCTTTTTATTCCGTACTTAATTATCATGAAGTTAGTTTCTAAATCTAATCTTATTATGTCTTTTATTTTAGGCTAAACCCTTTAATGGGTGTGGGTGTGAGTTTATTTTAAAACTGCGTAGACAACACTTGGGTGTTGTCGTTATTTCCAAATATTAAGATTAGTTATTTAAACCGATACGTAATTTCGATACAGATAAACCGATCATTTGATGTGTCGTGTTAGACCTTAGATCCAGAGATGGGCGGGTCCGAAATACGGTTTAGATAATGCACAAAGAGCTCGAGAGGGCCTTTGATAATCACGCAGAGATGCGGAGTTCTGCATGGTTTGTTAAGGTTCAGTAAGCCGGTCGGGATGTATATCACAAGGAGAGTTGGGTATAAATCCCCATACTCGGCGGAACGAGATTTATTTTAATCTACTTATAAAAACCGGTAATCTTACGTTTGGGATAACGATAACTTCATAGCAACTTCACGGTATGTTTTGTAAAAACGTAGTTTCGAGAGATTTGGGTTTTTATAAATAATCCCATAACGTGAAGTTTCTAAACTCGTGTTATACTATGTTTTAAAATAAAAACTTACATCCACACCCTCTTTCTTCCTTATTAATCAAAAGTCTTCTTTTTCAGTTTATCACCATCAAACTCATCTCTTTATTTCAAAAACCACCAAGCATCAGAAGTTCATGAAAGTCTCAAGTTTTCTATAAAATCTCAGTCCCTGTGGAAACGAACATTTGGTATACTATCACTTTATTACTTATAGCGATCCCTTTGTCGGTGTATACTTGCATCCTCATTGTGGTGAAATTGTGACCACATAGTGGCACGCACGGTTTTTCACTATCAAGTTTTTGGCGCCGCTGCCGGGGACTTGGCTTTAATTTTAAACTCTGAGATATTTCATTCGAGCCTGAGTTGCTTGTCTTTGTTAAATAGCACTTTTCACGTTGTATGCCACGGCTGCAACACGGTGAACTTTTACCTCACGATCCGGAGATAGAACGTACTGTCAAAAGACGTCGTCGAGGTAGAACTGGTCGTAACCAAACATGGCTGGAAACCCACACCACAAGAGGAAACCACCATAACCATCGCCGATAACAAGGAAAGAGGAATACGTGACTATGCACTACCCGAATTTGAACAATTACAGTCAGGTATTTTGAAACCACCCGTGGATGCAACAGTACTTTTGAACCAAAGCCAGTAATGTTCCAAATGATATCGCTATGGGTCAATTTGCGGGGTTGGCATCAGAAGATCCGCACTTTCATTTAAAATCTTTTTTAGAAATGACGGATCATTTTCGTATTCGCGGGATAACAACCGAACACTTACGTTTGACACTTTTTTCTTACACATTAAAGGATCAAGCTAAGGTTTGGTTAAATTCCCAACCACCTCATTCAATCAACAGTTGGACAAGTTTGGCGGAAAAATTTTTAAAAAAATATTACCCGCCAACAAGAAATGTTAAATTCAGAAATGAAATTTTGATGTTTCAACAGTATGAGGATGAGGCAGTCTTGGATGCATGGGAGAGATTTAAAGAACTACTTAGGAGATGTCCTCACCATGGAATTCCCCATTGCATCCAAATGGAAACGTTTTATAACAGTCTTACTTTTGCTGCAAAAGGTAATTTAGATGCAACACGGGTGGTGCTTTTCTTTCCAAAACATACACTGAAACTGTAGACATTTTGGAAAAGATTGCTAAAAATAACACAGATTGGTCAAACCCACGCGCCTTAGCACCTAAAAGATCATCGGAAATTAATGAGAATGATGCCATTACCACATTAAACGCACAAATTTTGGCTTTAACCAACTTGGTGAAAAATAATTTGAATATCAATGAGACAAACCAAGTACAAGCTTTGACATCTTCTGAAAAAGAAATGTGCGTATTTTGCGGGAATAAATATACTTATGAGAATTGTCCGAACAACCCAGCATCAGTAAATTTTGTTGGAAACTATTCCAAAAATAGCCCGTTTTCACAAACATACAACTCAAACTGGAGAAATCATCCGAATCTTTCATACAAAAATCCAGGACTTCAGCCCCCCGGGGCAAGTCATTTTCAAAACCAACAAAATCCCCTGGGATTTCATCAAGGTGCACCTCAAATTTTTCAAGGTGGGCAATCCTCACAAATGCACCAACAAAGGTCTCAAAATGCATCAGATGGCAATGGTTCAATTGAATCTTTGCTAAAAGGTTTTATAAATCAAACCAATGCAACTTTGAGAGGCTTTGAAACCCAATTGGGACAATTTGCAAATGAATTGAGAAACATGCCACCTGGCACTCTGCCAAGTGACACATAAACCCCTAAGGGTAAGGAACATGTTAAGGCAGTGACAATTGTTGAAATTGGACCCGAGATAATGTCAACGGAACAACCATGTCACACTGAAACAAGGCATGCATTTGATAAAGAAAACTTTCCAGGACTGTTTTCAATTGTTGAGACCCCACAGGAGCAGAGTCTGTCCCCAAAACAGCAACTTTGCCCAGTTCAAATGCTGCTGAAACTCCAGTTCAGACTGTTCAAAAGTCAAATCAACCAGTAGTGGATCTGAGAGAATTACCTTTTCCTCAAAGATTGAAAGCCAAAAATATGGATACTCAGTTTAAGAAGTTTTTGGACATCTTTAAACAGCTCCATATTAACATACCTTTGGTAGAAGCTCTCGAGCAAATGCCAAATTATGTTAAATATTTGAAAGACATTCTTAATAAGAAAAGGAGATTGAGCGAATTTGAAACTGTGGCTTTAAAAAAGAATGTAGTGCACTTCTCACTTGTAAGATCCCTCCAAAACTCAAAGACCCGGGAAGTTTCACCATCTCGTGTTCCATTGGAGGGAAGGAAGTCGGACATGCTCTTGTGACTGGGCAGGACTCATGCCTGTCGGTTTTTAATAAATTGGAAATTGGTGAAGTTTGGCCGACGACCGTAACTTTACAATTAGCCGATAGATCCATTGTTTATCCGAAGGGTAAGATTGAGGATATTTTAGTCCAAGTCGATAAATTTATCTTTCCGGCTGACTTTTTAGTGTTGGAATTTGAAGCCGATAGGAGTTGTCCCATCATTGTAGGACGACCATTTCTTGCAACAGGAAGAGCCTTGATTGACGTTCAAAAAGGCGAGCTAACCATGAGGGTCAACGACCAACAGGTAACCTTCAACCTGTTCAAAACACTTAAGTATAATGGGAACTTTGAGGATTGTTCTGCCATTTATACTTCAAGTGATGATTTGGAAATAAACTCAATCAGCTGTCCCCTCAGTGGTGACAATCTCACCACAGAGGTGAACTGTGCTGATAATTTTGAAAATACAGAACTTGAAAACACAGAGGTTGAAGTGTTAGCTGTTTTTGAACAGTTGGATTTTAGTGAAAGATCTGTCCAACCACCATCCATAGTTAAGGCACCCGATTTGGACTTGAAACCTCTACCATCACACCTTAAGTATGCTTATCTCATGGAGGAAGATAAATTGCATGTAATTATATCCTCTAACTTAAGTTGTGAACAGGAAGAGAAATTAATTAAACTGTTACAAAACCATAAGAAAGCCATTGGGTGGACAATAGCAAACATTAGAGGAATAAGCCCGACACTTTGTCAACACAAGATAATTTTGGAAGAAAATAGCATTGGCAAAGTGCAACCACAAAGACGACTAAATCCCATCATGAAAGAGGTCGTTAAAAAAGAAATCCTTAAGTGGCTAGATGCGGGTATTATATACCCCATTTCTAGTAGCGGTTGGGTAAGCCCGGTACAATGTGTACCAAAGAAAGGTGGTACCGGTAATCACCAACGAGAAAAATGAACTTATCTCGACGAGAACTGTGACCGGGTGGAGAATTTGCATGGATTATAGACAATTGAACCTAGCCACCAAAAAGGACCATTTCCCTTTGCCCTTCATAGATCAGATGCTAGATCGTTTAGCCGGAAAGGAATTTTATTGCTTTTTGGACGGATATTCTGGTTACAACCAAATTCACATTGCACCCGAAGATCAAGAGAAGACCACCTTCACTTGTCCCTTCGGAACTTTCGCTTTTCGGCGAATGCCATTTGGTTTGTGTAACGCTCCCGCAACATTTCAAAGGTGTATGATGTCAATTTTTTCAGACATGATTGAAGATACCATGGAAGTTTTCATGGATGATTTTTCAGTTATTGGCACATCGTTTGAAAATTTCTTGAAAATCTTAAAAAGAGTTTGGAACGTTGCGAGACACATGATCTGATTCTAAATTGGGAAAAGTGTCATTTTATGGTACAAGAGGGAATTGTTTTAGGTCACTTGGTTTCTAAAAGAGGTTTGGAAGTGGATAAGGCTAAAATAGAAGTAATAATGCAATTACCCGAGCCTAGCACGGTTAAAGGCATTAGAAGCTTTTTGGGACATGCAGGATTTTACAGACGGTTCATAAAGGATTTTTCAAAAATTTCAAAACCGCTCTGTAATTTACTCCATGTTGACCAATCTTTTGACTTCACTTCAGAATGTACAAAAGCTTTTGAGACTTTGAAAAAAACACTTGTTACGGCACCTATTGTCATTGCTCCTAACTGGGCCTTACCTTTTGAGGTAATGTGTGATGCCAGTGATTGGGCGGTAGGTGCCGTCTTGGGACAAAAAGTCAATAAAATCTTTCACCCCATTTACTACGCAAGTAAGACTCTAATTGATGCTCAGTTGAACTACACAACAACAGAAAAAGAGCTACTTGCCGTAGTATTTGCGTTTGACAGATTCCGTTCATACTTGATAGGTACGAAAGTCATTGTTCATACAGATCATTCTGCTATCAAATATCTTTTTAATAAAATGATGCAAAACCACGACTGATTAGATGGGTCCTGCTTTTGCAAGAGTTTAATATAGAGGTAATTGATAGAAAAGGAACTGATAATCAAGTAGCCGACCACCTTTCGAGAATTGAGGGAATAGTGTCAACTGGGGGTAATCATGCAATAAAAGAATTTTTTCCCGATGAGCATGTTTTGTCAATTCAACACCATTTTGAATCAAATGTTCCATGGTACGCGGATATAGCAAACTACCTTGCTAGTGGGCTTAAGCCGTATGGTTTAAATGGACAAAGGTTGAAAAAGTTTTTGTATGATTGCAAACAGTATTTTTGGGACGATCCTTCTCTTTTTAAAATTGGAGCAGATCAAATGGTGAGAAGGTGTGTCCCGAATTTTGAGATGAAAAACCTGCTGAGAGCCTGTCATGACTCTCCGTATGGTGGCCATTTTGTTGGCCAACGTACGGCAGCAAAAGTTTTACAAAGTGGATTCTTTTGGCCTACGCTTTTCAAAGATGCTTTCGAGTTTGTCAAAAGTTGTGATGCATGCCAAAGAACGGGGAATTTGTCCCAACGAAATGAAATGCCATTAAACAATATTTTGGAAGTGGAACTCTTTGAGTTTGGGGCATAGATTTCATGGGACCATTCCCTATGTCTTTTAATAACCAGTTTATCTTAGTGGCAGTTGACTATGTTTCCAAGTGTGTGGAAGCATCGGCATGTCCAAGAAACGATGCCAAGACAGTAATTAATTTTTTACAAAAGAACATCTTTGCGCGTTTTGGAACACCCCGCGCTTTAATTAGTGACGAGGGAACTCATTTTGTAAACAAAATGTTAAGTACTGTTCTTGAAAAGTATAACATCCGACATAAGATCTCAACGGCATACCATCCACAAACAAATGGTCTTGCCGAACTTTCAAATCGGGAAATTAAATCGATTCTTGAAAAAGTTGTCAAACCCGATAGGAAAGATTGGTCTCTTAAGTTGGATGACGCACTCTGGGCATACCGAACTACTTATAAAACACCATTGGGAATGTCACCATATAGACTGGTTTTTGGTAAAGCATGTCACTTACCGTTGGAACTTGAGTATAAAGCTTTTTGGGCAACAAAAGAACTGAATTTCAGTGAGAATGCAGTGGGAGAGAAAAGGAAACTTCAGTTGTGTGAGTTAGAAGAACTGAGATTTCATGCTCATGAGAACGCTAAAATTTACAAAGAAAAAACTAAATTTTGGCACGATCGTAGAATCATCAATCGAACTTTTGAAAAAGATCAACAAGTTCTTCTCTTTAACTCACGACTGAAGTTGTTCCCTGGTAAGTTAAAGTCACGATGGTCAGGCCCGTTCACAATCGCAGATGTTGGAAATTTTGGAACAGTTGATCTTGTGAATCCGCAAGATGGGAGTATTTTTAGGGTAAACGGACACCGGGTTAAGCATTTTCTCCCCGAGGGAATGCCTAAAACGGCAATCTAGGCAACACCTGAAAAATGCGAGAAAGTTTGTAAATAAATCCTTTGTTTTTTTTTCTTTGTAAATATTTTTATTTGTTTGTTTTAAATAAAAATAAAAGTAAAAAAATATATATATAATAAAATAAAGGGGGATTGAAGAGATATCTGTTAGTATGTTAAATGATAATGTCATATATATTTTTTTACTGACAAGAATTTTCAGGTAATCATTTAGATACATGTATGGATCTCAAACTCTTTCTTAGCTGAACAATATAATCAGTTTGAAATCCATAATTATCTTGTTGAAAGAAAAGCAATTCAAGTGTGTAAATACTTTCAAAGTTGAGGGCCATTGTTGAAAATCTTTTAAAAATCGCTTTCAACTAGCAAAACAAATTGAAGCTTTTTCAGTTCCTGACTTTTTCTTTCTCTTTCTTCGTCCCCACCAACCCTTTTATCTTCTTCTTCTTCTCGAACAAAACCACCACCGGCCACCTCCTTTACCTCCGACCACCATCAAACCAGCCCCGACCATGGCGCGCACCAAGGGCACCGCACGGCGGCCGACCCCTTCCCCCGACATTCCCGCCGCCTTCGCAAGTCGCACTGGCGAGGACGCCGTGGTGCGAACTCCGGCGACGCAGCCACCACATACCGCCTCCACTCCTCTCACCCACGGCGAACGACACCACCACCGCTGTTTCTCTCATCGCCGCACACACAGCCATGGCCACCGCCGCTACCGCCACCATCTCCGGCGAAATCCGGGTAACCCTAGCCCCGGCGGGTCCATCGTCACTCCCCGAAAAGCCTTCTATTCCAGTCGATGCTCCCACACTTCGATGATCAGCCCGACTAGCCGGACGTTTGTCATCATCTACGGGACGACGCAATCCGAAGACCCATCTTATACTCGAGCCATCACGGGTCTCGCGGCGGACCAAAACACAGGTCTGCTTGGTGACATTCTCAGCCCTCTCAATCAGGTAAACACAACTTCCTTTGTGATTCCGACCATGCCTAATTCGGTCGGAATCGAGAATCGCATGCAACTCCATGTACCGGAAATTTTGGTTCAAACGACAAATCTTTCGTACACGGCCGTCTTAACCACCACGTCCCCTATTGTGAATACTGTATTCACAGCTTTTGTTGATCCATTACATGGGATACAAATGAGACATCCTTCTGGATCACCTAGCGGCCCTTTGGGGATGGATATCAATCTTATGGGTGATGCCGAAGGAGAGACTTGGGATAATGAATTTATTCCGTTTGGTGATGATGGACAACGACCATCTACTGACGTGTCGAATCCGGGTATAAATGTTGGAAGTTTGTAGAATCTTGGTAGGGTACAATTTTCAGCCCCTGAACGGGCGCAAATCCAGTAGTTACTCAAACTGCTACTGTTTTGCAGACCCGAACGACGCGGAAAAGTTCACGGAGAGAGGGAAAAGAACCCATGGTTGAACAAGATTTAACCAATGACGAAGACCCGGATTATGATCTCGATCAAGATCCGAAGTTCGACCAACCACAACGAAAACGAAGGGCTTCCCGATCAAGGTTAGCCACGGCTGACTTTGAAGAAAGGCTTAGGTTGTTAGCAAACAACAAACCGCTAATTGAGCGCCCTTTTGATCGTAAACTTTTTCCAACCCACACACATATACCGCACCACCTCCAAGCCCATCGTTGGACAAACATGATACCCGATGTTTGTACGTATAACGAAACCATGCTTAGGGAATTTTATGCGAGGGTCGGGGTGTCACCTAGCAACTTAATTGAGGTTCGGGGGAGACAAATTGATTGGTCAAGTGCCGCGTTGAACGCAGCCCTTGGTCTCTCCCTGCCTTTTGTGTGTTCGTATAGCCAAATGACCATGGTTTCTCCGAGGTCACGGATGACCAAATCTTATCGGCTTTAGTCATACCGGGACGTGGGTTGACATTTGATCGTAGTCGGAAATTCCTTAACTCGAGTGATTTGAACCTTGAAGCCGCATTGTGGTTCCAATATATGAGACATAACATCAGTCCCACAAAGCACGATAACACGATATCACGGGATGGTTGTTCTTTGTTATATTGTATTTTGAGGGAACTTCCAATCGACGTTGGAGCTATAGCTCGTAACGCCATTTTGGATGTTTCCAAAAGACTTGGTTCTCGTTTGGTTTTCCCAGGTTTGCTCACAGAATGTTCACCACCGCCGGCGCACTACCACACCCGACGGATCAAGTAAGAATCAGAAATCAACAATCAACCAAACATCCGTCACCCGACGTACGCGTCTGTCCACGGCCTCTGAAGCACATTCCGGACTCCACCACCTCAACAGACGACCACCACGACCGCCCCGACAGCCGCCGAGACAGCCGCCGGACAGCCCCGCTGCTGCCGCCAAAACACCCACCGCGGCTGCATCCACCGCCGCCGCCACCTTCGCCGCTGCCGCCACGGGAGGGCCAGGACCCTCGGTGTATCATCCGTCAGCCGGGTACGGTTCCGAAGTATGGGTCGAGTTGTTGACGAATGCCATGTTAGATACGAACTCGAGGTTAGACGAAATTCTTAATGTTCAAAAACAGATTTTGTCTAACCAGACAACAGCTTGCAACAAGAGTGGCGAATTTGGAAACGCGAACGGAGACTTTTTGGGGATATGTGCGACATTAGACTCGGATACGCCGACGCCAACATCTTAGAGATGATCCATTCGAGGCTGCACATCTCCCGATACGCTTCCCGGAGGATTTGGCTCGACCGCCAGTTCGCATGCCGGTACCAAGAGCACCGGCCACCACCATGCAGACTACCGATCCGGTCACCACAGTGGCACCACAAGCAGGCACGATCGATCCAGACAGTCCCCTGCCTTTGGGCCTATCTCTGAATTTGGGCCAAATTCAGAAGCTTGATCACTTTTGGGTTTGTTAATACCTTGAAAAACATTTTCTTTTTTTGGTGTCATCTTTTGGGTATCGTGTGGTTATTTTGTTACAAAAACACTAATCCGTTTTTTTTTGGGATGTACTTATCGGATGCTTAGTGTTTGTATGACTTTGGATGTTATGGGTATTGACTATCTTTTGGTTTTATCTACGTGTGTATAATTTCAGGTTTTGTACGATTCTTGAATCTCATAACTCAACAGGTAAAGAGGACGCGGGCCGTCATTTCCGAACCTATACACATACCTTCGTTGCCAAAAGCCACAAATTAGCCAATGAGGGCATTGTACGGTTCAAAGTTTGGGGGTGAACGTTGTCTTGTCCCAAACACCACCATCGTTACCTTAGTTTTTAATCAAAAAAAAAATGTCTTCGTAAAATTGGGAGACCAACAAATGTATATATATATTTATGGAATAAATCAAAAGGCATAATGTTGTTAAAACCAAACAAATCAAAAACCATTATGCGCTCCGAATAAATGTGACCGAGAACCCGAACCAAAGACGAGATAAAATCTCAAAGAACTTTTTCGGACACAAGACAAGTTTGGGGGGACAAAAGTGACGAAACCACATACAGTAACCCTAAAGAAGACCCGCCGATTTATTCGTTGAGTTCTAAGATTCAAGAAGGAGTACGAAACACCATTCGGTTAGATAAAACGTCAATAGCCCGGTTGTAAATCTTCTTTTCTTTTCTTTTATCGTTTTTTTATTTCTTTTCTATTTTTGTCACTTGAGGCCAAGTAACATCTCAAGTTTGGGGGTGTGATAACTCTCTAATTTGAGAGTTATTTAGTGTCAAATAACCTCGTTTTGTATATATTTTTATACCCACTTTGCTCTCTTTCTTTCTTGTTGGACTAAAATGTTTTGAAAAGGTTTTGATAAACACAAAAGATCAAGTTTGATGTAAAACGGCCTAAAAGCTCAACAAATCAGTCCAAATCTCGAAAGCAGTCCAAAAGCTCTCCAACAGTTCAAGGTTCAAAAATGCAGAAGACCCCTTTGTGTCACCACTGAGGGGAACGATTTTTACTTAGCTTTTGGAAATTCTGAAGAGGCATATATACTGCAAGTGGCCCACATGGAAAATAAAGATGAAAATTCTGAAGAGGCATGTACGCTGCAAGTGGCCCACATGGAGAATAAAGAATTGATCTAAAGAGATAACATGGCTTCTATTGGATGCATCTATACCCATGGATTATATCCATGGGTTATGTTTCCTTATAAATAGAAGTCTTTGCTTTCTCAATATGGACACACCAGCTCTGCTACTGCTTCTTCCTTTCTTCTTTTTTTCGCTCCCCAGGCTTCATCTTGGGGGATTATCTGTTTTCTGTTCCTGCTTTTATTTACTGTTAAATTTTAGCTAACTCTTTATATGCTTTCTAGTTATAACTGTTAACTGCTTTATTTTATTTCTCGTATTGTACCTTTTTATTCCGTACTTAATTATCATGAAGTTAGTTTCTAAATCTAATCTTATTATGTCTTTTATTTTAGGCTAAACCCTTTAATGGGTGTGGGTGTGAGTTTATTTTAAAACTGCGTAGACAACACTTGGGTGTGTCGTTATTTCCAAATATTAAGATTAGTTATTTAAACCGATACGTAATTTCGATACAGATAAACCGATCATTTGATGTGTCGTGTTAGACCTCAGATCCAGAGATGGGCGGGTCCGAAATACGGTTTAGATAATGCACAAAGAGCTCGAGAGGGCCTTTGATAATCACGCAGAGATGCGAGTTCTGCATGGTTTGTTAAGGTTCAATAAGCCGGTCGGGATTTATATCACAAGGAGACTTGGGTATAAATCCCCATACTCGGCGGAACGAGATTTATTTTAATCTACTTATAAAAACCGGTAATCTTATGTTTTGGATAACGATAACTTCATAGCAACTTCACGGTATGTTTTGTAAAAACGTAGTTTCGAGAGATTTGGGTTTTTATAAATAATCCCATAACGTGAAGTTTCTAAACTCGTGTTATACTATGTTTAAAAATAAAAACTTACATCCACACCCTCTTTCTTCCTTATTAATCAAAAGTCTTCTCTTTCAGTTTATCACCATCAAACTCATCTCTTTATTTCAAAAACCACCAAGCATCAGAAGTTCATGAAAGTCTCAAGTTTTCTATAAAATCTCAGTCCCTGTGGAAACGAACATTTGGTATACTATCACTTTATTACTTATAGCGTTCCCTTTGTCGGTGTATACTTGCATCCTCATTGTGGTGAAATTGTGACCACATAGTGGCACGCACGGTTTTTCGCTATCAGTAGGCGACGCATCCCTTAAACTTGCTAAGTTTACGTCTAGGTATTCTACGGTCGACACCTAGTTCGCTTAAACTAAAGCTCTGATACCAACTTGTTAACACCCCAAAAACTAGGGTAGCAAAAACTTTGATTAACGAAAGATTCTAAAGTAAAATACGCCATAGCTGAGCTCTTTCTAAAAGAGGGGTATAGAGTAACAGTAACAAATACATGTTTGTAACAAATCAAAGTGGTATGATAACCAGACTAGTCTGTTCTCTATCTAGGAAAAGAGACTACAAAAAGGTTGTCGTTCTATAGTTGTCCACATGGTCTAAAAGACTGGTCTCTCCAAAGTTTCCCCCAAGTTCACTCTCCTCCAAGTACCTACTTGGAAACGGTGTCACTAGCACCTGAGACACACATTGACACCAAACAAGTGTTAGGACAAAAGAGCCTAGTGAGTTGTACCAAGTATAAGCAACGTAAGTAAGCATGTTATCAATACAAAAAAGTGGTCATGAGAAATATAATTAAAGTACAGGGTCCGTGGGAGTGACCTACCACCAAAATATCAAGTTCCACCCTTTTACATCCAAATACCTCGATGCCATATCTATCATGACACCATCAGAGGCCCGCACAATCAGAGCCACCCGAAAGGCGATGACATAGGTGTATACCCCTTTACAGTACCGCTGCCCAAGATTGTTTGGTGTGGAGACATTGAATAGGATTATCCAGAAAGCATATACTTTCCGTATATCCATCCGGTCTAGAAGACCAAACACATAGGACTTCTCGACTTCTATTTATCATATTATAGTAACCATGTGAGAGTTTCTAGCTTTGCTTAAAACATCGTGGCATCAAGAGACAATTCATGCATTTCCATGTAAGATCCATACTGTAGGTACGTACAATGATTTATACACGTAAATATCACATTTCACATAATTCGTAAGATATTCCATCACATATGCAAATAATGTGAATATTCCAAAATCTATCCATTTAGGTATTCCAAGTACTATAATGTTAGTAATTATGTGTAGAAGTTGACAAACCAGTGATCGCATATCCAACGTTATAAGATACTTGAGGGTCAGACATGTGAGGGCCTGTAATTCGAATAGTAAATTAACCACAGTTCGGAGAGTTTGGATTTATAATAGTTAATTATAAATTAGTTGGGTGTTTCCTGTAGAAACTCAAAAGTTAAAGGTTTCTTATTGAAATAATTAATTAATAGAGTTTATATATTTATTAGTTAAATAAATACAACAGAATTAATTAATCAGTTTAATATATATCTTGAAGTTATTTAATTGGAAATTGGTATAAGGAATATGCTTTTCTTGATGGTTAAGAAAACATATATTGTTTCCAAAGAAATAAATATTAATTGGTTTTGGAATGGTAACCTTTACCATATATATAGATAATCAGGGTTAACCAATTTTATTCATTCAATTATTCAACCAAAAAGAAACCCAGAAAATTCTCTCTCTTTCTCACTCTTCTTGATCGACGGTTCCAAACCCGAAACCAGTTTTGGTTTCGTGTTTATTCGATCATTTTTCCCGTAAAGCTTGTCCATGATCGTTCGGGGTTTTCTAGGCTAGAAGGTTTTTGTTAGGTTTCATCACGGGTGGATAAATCTCAAGCTTCCGAGGTAATTATCATCTAGCCCCAATAATATATGGTAAATAAGATAAACAAGATTTGTGTGTTTTTTGGTTTTATCACTTAATCGCTTTCACTTAATCAAATCAGTTAGGTTTGATTGTTAAACCTTGGATTTCGATCCATGAGGTTTCAATAACCCCAAGATCAAGTTTTAATCTTACGGGTTGAGTTTTGTGTTTCTCATTCCAGTTAGGTTTAAGATTCACAATTAATTGTATGAGTTTGGTACATGAAAAAAACCCAACATGGTATCAGAGCCACAAAGGTTAACTGTTTATTTTATTTGTTTATTTAGATCCGTTATAAATTATATTTGTTTATAGTGAAAAGAAAAACAATTTATTTTTCTTTTCCAGATAAGTTTTGGTTTAATTGATCAATCAAAAACAGTTTTTTATTTATTTATCAGATAACCCTATTTTAATCAAAAGTTTTTGGTATTTAGAAACCAAAGATTATAGTTATCTAAAAAATTATTTAGATAACAGATAAAAAGGATTTTTATAAAATAAGCTTATGTTTTATTCGGGTTGAATAAAATATGAATTTTTATCAGTTTGTATAAAAATTGATTTTTATCAGTTTGTATAAAACTTGTTTTTTATCAGTTTGAATAAAACTTGTTTTCTATCAGTTTGAATAAAACTTGATTTCTATCAGTTTGTATAAAACTTGATTTCTATCAGTTTGTATAAAAATTGAATTTTATCAGTTTGTGTAAAAAAGATGTATCAGTTTGTGTAAAAAAATTGGATTTTATCGGATACCCACTCGATGGCGGCAACGACGGCAGATAGCCGATCGACCACCAGCCGATTGCCGATCGGAGCCATAACCACGACCACGACGGCGCCGTGGCCACTGCCGACTGTCGCAGTTAGCGGCGACATGGTGGTGGTAGATCTCGGCCACCGCCGATTGTCACAGATGGTGGCAGCGGCATGGTGGCGGGCGCGATCGTCGTCGGCTGATTCGCCGGTTGGCGTGTGATGAGGCCATCGTATCAATTGTAGTGGTGGTGACCGTGGTTGTTGCGTCGACTACCGGCTGTCTTGGCGATGATGGTGGCGATGGTAGCTTTGTTGTTATTGATCGCCACCCAGCGGCGATAGGCGACAGCTATGGCTGTTGTCGTCGCTGGCCACCCGGTGGCGATGGTGGTGCCGGTGCATCACCGTCGTCGCAAGAGGATGGCAGCGGTGGTGGGCTGAGGAACTCGCGACCACCAGTAGCCATGACAACGGCGGTGGACAACGATGGTCGATCGCCACCAGGCAATGGCGATCGACGGCGGCGGTGTGGTGTTTTTGATCGATCGCCGACCACCAGCAGCATTGGCGGCTGCCTGCTATTGTCATCGCCGGCTACCCGGTAGTAGTGGTGGCGATCGTACGCTACTATCGTCGTCGGACGATGGCCGACGACGGTGGTATCTTTGTTGCTCTTAAGCGGCCACACGGTGGTCGATCGATGGGTGGACAACAACGAACCCATCAACAGTTAGGGTTTTTTGACCCAAGATTGTTTCCGACGAATTCGGGTCCAACTCAATCATTTTTTGAGCCCAAACTTATCAGTTTGATAATGGGCCTAAACCATGGAGTTTTGGACCAAGTTTATGGCCCAAAAGGTTTATTAGGTTTTTAGGCTTTTAACCCAAATTAATTTCATTTAGATAATGGTTTATTTAAACAAATTATATTATCTAATAAGATTAATATTAAGGAATTTTTAAGTTGATAACCATTTCTAGTACTTTATTAAAAATCGTCTTTTATCAAACCAGATATTTGACCCGTTTTTTGTCAAATGGGCCTCGTCTTATTTTTCGACCAGTTGATCGAATCACGACACAGTTCACGGGCCGATGTTCAACATTCCGACCATTCTGTTTGAAACGTCCAGTTTGAGATAACAATTTTGATAAAAAAACAAATATTTTAGAAAATTGGTTATAATTTATAAAAAAGATTTATAGTCTATAAATCTTAGTATTTTTATAAAGGACTATCTTCACCAAAATGTATCCAACTTTACCCAAATTCCTATTGTATGTATCCAACTAAAAAAAGTGTTATTGCATGTAATATACTTTCAAAATGTTTTATTGTATGTGATGGTTTACCTGCTAAATCCTTAGCAGATCACAATTTAGAAAGGAAATTAGGGTTCTTAATTTATCAAATTAGGGTTTTTAAAAACTAATTAGGGTTCTTGTTTTTGGTTGTTCTAATTGAGAAGATGATGACATGGAACCCACATGGCACCCACATGGCACCCACATGGTATCCACATGGCATCCACATAAGCATTTTCTGAATTGGGTGATCTGCTAAGGATTTAGCAGGTAAACCATCACATACAATAAAACATTTTGAAAGTATATTACATGCAATAGCACTTTTTTTAGTTGGATAGATACAATAAGAATTTGGGTAAAGTTGAATACATTTTGGTGAAGATTTAATTAAGTAAAACCCGATATCAGAATAAAATATTAGTTTTTGATTTATAAAATAGTTTAATTTTGTAAATCAGGCAAAACCATGGTTTGCGATAAACGAAAAATATTTTTAACGGATCTAGGATTTCTTTATGTTTTATATTGCTTTATATATGCATGTTTTATTTTAAATATTATACCCGTTTGAGTATACCATTTATGTCTATTATAGTATTTGCCAATTTAGACATTTGGTTTATTTTTAGGGAGGCCTGATTGCCCTTACAACCCCATTGTGATGTAAATAACCTTAGGATAGTAATTTTTCTGGAGTTCCATCAGGTAGCATTTGGTACGCCGACAGGATTGGACAGGACGGGACGAGACTGGACTGGACAGTACAGGACAGGACAAGAGAGTAGGACATGACTGGACGGGACGTGACTGGACTAGACAGAACAAATGTCTGTTTTTTGGTTGGTATGCCTAGGACTGGACTGGACAGAACTAATCAAGTTATCCCAAAAAATTATTTGATGATTTTATATATCACATAATAGTTATAATTATCAAAAATAAACTAAATTATATAACTTATTAAAAATACACAATTTTCATAAACATAAACACACACACATATATTTATATACACATATATGATTTTTATGTAACTAATGTTGATGGTTATGGTAGAGGTGGAGGTGGTGGCCGACGGTAATACTAATGATGGTGGTGGCGGTGGTCGGTGGTTGTGAAGAACGGGAAGATGCTGGGTGGTGGTGACCAACGGTGGTGGTGGTGGTTGCGATGGCGATGGACAATTGTAGAGGTAGTAGATGGTGATGGTAGGTAATCGTTGAGAGTTATAGAGGTGGTGGAAGAGGAGGTGGAGGAGGCCGATAGTGGCTACCGGTGGCGACGGTGGCCACGACTAGTGGTGGTAAACACGAAAACAAATACCATATTAAAGTTATATATCAAACGAATGTTAGTTAGTAATATATTAGTTTCTGTCACATTTCCGTCCCATGTTGTTCCACCTATTTTGGTGGAACAAAAAAATAGCCCTTTTTGTCCCATGTTGTCCTACCTTGTCCCAGTTTCTGTCCTGTCCTATGTCGCACCAAACGTGGGACAGTGAATTCCTGTTCTGTCCCATGCTGCGCCAAACGTGGGACAGTGAGTTTTGTCCTGTCCTATCCCACGTACCAAACGTAGCCTCAGAGATGCCGAGGCCAGTAGGAGCTACGCGGAGAATTGCACTGCATGGTTGATGATTTTTATACTACGTGGTTGTGGTTTTATTTATATATGCTCATGATTGTTGATTATTGTTTGGTTAGTTGTAATCAAACGGTTTTGGATTAATTATTTTTCAAACCAGTTAAATCATGAGGTTTAAAAGCAACCGGTATTAAAATTAAAATTACATGTTTTTACAAATGTTTTAAAACGGTAAATTTTATCTTAAAATCATATACACAATTGTTCTTCTTATAAGAAGCATGTTTTAAAACAGTTAGTATTAAATAGCAAGTATGGTATTAAAACAGTTAGTTTCAAAATACCAAGTATACTTTTAAAACAGTTATGGTATTAAAACAGTTAGTTTCAAAATACCAAGTATGCTTATAAAAAGTTATGGTATTAAAACAGTTAGTTTCAAAATACCAAGTATAAGCAGTTAGTTTTAAAAGGCACAAAATTTTAAAATACTGGAATATAAAAGTTTTTCAAAAACTTTATTAAAACCCCAGAAAATCATAGATCAGTTGTGCGACCCACTCGGGGACACCTCTGGCGTAAGATACGCGGGCGTTGGAAGTGCCCAAACCTTAAGCGCCCGCGTTCAAACCGAAGTTAGGAGGGGGTGAAAAGACTCTGCGATAATCGGGAGGTACCGGCCAGAGTACATCATGTCCCGAGTGGTGCGATCTATTTTGGTTTTTCTTAATCTACCAGGAGGTATCGGGCCAAAACGCACTTAGAGGGACTAAAACATGTATGGTGATATCCGATGTCCCGAAAAGATCTAGGAGTCATGTCAATTAGATGTGATTGGTAAAAGTCCTTACCTACTGAAATAGTACAGGTCTGGTGTGGCATGCCCAAACCGCACATCAGGGCGTATGAAATAAGGGTCCTAGCCCGATACTTGATCATTTAAGGGTTTATTGATATTTATTGGGATACATTTATTCAAAGGTACTAAAACCAAGTTTTTAATGTGTAGATGGCAAACACAGTTACCAACACCAATAACCTTTCTCTTCGCTCCATTCTCGAAACGGACAAACTCACTGGCTTAAATTTTCTCGACCGAAAGCGCAATCTGCAGATTGTACTCAGGCATGAGAGAAAATGGTATGTCCTAGAAGAGCCACTAGGGAAGGCCCCACCAGTAAATGCCACTGCAACTATTAGGAACACTTACCGAAAGCATTCCGATGATTTGCTGGATGTAGGTTGTCTGATGCTTGCTACCATGAGCCTAGAACTTCAAATGGGCCTCATGAACACTAACGCCTATGACATGATCCGCCAGTTGAGGGACATGTTTCAGACGCAAGCATGCACAGAGCGTTATGATGCCACAAGGGCTCTAAATGCGTGCAAGATGGCCAAGGGGACCTCAGTTAGTGTCCATGTCATGAAAATAAAGAGGCACATCGATCACCTAGAAAGGCTCGGTCACCCGGTTCCATTGCAGCCGGCAACGAACACGATACTCAACTCATTATCAGAAGATTACAAGCAATTTGTGATCAACTATAACATGAATAACATGGATAAGACTATTTGATAACAATTGTGAACTAACAATTTTTGAGGTATGTGTATGAATAACATGAATATAGAGAGATTATTGAAATGAAAATGCAGAAATTCAAAGAAGATTAACAATGAAGAAAGTCGACTCTCATATATTCAACAAAATTCAGATAACAAAATATAAGTGATATTAGCCGAAAAGCTTACACAAAAGTACACGATGACCTCCTATTTATACTAGGATTTTGACCTAATCTTAGCCCAACCCCATTACAATTAGATTATCCCAAGCCCAAAAACTAATTACTAAACATTAAGAATTAATGGGCCTTAATTTATAAAACTTGAAATTTTTAACAAATAAATTGTCAACACGATTGATGAGCTACATTCCATGTTAAAGACTGCTGAGTTGAGTATGGGGACCAAGACCAAGGATGTTTTGATGGTCAAAGATGGTGGAGTTAAGATTAAGCGTGGACATGGGAACACCAACAAGGGCAAATGCCAGGTTCAGCTCAGCCAGAGTGTACCCAAGGTTATTGATAATGGCAAAGGCAAGGGCAAGGGAAATAAGGTTAAGCCTAACAAAGCAAGGACCGAGAATAAATGCTTCAAGTCATGAAGTCGGTCATTGGAGGCAGAACTGCCTGAAGCATCACGAAGCAGGTATAAACACCTCAGGTATTTGTGACTACTTCAGTTTATCACTTTCACTTGTTAGTTTACAAGTTAGTTGACACCTAGAGAAAATGTTTAATTGCAGGTGGTCATTGAAGGTGAGGTGTCTGGATTACGAGGATCAGACATGTAGACTTCAATTCTTTTTAGATATTATCTTTTAAAACTTCTGTTTATGGTTTAAAACAATCTTGTTTTTCCAAGTTTTGGATTCTGGATATTTGTTGGTTTTAAATTTTGGATATTTTTATCAGTTTTAAATTATAAAGTTATTGACTTGATTTAAATATCTGTGTGCATGGTATTTTGAATCTGACTAAGTCTAGATAGAAATCATTCATCTACACAGCAACTAAGGAAAGTTGCGGAGTTGACTTTATATATTCAGGGAAACTAGGAGTTGTTTCAGTATCTCCAAGTTCAGGGAATATGGTAAAGAAAAGTCTAGTTTTGTTTTAAGGTGTTTGAAAAAAAAAAAGAAACTAGCAGTCACAAGTAAAAGTATCGTTTAATACTAAAACTTGTGTTGTTATGGTTATTTGTAGATTAGTATGGTAAACGACTAATCGAAAGGTTTAAACCGAAGAAAGGTGATACTTCGTTTAAACCAGTATTAGTATATATTGAATTGATTACAATGTGGAATATGGACTATACAAAATTAGTTTCTCTGTTCCTTTTATACTTGGCATGTTTTTTATTCGTGAATAAAATTAGTTTCAGTTTTATTCGAAACTTATCTGTGACAACTTATAATGGTGGGAACCTTATAGGGCTATAAAGTCATCGTGGGTCTTTGGGTAGTTATGAACAGTTGTTGAATAACAGCTATAAGCGATGTAGACCAAAAACTGCACGGATATTCGATAGAGTAGCGAATATCGATGTGATCCGCCGTTTGAGATTACTTCGTGGATTTTGTCATAAGTATATCTCATAGTAGGTTGTCCTTAGCACCTGAGGTATTTGGTTTGGGATCATGGGGACTACTGGATATTTAGTGCGTCCTAACATCACGCTGTAACAGGGTGGTTATAAGGGGCGTAACTAGATTCAGCGGAAGCCATGGTGTCAAATGCAGATATGCAAGATGGGATTTGCACCTCTTCTATGAAGAGAGATATTTATGGGCCCCTTGACTGAGTGAAAGAACTGATGAAGTGCATGGTCATGCCCAAACGAACTGATTTGTTCTTTGTCGTTTACCAATCGGTTAGAGGTCGGATAGTCGAGAAACATAATCTTGAGTATTCAGAGTTGACTTTATCCATGCTCATACTCAAAGATGAAATATCGTGTTGCAAAAGGAAAAACCTAGTTATACCCGATTTATGGACAGTTATTTCATAAATGTTGTTCCTTAAAGGATGTTTATATCACCTACCTGGGTATAAGAGTTCTTGTAACCTAGTTAGCCTAAGTGCCTGTCTAGGGGCCTTCTTAAGTCCGTGCCATCAAGCCGGTATTGCCAACTTGCACAAGTAGGAGTCTGTTAGTAATTGTGTGCAGAAGTTGACAAACCAGTGATCGCACATCCAACGTTATAAGATATTTGAGGGTCACACCTGTGAGGGCCTGTAATTCAAATAGTAAATTAACCCTAGTTCGGAGAGTTTGGATTTATAATAGTTAATTATAAATCAGTTGGGTATTTCCTGTAAAAACTCCAAAGTTAAAGATTTCTTATTGAAAGAATTAATAATAGGGTTTTATATATTTATTAGTTAAATAAATATATAACAGAATTAATTAGTCAGTTTAATATTTATCTTGAACTTTAAATGGAAATTGGTATAAGGAATATGCTTTTCTTGATGGTTAAGAAAACATATATATTGTTTCCAAAGAAATAAATATTAATTGGTTTTGGAATTATCTAATATATGGTAACCTTTATATATAGATAATTAGGGTTAACCAATTTTATTAATTCAATTATTCAACCAAAAAGAAACCTAGAAAATACTCTCTCTCTCTTTCCACTCTTCTTGATCAACGGTTTCACAAACCTGAAACCAGTTTCGGTTTCGTGTTTATTCGATCAGTTTTTCGCCTACAGCTTGTCCGTGATTGTTCTGGGTTTTACCGGCTAGAAGGTTTTCGTGAGGCTTCATCATGGGTGGATTAATCTCAAGTTTCCGAGGTAATTATCATCTAACCCTAATAATATATGGTAAATAAGATAAACAAGATCTGTGTGTTTTTGGGCTTTATCACTTAATCCCTTCCGCTTAATCAAACAAGTTAGGTTTGATTGTTAAACCTTGGATTCGATCTGTAAGGTTTCAATAACCCCAAGATCAAGTTTTGATCTTACGGGTTGAGTTTTGTGTTTCTCATTCCAGTTAGGTTTAAGATTCACAGATAATTGTATCAGTTTGGTACACGAAAAAACCCAACATATAATACTCATTTCAACAAAATCAGAGGTAATATGTAGATCTAACAAGATAATGTGTGCTCAATTTTTACAAAAAGGTTAAGTGAACTCATTTTAGGGTTTGCAACCAAAAACCCCCAAATCTAAGATTTAGGTTAAGAAGAAGAAGGAAGCCTAGATACACAAACCAACCCTAAATTAGTTTGTATTTACTTTATATAAGGTTTAATAATGCTAGAAAGGCTAGGTATAACTTACCAACCATGATCTTGAGTGAAGCCTTAAAAATGGTGAAACCCCAAGATGTGGATGAAGCCTTGAGGTGAAGAAAATGGAGACCGACCTAGCTCGAAGTTCTAACTAGCTTGATGGAATAAATCCTTGAGATGAGGTTGAGCATTAAAGAACCCTAGATTGCCTTCAATATATAGAGAGAGATGGGGAAAGGTGAGAAATGAGGTTAGGTTGAAAATGAGAATGATAGAAAGAGAAAATGGGTTTTTTAATGGGTTTGATCACTCTTCTCGGTGCGAAGTGATAACGCGTGATACCCGGCTTCGCTGGCGCGAAGGGGTGGTTCGCAGCGTGAAGGAGTAGCTCGCGGCGCGAAGGTGACTCTAGTAGCTTCCACAAAAAGTTCACAAATCGAACCCAACGAGAGCACCCTTTTTGCGGTGCGAAGTGAGGCTTCGCGCGTGAATAGTGCAGGTTCTATTTCTTCCAATTTTTTTTGACTTTTAAATCAAGAAGTGAAAGTGTAGATAGCTTAGACAAATTTACCTTGGAATTTTGGGTGTTACAATTTGTATTCAACCTGTTATAGCAGGTTACCTGCTGATGTGGCATCGGTTTTAGTGACATGGCATTTGACTGGGTGCTGAGATGTATTATTTGTGTTTTAAAATAATTGCAAATAAAAACAAAACAAAAACAAAAACCCATTTTGGTCCTTGAATCAAACTATCGACCTGAAGGAAGAAGAAGAAGAAAAATCATCGCCACCAGGGTCTTATCGGCCGCCTTTACCACCGCCGGCCTCCGTCACTACCACCTTTGATCTAGAGTAGACCATTGATTTCTATCGAGTTCGAACTAGTTCCATCGAGTTACCACCGTCAGCCACCATCGTTACCAGCAAGTTAGAACCGGATACATACAATGGAATATTTTTAAAGTATTGTTACGCTAAAAGGTAAAAATTGAAGTTCATTACATACAATACCTTTTCATGACAAGTGGGATAAAATTTTGTGAAGTAACCCTTTTTTTTACTAAACAGGTTTTACCTTTTAACAATTCAAGGTTGCCTCTTAATGGAACTATCAAGAGGTAAACAAAAACCCCATAGTTAAATTGTATCAAAATTGTATTCGTCAGTTTTCAAAAATCTTAGACTTCATAGTCAATTACATTTTTGGTTGATTTTTATCGTCATGGTTTTGTCCTTGGAACTTTTTAGAGTAAACTTTACTTTTGGTATTTGTGCTTTGTCAAAATCGTGGTTGTTGTCCGAGTTCATTTAACACAAATTAGCCACTACATTTTGCATTTTTGATTGGTTCTTATCCCGGTGCTAATACCGTCAAAAAGCCCTTTGTAGGGCATAACACGTACCCTGCACACGAGGGTATTCTCGTCATTTTGGCCCTCCCCCACTTTTTATCAAACCCACTCTTTTATCTCTCTTTCTACCTTTCACTTCCCTCCTTTTTCCCTCTGACCTATTGAAGCTTCGCAACAATGTTGATTTGCTTTTGTGGGTTGAATGCAGTTGTTCGCACATCGTGAACCAATAATAATTCAGGAAGAAGATTCCATTGTTGTCCTAGTGCTGTAAGTACATTATTTTCACCTTATATTAATTTCAATAGCCCTAACTTAAAATCTCTCTATCTGGTCTCCAAGGCTCCACATGTTGATTTATAGGGTGGGTTGATCCACCAATGTTCCTCGAATCGTGAAAGTGATTCTTAATTTACTAAGGTCGAGGAACATTCTTAAAGCAATTTTTCTAGCAAAGGAAAATGAAGCTAGGAAGTTGAAAATAGTGTTGTGGATCACTTAGTTGTTAGTTGTCTATTTTTTATTTTTGGATATATCACGTTGTAATGGTCAAAACTATGTGTCATGACATCATTACTCTTAGTTAATGTATTTTGTTTTTAGCAATTTCGTTTATTTCTTCTATTATGCAAATGCATATGCATTACTAATTGAAACAAATATAAATGTTTACTAAACTAAGATAAGTTATACCAAAAGTGACAATGGTGCATTATCAATTAAAACAACCATTAATGCATACTGCATTGACGCATTACATAAGTGACAAAAATGCATCGCCAAAACAAACAACCAATTGACAAGAAAAGTACATTGACAAAAACCATTGTTATATATCATCCATAAGTAACCAATGGTGCATTACCAAAACAACCATACTAAAAGATGCATTCAAAAGTGATTCAAGAACTAAAAAGTTTCAAAATAGAATGCACAAGTGTTTCAAGCACCAAATGTTTTAAACATCAAATAAATAGACTTATGCAGTCCTATCTTCTTGACATTTATGTGTGATATCACCAAAATTATACATGTTCTTTGATAGGAATTGAGAACTAGTAATCTTGAGGAAGATAGACAAAATTAACAGAAAATGAGAGAAATTATTGAAACATAAATGAAAATGATGAAGAAGACAAGCAAACTTTAGAAAACGACTCTCATAAAATTTTGTTAAGTGTACGGCTGATGAAAGTACAATCGATTACCCTAATTACACGAACACACTCCTATTTATACATGAAATAACTGGACTCCAATCCCAAGCCCATTACAAATCATTTTCCCAAGCCCACTACAATATTTAAACATTTATATCAAAATTGCTTCCATTTATAAAACTTTTACAGTTTCAGTCCTTGACTGAGCTAACAATCTCCCTCTAAGTTTTATAAATGAAGCATATCTTTGAGCTTTCTCTTCTTTCCAGCATCAGAGGATGATAGCAAAGCTTCGAGGTTTCTCTTGGCAGAGGACTGTACCGCAGAGTCTCTGAGACCGGTGACAGAGGCTCTGCAGTTTTTGACTTCATACTTCTTTTAAGCTTTACCATCAGAGAATGTATCAATAGAGTCTCTGAGAAGTTTTGCAGAGGCTCTGTGACTTTTAACTTGTGCATGTGTCTGAATCTTCATCAACTGAGTTATATGACCGCAGAGGCTCTGGTATTTGTTGTAGAGGCTCTGTGTCAATATATTTTGTCCTGATCTTCAACTTCTCAAAAATCTTCTGTGAAAGATACGAACTCCCCTTGACTTGTGCTCTGTGATTCTCAACTTGTCAAGAAACTTTTTCTCTTTGGACTTTTGCCTCAACCGGTTTGCACTCCTTGCATACCAGCATGAATGATAGAGGTTCTGCTCCTTGTAGAGATGAAACTCAACAAAGAAGCAAGTCTCAGAGCTTCGAATTTTTATTTTGGACTAAAGTTGATGCGAATGAGTTCCTTTTACCCAATTCCAGAGATAAGTATCCCATCCAGTGAACTCCTCAGATTCTCTCACCACATCCCAACAGAGGGCAGAGAAATAGGAGTGTAGTTCATGCTGGATTGATTAGGGAACTTTTGATATTTTTCAGAGATCAAATGGGTAAGGTTCTCATAGGATTTTATTTTATAGGGTTGGGTTCAGAGAGGTGGACATTGAAGGTTCGTTATAGGAGTGGTTTTTGTCTAAGAAGTTCAGGGAAGTTCAGTGTTTAGAAACGATCTGAGTCTTCTGTGCATTTGGATAAGTTCTAGAAGAGATCTATCTTTAGATTTGTTAAGAGTTCAGAAGATAGAGATTGGGTTCAGAGAAAAAATGGCTGCAGAGATTCTGTGGAGTGTATTGGATGAAGCAGTGAAGTTTGGCAGAGTCTATGTGACAACAGATAGAGTTTAACTTTAGAGGAACTTTTCAACAAGTGTAGACAGTGAGCAGAGGTATTCAGGGGCTATGCCTACAACAGGTTGATTAGGACCAAAAGTTATCTCAACGTTAAAAAGACAACGGACAGAGACTCTGAGGTGATTTGTAGAGGCTCTGGAAACATCCAACAGGGTTCTGACAAAGTTATCACAAGGCCTCTCTGATTGAGACTGTAAAAGCAAGAGGGTCAGAGGCTCTATGATAACCGCCAGAGGCTCTATGGTTCCTATGCCTCTGAGGTTGGCTCCATCATTTTTGACTTGAAAGATAGGTGGTGACACTCATTTGGAGTGACCCACAATACTGACTCTGGGAGACCACACCTAATATCCATGTTCAGGGATATATCACCTTATGTGACATCCTTTACAAAGATCACACAGAACCAGAACCTGGAAAGACTCTGAAATGAACAATCTCATCAAATTCTGAAACTCAAGAACACGTTGAAGCACGATTTTCAAGACGCAATTTCTAGATCCAAAAACAACAGTCTTTGAAGAAACAAATTCCGAAGACAAAATCATCAGAAGAACAGACCCAGAAAATAAACAATATATAACAAAACACATACTTCCCAAACGATTTTCCTCAAGAAAACTCGTTCTAAATGATCGAAAACGGATATGTTGAACCGTTCCCGCTCTGATACCACTTGATAGGAATTGAGAACTAGTAATCTTGAGGAAGATAGACAAATTTAACAGAAAATGAGAGAAATTATTGAAACATAAATGAAAACGATGAAGAACACAAGCAAACTTTAGAAAACGACTCTCATAAAATTTTGTTAAGTGTACAGGCTGATGAAAGTACAATGTACCCTAATTACACGAACACACTCCTATTTATACATGAAATAACCGGACTCTAATCCCAAGCCCATTACAAATCATTTTCCCAAGCCCATTACAATATTTAAACATTTATATCAAAACTGCTTCCATTTATAAAACTTTTACAGTTTCAGTCCTTGACTGACCTAACATTCTTAAAACACGATATCATTGTTTCCATGCTTGTTTTTGGCCTATTCGTATGTGAGTAGTGCTAATTTGATGTATTTTGCAGTTTCAGGTAATTTTGGGCAAGAATAACAAAAGTTGTGAAAAAAGCGTTAAAAAGGAGTATTTTGTGACAAAATGGAAAATGAAATAGCTTACTCCACAAGACAACTTACTTAGTCCCAAATAAAGGCTTTTGGATCAGAATTGGAAGCTAAATCAGATAGATCTGGAACTGCCTATTTAGCCTAGCTCGTGTCGCAAGCCTATGCTTCGCGTCGCAGGGAAGCCTCTACCAGATAAATCATAGGTTAGACCCCGATTTTAAAAGCCGATTTTTTGTCTTTTCCCTCATTCTATCATATCCCTAGCACCGTGAAACCCTCTCCTCACTCACCAAGTTCGATCTTCTTGAGCCTCTAAGTCCAACTTCCATCCAATTTCACGGCATAAAAGGTAATATGTCTTCTCTCCGTCTTTAATATTGCATTGTTAAGAGATTCTATGGTGGTTTCCCCCATTTGTGTTGAACTATGCAATTGATGATGAATTGTTAGGGAAAACCAAGTTTTATGCATGATTGATGAATGATATTACTTGAGTAACTTAATGTTTTGACCTCGTAAGCGATCTTTTTGGATTAAGTAGATTGAATAATAGGGTCTAACGACCTGGCCATAAATAAGCATAACCAGTAATAAAGGTGTTCCTATCTTTATACTGTGGGCTAGAAGTTGTTCTAGTTGATAGTCACCTGATAATCTTAGGGTGTAATTACTTAAATTCCTACAATTGACATTTATCAAAGCGTTCATTGTTAAAGTCAAATTATCTAAAAAGGGATTCTTAATCAACCATAGTAAGTGTTGTCTTCTTTTATAAAGTTATTATCTTTAATCTAGTTTAGTTTGTCATTGCATTTCAATTATTAGTTGTTAATTATCAGAAACCTCCAAAGGTATTTGATTAGATTAATTAGTACAACTGTTAAACTAAGGATAGGTAGCTTCACTATTCCTTGTGGTAAGAACAATACCTGGACTTACCTACACTATATTATTCGCGATTAGGTACACTTGCCTGTTTGTGGTAATTTAGTTAGGTGATTGTCAGCCCCAAACATCTGTTCATGTAAAAGTAAAGATAAAAGAAGCAAGGTATCTTCATCAGAACGACCACAGAAGAAAAAGGTTCGCAGAGGATTTTCGCAGAAGCTCAAGATCGTACAAGTCAAAACTGACAAAGCCTCTATGAAGCATGACAGAAGCTCTGCAGAATTAATCTCTGTGAAAATCCGCCTTCTGTCAAACGGTTATTTCAGCATGTGCCGATCACGTGACTACCTCAACCGACCTTCTTTCTACGTCCAGGATTGGACCAGTGTCAAGATCCTAGAGAGTTAGTTAGGTTACCTTTTGTGTAGTATAAATAGCTGAAATTTCCTTTAGAATGTATCTTTGGAAATTATGCTTAAGTGTGTGTAATTGAGAGTGTTCTTGGTAAAGCAATCTCAGATTGTAAGTTTCCATTATTAATGTAATCTCTTGATTCAAATCATTGATCATTTGAAGCTCCGATCATTGTGTTCTTAATCCTCATCTGTTTGATTTCGTCTTCTCACATTGTTTACTGTTCCATTGAATCCTTGTTATCTCAAATGGTTTAGATGGATTGAGTAAGACTTCCGCTGTTATATTTGTTTAAACCTTCAATTCATCTTTATCTTAGATCAATATCTGAATCTGGGATCCAACAATTGGTATAAGAGCAGATTTGAGTCTTAAGTATTCATTCGATCGTGATTGATATTGATCTGTTTAGAGTTCATCATTTTTTCTTCCTTTTCTCTATAATTTCTTTAATGGCAACCAATACAAATACCATTTCATGAGTATTGGTTCCCAGTCTAAACCTCTAACTCTTAATTGTAAAGAATTCCAGCAATGGAAGATCCGGATGATCAATTTTCTAGAAGGAATTCATCCGAGAATCACTAAGTATCTACAAAACCCTCTTTATATTCCAGCTCAACTAATTCCACGAGTTCCAGCCTGCTGAAATTCCAGAATATTACCAACCCAAGTTGCCACAGAATTGGGATGAAAAAGACAAAGAGTTGTTTAGCCTTGTTCCAAAGTGCAAGAGGCTACTTATTATGGCTCTGCCAAATGATATTTTCGAGTCTTTGGATCACTTCACCACCTCTAAGGAATTGTTGAGTGAATTGCTGAAACAACTTAAGGGAGGTGTGAAAACCCTTAAAAATAACAGAACCATGTGTATTAATGAATACCTGAGTTTAAAGCCAAAGAGGGTGAGAGCCTGAAGGACACCTACTCCAGATTTAACATTCTGATCACCAAGTGCAGAAGATCTGGAGTGATAAGGACTAATGAAGACAACAATATGTTGTTCTTAAAGAGCCTAGGGACAGAGTGGTTGCATTTGACTATGTCGATGAGAACTACTCTAGATTTGGAAGTAATATCTCTAGCAGATCTATATGGCTCCCTTGCTAGCTAAGAATATTTGGTTATGCAACTTAAGAGTAGCATTGGTGGTCCTATGGCTCTGGTAGCAGAAGGCAGTAAGCGAAAGGGAGAGAAGAAGCTGACAGAAGAGAAGAGGAAGAAGAAGAAGGCACTAGTAGTTGAGAATGATGATGCAGAAGATATAAGCTCTGATGAGGAGATGACAATGAAGGATATGATGAAAATCTAGTCTCTTTTACTAGAGATTATCGTAGAGGTTCATCTGGGAGAGGAAGAGGTAGAGAGTATGAGAGGAGAGAAAAAACTAAGAGAAGAGAAGGTTATGATAGGAGAGGAGGATATGATAGAAGAGAATCTGACAGAAAGGATTGGAGTGAGAAGGAAGATCAGAGATCTCTACAGAGGACTGAGGAAACAAGAGGCAATCCACACAGGGGTGTGGATGGTTGTTTTAGGTGCGGCAAGCCAGGTCATTATGCCGCAGAATGCTGGGCAATTGGACTAATGGCTCCATATAAGCCAACTGCTCCACAGAGGTCGTCTCAGAAGCCCAAACAGGATGCCGCCTACTTCAAGAAGAAGGCGGATTACTACAACAAAAAGGTGCTTCTGGCTCAATCAAATGATCTTGTAACTGATGAATCCTTTAAGGAGGACGAGCCACAGAAGGGATTAGTGGCTTTTGAGGAATCTGAAAGTGATGCAGAGTTTTGTGGTATGGCCAATGGTGATTCTGATTCCGCCAGCAATCGATCCTCTGAGGTATCTTCTTGTTCTGAAGTCAATGAACTTTACTCTAAGATCATTCAAAATATTGACTCATGTCAAACATACTTTATAACTCAAAGAAAAGTTAACTCTGTGTGAAAAAGAAATGAGTACTTTGACAGAGGAAAGGAACAGATTTTTCAAAATGTACGAAAAGGCAGAAAAAGAAAGAATTTCTCTTCAGAAAAATTCAAAAGAACAAATAATCAGACTTGAAAAGAACTTAAAAGAAAAGGACTCTGAGCTAAAGAAACTAATTAGTGAAAGAAGTAATGCCATGTCTGTTAAAGATTTATTCCAGAAGGAAAGAGAGTTTTTGCATCAAGACTTACTTGACAGAGACCTCAAGATTCGAAAATTTCAGGAGGCCCGAAACGTTTTTAACAAAATAAGGGTAAATATGGGCAGAAGAGGACTAGGATATTCTGAGTTCGACAACAAACCTAGTTTCAAAACTAACAAAACTGTTCAAAATACTTTTAAATCTGCAAAAAATATCAGAAGAAATGTTTCTGATACCAAATCTATTTTCAAAAGAAGAAGATTGTTGATAACTCCAAAATTATACATGTTTTGGTCGTACTTAATTGCTTGAATTTACCCCGTTTCTCACCCATTTCTGATCTGATTACTCACGTTTTGGGCTAATTCACACTTTTGTAGGTTTTGGAGGCCTTGGAACGGAAAAGTACGAAAAAAAAAAGCGAAAAAGCGTGGAAATTGGACAAAGTCAACTCAGAGAGCTTTTCACGTCCGTGAATTTTAAGCTAGGCGCCGCGAAGTGAGCCAATTTCTAGAATGTTCATGCTTTTCACTGACTTCGCGTTGATTCTGAAGATTCTCGCGCCGCGAAGTAGGCAAAGACCCTTGACGGAAGATTCCAGAACTTGCTAAAAAAGGAAAAATAGGGTTAATTAAGTGCCTCGCGCCGCGAAGATGCCGCCTCGCGATCGCGAAACGAGCCCACGAATGCCTTTTAAATACCAGCCTCCTCCTTCAGTCTAGAAATCATCACCAATCATCTAGCAGTTACATCTTTTCATATTTTCTTAGTTTGATTAGTGAGAGAGAGAGTTGTGCCGATACGAGTGATACGATCTATTCGGAGTTTGTTCTCCGGTTCTCGATCATCTGTTGCTGTACGGTCGGTATAATGTCTGTCTTTTATACTATTTTTGCTATTTTCATTAGTTTAGTGAGTAGTTTTATTTAGTGGTACTTATTGTGGTAGATGAACCTTGTGGATGATGTTTTTATGAATTAATTGATTAATGGTTTGTTATTGGTTTATTGAGTGTGATTTTATGGTTCCAGTTTGATTCGTATTGTTTGGTTATTTGAACTCGTTGGTTGGGTGTATCTGTTTGACCTAGATAGATAGACTCCGTTAGGTTAATCAACCTTTCTTGACCTTCACTTCGGTAATACGGAGAGTTGTGTTAGGTGGTTAGCTCAGACCGAGAGCAGCTAGATAGTAAAATTCCGTGCAATAGTGATAGAATTGGGTGACTGGTACTAGACTGCCTAACAATCAGTTTATGTATTAGGACTAGGAAGACCAACCTAGTTGACAACCGTAATCATCGCATGTTAGGGTGTCTTAGACTTAAATTATTACAATAACCAATACAACCATACCTTTGGCAAAGTTAAATCATCCACTTGGGGAGTCGTTATTACCATGATAAGTACTACTGTTTTCTTTTATAAAGTTTAAATCATCTTCTTTTTGCTTCTTAGTCAATTAGTTGTTTATTTGTCTTTTAGATAATTAAATCATTTTCCTAAACCCCCCCCCCCCATAATTCTAGATTAATTAAACTAGTTCGGATTATTAGTCTACATAGCTTGACTATTCCCAGTGGTAAGAACGATACCTGGACTTTCCTACACTATATTACTCGCGATCAGGTACGCTTGCCTGTGAATGTGGTAATTGTGGTTAGGCATTATAGGTTAAAACTTGTTTCGCTTTTTATATATAATATTTACCGCATCAATTGTTGAACGGACCAAAATCAAAAACTCCTCTTATCTTTACAAATGTAGCATTTGTAGACTACATTGACTCTTTCTCACCTTCTGAAGAAAGGGAATTCATTCCAAGGAAAGTTAATAAACAGAGTCAATTAGGAGTGTTTGAATTTGGTCATCCTAAAACTCAAGAAGATTATGTATTCTTCTGTGATATTAAACCCTTGGAAAAAGAATTATCTTCAAAGGCACCTGAATTTTTCCCTAGACATCTGACAGAGGCCTCTGAATTCTCATAATCCTCTGACAAAGATGAGTCTCTCTATGAAGAAAGTCCAAATGAAATCATTTCAAATGAGTTTACACCTATTTCAGAAAATGACTTTATCAAATCTAACAAATATCTTCTCAGTTCAGACTTTGAAATAGAATGCAATTCTGATTCAGAATCAGAATCTTGTTCAGAAATATCCACGGAAGCTTTAATCACTCAAACCTCTGAACAAGAATCCTTTAAAGAGCCAGAAATTGTTTCTAGCCAAGTCATAGAGTCTGAGGTAGTTGCACAAACTTCAGAGGATGGTGAGCTAGTGAATCATCCTATGAAAACAATTGCATTGAGAAGAAAATCAGGAGGATTCACTATTAGTCCAGATTTCATTGATCTCTGCTTAAACTTGAGAAGAAAACAAAAGGAAAAATCTACAAATGATTGCATCTCTTCATCTATAGTCTCTGAAGCTCAGAAACCTAAGTTTACCAAACAATAGAAAGAAAATGGCCTGCATCTAACCAATCTTCTGTCACGGTAATTGCGGGAAGCTCAAAGAGAGGATTATCACAGAAGAAGCCTATCCCAAAAGTTTTTCAAAATAAAGAGCCTAGAATAGTTAGGGAATCTTGTAAAAAGAAGCCTAAATCTAGGAAGTGTTAGGATTATGTGCGAGACAGTAACAGAGTTTACCGTATCCAATGTTATAAGACACTAGTAGGTCACACCGCTGCACACAAATTAGAGAACAGTGGATTTATCATTGTGATGGGAATAATTAATTTAGTACAAAATTAATTATTTAGGAGAAATAAATAATAAAAGTAATTTATTATTTATGGAGGATTAATTAAGTAAATTAATTAAAAGAGTTTAGATGGGCTTAAAGTCCAATGGGCTTTAATTAGATATGGACATTACCATATTTATTTATATAAATATGGTAAGGCCTATCAGTTTCATAATTATTCAATCATAATTCCCTTGAAAGCCAAGAAACTCTCTCCTCCCTCTCCCTACCCTCTCTGATCGACGACCACAAACCCAAAACCCTTTGAGGTTGTTTTTGATAAATCCCTGGTGGTCTAGCAGTTGGTTCTCAGATCGTGTCAGTGGCGGTCTATCCCCTACCAGCAATCTAGTTGATTATTCGCAAAGGTAAACACCCTAAACATCCTCGTTTGTATCTGTGAGGTTTGGATTGGATCCGGCTCTTGGGGATCAGTTTTTGTTATCCGCTGCGCGTCTGTACGCATAGATCCCCAATAGTGGTATCAGAGCCACTTTCCAAAACCCGCAGATTAGGTTTATCTATTCGATTTTTACACGTTTAAGGTTTTTGTTTAAATTGAATTTTTGATCGAAACTGGAACCATCGCAACCATCGGAAACCACCGCCGGCGAAACCACAGTTTATGGTGGCCGGCGGCTGTCGATCAAAGCAACCACCACGCCGCACCACAGTCGGTGGTTGCGGCTGTGGTCGACAGGTACCACCGCACCACTGATTGTGGTGGCGATGGCGATCGATCACGGTGGCGGCGGTTTTTGTAGAATCGCAACCACCACACCACCGTTTGTGGTGATGGTGGCGTTGATTGCGGCGACCGGAGGCGAGAGGCCACACCACAAACCTGTGGTGGTGGCGATCGCTGTAAACGACAGCCGGCGGTGGTGGCACATGCTGCCATCGTCGGCGGCAATGATGATGTTGTTGTTCGCTGGCGACGGCGACGGTGGTGGCTTACGCTGCTGCTGTCGTCGTTCGTCAATGGTGGCGATTTGTTTATTGTACGACCACCGCGCCACCGTTTAGTGGTGGTGGTGGTGGGTAATCGGATAAACCGCCGTGAACGGCGACGGCGGCTATGGCTGCTGTCGTCGATGGCGAGGGTGGTACGGTGGTTGTTTCCGCCGGGAACGGTGGCGGTGGTGGCGATTCGTTGTTGCCGTCATCAAATCCCCACCACAGGCGTTGGTGGAAACCGCCGATACCATCGATGATGGTGGTGGTGACGTTTTGTTTGTTGTGCGACCATGGCGGCAGCGGTGGTGCTAAACCGCTGCTGTTGCCGGTGGTTTAACGATGGTGGTGGTCGATTACTACCACGACGCGGAATTGGCCACTACCAAGAGGCGGCGGTGGTGGCTTTTGAGCCACTACTGTCGCCGGCGATCAATGGTGGTGATCGTTTGTGGATCCAAACTGGTAACAGTGGTGGCGGTTTCGATTGTTACCATCGGTACCAGTATTGGAAACAATAACGTTTTCACAAGCGTTATCATTAACGGATCCCGTGTGTAATCCGTTTCCAGACAAGTTTCAGAATAAGATTAATTGTTTAATTATCTTTAGTTTAAATCAAAATAAAATCTAGTTAAGATTTTATCTGTTGATGTCATAGTCAAACCCTTTAACCCGTGGTTGTGTTTTGATAATTGTACGCATGTATTATTTATCTATTTATTGTTTGGTTACGGGAGCCCTGCGTGCCATTTACAACCCGGTTTTGTAATGTAATTTTAATAAATAATTATCGAGATCCGAAGACGGAGCCAAGGAGATAACCATGGAGCTTGGAGCCAGTGGGAGTGCCGAGAAGTTTTGTCCCTTAGGAATTAGACTGTCGTTTTGTGTTGGCTCACGAAACGACGATAGTTAAGGGTTTTTGACTATAACATGTTTTTTTTTGTGTTTATATTTGTGTTATATAAATTGCGTGGTTGTTTTAGTTACGTGATTTCCTATCAAATATAAACGTTTTAAAAATTAAACGTTTTTAAAAGGAAAATTGGATACAAATACAGTTTGTGTTTGGATCCAAGTTTTTGAAAACTGGCATTTTTAACCCTTATCAAAATTATAGATTAGTAAGTGCAACCCACTTTAGAGGCACCTCCGGTGTAAAGTACATAGTGCGTTGTAAGTGTACACACTATGAACGCCCGTGTTCAAACCGAAACTAAAGGGTGATAAAACTCTGTGAATTATCTCCGGGTGGTACCGGCCAGGGTTTGTCCAGGTCCCGAGTGGTGCAATCTATTTTGGTAATTATTTATTCACCGGGTGGTACCGGGCCAAAATGCACTAGAGGGACTAAATATGCACGGATTAAATATCCGATGTCCCGACGATCTAGACATCGTGTTTTCGAATTAAAATGCGATTGGTAAAGTTGTACCTACCATACATCACCTGAGTCGGTTTGACATGATCACATGCTTCCCGACACATGTGAAATATGGATTCTAGTCTAATAAATTTATTTTTAAGGGTAATATTTTATTAGAATTTTATAATTATAAACTAAAATTGGAATTTGTTCTTAATTTGTAGATGTCGAAATCTGTAATTCTGTTTTATACCCCTGAGGAATCCCTGAGACTCATCAACTGTAAATGGAAGCTTACAGGCCAAAATTTTCCAGTTTGGAAAATGCACCTTGACAATGTCTTGCGTGCACAGAGTAAGCTGTATGTTCTGGAGAAACCTGTTTCACGACCAAAGAGTAATTCTCCCGAGAGGGATTTTACTCAGTACTTTAAATATTTGGCAGACGAATTGGATGTAATGTCCATTCTGATTTTCTCTACGTCGCCCGAGTTCACGGGAGATTTAAGAGTCAAATCCTGTCACGAGGTTGTGAAAGATATGGAGAACCAGTTGGGTCTCTATAAGCACACAGGTAAGCTTCTAATCATGCAAAAGATTTTTTCACTGAAGCTGAAAAAGGATCAGTCAGTTAAAGACCATCTTATTGAAATGAGAAGGCTCTTTAAATGTTTATCGCGTTTGGGGTACAAGATGACTCAGGAAGAGTTAGTGTATCTCATGTGGTTTTCCCTCACGAAAGAGATTCAAGACACAGCTAGTGCCTATATGAAGGAACCAAAGAATGACGTGGATAAAGTTCATGAAGATATTCTGGCCAGTCTAGAGCCAGTACCGGCACCTGCTGTCTCATGGATACTGATTTGATTGATGAGCTGGGGGATTGAGTTGCCCAGAATGCGGTAGCAAGGATATTTGCGAGCACTCGATGAATATCGACCAGATAGAGATCGGTTTACCCGATGCTCCAGGTATCTTTATGATAGATTGCTTAATCACTTCTTATGAATCATGGGTAATTGATACAGGCAGTGGTAACCACATTTGTAATCATTTACAGGGATTCACTAGAAGAAAGACTTTGAGGAAGGACCGTTCGAACCTACGAGTTGGCGAAGGCACTCGCTGATAGCTGAAGCTGTAGGATCTTATAGTCTTAGTTTACCCTCGGGTCTAGTTTTGGAACTGGATAATTGTTATTATATTCCAAATATGATTAAAATGTTTTGTCTTTCGATTTCTTAGTAGACCAAGGTTTTTATTACAAGTATGATTATAAAATGATTTCCGTCTTTAAAATAATATTTTCTATTTTAAAGCAACACCTGTGAATGGTTTATATACAGTAAATCTACAAGACAACAGTAGTGAGATCTATCATATAAGTAAACGATCCAGAGACATTGAGGATCAAACTTACCTCTGGCACTGTCGTTTGGGCCACATAAACAAGAAACGCGTTGAACTACTCCTAAAAGGAGGTTTTCTTGGAACTTTCAATTATAAACCTTTTGATAATTGCGAGTCTTGTTTATCTGGTAAAATGACAAAGCAACCTTTCAACAAAGAAAATGAAAGGGCTGCTGACTTATTAGAAATAATTCACACAGATTGTGTTGGACCTTTTAGTCATGTGGCAAGAGGAGGATACCGGTACTTCATTACCTTTACTGACGATTTCAGTAGGTATGGTTATGTCTACCTTATGAGACATAAATCTGAAAGCTTTGAAAGATTCAGAGAATTTCAAAATGAAGTACAGAATCAACTTGGCAGAAAGATCAAGTTTTTACGGTCAGATCGCGGAGGCGAATATCTTTGTGATGAGTTTGACAATCATCTGATGGAGTGTGGGATTGTATCCCAACTCACACCTCCGTATACACCTCAGATGAATGGTGTATCAGAAAGGAGAAATCGTACTTTACTTGACATGGTACGATCGATGATGTGTCACTCTACGCTACCAATATCATTCTGGGGGCATGCGCTCGAAACAACAGCACATATACTGAACAGAGCGCCAACAAAGTCGGTAGAAAAGACTCCATACGAATTATGGAAGGTAAGAAACCCAATATATCTTTTCTAAGAATTTGGGGTTGTGAGGTTTACGTCAAACGACCCACCTCAGAAAAACTAAAACCCAAATCCGACAAGTGTTTCTTCGTTGGATATCCCAGGACCACCGTGGGATATTACTTCTACAACCCTGAAGAGAACAAAGTTTTTGTTGCTAGAAATGGAAAATTTCTGGAAGAAAAGTTTCTCAGTTCTGGGAACACCAGAAAGAATGTAGATCTACAGGTAGTAGACGAAGAAAACACAGCACCAATTGTTGAGCCAGAAATTCAACATGAGAATGTTGAACCTCAATCAGAACCAATTGAGGAAGTGCAAACACATGACCTTCGCAGATCCAGTAGGGTAAGGCAAGAACCAGATAGGTATCTTGGGTTTCTAGTCTCTCAGGACAGCGGAGACTTGAATGAACCAACATCCTATGGAGAAGCTGTGTCAGGCAGTGAGTCTGAACAATGGCAGGAAGCCATGAAGGCCGAGATGCAATCCATGTACGACAACCAAGTTTGGGAGTTGACTGATTTGCCACAACACTGTAGTGCTGTTGGACGCAAATGGGTTTTCAAGAAGAAAACCGACATGGATGGGAATGTACACACTTTCAAGGCCAGACTGGTCGCAAAAGGGTTCACGCAAACTCATGGTATCGACTATGATGAAACTTTTTCACCAGTGGCCATGCTAAAGTCGATTAGGATTCTAATGGCCATTTCAGCGTACTTTAACTACGAGATCTGGCAAATGGACGTCAAGACAGCTTTTCTGAACGGAAAGTTAACAGAAGACGTCTATATGGAACAACCAGAGGGGTTTGAAGATCCTAAGAATCCTAATAAGGTGTGTAAACTGCTAAAATCCATTTATGGATTAAAGCAAGCATCTCGAAGCTGGAACTTACACTTTGATGAGCGAATCAAAGAATTCGGTTTCGCCAAAAGTGAGTTCGAGCCGTGTGTTTACACTAAGTTCAGCGGGAGCATAGTAACCTTCTTGGTCTTGTACGTAGATGATATTCTACTCATAGGAAACGATATACCAACTTTACAGAGTGTAAAGAGTTGGTTAAGCAGATGTTTCCAGATAAAGACCTTGGAGAAGCCGCTTATATACTTGGCATAAAGATCTACAGAAATACATCTAAGCGGCTTATCGGACTAAGCCAAAGTACGTACATTGATAAAATACTGAAGAAATTCAGGATGGATGAATCCAAGAAAGGATTTATCCCGATGCAACATGGCATAGTGTTAAGTAAAACACAGTGTCCTGTTTCCAGTCAAGATCAGGACAAGATGAAATCGGTTCCGTATGCATCAGCAATTGGATCGATTATGTATGCCATGTTATGTACAAGGCCCGATGTTGCTTACTCAGTAAGTGTTACGAGCAGGTATTCAACAGAATCCACGAGAACCTCACTGGTGGCTGTCAAGAACATCTCTCAAGTACTTTAGAAGAACAAAAGACATGTTCTTGGTCTTTGGAGGCTCTAAAGATGAAATTAGTGTCAACGGCTATTCTGACGCTAGTTTCCAGACCGACAGAGATGATTTTAGATCATAGTCAGGGTACGTCTTCATCCTAAACGGAGGCGCGATCTCGTGGAAAAGCTCGAAGTAGGACACGATTGCAGATTCAACTACAGAAGCAGAGTACATTGCAGCATCTGATGCGGCAAAGGAAGCTGTCTGGCTAAGGAATTTTCTATCGGATCTAAGAGTCATTGCCAGCATCTCTAGACCGATCGATATATTTTGTGATAACTCGGGAGCCGTGGCGCAAGCAAAGGAACCTAGAGAGCATCACAAGTCAAGACATGTGCTCAGAAAACATCACCTTATCCGAGAGATCATTGGAAGAGGAGATGTGAGAATATGCAAGATTCCAACAGAAGAAAATGTCGCAGATCCGCTGACAAAGCCACTAGCAAGGGTGAAGCATGAGGCACATGCAAATTCCATTGGGATGCAGTACCTGGACGCCAGTAGCTAGTTTTTAGTTTATTAATTATTACTATAGTTTAATTTAGAACGATTCAATCATGTAAAGTTCTTGATGTAATAAATGGAGGTTTTAATTCATGATTGTTTTAAATTAACTATTTTTCGCATATTTAACGTATCCATGATTTTACATAGTTTTTGTATGAAATCTAAAATTCCGTAGCCACTTATTGAAATGGGAATTTCAATAGGGAGTTTAATGCTATTATAAATACTTGATGAATTATTCAAAGTAGAGAATAAAAGCACAAGTGATGTGATCAAATATTTATAGATACTCATCAGAGTGTTTGAGTATTGGAAGTGACCAGTTTCAAGTCTACTTATGGAGCTTTAGTCATGAGTATAGACATGATGATAGGTTGTCCTTAGACCTGAGATATCTAGTTTGGGACGCGAGGACTACTGTACTCTTAGCACGTTCTAACGCTGCACCGTAACTGGGCGGCCATAAGGGGCGTAACTAGATGCAGCGGAAGCCGTGGATCCAAATGTAGGTAGTCAAGAAGGGATTTGCACCTCTTTATCGAAAGAGAGATATTTCCGGGCCCCTTGACGATTAAGATTGGCAGAAAACGCATGGCCACGCTCGGATAGAATAACAGTTGTTATTTAGTAATATCCGTTACTGCAGGCAATCGAAATCAGAGTCAAGAAATACTTGAACTAGAGAAATGAATCCTCCACTCCATGTCTCAAGTTCACTTTAGAAATATCGCGTGCAAAAGGAATGAACCTGTGTACAAATTCAAGCGTGAATTGTATCTCTGGATATAAGAGATCTTATAACCTGGTTAACCTAAGTGTCTGGCTAGGGACCTCCTTAGGCTAATGGTAACAGTACAGTTACATGTCTAGCACAAGTGGGAGTCTGTTAGGATTATGTGCGAGACAGTAACAGAGTTTACCGTATCCAATGTTATAAGACACTAGTAGGTCACACCGCTACACACAAATTAGAGAACAGTGGATTTCTCATTGTGATGGGAATAATTAATTTAGTACAAAATTAATTATTTAGGAGAAATAAATAATAAAAGTAATTTATTATTTATGGAGGATTAATTAAGTAAATTAATTAAAAGAGTTTAGATGGGCTTAAAGTCCAATGGGCTTTGATTAGATATGGACATTACCATATTTATTTATATAAATATGGTAAGGCCTATCAGTTTCATAATTATTCAATCATAATTCCCTTGAAAGCCAAGAAACTCTCTCCTCCCTCTCCCTACCCTCTCTGATCGACGACCACAAACCCAAAACCCTTTGAGGTTGTTTTTGATAAATCCCTGGTGGTCTAGCAGTTGGTTCTCAGATCGTGTCAGTGGCGGTGTATCCCCTACCACCAATCTAGTTGATTATTCGCAAAGGTAAACACCTTAAACATCCTCGTTTGTATCTGTGAGGTTTGGATTGGATCCGGCTCTTGGGGACCAGTTTTTGTTATCCGCTGCGCGTCTGTACGCATAGATCCCCAACAGGAAGGGCTCTAAATCAAAACCTTCTGTACCTTTCTTTGAGGAGTTTAATGAAAAGTTTAAGTCTTTATCTTGCAAAACTTTCTTCTATGAATGTTTTAACATAATGCATGCTCTATCTGATCATTTTCACCATTCAACCTGTCTGGTCACAAGTCACAGAGGAACCTCCTCTGAGACAATCATAGATAATATGGCCATTGTGTTTCACAGAAGAATAAGACCAAATCAAAGGATGATGTGACATACCTCAAACAAGCTAAGTTGGAAGGACCCAACTGGAGGTGGGTACCTAAATCCTCTGTCGTATGATTGCAGAGGAAACAACATGTGTCTACCTGGTATGTTGACTCAGGTTGCTCGAGACACATGACTGGAACTTTAGAGCTTCTCTCATCCTACGTCAATAAAGAAGGAAGCTCTATGGCTTTTGGAGAAAATCAGAAGGGAAAGATCAAAGGGTATAGGATGATAGTAAAAGGAGAGATCACTGTGAATCAAGTGTCGTATGTTGATAGTCTGAAGCATAATCTAATCAGTGTAAGTCAGTTGTGTGACAATGGGATGGATGTCGTGTTCAAAATCAAGTATTGCATCATGTACAAAGTTGACACCCTCATCGAAGTCATGAGAGCCAACAGAAGAGGAGATTTGTACCTTCTGTGTTTTGAAACACTTGAAGCTAAAGAGGAAATTTGCTTTGTCTCTTCTGTGAAGAATGAAGAAGCATGGCTCCGGCACACCAGGTTTTGTCACTTAAATTTTCACACTCTTGACAAACTGGTAAAGCTTAAATTGGTCAAGGGTCTTCCTGATATAAAGTTTGAAAAGGATCATCTATGTTCGGCTTGTGAAATGGAAAACTCAAAAGGTCTTCCCATAAAACCAAGTCAGACCCTTCCTTTGACAAGCCTCTGCAAATGTTTCATGTGGACCTCTGTGGACCCATTGCAAAACAGATTCTTGGAGGAAAGAAGTATATCCTTGTACTTGTAGATGAGTTTTCACATTATACCTGGGTTGAGTTTGTTAAAAAGAAATCTCAAGTTTCTGTGCTACTAATCAATCTCTTGAAGAGATTGCAAGTTCTTCATGGTGTGTAGGTAAGGGTCATTAGAAGTGATAATGGTACTGCATTAAAAAATTCAACCATTGTAGACTATCTAACCTCTGTTGGTATAACACACAACTTCTGTGCACCAAGGACACCATAGCAGAATGGAGTGGTTAAGAGGAAAAACAGAACTCTGTTAGAGGCCGCAAGAACAATGCTCAATGCCTTTGCACTACCACATACTTTCTGGGCAGAAGCTGTCTATACTGCCTGTTATACCCAGAATAGGTCCTTGGTAGTGAAATGATAGAGAACCTGTTGGGAAATTTGATCCCAAAGGGGATGATGCTATCTTTATTGGATATGCATGGGACTCTGTGGCATATAGAGTTTACATCCCTAGAACTCGAATAGTTGTGGTCAGCACTAATGTACATTTTGATGACTCCTTTCAGGTTATTCAGGACAAGTCCAAAGAGGAACTAAAGATTCAAGCAGAAGCTTCTCTAAATGCTACCATAACTAAAGAACTTGAAAAGCTCTTCAATGACTGGTATGAAGATTCGAAGATAATGTCAACAATGAAGATGTCATCGATTGTTTTCAAAAGATGAAAACATGTCGAGGGCAAATTTAGGAGCTGTTTCTCAATCCTAAAAAGACATATTTTTGTGATTATTTATTGGTATATAATTATATGTAGATCGTTTTCAAAAGACGAAAATGAGTCAAGGACAAATGTAGGAGTTGTTTCTCAGTCCTATAAAAAACTTAATTTTTGTAACTATTTTTAGGTTCATATATATATATATATATATATTATATGATTTTATGATGCCACCGTTTGTAATGATTTTGTTTTATATTATTATTATTGTTATCTCCTTCCTTTTACTTTTGTTTTGTTGAAACTTTCATTGCATGCAAGTAGATTTACTTTTGGATATAAATCTTGATCTATGATTCATCAAAGTTTCGAAGCTTCGGTTGTATTTTTTTAATTTCGAGAAAATTGGTTTTGAACAAACCCCAACAAATTTTTTCATGCAACATATGGTTCTAGCAAAGCTTTTGCATTATCTTTTCCATATTCATACTATATCTGGTTTTGTTGCATGTATTATAAACTATGTAAACTAATCATAGTCGTTGATCAAAGAAATCAAAGGGGGATATGACTCATATGAAATATGGAAATATGAAATATATGGTAAGTCAATAATTATGGAAATATAAAATATATAAACGTTTAATAGAATTTGGTACGGTTACATGGTTAAGAGAGAGAGAGAGAGAGAGAGAGAGAGAGAGACATTAAATGCAAACCCTACAATTGTTGCATATCTTACAAAACAATCTCAATCATCCATGAAATCTAATGAATATCTAATTTCATAAATATATTGATTGTTTCCTATTATAAAGTATTTTTCATAACTAATTAACTCTAACCATATTCCATATATATTCAATTCATAATAAATGAACATTCATTATTTCACGTAATTACATCAAAAATTGTATTATATATATAGGGAGAGAACATAGTATGTTTAAAGAAACAAAAGAATGGTTTCTAGTAGGGGTGAGCATAAAGAGCGGGTACCCGCTTTTGGAACCGGAACCGCTTCGGAACCGCCGGTTCCGGAACCGGAACCGGTGTGAGCGGTTCCGGTTCCGGTTCCTAAAATAGGGAACCGGTCAAAACCGGTTCCGGTTCCGGTTCTCAAAATTTTGGAACCGTTACCCGGCGGGTACCCGGTATTTTTAAATATATGTATTTTTTATATTTTAAATAGATTACTTTTTTAGGAACTTAGATCTTTTATGAACTTTTTTTTGTGTCCTATTAGGTGTTTGATGACTTGACATGAAATATTATCAAAGTCATTTTGCCTCATGATTCAAGACTTAATACTAAAGACTCATGTTTTATTTCACTATTTTTTGTATTTATTGTTAAGACTTTACGTATAGTTTTTATCGGATTATTATGTTTTTAAGTTGGTACTTTATATTTTGTCATATTTATTCGTTAAAGTTGTTGTTTTATTACATATATATAATGTATGCAATGTTTGAAAAAAATAAAAAAATAGGTTACCGGGTACCCGGTATCGGAACCGGTTCCCGGCGGTTCCGGTTCCGGTTCCAAAAAATTAAGAACCGCTCTAACCGGTTCCGGTTCCGGTTCCTTTATTCTAGGAACCGCCGGTTCCGGTTCCGGTTCCGGTTCCATGAAAAAAAGCCGGGTACCCGGTTATGCCCACCCCTAGTTTCTAGCCACATATTTTGGTGAATCACATAATATTTTATAAATGGCATTGAAGTAATTAATGGTGCCTGAAATCTACTTTCCACCAAGGGTAAAGTCTTTTAGAAGTAAAATTGGTAGAAGCAAAAGTTAGAGTAAATTACATATTTGGTCCCCATGGTTTACACCTTGACCCACAGTGGTGCCTAAGTCAAAATAAATACATGGATGAGACTCGTACTTTTCATTTTTGCTAAATTTTGGTCCCTCTGACCATCATCGTGTTAAATCCATCTGTTAAGTAACCACACGGACCAAATCAGTAAAGGGTAATTTCGTTTTTCTATATTTGCTTTTATCTTTATCCTATTTATCTTTTTTAATATATATATATATATATACACGTATCTATATATAATTTGTTTATTTTAATTTTAAAAGAAAAACAAAACTTGAAATAAAAAAAAAAATAGATTAACACCTAAGCATCTCCATGGAATTTCAGCCCAACATATTCTCAATAGAAATAAACACGGACTAAGCACCTTTATGGAATTTCAACCCAAGCTTTTTCTTTCTTCACTAGATAGCACCAAGCCACCAAGCACCTCCTTCGAATTCATAGGTCCACGCATATTACCAAAATCCCAAACCGGCCCCATTTGATGGTCCTATAACGGGTCCGGTACCGGGCAGGTCCTTGGCCGGTCCCAGTTCCAATCCTCTGCCAGCCCAAGGCCAGGCCAGGCTGCTTTTGCCATCTCTAGTCCTCATTTATTGATATTTTTTTTTTCACCCAAACAGCTTCCACTCTTTGTTCAGACTTTAAACAGATTTTTGCTCCTCAACCGATTTCACTACTCCATTCCATTTGGATCTATTAACCAACTTCTTAAACGATCATAGGTGTTCACAAATGTTTCATCAGGATTGGCTGCAAATGAATATACAAAACACTGCACCGCATCGATTTTTCTTACCTTCCCACGGTCCACTGAAGTGGATCGTTTGTTCAAATTTAATATCAAATTGCATTGGATCATTTCCAACTACATCCATTCTTAACTTTAAAACCCCAGATGAATTTTAAGGCATCAGGAGTCGCAAAAGCTTCAAACAGAAGAGACTATAAATCACTTTAATTTCACCAAGACGTTTTCTGTAACAAAATATCCCTTAAACTAGACTACAACTAGTAAAATTGTGATTCAACTCAACTCGACTACCCCAAAACGTAAGGACGTCCGTTGGTGCAATTTTCCCTATCTATCAACATAAGCACCTTCCCTTGCAGTCCAGAGGGTGTGTGTTATCTATATAATATTTTACACATACATAATTAAAGAACATATCAACTTTATTATTCTATTCTATACACCATCCACCATCATCTGGTGGTGCTGGTGGTTCGTGTCAAAGTCTAAGAATATTATAGACGTGTTGTCCTTTGTACGTTGTGCTCTTGCCTCGCTCAACAACAATTTTGCAATCTTTTCTGCTGAAGCATCTTCGCCATTCCTCTCTCTTGTCTGCATCACAAGTACCAAAATGAACTAACCATAACATCATAATTGATTAAATAAGAATTGGTTTGAGAGTAAAAAATGTATGTAACCTGGTGAACGAGTTGGATGGCCTTCTTAGAGTTAACAACATCCCAAAACCCATCACTGCATGCATCCAATTCCATCATATTAGTGTAAGTTGTATTTCAAATTAACTTTATAAATGCATTGCCGTACACCAAATTTGTTCAAAATGTGCATATGGTTTTAAAATTACCCATTGGAGTTCAGCAACAATAGGGTTCCATCTTTACCTCAGATTAAAATTGACACAAGTTTTAGTGGTCTTCTTTGCCCAAACTATTCCTACTCTATAGTAATACTACAAATGATTCTTGGAAATTTTGAAGTTATAATTGCTCAAATCTCAGTTATGGACTCCTTTTTTGAAGAAAAAAGAAGGTAGTAATAGCTCCTTCATATGCTACTACAAGTTGGTGATTTATCCAGCTTCTTCGATATTAAGCAAAACATAAGGTCAGATATGAAAACTCAAGATCATCCAATTAACTTAGGAAGACCTTGAAACCTAGAAAGTGAGGCATTGGGAGCGAGAGTGACACTTGTATACATTAAAATACCAACATGTTGATGCAGCAGGTTAACATACTAAGTAAGGCCAGTAGATAGTTCTTTCATTTTGTTCTGTTAAATAGGGTCTGAGCTTTTGCTTTACTTTCGGCCCACATACATAGTTTAACATATAACTTCACTTTTAACCACCAAGGAGCTGAGATCTCAGGATAGCGACCAGGCCTTGTCACCACCTCCACCATGAGACCCTTGTCATATCCAACTTTTGTTCCTTCAAACCTCTCCTGCCTAATCAGTTTGCTGCTGCCTCCACCACCATCAATCCAATTTCGGATCCAGTATTTGATTCCTAATCTGTGTGTGACACACATGAATGCACTCTGTTTGTGATGTTATCATGAAGTGATTATGGTAAAGAAGATCCTAGGTTTTCTAATAGCAAATGTCTGCCTAGTATCACAAGCATACTTTATATGTGCGGCATAGAGCCAACCACCAGCCTAATCAACCTAAGTCAGCCTGAAAGGAATGCTAGATAAAGGCTATGAAGAACACATCAACAGACACAAATTTGCATCTACTCCATTTGAGCTTGAATGTATGCTATGCTTTCAAGCACCTTGATCTGCATCGTCCTCGCACCATAGCATGCTAGCAGTCCCATGATGCCAACTAGCTCAGGTAGTTGTCCTTTCATCTATTTCACAACTCTTTGTCAACTTCAAACTCTTGCTTAAGCTAGTCAACACATTCCTTAAAACATATACCTACTGATGGTGATGAACCTCCCTCCATCAACAAAATAAATCCTTATTAGACTTCTCAGAGCAAACAGCGTGCCAACTAGCAAAGAATGATTCATTAACATTCAGCATAATCTTGGAAAATGGTTGTCATACAAGCAATACAACTACTTAATAGTGTTGGATTCAACCGTGCCACTTAATCTAAGTCATCCTTGAGGGAAGGCTATAAAGTCATTCTTGCTACATTTTTCTTTGTTCTTTCTTGACATCCAATGCTTGTATTAAAATTAGCAGGCCATCCAACTTTTATAAGATACTACAAGCCCCTAAGAATATTCTAGGTTGTACCACACAAAGTCTAGCCTACTACAAATATCAAAAAGTTTTTACGTGATACAAGACATCCTAGAACTCGCTGGCTAACTCTAGATCATTCTAGAGCATTGCCTTAGGTTGTTTGAACCCTAGCTCCTTTTGTTGAATAAGCATTATCGCTTCTTGCACAACTCTTACATCAACTCGTGCTACAAAGAGGATCATAAAAATAAGAAAATAGAAGGAAGAAAGGCAGAAATGTTTTTAATATAACACTTTCTTGCCTAGAAAGTATTTATATAAGCTACTCAAAGGAATCAATAAAAAACATGAAGTTAGTTCACAAGTACTCCTCATGGAAGAAAACAATATTTAGAAGAGACGATCACATCCGTACATTCAAGTCAAACTGTTGAGAATTCTTCTTTAGAAAGACCAATGATATTGTTAAATCCAGTGCAACTATAATAACTTGTAATCATAGAAAATGAAGACAGATGCAATAATGATTAGAGAGCAACAAAAAGGTGTGTTAAAAAGAAGAAACTTATATTTATGTAATATGCAAGTGGACATTTTAGCAAATGACAGATTAAATTAATTTTTACCTTGCCATTATAGCAAAATCCCGGCTTTCTGAGCTCATGTACACTACCTGACTGATGTAAGGTTCAGAACTGAATCGAGCATCCTGCTGCTTAAGAAACTTGTCTCCCAACATCCGTGCAAGGTTTAAACCTGAACATGTACCGAATTTGCTGATTGAATGAGTGGAAAATTAGTAAAAGGTACTTGAGTGAATTTCAAAATCTCAATTACCACATAGTCGCTTTTCACCGTCTTTAAGAGGCTCTCCAGCTGCTTCCATCCGCAGTCTTTCGTTGTAACTGGCTATTCGATGGTCTTCTGTCATCTTAATTTGCTGCCCTTTGATACTGCATAACACATAGTACAGTTACACCCATATCAGAAAAAGCTTAATAGTAAGATAACTAACATTATAAGAAGAGCTATCAGTTAGCAATATATACATATAACAGTTGTATTATAAGAAGGGCCATCTTTATGTTTTGTGAAGTGCCTCCTGGATTCTATGCACATATTAACCAAATAATTCAGTGCCTAAAAAACACCAACAACAAACCTTGTGCGGATGAAGAAAGCCATATAGATTAGGTTTCAATTGCCCTAAATATAATGATCCATGATAACATCGCATGGCAGCTCAAAACAAAATACGAACATAAAAGCAATTACGAACAGGACAGATTAAAGAGAAAATAGAACAAAGCTATATTGAATACTCCCATGACATCAGACTAGAAAATAAAATAATAATATAGGATATGATAAGACTTTTAATAAAACAGGTAAGAACTTCTAAAAAGATACATTGATTGAATGATGTAAAGGCTCCAATGTACATCTCACCGTTTAAGAAGTAACCATAAAAAGGATGAAATCCATTATTTCTTCATCATTGCTATCTTTTTAATACGCATTATAGTACAATTTCGTATTTCAATGTGGAATGCCTAGAAAAAGAAATCATGGCTGGGAAGGTTATAGTAGTCAAAGCCATTAGAATTTTTAGTTTGGCAGAGGCACTCTGAAATCTGAATAACTGCAGCCTGGAAACAAGATGTACTGAGATCAAAAACAGCTCCAAGGTCTCAAAAATATCATGCTTATGGCAATGATCAAAATATGGGGTGCTTAAAAGGAAATTGAATGCCTAGAAAAAAACAAGGAGCTCTAGGTATTCTTAACTGTATGGCTTGGAGATCCTTCAACTAAGAAACGCCTTCCCATTCGCAAACAGTTGCATATGTCAAAGCGTAACAAAAGAATGATCCACAAAAGAACTTAACAACCAAGAAACCACTCAAATTTTAGGATTGGATTTAGAAACATACCAGTCAGCACTAAACCATTGTATGTATAACATGATAAGTTGCGACAGAAAAATCCATACCAGGTAGATATTAGTCTTAGCCAACATATTTGCAGGGATTAGTTTTGACAACTTTGTATTTTATAATGTTTATAATTATCTGTAATTATTAGATAGATCTTTTCCTATTTTAGTGGTAGGGTTTACATAGGTTTCTTCCCCTATTTAAAGGGCTGCAGTTTATTGTATTCGTTCATTCAGAAAATAATATACCATAGAAACTTTTATGGTATCAGAGCTACGGTTCTGATTTTTTTCCCCCTACCATCTGATTCTTTTTTTCCATTCTTTTCTTTTCATCCCAGCCCTTCGGTTTTGATCCAACACCATGACAAAGTCTGATGACAAACCTGAAAGCAGTTCTTCTACCAAATCTCTCCACCCCGCCTATTCGGTTTCAAACATTCAGACCAAGATCCGTACGCTTGACGGGTCTAAAGTTACATACTCCTCATGGGTGAAACTCTTTAGGTTTCACGCTATTGCCTACAAAGTCTTGGATCATCTCGATGATACACCTGCCCCAGCCGATACAGATCTTTCCTATGAAGCTTGGAAGGAGTTAGATGCCCTTGTTTCTCAATGGATCTACAGTACAATTTCTGACGATCTTCTTGTTCGAGTACTTGACACCGAAGCCTCTGCACGAACCACCTGGCTCAAACTCAAAAGATTTTCTTGAGTAACAAGCAAGCCAAAGCCGCAGCCCTAGAAACCCACTTTGTCAATCTCACGCTTGCTGCCTGTAATTCGGTGGACGATTATTGTCAACAACTCAAAGATTTGGCCAACCAGCTAGTCGATGTTGGCCACCCAGTTACCGAAAAGCGTCTGGTATTACAGCTTGTTCGAGGTTTATCCCCCGAATTTGATACTACCGCATCATTGATCAACTCCCAGGATGCCGATTGGGATCTGGCTCGTACCATGCTTACCGATGAGGTGATACGTCTCGAAGCCCGAAAACAACAATCCTCCTCAGTTCTTGTCACTCCCGCAGCTCCTGCCCCTACTCCGATCCAACAACAGTCCGTTCCTTCTGATCCAAACAGCGGCGATACCTTTCAACAGCCACAGTCTCAATATCGTGGCAGAGGTAGGGGTCGCGGGCAGCAATACCGAGGCCGAGGACGTGGACGTGGAAACCGAAACTCTCAATCTAATTGAGCGTTTCAGAATAACTCTTACCCCCAATGGGCTTGGTGGAACACTCCACCTTGCCCTTACCTACACAAACCACATGGAGACCCAATCAACCAACCACCATACCCGTCCACGACCCCATCGGCCAACTATGCAGGCTTCCCTCGTCCGGGTCACTTTGGCAGCACCCAACACCCAACTTTCAGCGGGTTTGATGCATTGAAACCTTCTGATCCAAGTGCTGCCTTTAATACAATGCAGTTGAACTACACGGATCCCAACTACTACTTCGACACCGGCGCTGAGCAACATGTCACCGACAACCGAGGTATGATCCAACATCCCAATTCTTTTCCTGTTCACACGAAACTTCTTGTTGGTGATGGCAATGTTTTACTTATTGCGGGGTCCGGTACAGGTTTTCTTCCCATATACAACCGTAACTATATTTTACCAAATATTCTTTACAATCCACAAATCATCAAAAACCTTTTGTTTGTTCGTAAGTTTACCCATGACAATGATGTTTCTATTGAATTCGATCCTTTTGGTTTTTCCTTGAAGGACCTCAAAACGGGACGTCTCCTGTCACGCCACAATAGCACGGGCAATCTTTATCCAGTTACGCCACCAACACTTCCGCCTCAAGCCTGCTAACTCACATCTACCTCCTCACCTTGGCATGATCGACTTGGACACCCTGGCGCTCAAGTCTTAGATCTTCTTAGTCGTCGTTTTAATTTTTCATGTAATAAAGATCATGTCAATTTTTTTTGCAATTCTTGTCAATTGTCCAACAGCAAACGTTTACCATTTTATGAATCTAATTCTTTTACTTTTACCCCATTTGATATCATTCATTGTGATTTGTGGACTTCGCCCATTGCAAGTAAAACCGGATATAAATATTACATGGTCTTGATTGACAATTTTTCACACTTTATATGGGTATATCCGCTTAAACTCAAATCAGAAACCTTCCCAACCTTTACCAAATTTCATAGAGTGATTCTCACCCAATTTAACCGTCATATCAAAACCTTCCAATGTGACTTGGGTGGTGAATTTGACAACCATGCTTTTAAGGACTTTGCCCAACAACACGGCCTCTTGTTTCGGTTTTCTTGCCCGCAAACGTCTTCCCAAAACGGCCGGGTTGAACGAATGATTCGACGCCTCAATGATATCATTCGTGCTTTACTTATTCATGCCCATCTTCCGCCTATCTTTTGGGTGAAAGCCTTGCACACAGCAGCCTATCTTCACAATATTCTACCTACAAAACGCCTTAATTTTTTTACCCCTACCTTTGCCCTATATCTCCGCCACCCAACCTATGATCACCTACGTGTTTTTGGGTGTGCATGCTACCCAAATTCATCCGCCACACAACCCCATAAATTACATACCCGCTCCGTCCGTTGCATATTTCTAGGATATCCTCCAGATTTTAGAGGATATCGATGCTTTGATCCTACCTCGGGCAAAATCACTATTTCTCGTCACGTTACTTTTGACGAGTACACCTTTCCATACACCATACCCACACCTAATGCCACCTACAATTTCCTTGATGATCTACCACAAGGTTTCACTTTCACCAGACCCATTCCTCGACCCACACCTAAACCGACCCAACCTGCCCCACATTCGACCTCTCCTTATAAATTCACCTATACCCGTCGTCCTCGACCACCGGCCCCGTTACCCACACCAAATCCACCAGCCTCTATCCCTACCGTCCCATCCCAGGCTGCCCCATTAGCCCCATCTGCCTCATCAACCCCAACCAGCATCAATACTCATCCCATGACCACCCGCTCGAAAGCCAAACACACCCTTCTTTCCACTACTGTCTCTCCTGTACCCACCTCCTACTCCAAAGCCTTTAACGACCCTCATTGGTTACATGCTATGCAAACAGAATTTCGTGCATTACCGGTTAATGATACATGGGAGTTGGTGCCACGTCCGGTTGATAAACCGGTCATTCCTTGCATGTGGTTATTTCGCCACAAATTTAAATCTGATGGCTCTCTAGAGAGATATAAGGCTCGGTTAGTTGTAAACGGAAGTCTCAAACCGTAGGTGTTGATTGTGATGAGACTTTTAGTCCGGTTGTTAAACCGGCTACCATACGCACTGTGCTATCAGTTGTTGTTTCCCTTTCGTGGCCCATTCATCAGCTTGATGTTAAAAACGCGTTTCTTCATGGACATTTGCATGAAACCGTCTTTATGCATCAACCACCGGGTTTTGTTGATAAACGATATCCCACACATGTCTGCAGATTGAACAAGTCGTTGTATGGCCTTAAACAGGCCCCTCGTGCCTGGTACACTCGGTTTGCAACATATATCTTATCACAGGGCTTCCGCACTAGTGCTTGTGATAATTCTCTTTTCATCTATAGCAGGGGTTCTCACACAGCATATCTATTGTTATATGTTGATGACATAGTTCTCACGGCTTCTTCAGACACGTTCTTGCAGGAGATTATTAGCACCCTCTCCCGAGAGTTTGCTATGACAGATTTGGGTCAGTTGCATCATTTCTTGGGGATTCAGGTCACCTGCAACTCTCATGGGTTATTCTTAGACCAGTCATAGTATGCAAAAGACATCATCTCTCGGGCCTCGATGTCTTCTTGTAAACCTTGCACTACCCCAGTAGATCTCTCTGCAAAATTGAGTGCCACAGATGGTGACTTGTTTTCGGATCCTACTTTATATCGGAGTTTGGCTGGCGCTTTACAATATCTAACCTTCACCAGACCAGATATTTCTTATGCGGTACACCAGGTGTGTTTATTCATGCATGAACCACGTGATCCCCATTATGCTTTCCTGAAGCGTATTCTTCGATACTTGCAAGGGACACTTGATTATGGGATTCGGATTGTAAAGTCCAATTCTCATTCTTTGATTGTATGCATACTCAGACGCGGATTGGGGAGGCTGCCCAGATTCTCGTCGATCGACCAGCGGGTACTGCGTGTTTCTTGGAGATAATTTAATTTCATGGTCATCCAAACGGCAGCCTACTATCTCTCGTTCTAGTGCTGAAGCGGAATATCGGGGTGTCGCCAATGCTGTGGCCGAGGCCACTTGGATTCGAAATTTATTGCTAGAGCTGCATATTCCTTTGAGACAGGCCTCCGTTGTCTACTGTGATAATGTGTCTGCAGTCTATCTATCAAATAATCCAGTTCAACATCAGCGAACTAAACACATTGAGATTGATATCCATTTCATGCCGGAAAAGGTTAAAATTGGTCATATTTGTGTTCTGCATGTCCCTTCATCTCTTCAGTATGCTGATATCTTTACGAAAGGCCTCTCCAGACAACTGTTTCAGTCTTTCAGGTCCAGTCTGAGCGTCTGTCCACCGCCCGCTCAGACTGCGGGGGAGTCTTAGCCAACATATTTGCAGGGATTAGTTTTGACAACTTTGTATTTTATAATGTTTATAATTATCTGTAATTATTAGATAGATCTTTTCCTATTTTAGTGGTAGGGTTTACATAGGTTTCTTACCCTATTTAAAGGGCTGCAGTTTATTGTATTCGTTCATTCAGAAAATAATATACCATAGAAACTTTTAATTAGAACTAAGGACAAATTTTCAAGCGGGAAAATTAACAGCATCTCTTATAAATTAAAAATGCATTAGATCTCTTACTGAATAAACAGCATTCAAGAAAAACTTGTTAAAAATGTAGCTTGGACGTCAAAAGACTAGGGGTTCTGTCACTAAATACAACAAACCATAATTGAAATAATATGAGTATACATATCAACGTATATGGCAAAAGACATACTTAGCAATACAAGCTGAATCCCCAACGTTTGCACATTGTGCAAAGTAATTGTCATGACCATCAGCCCAAACCAGAAGCACTGTTGCAGTACAACCCTGAAACCGTTTCATTAGTACATTACATGAGACCAAAAGTACATTCACACAACATTAAAAAAAGATAATAACAAAACATATTTCATCAAGCGTCAAGGAAACAACACACTCCCCCTCTATCAATCAAATCAAAGTGAACTGTTTTGTTGTTAATTAGCTCCATGATGAAATATTATTTTCAGCATCAGTTCCAAATTGAACTTCTCAAATAGGACAGGATACTATTAAATACATAACAATAAATCGTTAACGGTATGTGTTCCTAATAACAGAAGAATTAGTTATATATTTATAATTACTTCATCCAAAGCACTGGTTTACTAGAAAACTACTGGTTTCAGCAAAATTCCTTTTCTTCTTTACTTCCACATTATTGTATGTCATTATGCTATCGATATAAAAACATCACAGTTGTGACACTTGCAAATTCACATAATAACATCCTGTAGAAAATGAACAAAAGGTTGAGTTGTGGTTCATGCAACATGCACTGTTTGATCTCTAGTGCAGCCATCATCTAAAATTCTAAACATAAGGTAGGTACTGAAATAGTCTAAAAGGGTGCTCCACATACAACATGAAAAACAGCCAAACTACAGATAAAATAGGAGTTACATGTAAAGAGAATTTAGACCTCATATAAGTTGTCCATATGTGCTTCTGTTTGAGAGAATGCTTCTCTGAGAACATCTGAAGCATCACGATTTGTAAAAACCTTCTCTCTTCTGAAAGTATCTAACAAGATTCTAGTAACCACCTCAAGCATTATTCTGCACACAGAATTAGTCAAAAGTATAAATTCCATTTGCAGAAGTAATAATCAGCTGCTGATTGGTTTCCAAGATTACATACAACTACAAAACTTTGCCGATATACAAGTAAAATTTCAATCAGATCTGTTATATTGCAAAAGACCAAGTCTTTGATAATGACCAAGTCTTGATGCAAAAGAAAAAATTAAGTCTGTTATATTGCAATTTATCCATTTTGCTGCCGCAAAATTATTAAACGATGATAACGCCTGTCAAAAAATAAACATGCTTTACTTCAATTAATTATCAGCTCTTACAGCAAAATTGGAGATTACCTTTCCTATTTAGCCTTAATGGACATGGGATAAGAAATGTGGCAGGTTAAAAATATTGGATGCACTAATTTTTCATGGAGCATCTTATAATACATTGTGAGATATAAATAATTAATTTGTTGTATTCATATATAAGTATACAAGATACGGAATTTGCAAGACTAACTGACTAAGCAAGATATCATGCAAAGCTACAGGCACAGAGACTTGGAATCTAGAATTGAGTATACCCTTTGCAACCTTAGCAATGTCGCCACAAAATTAGAATATTGGCAAGCGAGTAAAAAAAAAACGCAGCTGCTGAGCATTCTTCTGCCACTTTTTCTAATATCAAAACCATTAGGCGGCAATATTGACAATAAGGTTAAAAACCTAACGGAGGATGGTAGATGGAAAGTGACCTGGGGATTGGACGAACGAACATAGTGAGCTAGTGTCATCCACAAACCTAAATATACATATGGATGCCAAGGATCAATTTAAACAAAGAAAGGACCCAAATAAACCTGGTCCCTTTTTGGTATCAATGTTACTCAAAGTGGTCCAATGTACATCAAATTGGTATCAGAGCAGCGATTCTGAAACAACGATGCATTCATTGGCTTCAAGGATCAACGAGATGAGAGACAAAAATGAAATGATAAAATCAAGAACCTTTAAAGAAGAATATGCAAATCACAAAAAAACAACGGGATCGGCTAATCAAGAGGCAAGAGGAGACATAAAGGAGACTAGCAATGACAAAGGACAAAACTGAAACAGAAGAGGCTGGTTGTTAAAAGCATGACAACAAGAAGAGATTACTTTTGTTCAACAGAGGAGGGTACACAATGTGAACATTTCCTCATCGTGAAGCAGGGAAAGACTAAGTTGGCAAAGAAGAATGAGAAGAGAACTCGGGTGGTCTCAAAACCAAAGGAACCGAAGGCGGATGAGTTCTGAAGGCCTGCCGACAAGAAATTGGATCATAGACGAGTTTGGGGGTTATGGTATGGATGCAATGATATTTTCTTCCCATGGCACAGCACAGTTGCAAAAAAAATGAAAATAAATAGAACTATCAAATGCCTTGGGTTTCCAAATAGGAGACACATGGAAGAAGTTGAGAAAAAAAGTCAAACCTATGAGAAAAATAGGTCATATAGGGCTTTTTATAGTCTATGGTTGGGTATTTAGAGACAAAAATGATGCAATTAGAAGGGTTGTCCAGATGGTGGTTAGGCGACATTCATCCGTAACCACCTCCGACACCGTCATCAATAATCACAATTTTTATTTCTTGCCACCTTGAGGTCAAGTTCAGAGTTTGGGACATTGTTATAAGTAGTATTAGTCATAATACAATACATAGGATACAAGTGACTAATGCACTAGTACAAGTAGGTAATGCAAGCAGTAGCGGAGCCACTAAAAGTAGGTAGTGCATCTCAACCTAATGTTCGTTCATTTCTCATCCAACGGTTAATAACCACTTCTAACACTTCTCACCAAACTTGGCACTTCTCACCGGAACCCAACCCGTAATTATAATACAATTATTAATATTAATGTTATCTATGATATCTAATAAATTAGCGAAGTAATAGTACACTTAATGATAAGTATGTTTTTGCCTCCATGTAACAATATATATATATCTCTCTTCTAACACTTTCAAAAAAAGTCGAAATATTCATGATTTATGTTTTATATTTTTATCTACACGCTCATCACAACTCAAATTTCCTTCCCAAACCATAAAAACTTAAGGCTGCGTTTGGTATGCAGACTGTGGGACGGGACGGGACAAAAAGAAATAGTCCCATGTTTGGTAGACCATGGGACAAAAATGACATGGGACAAGATGGGACAAAGTGGATTTTCATGGGACAAAAGTACAATATTTTTGTTCCACCAAAAAGGGTGGAACATGGGACAATCTTTAGGATTACCATTGTACCCTTATCATATAACTAAACCTAAAGCCAAAAACTCAACCAGTCGTTCATCCAATATTCATCTGACTCTAACTTCGTCTTCTGCAGAAATCAAGTTCATCTTCCATAAAATCACGCTCATCTTCCATAGAAATCGAGTTATTTTACCCAGAAGTTGAGTTCTTTAACCCAGAAATCGAGTTCCTAACCCATAAATCGACTTTATCTTCTTCAATAATAGATTTATTAAAGTTCGTCCCCAAATCGATTTCGTTTTCTAGTTTCCGAATTCGAGTTCTCAACCTTAATCTTAATTCCAAATATCGGTTCTTATCAATTCTTATCGAGTTTCCATCAATTCAAGCTACCGATTTCATTTCGATTTTTTATTTTAAACAGAACTTCGAATGAGACTTTGAAGAAGAGAATGGTTGAAGTTCCATATCGATATCTGATTACTAACTTATCGATTTCCACATGTATTCAATGAGCAACAGATGAGAATATGGAGGAAGAAGAAAGAACCTGAAAAGGACTTCGAAGAAGGAACAGATCGGTCTTCCACCTAGGTTTTGAATTGGGGATTTTGGGGTGGGGTTATTTAATTTATATATTGTTTTGGCTTTTTCTATAAAAATGATTTGTAATGTTAAAAAAATATGTTAATAGAATTATAAATATGTAATTTATAATTATTATATGGTAAAAATATTAAAACTTATGTTAGGTGTAATTTAGTCATTTTAACAGTTTTGTCCCATCCTGTCCACTTTACCAAACGCAAAACTGTCAATTAGTCCAGTCTTGTTCTAGTCGTACCAAACGTAGAACAGACAATTAGTCCAGTCCTGTCCCATCTTGTCCCGTCCTGTCCTATCCAGTCTGCATACCAAACGCAACCTAAAAGTACTAAAATAAAATCGTATATCTCACATTAAGATCTTGTTTGAATAACCCTAATCGACAAGCTAAATTTAAGATCTTCAAGTCCCTCCTTTTATTAGAATTCTGGCTACGCCCCTGAATGCAAGGGACATAATAGGTAGGTATTATAAATAAGGAGTTGGGTCATTAGAGCAAATCGATCAGTTTTATTTATTTTTGGTTGAATGCCTTAGTAGAGATCTAGCCTCTCTAAAAGCTAGAACTACCAAATTCAATTCTACTTTACTCAAAATGGTCCAATGTACACATCAAGGTCCCATGGGAACTTGTTGAGTTCAACCTGTATTCCAAGGCATGTGTTTCATCTTTTGTTAGTCTTGGGCAAATGACTACTAACCCAAAATGATCAGTGGAAAGCATCAACCAGCAGAAGATAGTATGGAATGCTCACTAAGCACCACTCAACTTGATTCTCACTTGCATCTACTCTTCTCTTGCAAATGCTCTAAACAGGTTTTAAGTAGCCTGTATGGTTTGATTAGAAATTTAGGATAGATGTGTTAAAGAAATTTGGGACACGGACGTTATTTCTCATCCTCAACCCATAGGACACATAAACAATATATGTAGTGTGGGTTGAAGACATGTGCCCGGTACTAAATTTAGCAAGAGAAAAACAACTTTATGTTTAAGAACAACAACAATCTACCAAGGCCTTAAGCCAAGTAATCAGAAAGGTGGTTCAATAAAAGATTATGAGCCTCAGCATCCAACATACACCTATAGCGGAGACTCGTGATTGACTATGAAAGATCTCGATTACGATGACACTGAAGATGCAAAACATTACAGGACTGACTAGAAGACCCTAGTGGCTAGTGCTTGTGACCAGTATGGGCAAGGATCGAAAAGAGAAGCTGCATTGGCATGTTACTGTCTACTTGTACTTTAAGTCCATCCATATTTTTCATCGGTTTACTTTCCTGCCTCGTATTACTTTGCCTTTATTTTGGCTTCTTGTCATGTGGTTTAGAGGATGTTCCAACCACTTTTGCTTAGATTATTTGGTTATTGCACTCCGTATCAACCATGAGCCTGTCTCAATGGATTATTGGACAAGCTTATAGTACCACCTTTAGGTATAATCTTTTCATTAATCAATAAATCTGCCAAAGGTATTGCCCTGCTTCTAGAAAACTATATTGGGTTATGTGTGGAGACTTCAAGTTGATCACAAGACTAGCACATAAAATCTCAAGCTATATCAACTTTACTCTAGCATGCATAGTTTGTTTTCCTGTGAAAGAAGAACCACCGAAGAAGGTTAACACAATGAACAGAGCTCATCATTGCTAAGTCCGAACAATCAAGATGACGTTGCAACTAGTGATCAGTTACTACCAATTTCGTAACATTCATACGGATAAATAATTTATCTTGAGAAGCGTCAGTGATTGCCTTCTAATGAACAAAAGCCCCGTGCATAATGCATTGAAGATCTTCAAAAGTGTTGCAAGAGCTACAAAGCTAATCTGGTAATCGTGCAACCAACCAGTGATTTAAAGTGCTGCAAACAAGGGCATGATGCATTGCGGTAAGGGAATTACGCGAATCCAAGGCCGACCACCAGACTGTCATACTTTACTTAAGGTCACATACCCAGTCATTTAAGCCAAAAAAGTTAAAACTAGTCCTAGCAAAAGCAACATAAAAAGATAGAGAATGAACAAAAATACTCTTTGCACAATACTCTTGCACAGGATCACAAACATGTTGAATCACAAAGAAGATAGAAAACATCTACAAGCAATAAACATGCACACAAAAGGGATTACCGTTTGGTTTGCAGAAAAGGAATTTGAAGAAAATTTGGATTTCAAATCCATTCCAATCCCACGTTTGGTTTACAGGATTGTTAGGATTTGAAATCCCTCAAACATAGGATTTTGAAATCACAAGGACGTGGCTAGGATTTCAAGGGATTCATAGGATTTGCATATAACAATGTTTTAAAATATGTTAAACACATTTGTTTTCTAATAATAACTTAAATAAAAGGTATTTAATTATTTTTATGATTTTTATAATTTTTTAATAATATTTTATAAATAACAGGGAATTAAAATCCATTCCAAATCCTACAAACTGAACACACAAAAGGATTCCAAATCCTCCCAAATCCCTTCCAATCCAAGCCCCTACATGAAATCCATTCCATTCCTACAAACCATATGAACCCTAAGAGGATGACACAAAAGGTGAATGGTAAACCCGTGCGACCCGTTTGTGTGTGAAAGAGAGAGGGTATCCAAATTACTTCTTCACAAAATATCATCTAAGAAAATAAGAAAGGCACCAATTGTCTCCAGCAGTACTGGACTAACCAATGCCAGTTGAACAGGGGTTGCCATTTGCTCAAAGAAAAAAAAACAAGAGCAAGAAATGAATACTGACTTGCTGGCAGACGAGGCAGCAGCTGCTCCACCATGTCCATCACAGATACCAAACAGTCCAAACTGCAAAAGAAAATATTAGTACCCCTTCCAATAATGAGCATAAACTTTAAGTAAACTTACAAAGAATTCGGGTACCTGATCAACCCCAGGCAAAGGCCAATAGTAATAGCAGACATCTTCCATCGGTAGTTTCTTCCCACCTTTGCGCACAGACATCGGATCTGAGACTACTCCAACTCCAAATGGGACCTTTTGAAATTGAGATGTAATATGGACCTGCCAAAACAAAGAGATCGAAGACTTATCCATTGATCTGACAAATACTAGAATAAGATATATATAACTTATTAAAGGCAAGCATTTTACATTATTTACGTAATAAGACAGGTTTTATCACCTATTTATTTTCATTCTCCCTTCTATATTATTATATTTTATTTTCTTCTGAGCGGTGAAGTTAATGTGCATAAACTCAAGAATGAATAGGCTTAGAAATAAAAACGCATTAGAAAAAGTTGAGTGATTTTGATTAATAAGAAGCTAAAGCAACCCTATTGAGTGCCCAACTCCAACATCAATCCTTGGATGCATTAGGAGAGGTATGGAGAGGCCAAGACTAACATGGAAATAAGTGGACAGAAAATTTTAATATATTTAGAAAGTTGGCCTAAACTAGAGAAGCATAGAAGATGCTATTCATCGCAGAACTTTAACTGGTTTGTCTCCTAATTTCCTTATGCGAATTATTCAGTCTACCGCCCAACTAGATTGAGATGGAAGCTTGTTATCGTTGTTTTGGTGGTGGCAAACTGACAATGAAGAAGGATCTCTCTCTCTCTCTCTCCCTCTCCCTCTCAATCCCATGCTGTGAAAATGATATTCAAAAGAGAAGAAAAATAAAGGCACAATACCCTGTATATATTTCGAGTTATCATCAATATTATGCACCTGTATGATAACAGATAACTTACACAAGTGATGCTCACCTAAACAGTATCATGAACTATAGTATACTCCCTCCATTCCCACAAGAATTGCAACGCGCAATTCTATAGTAGTTGAAATACAAACAAGTTCCCTTGCATTTATGTCTACATTCTACCGTAAACTCTGTCAACCACAATCACAACCACCTTTTGATCATTTGCTATCGAAAAAGATACAAATTAACTTTAGAACATTTTCAGAAAAGCAAATACAGCAATCTTGAAGAAACTACCACGAAAAAAAAACGTTGCAATTTTAGTGGAAAAGGTTGCATCTCTATAAGTTTAAAATCGATCACATAACATTCTATACTTCTCTTGTACCAAAAAACAAATATTCATAGTTCTCTTCACCAGACACTCTTGAAAGAAAATCAAACCAGGCCTTAAAATCTAAAATTGAAGTATTGAACAAAGAGACACCATTAAACTAGCCCCAATCTTTTACTAAGAGGACTGAGCCGAAAGCAACATGCATATATTTTAGATGGATACATACTTATGTAGTATAGATGTATAAGACATTAAAACTTACAATAAAAACGCAAAGACCAAACAACTCAAATACTTCTATTTTGTGTTGGGTTGGCCGTGACAATTTCAGCAATGTTGATCTTTTATTTGCCATGAAGGACACATGGAATTTTATATATGATGATACTTTTTAGTTAAAGATAGTAATAGTGACAGTTATTCTATATATTTGATATTTAAAATCATATTTTTGAGATGGAAAATGAGCATCCTTTTTGTAGTGAACTAGCGTGATTTTGGAATGTCAAAAGTGTTGCCATGAATAAACTTAATTGCATCGGTGTTTACAGAAAATCTAGGTAGCAAAGTATCATCGTCACAGTGTCCTAGATTTCCCACATTAATGCATGTAAAATCTTAGTACTAGATGCCAGAAGTACCCAAAGAACATGGAATGAGGCAAACTTTGACTTATAAAACCGAAAAAGTAGAAGATTACTAAAAATAATACAAGTTGGCATAGCATATAGACTCACAGATATCTTTGAAGTTGTGCCAACAGTTATTACATCTCCAGTAGTCAGCTCCACTGGATCACCCCAATGTCGACTTCCAGTTTGAGGATGGTGGACTGTGTTGGAGTTCAAAAGAGTTCCATTTAAGCTACCCATATCAACTAGCTCCCATTTCAATTTCTGAAATCATATGCAACATAGAATTTGTGATTCAGCCTAATAGCATCAGAACAGCAAAAATTAAAACGAAGATACTGGCATATCATAAGTCTTACATTTAGGTTCCAATTTATCATGGCATGCTTTCCTGATACTTCTGAATCTGTCACCAATACTTCACTAGGTGAAACTCTTCCAATAGTCAACGGAGCTTAGATCTGTTTGTTGACTGTATAGAGTAACGTGCACCAGATGAAGGACCAGAAATAACCTTCAAGGTGAGGATGCTTCCTGCACTTCTAACAGAAATATATGATGACACGTCTTGCAATTTCAACCAACAAGAGACAGAAAGTTTCACTTATAACAAGCAATATGCAAGAGAAGAAGAAATTACTTTGATCTGCAGTAGATGGGGATATAAACTGCTTGGAGCTATCAGTATCCAATCTGGTTCCCGACTTATAACTTAAATCTTCCTTTGTACCATATTTTTGTTCTCCAGCAGAGTCATTAGAAAGGGATGGACGCTTCAGAGTTTGACCAACCACAACATCCTCATCAGAAATATCAAGAATAAGGCTGTCATCTGGATAAAGTAAAATGATCAATTATGTTTACTGTTAAAAACTCTATTCATCAAAAGCATAGAAGGATCATGCTAGATACCATGGGAGAATTGGGAAGGAGTGGGTGGAAGCTTATGTTTATAGGAAAGTCCATGGACTCTAGGTGAATTCTGATGGCTGTCAACTTGATGACGTTGACCTTCTGAAGCATGATTCCTAGCATCCTCAATGATGTCGCTCTGAACTACATCCGAATCTTGAGAAACAAGAGGTCTTTCTACGTCTTGGACCTACAAATGATGATGACCATGTGAAAGCAGAAAGATTTAAGGCAAAGCCAAGGAAACAAGAATGCAAATTTTATCGATATCATGAAAAATAAATTATAATAAGAACTTTGACAGAGTTCAATATGGGAGTACTCAAGCACATCGCTGGTAGTATTTTGAAGGGTAGTAGAACTTTGTACTAATTTTCTCCTCTTAAAACAGATAATCATGTACAGAATAAAAAATAAAGAACACAGCCATAATGTAGAAATTATATTTAGATTATTATACCTTGCATATTACAATAAGCTAAATTCCTAAAGTACAACTAACAAGTAACAAATATAATATGCTGCATCGATTGGCTACAAAGAAGAATTTGATGACCCCAATTTGAACAGAATATCATGCCTGAAATGCAATTTTTACAATAAACGCATAAAATATTGCACACATAGGACTGTGAAGCAAAGCACGCGAGCAGGCATGCTTTTGTACAACGTCACTTCTCAATTCGTATTTGGTATACGAGAAGAACTCTCTGCTCTGAGTCTCTCACCTAGATATTATATATCGCTTTATCCTGATCGCTTGCTTCAATATACTCGATATGCAATAGTGGGATTGAACAAATTGACTACCAAGTAAACCTGTCCAATCAGATCTTAGGTGTATTATAACATATGAAACAGAACTATAAGCTTGTGTACAAAAATACAACGTGATTAACTCTGTATCTGCAGCCCACTCCCACCCAAAAAAGAACATATGACACTGAAGATGATCATAAAAAGAGCTACATCGCTAGAAGGATCTTCACAGAAGATATCATATGGGGGGAAGAAAATAATGTTCAAGAGGCATAGCCCAAAAAAGTTAAGGTTTCAGAGCCATGTTATGCTGAATGAGGCAAGATATTGAGTTTCTAATTCAAGTTACAATTGGTGCTTTACCTGATTTTTATCCCTCATTATAGAAAACAAAACTACAAAAGAAACGAATGAAAACAAATATATAATGCACTTTGATTGAAATATCAGTTACTTGTATGGTAGTTAGTTTAGCTCAGATGATTTAACTGAGATGAACCAAGTTATAGGACTTATTAGCAACTGTCATTATTAGAAATTTAGAATCATGTCAACTAATGAGGCTAATCAAAGAGAGTTGCTTCATTAAACTTCTAAAAGGAAGAAATAAAATCCATCTCACTTCGCTATCTTATGTTGAGGTATTCATTCACTTGAGTTTTACAATAATCATATGATAAACAAAGCATAATTCATATAACAAAAGTTTGAAGGAGACTAATACATAGCAGAAATATTTGACAAAATGTATAGATGAACATTAGACTAAATTTTATCATATTCTATGCTTGAGCATGTAAGGACTAACAAAATCAACTATCTACATAGATAGAGAATGTATACTGCAGTCCATGATGCCTGGACACTATACCAAACAGTCAGGTGCCTATAAAGCAACCCATCTTTGATTCAATCCATGAAATGATGGGTTGTTAAGCCAGTAAAAGTCATGTTTTCAAAAAGCATTTCATAGAACCACATACCAAGCTGATTCTAGACCGTACAAACTTTCTCCATGGTCATAAAAAATTGTATCATAGACACTGGATTGATGTTTGAATTTTTAAACTCCTCCAGAAAAAGGCACTCATTTTTTGCTACCTCACGCAACTTAGTCACTTGATGTTTTTTGGAGACATTCATATTACTCAGCACTTTTCTCTTTGTAGTATATGTCCCTTCATGTTATGTTAATTACAACACTCCAAAGAATAGAAAATGTCTACCTAAATCCTGTGCACATTTCACTTTACTGGAAAAATCAATTACAAGTGAATCCATTTATGAACTAATGAAAGACCTCATATATTTTTGGGTGTCATATTTATGATACTAGGACTGTGAATGAGTATTATAGGGTCTGATTATACACCACCTCTTATATATATATATGTCATATTATGCTGCTGATATGTCAGTTTACATGGTTAAATATGTATAACTGTTGCTTATATTTGGGAGCAAGCCAACTAAGGAAAGATTTGAATGTGCTGAGAGTTGAATGGCAGATGTGATACACATAAATTCATCAAAAATAAATCAAACCAATAACTATGTCAATAAATCCTATCTCCATCACTAAACCTTGTTCAAAAGTGGTGCTTAATCAGGACCAATTGATGACTAAAAATTTAATCCCCAACCACAATCAACATCTGATTTAGAATGAAAAGCAATCAAAAACCCTAAGATCAAACACAATTAACGATGCGTAAATTGAATATATATATATATATATATAAATGCAATCGATCAAGCAGTATGATCTCAATAAATGAAGAAAGAAAGAAAGAAAGAAAGAAACATACATCGGAAGAGGTGGAAGGCTTGAGGGTAAGGGAAGGGATATTGCGAGAGAAAAAGCGCCATGGCTTACAGGCGAAGAGAATGATGATAAGGATCAAGAGAAGAATAAGGAGGAGGAAAGGTTGTAGACCGGCGCCGGCGGTGACAATGCCGTCGAGTAGTGGTACCGTCGGCAGGTTCGCCATGGATTTTGAGATTTGTGTGTAAGAAGGAAGAGAAAGAGAAGAGAGAGAAAATTGAGCCACACCCGGGCGCAGGCCTCTCCGAGAAACTTGATTTGAAATGGTCCTTTTTCTATCTTTTTTAATTAAAAAAAAAAACACAATACTACATAATAAAAATTTCTATTAAATGATGTATAAGTAATCCAAGATTTTGTTAAACACAAATCTAACCATTTCAAAAATTGCAAATCACCTCCTAGCTACAATTTCTCTTCGATCATCAAAATAACCATTAGAGTCGCCCCGGAGGAACTTCTGCTTTTCTGACGGAAACTCTTCTTTTCCAGCCAAAAGACGTCATTTTCCGGCAAAAACCACCGGAGTCACCTCAAGAAAAGTCGCTTGGGACTACTTTTAACGTTTTACGCTTTTGGTCCCTAAAGTCTACACTTTTGAAGAAGTACGACTTTGACCCCTGCTGTAACACCAGTATTTCGAAAATAATATTAACTAGTAATTTTAAGAATATAAACCACATTTTCACCATTATAACTAAAAATAACATTCAAGTTACGAAAACGTTAAATAGATTTATTACAGTTATCCCGCAAGAAATAATTAATTACAAATATTTATGTTCCAATAATTATATTAAGAAAATACGCAATTCACTTGTCGGAACCATCCTCGCAGCTAGCCTCAAAGCGGAGCCTTGCCTTTGCCCACACCCAATCCCGAACCTGAAAAAAAAGGGGAAACAACTAAAGGGTAAGCTATAAGCTTAGTGAGCAAACACCGCACGTACCTTATGTTACCATGCACGCACATACCATAATCGGTGCCATCACAATCACAACAACAATCATATACCAATTCAAAATTTCCAATGAAATAATTTCAACGATAATTCCAACAAATAACCAACCAATAATGCCAAACAATAATCGACTCTCATGCGGTCATAAAGCTCCCGTCAGTTTGGACACGGGTCGGCCCCCACAACTCACCAAGGGCATGTGGTTCCCTTTCTCCCGTCAGTTTGGACACGGGTCGGCCCCCACAACTCACCAAGGGCATGTGGTTCCCTTTTTCTCGCCAGCTTAGGACGCGAGTCCGCCCCCACAACTCATCAAGGGCATGTGGTTCCCTTTCACACACACAATCACAATACATACATACATAACGGAAAAGAGTACACGTAGTGTAACTCACACACAAATTACGCATATATACATTCACAATAATATAAAGCACGTACAGTGAAACTCACCTGAATCGCCGCGATAACCAACACGCAAAACTAGTACGATCCCTCTAACCGAACACCTGAATTTACAACAATTTATAACTATAATTAGGACCCTCAAACAGTCCTAAAAGAAGCCTAAACAAGTCCCTAAGAAGTCCCATAAACTACCTCGACCAAACGGTTTAAAACGGACTCAAAACGGAAGTCGCGGGTTGCGACTACCAACGAGGGTTTTTAGCTACAACTCCAATTTCGACCGAACCCATCGAAATCAAGTTCATATAACATCCCATAACAATTATACACAACCACATCACAATAATTACACCAAAACACTAATCAATTACACCCAAATCGGTGTTCATGCAATTACCCCCCCAAAACTTAACCCGAACTCTCATACTTGACCCAAATCGTGATGACTACACTATCCAACAATTAAAGGGGGGTTTAGAATTCATACCTTGAGATCTATTAACAAACCACACTTGATTATCCGCCGTTTGCCTTCGAGAATCGCACGCACACACCACCCAAATCTTCAAAACACCAAAATTCAACTTTCTGAAAGTTCCAGTCCACTTCGGGAAGTTTCTGCTCTCAACTGGAAACTCCGATCGCTAATCCCTCCGGTCAGATTGTAGATTGATGAGTCGTGAACCTACTGTCCAAATTTCACGACGATCCAACGGTTGACGAGGGAGAACGAGCCGTTTTCCCACAGCCGCGCAATCCTGACGGGAAATCCGAAAATTTCCCCTTTCCCTCTCCTCTTGCCCTAAAACGGTTTCTTGATCAAAACAAGCCAAAATCAAGTTTCTACATCATCCATGGTCAAAATCTAACGTTTATAAACATTCAATTTCATAAACTTCATACCAATTGATGACCAATTGGTCACCACTTCCAACCCTTAACCCTAACCCAAGAATTATTCAATACTACACCAATGATTGAGTACAAGCATAAAGATCATACCTTTAATGCGAATTAAGTAGTCACAACCCCAATAGATCCACCGTAAGCCTTCAATTTGATCTCCTTGCTCTTCAAATCTCTCCATCGCCAACTCTCTCTCTCTCTCCCAACTCCCTGATGATCGATTTCCAGGGGAGTGGAGGGTTTCCTTTGGCTTATATCCTTCTAATCAACCCTTAAGTTCCATAATTAACAACTGAACCCCTCAACTTTTGGAAACAGTAATACACAAAATAAGTTTAACTTAAAGGAAATCCGTTAACTTGCGTAAAAGGGAAAAAGGGGTGTTACAACTCTCCCCCACTTACCAGGATTTCGTCCCCGAAATCGACTATTCTTGGAACAATTCAGGGTAGTCCCTTCGTATTTCATCCTCCAATTGGAGCTCGAACCCTTATTCCATGCATTTCACAATCGTTGGGGTGTAACGATAACTTCACCATTTAAATACATAAACTACTATAGGGTTTATATAACCCCTACTCCATCTATTTCTATTGCGAATCGCATCAACAACTCCTGTCACATTAACACCATTTAGCCTCAAACACCAAATACCGACAGTCCCTACTTGATCCTCGAAGCCTACGGGTGTAACCACCAGTGTAGGAAACACAAGAATCAAGAAAAGATTAGTCTGGACGACCGGCTCGACCTCTTCGTGCACTTAATGCACCTCACTATCATCACACCCTCTCTTATCTCCGAATCTAACATCTTAACACATATAGTCATATTCACCCTTCCATTCCTAACCCAAATCTACAACAATTTCAAACAACAAGTGTTCGCTCCATGCTTTACCACAATAACACTCGAAAACTATTACCGATCTATCCAGCATCGGCCCACAGACCCGGTTCGCTCCCTCTCTCCATACACAACCAACTCTCCCCCACTTGGGCCTTGGATACGAACCGTCTGGCCTGCACCATCCACAGTCGCTTGATTCCGACTCCACCAATCCATTCCAAATCTTTACATCAGCTTCTTTCATAGGAGTTGGTATGAGGTTGATCCGGAACTCGACTGCAAACTCTAAAAGCAGCAGGCACTGCTCTCTAAACAGCCACTTAGAGTAACCTAAGGTTAAGGATGCTAACCCAACCCAAACACAACCCTAAGTTTCTGTCATCCTTATCAATTCTTCCAAGAAGAAATAACAATTACCTTCGAATCCACTACGAAAATAATCAGCGTCTCTACTGTAGACCTTGACTTTAAGACCCCTAGCTGCCAGAGCTGTCTCGATCTTCGGGTCTATCATCTGACTAACCTCTCTCTCTAACTAGAGAGACTATCCTAACTGCAACTGCTGGAGTGACTCTCCAACCTTAATCATAAACATGTGTCCTTGAGTCAGGGCTTACTGTCTCTAGGTAAACCCCCCTCTATTGACCACAAAAAACTATATACAACCTCATATACACCTAGTACCATATCTTACGACGTGCACTAACGCATACTCAACCGTACTGCTCTAGGATCTTAGTCAACCGATTGAGTATTCTAGCGAGCCAACTGCTCTCCACACTGACTCTACAGGTTTAACTAACCTATAGCGCAATCTAACTCTACACCAACTCTATAGGCTAAATCCAACCTATAGTGAACCCAAACCACACAACCAATCCTTTCCAAATCCTCTGGATGCCTCAAAATCCTGTCAAGAATCGAATCCGAACAAAAACTATAAACACGACTTTTAGAAATCGAGATGTACGATTTTCAGCATTCCATACTAAAAAAAATCGAACAGTTTAACATATTTACACATAAATAGCTCCTACACGAGCACAAAAGAGGAGACGAACAAATAGTTGTGGTAATCAAAAGACACAATTCAACGATCCACTATCAAGGAAAATGCTAAGTGAAGTACTTTAAGGACATAAAGCTTCATATAGTTTTACCGGAAAAATAAACGGTGTATTTTGAAGAAAATGTAGGTTTTTATCGATATGAAGCAAGTAAAATGGTTGGTTAAAAAACGAAGTTTTTACAAAAGCATAAGCCGTCAAACAATTTAGGGAAGCGAACGATACGATATAAAAAGTCGAATGATTGAGTTTTTCACTCGGAATTTCCAAAGACGCTTAGGGAATAATTTTCGTAAAATGAGTCGTTTAAACGAAATAAAAACTTAAGAATCCGTACAGCAAATCAAAGCCAAGCGCAGAATGTGAATTTTATACTTATAACTATTAGAAATCGAGTTGCACTATTTCCAGCATTTTAGACGTTTAGAATTAGAGCAATTTAACATATTTTCAATAGGTTTTAGAAAAACATATCTAAACGGAAGTTTTAGATCAACGTCTTGGGATTCCAACGAATCAAGAACGGACTGAATTGGATTTAAAATGAACCCAATACGAATTTTTGAAAACGGTTGCGCTGTTCTTGTCTAAAACGAGAGCAGTTTTTTGAAAACATAGATTTTAGCCCTCTTAGACTCAAAATCACAGTTTCATCGTGTGATAACATTTTGTAGAGGACGTCTCGAGGTTTTCGAAAACATATCGTATGCCTTGATCCGATAAACGAGTGATTTGTTATGATTTTTTAAAATAACCCGAATTTTCTAAAATAAAATTTTGCAGATTATAAAAAAGGTTTCATTGTTTTTATAGATTCAAATATCGGTCTAGCATACATAAAACCAAAAAAGGACTAACCCGAGAACAAATGATTAACTATTGACGAAAACATGACCGATGTACCATCTAATCGAATGGAAACGTAAAACACTTTGATGGAACGTAAAAACATGATAATCTTAAAATCGAACGGAACGAATTGATAGGAAACATAGAAACCAAATGTATTCAACGAATCAATTAACACAATTGAAATGACGAATTGATACTCATATAATAAACCCATAATAATAAGAGGGAATTAAAGCATCCCTACATACGTATCAAATAAACACAAACGAACTTAATAGATCAAATACATACATGGGGGAATAAGGAATCCGTACACCTGTAAAATATCAAATAAACATAGACGTACTTTGTTGAACCAAAAATATACGACGTAAAAATAAGAGATCCATGCCGGTGCTCCTAATCCACCGAGTGGGAATAAGCAGTCTATTTACACAACCTTATTAATTCCTGCCAATTGAACGATTTCCTAAGGTCACTACTCCGAACACCCAAACAGGGCCACTTAGAGACATGTCTATCACAAGGCAATACTAATATTTACAATTAGAGTGCTCGCCTACACTCACTATTCAACACTAAAGTTCTTGCCACTTCTAGCCATTGGTACACACGCAACTCTATAAACTAGATCCCTTACTCTACTCATGTAAGTACAACAAGAATCAATCAACCTTACTCAATCACCATTAACTAGAGTGTCTCACTACACTCCCCTATCATAACTAGTGCTCATGCAAGATCCAATCACTAGTCAATAATGCGCGTGCAAGCCTAAAGACTAGATCACATCTCTATATCAATACGAACACAAACAAACACAGTTGACCTCATGGTCAAACATCCACTTCACAGCTACCCAAACCACAAACATAGTCCATTTATCGAGATTCCCAAGATTTAACCAATTCCTAGCCCATACAGGTGTTTATAGTAGTACTATTATTTGGGCCCGTACTACTATAACCAACCGGTAATGATAATTTGGCTCGGGGTCACTAGCCAACCACCAAACAAGGACATGCCTAGCAATCCCTTACCAAATTATCATCGTATAAACTGGGTCTTGGTACCATCCTCAAAATCTCAATCCAAGGACTACATATGCAACAAATAAATTCCCAACTAGTCACATTATACATATCACATGACACATGCAGTTAGTAGCATTTAATCCCACACTCAACTTAGCATCTCAACAATTTATCAATAAACATACAGGTAACGTAAGTATTGCTCACCTCCGTTTTGAAGCTCTAGCCGACGGTTCCAACTCTTTTATAAACTTTCTTTTTCAAAAATCTCCTAGTTTAAGTCCAACCACACACACACACTCGCAAGCGTGTGTGCTGATTCTCTTAAACTCAGGCTCTGATACCAAGTTGTAACACCAGTATTTCGAAAATAATATTAACTAGTAATTTTAAGAATATAAACCACATTTTCACCATTATAACTAAAAATAACATTCAAGTTACGAAAACGTTAAATAGATTTATTACAGTTATCCCGCAAGAAATAATTAATTACAAATATTTATGTTCCAATAATTATATTAAAAAATACGCAATTCACTTGTCGGAACCATCCTCGCAGCTAGCCTCAAAGCGGAGCCTTGCCTTTGCCCACACCCAATCCCGAACCTGAAAAAAAAGGGGAAACAACTAAAGGGTAAGCTATAAGCTTAGTGAGCAAACACCGCACGTACCTTATGTTACCATGCACGCACATACCATAATCGGTGCCATCACAATCACAACAACAATCATATACCAATTCAAAATTTCCAATGAAATAATTTCAACGATAATTCCAACAAATAACCAACCAATAATGCCAAACAATAATCGACTCTCATGCGGTCATAAAGCTCCCGTCAGTTTGGACACGGGTCGGCCCCCACAACTCACCAAGGGCATGTGGTTCCCTTTCTCCCGTCAGTTTGGACACGGGTCGGCCCCCACAACTCACCAAGGGCATGTGGTTCCCTTTTTCTCGCCAGCTTAGGACGCGAGTCCGCCCCCACAACTCATCAAGGGCATGTGGTTCCCTTTCACACACACAATCACAATACATACATACATAACGGAAAAGAGTACACGTAGTGTAACTCACACACAAATTACGCATATATACATTCACAATAATATAAAGCACGTACAGTGAAACTCACCTGAATCGCCGCGATAACCAACACGCAAAACTAGTACGATCCCTCTAACCGAACACCTGAATTTACAACAATTTATAACTATAATTAGGACCCTCAAACAGTCCTAAAAGAAGCCTAAACAAGTCCCTAAGAAGTCCCATAAACTACCTCGACCAAACGGTTTAAAACGGACTCAAAACGGAAGTCGCGGGTTGCGACTACCAACGAGGGTTTTTAGCTACAACTCCAATTTCGACCGAACCCATCGAAATCAAGTTCATATAACATCCCATAACAATTATACACAACCACATCACAATAATTACACCAAAACACTAATCAATTACACCCAAATCGGTGTTCATGCAATTACCCCCCCAAAACTTAACCCGAACTCTCATACTTGACCCAAATCGTGATGACTACACTATCCAACAATTAAAGGGGGTTTAGAATTCATACCTTGAGATCTATTAACAAACCACACTTGATTATCCGCCGTTTGCCTTCGAGAATCGCACGCACACACCACCCAAATCTTCAAAACACCAAAATTCAACTTTCTGAAAGTTCCAGTCCACTTCGGGAAGTTTCTGCTCTCAACTGGAAACTCCGATCGCTAATCCCTCCGGTCAGATTGTAGATTGATGAGTCGTGAACCTACTGTCCAAATTTCACGACGATCCAACGGTTGACGAGGGAGAACGAGCCGTTTTCCCACAGCCGCGCAATCCTGACGGGAAATCCGAAAATTTCCCCTTTCCCTCTCCTCTTGCCCTAAAACGGTTTCTTGATCAAAACAAGCCAAAATCAAGTTTCTACATCATCCATGGTCAAAATCTAACGTTTATAAACATTCAATTTCATAAACTTCATACCAATTGATGACCAATTGGTCACCACTTCCAACCCTTAACCCTAACCCAAGAATTATTCAATACTACACCAATGATTGAGTACAAGCATAAAGATCATACCTTTAATGCGAATTAAGTAGTCACAACCCCAATAGATCCACCGTAAGCCTTCAATTTGATCTCCTTGCTCTTCAAATCTCTCCATCGCCAACTCTCTCTCTCTCTCCCAACTCCCTGATGATCGATTTCCAGGGGAGTGGAGGGTTTCCTTTGGCTTATATCCTTCTAATCAACCCTTAAGTTCCATAATTAACAACTGAACCCCTCAACTTTTGGAAACAGTAATACACAAAATAAGTTTAACTTAAAGGAAATCCGTTAACTTGCGTAAAAGGGAAAAAGGGGTGTTACACCTGCACTAAAGTCGCCCTGGCAAAAGTCGTCTGGGGCGACTTTCAAGGACATGTGGCGACTCCCTACTGATTTCAACAAACCCTAAAAGGAAACTCTCCCTTATAATTTCTTTATCAGCCGACAAACACAACATCTCTCTCTTTTATCTTTCTCACATTATCTCTTTCACTCTCATTCTCCTACCTCTATCTCTCAAACTATCTCCTTCACTATCATTCTCCATTCTCTATCTCTCAAATCATTTTTCTCTCTTTCATTTTCCCTCTTCTTCTATCTACAATAGTTAAAGTGTTTCCTTTCATTCTAACTTCTAAGTGGCTGAAAATTCTGAGTCATCCTCGTCTTCAAACCTCCCTCAAGGTTCTCAAATAATGCCAATGACGGTTAAAGAAACCATCGAAGAGGCTGAAGAAGAGATCAGGAAGCTAGAAGCAAAAATGAAGCAACTACAGACGGATAGACGTCAAATCCAAAAGACCATCGACGAGAAAATTGCGCTGGTAAAGTCGACGAACAAAGACATTCGAAAGGAACATCGCAAAGTGAGTCTCATAGACGCCGAGTTCCCTATGATTGACGAAGAGCTCCGTGATAAATACATCTTGGTTGCGTGACTTAAGGCAATATATCCGGAGGGTTCCTAGGAAACTATTATATATTTCCTCGAAGTTATTTGCGTGTTTATGTGTTGATCCAGCTCTCCTAAGACCTGATGAAATGATAATGATCCTGAATCTTTACTTAGTGAATAGGTTTTTACTTCTGTTATAGCTTGAGGAATTATCACTGAGATTGTTCAGTGTTATTCCTTGTTACTTATGCTGTAACTTATTTTTATAATTATCAGGATCAGGATCAGGAGACGAACGAGTCTGTTCTGCAGTCTACTGATCCTGTCCACTGAAGTGAAGACCTCCTGAAGACATCAAGATCATACTCAAAGAACCATCAGCGACGTCGAAGAATTAGCTGATGACAGGAACAACATGCTCGTGATCTGAAGACGGAACTCAGTGATAGCAGGCTGCTCAATATCGTATGACATCCTGAAGATTCATCAGGATACAAGTGACCCTGAACAGCATCAGTTTCAGGATTCTACTCACTGATCAGTATCCTGATCCTGAAGGATTAGTGTAATGTCTTAGTCTAATGCACAAAAGGATTATCCGCCTTTACTGACACAAAAGTACATAAGGACAGTCTCTTTACTGTTCCCTCCGTACTTATCAGACCTCAAGGCAACTGTTTACACACTTCCTCTTTTGCACACCATGCAAAGAGTATTTGTTTATAGTAAATAGTACAAAGGACCACTTACATTGTGACACGTACACAAAAGTGAGTCTGCATGCATTTAATGCATTGGGTATAAATAGGACTTGAAGAGATGTTCTCCCACACTTCTTCTTCAACCTAAAAATACCCTAATCCTTTCTTTCTTATTCCCTCTATCTTCTTTCTTTTCTTCATCTTCTCACTTAAGTGCATAGTGAAAGAAAGCTTAGATTGTTTAGTTTAGACTTGTTGTCTTTTCTATTTCCGCAACAATCTGTAAATTCATATTGTTAATATAACAAGAATTTAAAAGTGAAATTTTGTGTGATTATATTCAACCCCCCCCCCCTCTATAATCCCATATACTATCCTTACTTGAAGGTCACCTCATTGGGACCAACATTATGTTTATGATGTGTTTGTGTTTTATTTGTGTATCGGTTGTTTAGAAACCCAGTTAGTTATGTAGTAGTTTGTGTTGTTTATGTTAAATGTATTTTTTTTAATGTCTTAAATAAAATTTTTTAATGTCTTTAATACAAATTTTAATGTCTTTAATGTATTAGTTAGAGCATCTCCAAAGACACTCTAAAAAAATAACTTTTATAATAAGAAATAATATATATATATTACTTTAAGTAATAAGAAATAATAAATAATTTTCGAGTCATGTTTTTTTTTTCGAATTATACTTAAATTATATTAAGTAAATAATAAATACTTTTCTAAATATATGTAGTTTATATTAAGTAAATAATAATAATAATATGTATTACTTTAAATAATAAGAAATAATAAATAATTTTTGAATCACGTTTAAATTATATTAAGTAAATAATAAATAATTTTCTAAATATATATAGTTTATATTATATTAAGTAAAAAATAAAAGAAAAAATATATATAGTTTATATCTCTATATTGTATTTGGCGTAGGAAATCAAATAGATACGTTTTATTAATGCGACCAAATTGCTCTAAGAGGCTACACAGAATACTCACACAGTCGAACACAAGAACAAAATACATCAAGCAATCGGATACCAAGATCAACCTTTTACCCTCACAAAGTATGAATGATAATTTAAAGTGTATCTCTCGGGGGTAAAAGTGTATGTATAAGAAGTGATCCCACCAATACTCGACTAATCCCCGCATGCATAAGCTTGTTACCAAATCTAATCTCCACCACTGAGAAGTTGTCAACCGTCAAGAGGACTTTAGGGTTGTAATGTTAGGCTAAGGGTAAAGGGTAGGATAAAGGATATATAAGTGACTAAGAATGCAACAAAAACTCGAGAAACTCAATCAGTAATGATCCAACACTTTTAAGAAAAATCTGACTTTTTGGAATTATGCACTTTTTCGGGATGAGCTTTTTCTTTTTTTCTTTTTGCATCGGCCTAAGCATATTGCTTATTTGTGGCTCGAATTTTTCTTTTGCTCATTTTCTTTTCTTTAACTTTGACTCTTTTCTTTTCTTTTGATTTTTCTTTTCTTTCTTTTCTTTGAGTCATCACTGCTTTCTTTTTCTTTTCTTTTTGCTCAAAATCAATCCCTCTTTATTTGTCAGATATGAAAAAAATATGGATCACAACATCTCAAGTTCTCAAATTTAAGTCACGGCCAAAAGATAGGCTAAAAGGGATATATGGTAATGTGGGTAAAGAAATGAAAGGCTAAAGCTCAAAATGGTTTCAAGGGTTAAAGTGTTACAATTGAACACTTTCAAAGATTCGGCTAGGAAAATTAAATAACCTTAAGATGAGGTTATCTAACGAAGGCTAAAAGGGTTAGAAACGAAGGCCTCTATCAGTGCAATGGTGATAAATACTTCTCTTATGTGGTCTCGACAAGCATTCAAAGCGACAAGTTCTACCTTGGGTCAAAGTCGGTATTCCTCACGAAATGAATAAACAATTAGGCTCAATCTCTCAAAGGAATAAGGTGAGGCACTCATGGTAATTGGTATTCCAAGGTATCCTTTTACTCAAATAATCTCATTGGTGTTCTCCTATACAAGCAACTAAGTTCCAAAAACAATCTCAGATTTCGAAAAAAAATTGGGGTCAAGTCTCAAAGCTTTCAAAAATTTGAAAAACGACAATTCAAAAAGCAAAAAGTGAAGCCATTTAAACAGATTAGTCTACATAAACCCCTCCCCACACTTAAAATTTGCAGTGTCCTCAATGCAACAATTAAAACAATTAAGGAGTAATTGGAAAAAGAGAAACTTCCCGGGTTATGTGACGTGATCTGATATGAGAGAGAATATTCTGGAATCATGCTCGGTGCAAGATCATAAACTGCTGTATCTATTACCAAAAAGAAAAAGAAAAAGTAAAAAGAACAAAATAAAAATAAACCAAACTAAAGCAAACAAAAGATTATGGTTGTCCCATAATCAATAGTAGAGAGAAGATGGATGGAAATCTAAGAGAAATGAAGAACACATTAAGCATGAAGAATGCATCATTGGAGAAAAGATATAAGTTGCAAATAAAGATAATTTCCAAAGTTGTAATAGCATTCATGCCAAAACCCTAAACCTCTCATTCCTTAAATAGGAATGAGAGAAAATACAAGAATGACATAAACGGCCCCCGAAGTTCCAAACTTCTAAACAAGGGCTAACAAAAAGATAATTGTTTCAAACAAAGTAAATTTAACTACTGAAAGCATTAAAGATAGATCTTCTGACTCTTCACAACAAGAGGTCTAACAATCTCCCCCTTTGGGAAGAAGTCAGAAGGGTGCCGGTAACTCCAAAGCAGGCTCCCACTTCGACATCTGCACGAACTCGTCCCATTCTCCTATTATCCTCGCTCGCATCTTCATAGCAACTTCGACCCGTCTGTACATCAGCCTCTCCTTCAGTTTTCTCTCGATCAAGTTCATCGCCTCCAAAACCTTTGCCTTTCCGTCCACCAGCTTCGATGAAGGGATCTGATCAATCAACAATCTGCTAGCGAGCCCGTTGTACACATAAAGCAAGGTACCGTCGCAGAATTTGGCAAGCTCGCTAAAACGCATAAACTTGCGCTCTTTCTTCTTCTTGGTCACGTAGACGACCCCATGCTCTGGTACTCTGGACGGCATGTAGGTAAGGTAGGCTCCAATTGCTGACACCTTCAGGTTCGGACGGAGCAGGTTGACTTTGGGCTGGCGGCTCTCGATGGCTAGTTGGTAGTCCGTCACGCATGCAAGAGTGATCGCATGACGAACATACTTCTTCAGAACCTCAAGGCCATCACGATAGTAGTCGGGTCGGAGGATTGGGCCTTGAAGATACTTGATGAGTGTCAGGAGGTCTTCGAGGTGGATGCGATCCAGATCTGCTTCAGTGAACGTCCAATCCTGTAGTTCTCCAATGGGTTTGCCGGTTCCGTACATTCGGACATAGAACTCGAGGAATAACTGATGTCCGTGCTTGTAGGGGCGAACATTGGTTACCTTCATGAATCTACGCTTTATCCTTTGTCGTCCGTGAGTCGCCCAGTTACAAACCCTCTGGTGGACGTACGCTGTTCTTCTTCTGAACTTCTTTATGTGAGAGATCCCGAAGTACACCTTTCGGGACCAAACGTGCAGCTTTTCTTGCTGGAAGATGCGGGAGAAGGATTCCTCGAGAAACGGCCTGAAGATGACCGAGTGGTTCCAGTTCAACTGGATGACGGTGGGAGCAGTGGAATCGGGAGTCGTTGAGGAGATCGTCTGAGGAGCTTCGGGAGTGGGAAACTCAGCCTCCGTCATTCTTCTAGCAATTGATTATCGTTTTGATTTCGGTGGTTCAAACTCTGCAGCAACACCAATGCCCAAGAATTTTCAACTAAACGCTGATTCTTCTGGTAAACCGGTTGACCAGAAGACTTATCGGGCAATCATTGGTTCCCTCTTATATCTCACGGCAAGTAGACCAGACATTGTCTTCTCCACGGGTGTCTGTGCTCGTTTCCAGTGTGATCCTCGTGATTCACACCTGTCTGCAGTCAAAAGAATCCTTAGGTATCTCAAAGGCACACCGGATTTTGGCCTTTGGTACCCAAAGGATTCTGGTATTGAACTAATAGCCTATACAGACTCAGACCATGCAGGTTGCAAGCTTAACAGAAAGAGCACTTCCGGTGCGTGTCAATTTCTTGAAGACAAGTTGGTGAGTTGGTCATCCCGGAAGCAGAATTGCGTATCTCTATCCACTGCGGAGGCTAAATATGTGGCTGCCGCCTGCTGCTGCTCGCAAGTTCTGTGGATGAAAACTCAACTTGCTGATTTTGGATACACAATGTAGAGGATTCCCATTTACTGCGACTCCAAAAGTGCGATTCAAATCACGGCGAATCCGGTTCAGCATTCTCGAACGAAGCATATCGACATCAGATATCATTTCATCAAGGACCACGTCGAGAAAGGTAATGTTGAATTGTACTTTGTTGAGAGTGACTATCAGCTTGCTGATCTATTCACCAAGCCGTTTGATGAGAAGCGTCACTTCTTTCTCCTAAGTAAATTGGGAATGCTAGACCTCCCTGCCTGAGGTCTAGGGGAGTCGGGAATTCATTTTATGTATACATGTGTGTAGGGGGAGTCTTTAAGAGTCTTTGAATGTTTGCATGAATCGCGGGGGAGTGTCATATCTTTATCTGCTTGTTTTCTAACGTTCTCGAATCCACACTACAATGGATACCTTCCTAGACTTTATTTTGTAGGTGTGGAACATCACAACGACTTCTGGTTACTTCAGATCAGAACTCGCACAAAACCCAATTGAGACGTACCAGGTAAGTCTCTTTTCCGAGGGTCGGGAGCTGAACTTGTAAATTTTTACGAACTTGAAAGTTCAAGGGGTGGTAGAGTACATGTTGTGAACTTACAAGTTCGGGGACTAACTTTGCCATCTTCTGAATCTTATGTTCAGGGACTCGTTTTGCACTTTTGCGAAACTTGAAGTCCAGGGTCTGTTTTGAAAATTTCTTTAAACTACAAGTTCAGGGACTTGTTTGTAAGTTTCTTGAAACTTCAAGTCCAGGGGTTATTTTTGCCATTTCGTGAAAGTCGGGTTAAGAGAGCCAAAAGGAGAGCCAAACACAGTGTTTTTCGAGCCAAACGCAGTGTATCTTGGTAAAAATATAAATACCATCTTCTAAGAGTTACTGTTCACAATTTCAAAATTTTCACTTTTTCTCTCTGAATTCTCACCCGGTAACTGCTCTCGCAACCGATCCCGATTTCGTTCGTTTTTTGCTCCGTTCGTCGATCCGAATACGTTTCTACAATCCTGGTAAGTTCACGAACAATCCTTATGTAGTTATAACGTTTAATCTTATCGTTTTAAGGCCTGGATCGAAGCCCAAAGTTTTTAAAACTTATCCGAAACCCAAACTTCTTGGAATGGGATTTCGGGACGTTAAATCGATCCAAATATGCTTCTGAACTTGTTTATTACTGATTTAGGATGAATGCTAATAGTTTAGAGCTTGAAATCAATGTTTTGTGGACGGTTTTTGGACTTGGAAAACGAATCGTCTCGGTTTTCCGAATCAGAAAACATGAGTGTTCATGTTTTCCGAATCCACAACCGTTGAATACTCATATGTGTTTTCCGATTCGGAAAACCAGATAAATCCGATTCGGATTATCAGGTTTTCCAAATCAAGTCTTGAGCCTCGTATTTTTCATGTATATCTTTTCCGATTCGAAAAACATGGAATCACCCTGATGGGTTTCCGAGGTTTCCTGAATCAAGTGTGAGGACAAGTCCTTTTTGGCTCGTGTTTTTCTCTAAGTGTTTTATGGTTTCCCGACTCGGAAAACATATTTTCCGAATCGGAAAACTTAACTTTGTGAGCCTAATAGTTGTTTCCAAGTGTTTAGTGTTTTCCGAATCGGAAAACCATGTTTTTCGAATCGGAAAACCTATCTCTATATATGCTTCAAATTTTCTAAGTGCTGAGTTTTTCGTTTTCCGAATCGGAAAACCTCCCCTCGTGTGTTTGCTCTTTTTCCGACTCGGAAAATACGAAACACCCTTTTTGGGTTTTCGAGGTTTTCCGACTCGCGCTTAGTCGAGGGTATAGTCTTTTTTTTCCCATAAGTGTTTGATAATCCCGTGTGATTCGGAAAATGCTCTTTTCCGAATCGGATTATCTCATTTTCCGATTCGGAAAATGACATAATCCGAATCGGAATTTGGCATTTTCTCAATCTCACTAGTTTTCAACACTTAGCATTTTTTTTGGGCACTTACTAACATTATATCTCGTTTTGTCTTGACAGAAATGGCTCGTCAACAAAACTCACCGCCTTCGCCGATCAACAACGCCGCTGATCGCGCGCTCATCTCTCCAAATGACCTTCGTCCTATCAACCAGAACAACGAATACATCGACCTGACTAACTTCGTTGTTCAAGACGAAGTTGTACTCGAGATCCTCAAGGTGCATCCCCTGGCGTACGCGATGCAGACTACCGTTGACATACCACTGCTGTACCTTCAGCAGTTCTGGAAGACGTCTCGCGTGGAGACAAGAGATGGTGTGCTGACCATCATGGGACGTGTGGATCATACAGAGTTGACGATCACCTTGGAGGATCTCAGGCGAATCCTTCAATTGCCTGCCGCCACTCCCGAGGCCCCATTCGAGCCATTAGTTACCGGCGCCGAGCTCTTCAGCGAGATTCTCGCGCTCGGGGTCCATGCCACACCAAGTCAGAGGCTCAACGGGATCTCTCACGTCACTCAAGGGATGCTGCCCCCCATCTGGTTCACATTCTCCAACATTCTGAACCGCACACTATCTTCGAAGACTCACGGCGTGGACCGGGCATCAACCCACTTGTGGCACGTCATTCATTCTATCGCCTACGGGAGGCGAATTGACGTCGCTCAACAACTCTGGTTGGACATCGTCAACGACGTCAGGGCAGGCCCTGCAAGGAACCGCCACACATCCATCCCATGGATGCGGTTCTTCAGCATCGTGATCCGTGATCATATGGATCACCATCCGACGGTACAACACAGATCTGGCCACCCACGCTTCTAGAGCCAGCAGATTGGAAGGATGAACAGAAGGACTCTGAAGCGCGGCCAGGTAGAGATGCCCATCCCGGAGAATGTGTTGGATTTGGCGGACCCTAGGGCGGAGAGTGTTAGGCTATACCGTGTGTCGATAGGCTTAGAAGCCGCGTCCACGGACTCCTCAGAACCGAGGAGCCCTACCCCGGACGCGCGACCCGTCCCTCGTAGAAGTCGTGCCACCGGCACGGCGGGCCAATGAAAGGATTATGTGCAAGACAGTAACTAGGTTTACCGTGTCCAATGTAGGCACTAGTGGGTCACACTGCTACACACCCGAGTAGCGGTGACCGTGGCATATCGGAAACCACCGAATGGTGGTGGCGCTGTTGTTGCCCAGCGGTGGCGACGGAAGCGTGGTGGTGGCGGCGGCTGTGGCCGTCGTCGCCGGACAAGCTACAAACCACCAAGCCACCCGCCGGCTGCCCTAGTGTCACACCCCGCTAAAGCGGAAACACGGAGTGTAACAGCGCAAAGTAGCACAACACAAAGTATAGACAATAAACGCCATAGCATATCAAAATATTTAAGTCTTACAATATTACATCGCGTTAAAGTCTTAAAATTATTACAAAGAAAATTAAACTACAACGGAAAGGAAATTTAGTCTTGATATGCATGAAGGCGTAACACACGTGCATTATTGTTCTTCTTACTTTGGATCGCCTGAAAAGCAAGAGAGTTAAAAAGGTCAACTATCGTCATAGTTGGTGAGTTCACGGGTTTAACGACACACATACATATAGTTCACGTTACAAAAATAATACCGGAGATATGTAATAAGTTCAAGCAAGAAGCTTAATAGTTGGATTTTGCGCGGGTTTCGCAATCATGCGCGTGTCTCGCAAAATCCCGGCATATGGTACTTATCATGCAATACTTACACTCAAGATTAACGAGCCACTACTAATCTCCTAGAAGCATAGTTTTTGCCCCGCAATGCCATGCTTATCGCAACATGACATAACAATCGTTCCACAACAAAGTAATTAAACACCAATCGTTATCGTTCCACCCCCGTTGCAAGCGGGGGACGAAAGGTGGGGTTGCCAACCCGATAGCGCTACCATTGATTACTCGGTCCACCGCAGTGAATTAGACTTAGTAGTGTGTACGAGGACTTGCGATAAGAAAAACACCCAATTAATCCCGATAAGTATGCATACCATAGCCACAAAAATCGTTCCACAATAAATCGTTCCACAATAAATCGTTCCAAAGGATCTTTTCAAAAATAGTTTCAAAAGTTCAATCAACCGGTAGTTTGTCATGCTTTTCACCCCAAAAATGTAAAAACGTAAAAAGGGGCCGTGAATAACTCACCGAGTTACAAGTTCAAGAGTCCCAAGTTAGCGAGGTTCCACCGAATTCCGACCTAGTGATATAAACATTTTAATAAGTTCCTTGACCCATTTAAGTTCCTTGACCCATTTAAGTTCCTTAAATCATAGTAAAATTATACGCGCGAACGAAACTTTAGTTTTTATAACGATTGTCGAAAAATACGTACTTTGGTGATTATAATCGAAGTGTGAAAATTGGTATATGGTCATGCATGTGTGTTTTATGTTAACTTTACCTCATCAATCCTTCTATTATTCTTTTAGTGCTCAAGAATGTAAGTGTTTTAAAAGAAATAAAGTTTTACATAATACCATTCTTCAGTTTTTCTCATTCTTGACAGATTTGGAGGCTGTTTTGGGACATGCATTTGGGTATGAAGCACAACTCCAAAAATCACGAAATTTTAATATGTTTTTAGCCATATGAGTTTACTATTTACTGACCAAATTTCATAATTTTTGGAAAAGATTAAGATCCTCAAACAGAAGGTTTATTAAAGTAGTGACAGCAACTAGAGCTGTTGCGCAACCTTTTTGTACGGACTGTTTGAGGGTCCGAAACTTGGAATTTTTGCAAACGGCCAGTGGGGTTTGAAAGATAACTCAATGAACTTGAATTTAAAAAAAGAATCATGTCATTTGAACATTTTATGAAAGAGTTATGGCCTCTCAAAGTCAGGTCCGAATCTGTCCAGAATCTGTTGGACGAATTTTCAGACTAGTTGTTGAATAACAAAATATTTCTTTTGTTTAATAGTTTTTATGATGATTTCTCTTTACCAAAACTCAAGTCCAGATGTGATTGAAGGAATATCAACTTCATAATCACATTTTACACATGCATTTACATATATACCAAATTAAACATCTAGATTATAATCATAAGCCATCAACTCACTTATTGCTTGAATTTTTGATGATCCAAGCAAAGAAAAGGGTATTTGGCTATAAGAAATCATCCATACCTCATGCAAGGTGATAGATGATCACAAGAAGATAGGAATCACTAGTCATCAACTCACTTATTGCTTAGCAAAGAAAGGGTATTTGACTAGTGATTTCATCTACACCAAAGTATGGTGGATTGTTGTATAAAAGAAAAGGAAATGCTTGAAATAAAATGTACAAGATTATACATAGTAGTATATGAACAAGAATTTAAATGATGAACAAGAATTCTAAGAAATAATTAAGAGTTTTGAAGATTATTCAAACTACCCAACTATTTGGTTGATCATAGATGTTTTCCTTGCTTAAATGCAAGATACTTCCATCTCACAACATTGGGAGATGATGATTTAAAGAAGAAGATTGATGAAGATCATCATATTTACCTTGAATGTTCTTGAATACTCTTGAAGAGCTTCAAGAAATTGAAAGTGTATAGAGAAAGCTAGAGAGAAAAACTAGAGAGAATTGTCTAGTGAGAGAATTTAGAGAGAGAATGAGAGTTTGAGAAATGAGATGAAACAAGGGTGAGAGGTCTTATTTATATGGAGTTGGGAGAGAAAGAGATGGGATGGGAGAGGGGGTGGTGGCCGGTTTTGGGAGAGAGAGGGGGAGGGAGATGGTGGTGTGATGTTGATGTGATTTAGAGTGTGTAAGTGTATAATAGTTGTGTTGGTTTAATAGGGAATCTTGTTTCCCACTTTAATTTAAAACCATGTGATGAGAGAAATGGTTTTCTCTAATAATAATATGGCTGATTTCATAAAGCCATTTAGTAGGTTTATTTGAATTTTGTAGTATTGGGTGTAAAAAGCTGCTAAAATTGGAAACCGTTACCGAAAACGCGCGTTTTTGCGATTTTTGCGTAACGAAAGCAGTTTTTCGTATTTTCATTAAGGAACTTATTAGAAATTAATATTTTTAATATCTTGGGTCAATTAGAAATTAATTCGACAGTCTAGTGGTCGAAATCGGGACCTGCTGATAACAGTCAGTCGGTTTTGCGTACCGACTATAGTGGCGACTCAATAATCGTCAAAGGCACTTATCTAGCCTTTTCACAATAAATGTTGTCATACAATTTTGTTTTTGACAAAATGACAGTGTTAAAATACTGTTCTGCTCCGGTAAATCAGTTAAAGTTTTACTGACCTGAGGTGAGAAGTGGAGGGTTGTCACACCTAGGGCCGAGCCAAGGCGGGTGGCAGTGGATGGTTGTTTCTCGCGATCGCAAGCCGCACCACCAATTGGTGGTGTCGGCGGTGGTTGTGGTTGTTGTCGATGGCGGCTGCGGCTGCTGTTGTCGTCGATTGGCCTAGCGGCGGCGGCGGTGGTGACTTTGGTTGCCGCTGCTGTCGCCGGTGGTGATTTTGGGGAGATCGCCGACGATCGATGACGACGGTGGCTCCGGCTCCGTTGTCGTCGATAACCGATAAGTAACAATAGTAACCGCTAGTTGCTATTGTTGTTATCAGTATTGATATCGGATAAGGTTTCGTGTTGATAGGGTTGTTTTAACCAGATAGGCTAAAACTCCGGATAAGATTAATTTTACGTTTTAAAATTAATTTTAAGTAGTTATAAAACCAGTTGTGTTTTATTTTTTTTGTTTTATCGTAACTGCTTTAGTTTATTTTATTTAAACTGCTAGTTGCGAGTGTCATAGCCAAGCCCCAGACCTATGGTTGTGTTTTATTTTATCTCTGTTTTGATAAGGGAGGCCTGCGTGCCATTTACAACCCTTTTATTGTAATTTTTATTTTATGTATTTTAAATTACGCCGAAGACGGAGAAAACCATAGAGACGGACTTTGGAGACACAACCGAGGATGTCGGAGCCAGTGGGAGCGTTCTACCTTCATGCCTTGTGCGTTGCTTGTCACTTAGGTTAAAGACCGTCAGTTTAGTGTTGGCTCACTTAACTGACAATAGTTTAGGGGCAAAAGCTATGACACAGTATTTTACGTTTTTATATAATTGCGTGGTTGTGATAAAACGTAGTTTCTGAAATCTAATGAGATGTTTTATAAAAACCTAGAGGTTCGATTACAGAGTGTTTTTCGAATCAGTTTTAAAAATTAAGGTTTTTGAAAAACTGGCTAAAAACCCCTTAGGTTTAAAAATCTTAGATCACGTGAGTGCGACCCACTTTGAGACCCTTTTGGCGTAAGGTACGCGGGTGTTGGAAGTGAACAAGCCTTGGATATCCGCGTTCAAACCCCAAGTTGAAAGGGGTGTGACAAGTACACCCAGTCTCAAGTGGTGCGATCTATTTTGGTTTTTGTAACAATTTACCGTGTCGTATCGGGCCAAAGCGCACTAGAGGGACTAAATATGCACGAATGTAATATTCGATGTCCCGACGTTTTAGAAGTCGTATTTTCGTTTAAAATGCGATTGGTATAAGTGGTTACCTACCAGAAATAGCATGGGTCGGTTTGTGTGATCAAGCCGCTTACCGACACATGTGAAATATGGATTCTAGTCTAATAAACTTATTTTTCTAAGGGTAATAAATTTATTAGAAGTTTTATAATCAATAAACTAAATCGGAATTTATTCTTTATGTAGATGTCTTATACTACCGTTCCGTTTTATTCACCTGAGGAATCACTTCGCCTAATTATGGGCAAGTGGAAGCTTACGGGCCAAAACTATCCAGTTTGGAAGTTGCATTTTGATAATGTCTTGCGGGGCCAGGATAAGCTTTATGTGATCAATAAACCACTGTCACGACCTAAGAGCAATGCTCCTGAAGAGAAATTTGCTGAGTACTTTAGATTTATGGCTGATGAATCTGACGTGATGTCTATTCCGTCTTTCTCTACTTCTCCCGAGTTCACGGTCGATCTCAGAGTTAAGTTCTGCCATGAGGTCGTGAAGAGTATAGAAAACCAGATTGGCTTCTATAAGAATTGTGGTAAATATTTGATCATGAAAGAAATCTTTTCACTGAAGCTGAAAAGAGGCCAATCAGTTAAAGAGCATCTCCTAGAGATAATCAAAAATATTCTTTCTTTTGATTTGTTGGTAGACCAAGGATTTTAATCATAAAATGATTTCTTGCTTTAAAAATGACATGTTTTATTTCAAAGCAACTCCTTCGAATGGTCTATACATATTAAATCTCCTATAAAGTAATAACGAAATCTATCATATAAGTAAAGGATCCAAGGACATCGAGGATCAAACTTACCTCTGGCATTGTCGGCTTGGACATATAAACACGAAACGCATAGAACTACTCCAAAAAGGAGGACTTCTAGGGACCTCCTTAGGCTAATGGTAACAGTTAAGTTACTTGTCTGGCACAAGTGGGAGTCTGAAAGGATTATGTGCAAGACATTAACTAGGTTTACCGTGTCCAATGTTATAAGGCACTAGTGGGTCACACTGCTACACACCCGAATAGAGATCAATTGGATTTACTAATTGTATGGAATTAATTAATTGGTATAATTAATTAATTAAGAGAGAAAAATAAATAATAGATAGTTTATTTATTATTTTTGGGATATATATTAATAGTTAATTAATATATGGAAAGGTTTAATTAAAGCCTATCGGGCTTAATAATTAAACGAACTTTTCTATTGGGTAGTTACCATATTTATTAATATAAATATATGGTAAACCTAATGTTTTTCATAATTCTATCTCATTAGTAACTTAGAGAAAAAGAAAAGCCTAAACCTCTCTCTCTCCCTCTCTCTCCCAAAATCGTCCCACACACACACTCAACCAGTTTTCGGGTTTTGAGTTTTTGGGTAATTCTAAGGCGGTCTAGCAGCGGTTCTCGTGGTGGTGCAGTAGCGGTGTATTCCCCGTTAGCTTTCCGGAAACCGTTTGAATTTAATCCTATAAGGTATTGTTCTAAACTCTCTTGTGATTGTATCTAAACCCGTTTAGGTTGGATCTTCTGGTTTGGGAATTTCAGTTTTTATTCCGCTGTGCATGTTTGTTTTTACCTGCAATTCCCAACAGCCAAAGCTCCAGGGGGAGCTTCAGGCTCGGGAGTTATGAGTGTAGACGTGAGGGCGAAGTGGGTAGAATTGTACGAACGTCCGCCACTCCACACATCGAGGGAGCCGAGGCCTATCAGAGAGCTGTCGAGACCCGAGCTCGTCGAGCCCGCACAAGAACCTATGTCGAAGAATCCATTCCAATTCTACCAGAACTCGATCATGTGCTAGGCTACCGAGTCAAGCAATACACCGGGACTCTACAGCAATCCCCCGTGCACTCGTCATCGGAAGAACGCTGATCGCCATTGCCGCCGCAACAACCCGATCATGCCGGTGAGGAAGTGGAAGCTTCCCCAAAAGAACAAGCACACTTACCTTCACCACCACAAGCAGCAGCGGCCCCACATCAAGCAGGCGAACCCTCTGGCGATCCCTCAGGTGATGACTCCGACGATCATGAGTCTTCTGATGACACTCATTCTGACCGTCGTGAGGACGATGACGAGGCCACATAATCCGAGCAAGTTGATTATGGATCTGATGAAGAGTTTCAAGAGTCCGAACCAGCGAAGGGCGGGAAGGCCCAAAGAATAGATGATGACGAGGTTACTTCCTCGTTTAACGACGACAGGATGTCCGAGGATCCCGTTTTGGCTAGGGATCTAGCTTCAGATGACCGGACTGTCGGTCGTGAGGAGGAAGGAGAAGCCGAAGTTGCTTCCGGCTGGGGTAATTTGGATAGTGAAGATGAGGGAGAGAGAGAGTGTGTTTAGAAAAAGAGACTGAAGAGGCAGAGGTCCAGTTAGATGAGCCGTGGGCTCAGATTCAGGAAGCGGTCGGAGAAGAAGAGCCGCATAGGTTAGTAGAATCGGAAGTCCCCCAACCCAGAGTCAATCCAACAGAGAGGCAACCCACATCGAGACTGGGCACCTTATGGTGTCTGGTCAAGACGCTAGCAGCCAACTAGCGTATTTGCACACCTCTACCATCCACTCGACCATCTCTCAACAGATGGTCGTTTCAGTCTCCCACGAGGATTCAACACAACTTCCACCGGCTACTCACTCGGAGTCTGTCGGTGTTGAGCAAAGAGAGGAACCGCCCACCTCTCAACTTCTTTGAGCGCACTTCGTGTCATAGAGCCATTCACCGGGACATTTGATCTCCCATCTATTTTTAGGACACAGAAGAGGGTACCACAAGCGGAGCTCCCACGGGACTCCGCCAGAACGGAGGTAGTTGGTGTGTCTGAAGACGCCCATCGAGGATCCTCCGGAAGCCCTGGCACGGTCGACATCACGGCAGCAGTGCATGCAGGTCGAGAGAGCACCTCAGTAGGACTCTTTTCGTCAACCGGCGCTCAAGAAGCACTGGCTTTGGTACCACCGGGACCGGGTCCGACAGACTCGAGCAAAGTCTCTAAAGATGCTCATGCAACGCCGAGACTTCAAGGTCTGACGGATTCGGGTGGAATCCCTAAAACCACCCAAGTAACACCGGGACTTTCAGGTCCGACGGATTTGGACGACATCCTTAAAGTCGTCCACTCACGAATGCATGCCATGGAGGAAGCCAACACGGCTAGGGATCTACGGGTCGAGGCGTTGGAGAAAGCCTTGGCCGAGACAGAGCAGAAGAGGTTGGCAGACCTTGAGGCATCGAGGAAGCTTCAAGAAAAAAGGGACCAGGAGCTTTATGAGCTCAAACGGAAGATGAAGGGCAAACATGTGGAGGACGCCCCGTCAACCGAAGTTCCTATCCCCCGTCAGTCCGAAGATGTTCTTCGTCTCCCTCCTCCGACCTCGGGCAACCTACCCGACATTCCTGGGTACGTTACGGAGGCGGAACATTCCATGATGATCACTTCTTACACCACTCAGAATGACCGTCTCTCCGCCCAGCTCCGAGAGAGAGATGCCCAGATCGAGATGCTTCAGCAGCGCATTCGGGAACTGGAGGCCATGTGTCGGTCTCAGGCTCAGCCTTCCAAACGAAGGCATGACGACCCTGACGATTCGACGCCGGGTCCTCATGAGGGGGAGGTGCAAGCTTCCAAAAGGCTTCACATCAACCTCCAATCAGCCTCCGGTTCCGATTCCTCCTCGGCTCCAGCTTCTACTACTACTCCCGCAAGCGCTCCATCAGAGTCTGCCGCCGACATTCCGTACGAAGACTCAGATACGGAGACTCTCGATGTGTCGGGTTGGCACTATGAGTCGATCCCACTAGACGAGGTAATACAATTCCCTCATCCAGCCAAGACAGCCAGTGTTGATGTCATCTCCCCGGAAGCAGCGCCGACAGACCTTTCAGATCTTCAGATTCTGGAAGAAGCCCGGAGAATACTTCGGTCGCTCGCTCAAAGCCTCCGGATCTATCAGAAGGGGGATGACATTCTCCGAGACACAGACTACGACAGCTTGTTTTCCACGATTGAGTTTCCCACTCCCGAAGCACCTCAGACGATCTCCTCAACGACTCCCGATTCCACTGCTCCCACCGTCATCCAGTTGAACTGGAACCACTCGGTCATCTTCATCCGAGCTCTCTTCCTCGCATACCCAATTCTCCTCATCCACAAGCAAGGCAACCCCTTTCTCCTTCTTCCTCATCCTTTTTCTCAAAGTAGGCAGCATCCTTGTACTTTACTGAGCAGTCTCTGGCATAGTGTCCCAACTTACCACACTTGTAGCAAGTGGTAGTGGGACTGGCGGCTTATTGAGGAGCGGGGTTTTGGTTTATGGGAATCGGTGGTTGATTTTACCTTTGACCACCTTGGTCGGCCGGAGCTTGGTGATCTTCTCTCGGAGCTTGTTTGGAACTGCTTCCCCGTTGATCACCTCCGTTGTAGCTTCCTTTGCCGCGATCCATTCTCTCATCTGACCAGCGGTCGTTCCTATCTTGCTCGAATCCATAACCTGGTCCTTGATCAAGCCTTCCACCATCATGTCTTCCTCCGTACCCGCCTTCATACCCTTGACGGTTGATATACCCAGACTCTGGAGTGTATTGCCTTAAGCTTCTCGGGTAGTTGTGATCGGAGATCTGATCTCTCCAGTCTCCTTGATACCCTGGACCTCCTTGATAGTCCAAGTATGTGTTGTCTCTTCTGGAGTTGTCTCTGAACCTCCCATGGTCTTCTCTGTACCTTCCTTGCTCGTTGCGAAATCTTCCCTGATCGTATGACTGAAATCTTTCCCCTTGATGATAGTTTCCTCTGCCTTGGTTGCTGAACTGAGATCTGTCCATCTGATACTGTCCTCCCCTGCCTTGCCCCATCCTGCATCCTCCTGGAAATCCTGATCCCCGTGATCTGTTAAATCCACGGTTTGCGTTCAGCTTTTGCACGTTGTGCGAGATTAGGGCAAGGGACTCAGTCACATTGAAGAGTTCTTCATCAGAAATGGTAATGATCAAAGGATCATCGGGATGTTGTATGCTCGGACCAAGGTTCGGGTTGAACTCTTGGTTGTAATCTTCTTGATGATACTGGGGAGGTACAATGTTGTACTGCGTGGGTTGGATTGAAACGGAGTTCGGTCCTCCAAAGGGCACTGCCGCTAGTGCCAGAGGATCAACAGCTTTCTTGGTTCTTCCACCGGTAATGAACTCCTCATGCTGGACCATCATACTGAAGAGATCGTGGAGACCCATAACTCCCAGGTTTCTGCTTAGCCGAATGTTGATGGCCAGGTTTTGCCATTCCGGAGTTAGATTCTTCAAAAACTTCACGTTGACCTCGTACTTGGTCTTCTCAACGCCTAGCCTTCTCAGATCATTGACAAAAGAGTTCAGCCGTTGATAGGATTCTGTGAGGGATTCGTTTTCCCGGGCTTTGAATCCTTCATAAGCGTTCAGCGCGCTCTCCTTTTGGCTTTCTAGGGCAGTGTCACCACCCTGCATCTGTTTCTCAATCTCGAGCCATACGTCCCGTGCGTTGGTCAAACTGTCGACTCGGGCGTACATGTCATTCGGGGGAGCCATGATTAGGAGGGTAAGTGCTCGCTTGTCAACGAGGTGACGTGCTCTCTGTTCCGGGTTGTACATCTCTACGGGCTTTTCAACAACGTATGACGGTAGTTCTGGGCATGTGCCAGTTCTTGGGACTGCGGCTACGGTAACCGTTGGTCTGACTGGGCCTTCGCGTATGGATTTCATCAGGTTCTCGTCTAGAAGATCAAGAAAGTGTATCATTCTTCGCTTCCATTGCTGATATTCGCCCATCACCAAGACGGGAGGGCGAGACTCGGATCCGATTCCGATAATTTCCTTCAACATCTCTCTCTCTCGAAGAGGATCTCCTAGTATGACTCACTTGGCTGAAGAAAAGATTTTTGTAAAAAGCAGATACCTTGAGCGCCTCGGGATACCGTTAGCTTCAAGTTTTGAAAGTTTTGAAAAGTAGCTAAGTGTCGGATTCGAGGAACAATATTGCAAGAGTTCAGGCTCGAAGAGGCGAAATCCGATCTGGAAAACTGACGTTTTCCGAATTGGATTTGGCTCACAAGTATGGGTTCGGAAAAGAGGCTTTTCCGATTCGGAAAAGTGTGTTTTCCGATTCGGAAAAGGGGTGATTCGGAAAAAGGGTTTTTCAGTTCGGAAAAGGAGAATTTAAAGGAGCAAAACCCCAAATCAGAAGGACCAAATTCCGATTCGGAAAACAAGGTTTTCCGATTCGGAAAAGGTGCAAATTCCGATTCGGAGAAAAGTACAATTTCCGATTCGGAAATTTTGAACTGAAGATTCAGCTCTTGTTTTCCGATTCGGAAAACCTGTACAGGAACTCCGAAAATCTTTTCAAAAAAGCTCAAAAACACTTAAAAATTAAGTGTTAAGACCCCCAATTTGTGTGAAAACAATAGAAAAACCAATGGGAATCACTTAACACTTAAAACCTCTTCTTTTAGAGGCCTTTTTGGATTGAAACAACCCAAAAAGTTTTTTAAGAAAAACTTTAAAAACCTTTTAAAAACTAGATTAAGCCAAGGAATCAAACAAGGATCAAGCTCTGATACCAATTGTTTGTCCCATAATCAATAGTAGAGAGAAGATGGATGGAAATCTAAGAGAAATGAAGAACACATTAAGCTTGAAGAATGCATCAATGGAGAAAAGATATAAGTTGCAAATAAAGATAATTTCCAAAGTTGTAATAGCATTCATGCCAAAACCCTAAACCTCTCATTCCTTAAATAGGAATGAGAGAAAATACAAGAATGACATAAACGGCCCCCGAAGTTCCAAACTTCTAAACAAGGGCTAACAAAAAGATAATTGTTTCAAACAAAGTAAATTTAACTACTGAAAGCATTAAAGATAGATCTTCTGACTCTTCACAACAAGAGGTCTAACAGTGCCTGTCCTATAATTTAAAAAAATGTAGTTAACCTTCTATTCTTGTTTTTTAAGTGACGACAAATATTAGGTGTTGTTTTAATCCATTACCCTTGATGCAGAGTGAAATATATATACTTGCAATTCTTAACTAATGTTATAATTTGGTCTCAGGTACATGGGTTTTTTCACTAATCAATTTTCACATGATGAAACTATATCAGAAGTTCATATCAAGCTGTACCATATAATTAGGTTCAGAGAAGAAATAAATAAGTTAATAAACTGAAGAATCCTCATTGTTTATGAGATTTATTTGATGAATTTTGAGTTACATCAGCAAGTCTTTTGCATGATGCCATGGTGAATATTAAATAAATACAATGTTAAGGCACCACAAGACATTGGTCATCTGTAAATTGTTAAATGGCAGCTAGAACTTGATGGGGCCTATTTTGGGTCGACATTTCCTCATTTGTTCCAATTGACGTATGGGCACCTGAAGCCACAAAAGACATTACAGGAGTATGTCTCTTACAACCAATATTGCATGTCTCTTACAACCAAGCTATCTTCTTACTGATAGTCTTGGACTCTCAATCTTTCTACCCACTACATATCGATATAGTCATTGGCAGAAACTAAAGAAAAGATAAACAAACTTGCAATGGTTTACTAACAGGCAGATGTCATTTCTTTATGAAATATCTCTAACACATGCCACGACGAAATATGTCATGATAGGGTGCACTTGCAGTGATATCAACAAGCAGTGATCCTATTTGCAGTTGCTAGAAGATTAGAAAATCCTTCATACTATGATATACAACTAATTTAAGAGACTAAAAAAGTTTTATGTGCAAATAACACCTAAAAATCTTATGTGGACACCAAGCTTCAAACTTAATAATGTTTATAATAGGTAACAAGTATTAGACTACTGTTAGTACATCTGACTTGATACTTACCTCACATGTAGGAGACAAACTTTCGCGAACAAAAGCAATCTCTTCCTTTGAAAACTTGAATTAGCAATGAACCTTATGCACTCTTGGAGACCAGCAAAGACCGTATGTTCACCACCAAATGGGTTCGCCGAAAATATAAGGCAAACCTGAAATAAGTCAGAGAGTACAGATAACCCTGTCAAGGTGAATACAACCATACAGCTCAATGGGTGTATACTGAATTACTATTAGCAACAGAGGGGTTCGATTGCAATCCATTGCAAAACACAAATATTTTTTTCAGAAATTGAACCCTAATTTGAAATTACAACAACAAACATAGGTTACCCGAATAGTATTGCAATCCATTGCAAAACACAAATATGTTTTCAGAAATTGAGCCCTAATTTGAAATTAGAACAACAAACATAGCTTATCCGAATAGTATTCCATTGCAAAACACAAATATGTTTTCAGAAATTGAGCCCTAATTTGAAATTACAACAACAAACATAGCTTACCCGAATAGTATTGCAATCGATTGCAAAACACAAATCTATTTTCAGAAATTGAGCCCTAATTCGAAATTACAACAACAAACATAGGTTACCTGAATAGTATTGCAATCCATATATGCCATCATGATTGAGGTCCTCGATTCTCCTAGAAGCAATGAAGAATTCAGATGGTGATTGAGTTGCTGATGGTTTTCGTTCCATCTTAGGATTTACGGTAAGAAGGGAGTTCATGGGGAGAGAAGTTAAGGAAGACGTGGGATGGAAACGAGTTTGGAGATTGTACACTGCAATAGGCATGTTGTACATAATGCATAAGAAGTAGTACTGTGTAAAATAAAATGTTGAACAAAAAAACTGACATTTTGAGTTATTTACTTTTATATGTAGTATAGATAACATATGAATGTGTTTTTTTAATTTCTTTGATATACAATAACATATGAATGTGTTTTTTTTTAAATAAACACTATATGAATGTGTTTTTTTAAATAAACGCTATATAAATGTGTTTTTTATTCTATATAAGAAATGTTATACAATAATATTCTTTAATATAAGAAATGTAAAAGTTATTTCTCTCATTGCATACTTGGATTCTTGAGATGTTCCCTGTCTCCCTATGGAATGGTTTCAGCACATGACCGCCCAAGAGGGCCGACGTGTTGTAGAAGCACGTGCTGATGACGACGACGACGATTCTATGGATGTAGACCAATACCATGACAAATGGGTGAGATTAGACCGAGTAGAAGATAACCAAAATGACTTGCTAAGAAGGATGAAAGAAGTCGAGGATTAGATGGCTCGTATACATATAAATGTTTAACCTAATAAATTAATGTCAGCGGTTGAAAGTTTGTCTAATATTGAGCATGTGCATACATTGGTTAGGTGTCTGGATGACATTCTATTTCTACTAGCTGTCCATCCACCAATTATGGTTCCATGCCTGTCTAGTACTTGCAACAGGTAAGTTAGCCTTAAAATTAACATAAGTTATGTAGTGCTAATTTGTCTAATTTAAAATGACAACATTTAGGAGGAAGTGAGACGCTCTTTTCACATTGGTGGGGGCATGAGTTCGTCATCCTATTATACACAGCCTGTGTATGCACAATTTGTAAGCATCGTCAATACCTTTTTCCGTATCCTGCTTAATAAATTGTATGTTCTATTTGTAGGTCCAGAGTTCGACCTTCGGCATGACTGGGTCGACATGCTTTACACCTCCCACCCACGTCATGGCTGGGTCTTCATTCTTTATACCGACCCCGAACACGCAAGTTGTAAGTCTTATTTAATTTGTATCTTAGTTTTTTGTAGAATTTTCCGCTACGTTGTTTACTAATAATGAATCTCATTTCGCAGGGTGCCTTTCCTAGTACAGAGCCGTTAGATCCTATCTGGGGTTACGCTGTAGAGATAATTAGTGGATCGGGCTCAACGTTTAGCACCTTCAGCCAGGCGTATAGTGGTATGTCCGGTCCATCAGTGGTATAGTGGTATGTCCGATACATTATGTTATTTTTATCATCATATTTCTGAATAACCTATGTTATCCCAACCAAGTTTTACACCCTTTTCTTCTTAATCTAACTGATTTCTGTTAATTTAATTTTCACGCACCCAAACAAATTGTTGGTCCCAAAGAGGTGACCTTCAAGCAAGGATAGTGTTTGGGATTATAGAAGGGGGGGGGGGGGTTGAATATAATCACACAAGTTTTCACTTTTAAATTCTTGTTGTATAAACAATATGAATTTACAGATTGTTGCGGAAATAGAAAATACAATAAGTCTAAACTAAACAATCTAAGTTCTTTCACTATGCACTAAAGTGAGAAGATGTAAGAAAGAAGATAGAGGGAATAAAGAAAGAAAGGATTAGGGTAGTTTTTAGGATGAAAAAGAAGTATGGAGAACATCTCTTTAAGTCCTATTTATACCCAATGCATTAAATGCATGCAGACTCACTTTTGTGTACGTGTCACAATGTAAGTGGTCCTTTGTACTATTTACTATAAAAAAAATACTCTTTGCATGGTGTGCAAAAGAGGAAGTGTGTAAACAGTTGCCTTGAGGTCTGATAAGTACGGAGGGAACAGTAAAGAGACTGTCCTTATGTACTTTTGTGTCAGTAAAGGCGGATAATCCTTTTGTGCATTAGACTAAGACATTACACTAATCCTTCAGGATCAGGATACTGATCAGTGACTAGAGTCCTGAAACTGGTGCTGTTCAGGGTCACTTGTATCCTGATGAATCTTCAGGATGTCATACGATATTGAGCAGCCTGCTATCACTGAGTTCCGTCTTCAGATCACGAGCATGCTGTTCCTGTCATCAGCTAATTCTTCGACGTCGCTGATGGTTCTTTGAGTATGATCTTGATGTCTTCAGGAGGTCTTCACTTCAGTGGATAGGATCAGTAGACTGCAGAACAGACTCGTTCGTCTCCTGATCCTGATCCTGATTACTATAAAAATAAGTTACAGCATAAGTAACATGGAATAACACTGAACAGACTCAGTGATAATTCCTCAAGCTATAACAGAAGTGAAAACCTATTCACTAAGTAAAGGTTCAGGATCATTATCATTTCATCAGGTCTTAGGAGAGCTGGATCAACAATCTCCCCCTAAATGATAATGATCTGACAATGAAGAAATTGTCTACGTCTAGAAAGAAAAAAAAATTTCTTAATCTAGATGAAACAGTAGAAAATAGAACTCATAAAGGTACATGTCCCATTTACTGTTTTGAGGGATCTTTTTCAGTACTATGATGGAGTAAAGTACAATGCACTGAATTGCATTTTCATTAATCTTAATATTGTTACAAGAGTAAAGAAAATACAAGAGTACATAAATGAAGTACTGAAAGAAAAATTTACAAAATATTCTAACTATCAGAGTCTTCGCTAAGTTCTTCAGTTTTGACTTGTATTGGAACAGGGGTATCACTGAAGGCGATTCTATGATCGAGTATAGCTCTGACAGTGCGTATTATCTCTTTATTATCTTGGTTTGTCTTGTCCTTTTGAGCAGTGAAGAGAACAGAAACCAAGTGTTCATATGGTGCTTTGTGTAGCTCGCTGAAACGCTGAAAGCGTAGAATCTTGGAGTTGTCGCTTACACAAATACCATGAACAGGTTCTCTGATGACTTGTCCTTCAGAGAGAGAGACTCCTGGAGGGAGTGAAAGATCAAGCATCGAGAGGTCCAGTGGCTTGACAACCATCCTGGGCATGCAAGGAGTTGGTCTCCTTGTTGAAGCACCTGCTGATCTTCGAACAGGAGGCTGAGTCAGTGTTGAAGAAGGTTGGAGAAGGTCATCAGGAATTTCGGTTGTTCTTCTGATGCGTGCAATAAGTCCGTTTATGACTTCTTCTACTTCAGCCCGATAGTTTTTGTTGGCTTTGGGAAGTAGGCTTCTGATTTCATTCCACTCTGACAAGTTGTATCTTTCCAACTTGTCAAGAGTGTGTTGCACATCCTTGACTCGTGAGCGTTTGACGGTGATCCATGTTTTTGCTCTTTTGCCGCGAGTTCGGCTGAGATGGATTCCAGAGATAGCAGCACCATGTTTTCTGAGGTGTAGGCGGTCTCGGCACCAGTCAAGCTCTGAGTTCACTTCTTTAGACTGAACTTCAGCGTTTCTGTTGAAGACCTTCAGCGCGGCCTTCTGTGCTAGAACAGGATCAGCACTTATTTCAGCATCATCTTCAACAAAATCCGATGCAAGCCTTCGAGCGGCTTGAGCGGAGAGGAAGGCTTCCTTCTGCTTCTTATTATGCTCCTCCTGAGCCTGTACAGCATTGTTGTACTCTTCTTGCGATAGATAGGCGAACTCAGAGTCCCAAGAGGTACGAAGAGGAATTTTTACTCTTGTACTCTCGAGTCGCTCTATCACGGCGTCTAAACGCCCATCCCTGTTGACAATAGCAGAGTTGTTAGGGTAATTCTCACCTTCAGATCTAGGAGAGTTAGAGGGAGGAGATCTGGGAGAAGAAGCAGGGGTAGAGAAGTCATCAGAGATGAATTCATCATCTGATGATAGGCAAATGGTTTCAGGAGGGGCTCTTATTTCAGGGGTTCTAGAAGAGGATGCTTCAGGGTTGAAGCGGGTTGGTTTAGAGGGAATGGATTCAGGGTTTAGAGGAGTTACTCTAAATGTCATTCTGCTTACTTCAGCTCGTGTTTGTTCTGATCGACTGTTTTCCATAAGGCGAACAATCTCACCAGTGACAGAACCGAAGTTTACATCATAACATTCAGGGTTATCTTGGTTTTCAGGTTCAGAGGTTTGTTTAGGAGAAGAATGAGGTGTTGGTTCAGGGGTAGGTTGTTTGGGTGGTTGGTATACAACTAATTGTAAGTTGTTTGTGGGTGAGTCTTCAGAGGAGGTATCGAGGTTGATGGTTTCAGGTGTAGGTTTAGATTTAAGGAGAGTAGAGATTGGTTGGTTATCAGAGGATGAGGGAGAGGATGGTAATAGTAACGTACCAGGTGCACCGAGGTTCTCCCCTGAGAGTGTGCAGGCCCTGGAGTGGGCGTTGAGGCTGGTACTTTCTCGACGAAGAAGGTGTCGTCGTCTTCATCATCATCATCTTCATCATCATCATCTTCATCCTCGTTTGTTCCCCCTTGTTCATTGGTTCTCCAGTTGGTGGAGGGGGAATAAACGGAATGGTCTCTCTGGGGCTGTCTCTCCCCCTCAACAGGTGCCTGTTGTAAGGCAGCTGTTGAAACACTCCGCTGGAGGAGAGAGGCCATGTTGGCGTTAAGCTTCCTGTTGATGAAGGAAGATGAGAGCAGGGACTGGAGAAGTTCCCTATCAGCCATAGTGAACGACGGCAGTGGGGGAGGAGCAGTGGTCAGCGTGTTCACTGCAGTGGCAAGTTCAGCCACTTTCTCCTGGAGGGCTCTAAGGCCAGTCTCCTGTGCATCCAACCTCTGCACCACAATTTGTTGGAAGTTGGTGGTGGAGGTGGAGTTGTTGTCGACCGCTGTGGAGAGAGCGGGTAACACCGTGGCCTTTAGGTCGTCTACAGACGCCTGAAGGGAGGAAGAGGAGGTAGCCACTTGAGAGACCTTGTCATGGATGGCATCCAGACAAGGTATGGTGATGGTGACACCAGTAGGAGCAGGGGCGGCAGCGGCAGCAGCAGCAGTGGCAGAGGCTGCGGTGGCTTCGGCGGCAGTGGCAGCAGCCTTAGCAGCTGCAAGCTCAAGCTCCAGGGCCTGAAGCTGGGCCTTGTGAGCTTCTTCCTGTTGCTGGAGCGCCGTGCGGACCTCCTGCAGTTGTCTTTCAGCGGATTGCCGTCGAAGTTCAGCTGCGTTCAGCTGATGATCGGCGTCCGTGAAGATGAAATCGTTGAAGGGGTCATCCTGATGGAGTTGGGACTGCCCTTCAACAGCTGCTCCTAAAGAACCTGTAAACAGAGTAGCTAAGTGAGTACTAGAAGACTCAGTAGCTTTCCTAGAAGAAGAAATGGCAATAGTATGCTTAATAGTATTACCTGAGGCTAGGAGGGTATCAGAGCGATTACCCTCCATGTTCTTTGAGTGTTCGAGATGAACAACCTCAGGTTCTAGTTGTACAGGAGCAGTGATAGGAGTATCTGCAGGTGAAGAAGTTTTAGATAAAGGAGATGGTTTATTAAAAAGTTGAGGCAGGGTAATGTAGTATTTCTTACCAGCTGGTGCCTTCTTTTTCTTTGACGCCTTGGATTTGGCGCGTTTGGGCTGGGGTGGAGGTGAGGAGCCAGAGGGAGGAGGGCGCTTCAGAGGCGCCGAAGAGGTTGTTGCAGCTGGGGAAGTCAGTATAGGGTTAGCTACTGACATAGCATGCATTGAAGGAGAAGAAGATGGTTTGGAAGAGAAGAGAGAAGACATACCTTGAGCAGGAGCAGAGATGGGTTGTGCCTCTGCGTCTGGTTGTGCATCAGGGACAACCAAGACAGCAGACAGAGGGACATCGTCAGCTTTGGAAGACAGCTGTTCCAGAAACTTTGCGCCTAAGGCGTAGTTGTTGAAGTTTCCCTCTGTTGGGTAATTGGTACCCAAGTGCAGTGCCAGGACTGCAGAAAAGAACCTGGTGTAGGGGACGTTCACCACCCTGGTGCGGTTCTTGATCTTCTTCAGCATGTCGTCCCAGATGCAGCGGACGTAGTCAAACTTGCGATTTTTGATCGCAGAGTAGACCATGTTCTGAATCACGTGGGGAATTGCTCAGTGCTCCCCGTCTTCCCTGTCAGACAGAGACCAAACGTGTTCCATATATAATAGAACGTAGCGTTTAGCCCCGTCTTGTGGACAGTGGCAGCAGTCTTCACCAGAGGTTGGCCTTCGCGCACAGGCCATTGTAGCCAATAGCATCCAGGAGTGCTATAACATCGTCAGAGGAAGGAGCAGGAGGAAATTTCTGCTTCTTGGGGAAGTTGAGGACGTTTCTCAGAGTCCCAATGCCGAACGAGATATGTCGTCCTGATTTGTAACTTGATCACCTCGTGCATCTTGCCCTTTGAGTTCCTTTCCTGGGCAGTGGTAGCAGTGGACCACAATTGCAGTAGGAGGGGTTTGTTGGGCGCCGGGTTCAGAGTGAAGGCCGTCTTCAGGGGACATGACAGTAGGAAGTCCCTGGCAGGCTTCAGAAACGCCTTGTTTGCAGGGGAGGTCAAATTGCCCAATTAAGTTGTTGGGTTTGAACTGCAAGTCATGCTGGGGAATAACTATCGGAAGGTTTCCAGTAGCGTCATGAGAGTTGTTGCCTCAGAGGAGAGCTGGGCGTCCAATGATGTGGAAGTAGTAGCAGCCATTCTGTTAAAACATAAAAACAACATATGTGGATGATTAAGGATCCAAAATATGCATTTTCTTCACTTTTCAATGAACACAGAATATGTTCATAAAAGTGGTGAAATCCTTTATACTTGGAATGGATTAGATACCAAAATACACAAAAGGAATGTGTTTTGGTATTAAAAAGAAACTTTTATTTTGATGAGTAGATATCAAAATAAGAGTTTATGATTGTTCTTAAAAGAAATAAGAAAATCATATAAACTGTTTTAACAAAAATCTTAGAAGACTTTGGGAAAACTAAGATCAAACGAAGTGATCTTAGGGTTTTTGGAAAAACGTTTTAACACAATAAGTTGTTTAGATGAAGAATACCAACTTAAAATGTAGAAAGAACAAGAGTAAAGAAACACTTACGATGATCTTGTTAAAGAAAAGTGATGAGTGTTCTTGGTGTTCTTGAGAGAAAACGGTTCTTGCTTTTTCTTGCTTGATTTCTTAGAGAGAATTATGTGAGCGTAAAGAGTGTAAAGGATTACGAGTGAGGTTTTTATACCTCGCGGTTGGAGAGAGAAAAATGGATGAGAGAGAAACGGGCGGCTAAATTCAAACGTAATGATGAAAAAAGGAGGTTCTACGCGCATTCACGCCTGACACACGTCGTGGGGAACAGGAAACGTCCCATTACGTGTCAGTGCAGATGAAAAGTTTGTTTTATTTGAAAAGATAAAAACCGCCTTTTCAGGGGATAATTCCATTTTGATGAAAGATTTGTTTTCTTGAATTGGAGTACTTATCAGATAAGTATGTTTTGGGAAATCCTCTTATACATTTAATGCGATAAGGTTTCAGGAGCAGAGGTACTTTACCTGAGAATCATCAGTATTCGGATGTTGAACAAAGATTTTGTAAGTACTGATTAGAGTTATCCTCTGATGAGAGTTCATTCAGGAGTTGTTAAAGAAAGAGTCCTGAGAATAGTTATTCTATAGGATTTAACAAATGTTTGTCCTGATAAACTTCAATCATCAGGATTTAACATTCCAAGTTCATGGTGAGCATATTGAAACGCGTTACATCCAGTGGTTTGGTAAAGAGGTCAGCAAGCTGATATTCAGTAGGGACAAAATGGAGTTCAATATCACCATTCATCACATGATCCCTGATGAAGTGATATCTCACTTCAATGTGCTTTGTCTTGGAGTGTAAGACAGGATTGTTGGCGATGGCTATCGCTGAAGTATTGTCACAGTAGATAGGAATTTTAGAAAGTTGTATGTCATAGTCCTGAAGTTGATTTCTCAGCCACAGGACTTGAGCACAACAGATTCCTGCTGCAACATATTCAGCCTCAGCAGTTGATGTGGACACAGAGTTCTGTTTCTTGCTAGTCCAACTCACCAACTTGCCACCAAGCAGGTGACACCACCAGTGGTGCTTTTCCTGTCGATCTTACATCCTGCAAAGTCACTATCAGAATAAGCTGTTAGATCGAACCCTGAGTCCTTGGAGTACCAAAGACCCAGATTAGGAGTTCCCTTCAGATATCTGAAGATCCGCTTTACAGCGGTCAGATGGGATTCTTTGGGTTCAGCTGATAACGAGCACATAGACATGTAGAATACATGATATCAGGGCGACTTGCTGTGAGATACAGCAGAGAGCCGATCATTCCTCTGTAGAGAGTCACATCAACAGGTTTCCCTTTGGAATCCTTGTCAAGTGACAGAGGAGGAGCCATTGGAGTCTTCATCGGTGTACAGGATGTGAGATCAAATTTCTTCAGCATCTCATGTACATATTTACCTTGATTGATAAAGATTCCTTTTCAGATTGCTTGATCTGAAGTCCTAAAAGAATGTTAGTTCACCCATCATAGACATTTTATATTCGATTTCATGAGTAACTCAAACTTTTCGCAGAGTTTGGGATTTGTGGATCCAAAGATATGTCATCGACATATATCTGGACAAGAAGGATATGCTTAGGATATTTCTTTAGAAATAAGATGCTATCAATCTTTCCACGAACAAAACCTTTAGAGAGAAGAAAGGTTGAGAGGGGTATCATACCAGGCACGAGGAGCCTGTTTTAACCCATAGAGAGCCTTGTTTAACTTGTAGACGTGATCAGGGAACTTAGGATCTACAAAGCCAGGAGGCTGAGCCACATAGACTTCTTCATTAAGTTTTCCATTCAGAAAGGCATTTTTAATGTCCATCTGATAAACCTTGAAGTTCATATGTGCTGCGAAGGTTAGGAAAAGTCGAATTGCTTCGAGCCTAGCCACAGGAGCAAAGGTTTCATCGTAATCAATGCCCTCTTCCTGCCTGTATCCCTGAGCCACAAGGCGAGCCTTGTTTCGAATAATAGTACCAATCTCATCAAGTTTATTTCGAAAATCCACTTGGAACCAATGATAGTACGTTTTCGAGGCCTAGGGACGAGAAGCCCAGACATTGTTTCTGATGAACTCTGCAAGCTCTTCCTGCATGGCTGAGACCCAGGCAGGATCGCAAAGCATCATCTATTTCTTTAGGTTCATTTTCAGAGATGAAATTAACATAAAGACAGACGTTTACCAGATAGACGTCTAGTTTTAATGCCAGAGGGGATTACCAAGAACTTGATCAATAGGATGATCCTTGGTCCATCGTAGAGCAGGTGGCTGATACACCCGTCCTGAAGTGGAGGCTTCATTTGACAATGGATCAGGAAGAAGATTAGTAGGCGTGTGCTCACAAACAGTGGTTTGAGAAGAGTCTTCACTGTTAGTTGGTTGATCAGGTTCAGATGGTGTGATTTGGGTAATTGGAGTGGCATTAATCAGAGGTGGAATGTGTATATCAGTGGGTGGTATTGGAGGATCTTCTTCAAAACCATCAGGGAGGTTTTGAGGATTGGATCAACAATGGGAGGTTCAGGGACTTGAAAGAAAGAGTCAGCCCATGATTTATTTCAGAGTTTTCATGAGGGTGAGGGAAAAGTAGGACCCGATTCATCAAACTTGACATGAATCGTTTCCTCTATGCTTGTCTTCGTTTGTTGAACACACGGTAGGTTTTAGAGATAGAGGAGTATCCAAGGAAAATTCCATCATCAGACTTGGAATCGAACTTTCCAAGGTTATCTTTGTTGTTCAGGATGTAGCAGACACAACCAAAGATATGGAGATGTTCGATGGATGGTTTTCTGTTACGAAAGAGTTCGTAAGGAGTTCTTCTGAAGCGCTTTACTATCAGGGATCTGTTCTGAGTATAGCAAGCTGTGTTAACAGCTTCTGCCAGAATTGAGTGGCAAGGTTGGCTTCACTCAACATAGATCGTGCAGCTTCAATCAGGTTCTGTTTCGTCTTTCAGCAACGCCATTTGCTGAGGAGTTCTCACAGATGAGAAGTTTTGAGAGATACCTTTCTGATCGAAGAAGGTTTCCAGGGTACTGTTTTTGAATTCAGTTCCGTGGTCACTCTAATTGATCGAACAGTAAGGTTGTTGAGTCTTTCCATCTTCCTGACGAACAGAAATGATTTCTTCAGGAGCATCACTCTTGGATCGAAGAAAAGAACACCCAAGTATATCTGGAATATTCATCAACGATTACCAGAGTATATTTCTTTCCAGCAATGGATTGGACGTTGACGGGTCCAAAGAGATCATGTGGAGAAGTTGTAGAGGAGAGCTGATGGAGGAAATCTGCTTGGACTTGAAACTAGCCCTGGTCTGTTTTCTTTTCTCACATGCTGAACAAAGAGATACCTTTGTATAGCGAAAGTCAGAAGACAATGACAAGATTGTTGATGCAGAGTTGATTCAGCGTCTTGAAGTTGAGATGAGAAAGACGCTTGTGCCAAAGCCAATTTGTATCAGAGGAAGCACGAGATACAAAGCAGAAGTTGTTAGTGGAAGTATTCATGTTGATGATGTAGATATCAGCATGTCTCACTCCAGTGAGAATAACTTCCTTTATTCTGTTTTTGACTTTGCACTTCTTCTTTGAGAAGGAGACTTTGTGATTCTTATCACACAGTTGACTGATGCTCAGAAGATTATGCATCAGGCCTTCAACATAAGCAACTCTCTTGAAAGTAGTTACTCCGTTGGTCAGTGTGCCATACCCTCGGGTTTGGCCTTTACCGTTTCACCAAAGGTCACAGCAGGACCTCTTTCTTCACGGTAGTTAGAGAGGACAGATTTCGAACCAGTCATATGTCGAGAGCATCCACTGTCCAGGTACCAGATGCCCTTATCCTGTAAAATTTAGAGTTTAAGTTTTTCTTGGTACCCATAGGGACTATGGATCCAGAAGTATCAGTAGGACTGGTGGAGTCAGTGACAGCCTTAACTGATTTTCAGTTCTTGAGGCTGGAGTCTTGACTGATGAGATAGTCTTGACAACCTTCTTTCCTTTGATGAGTTATCAGTCTTAGGATTTTTCCTTACCTTTGCTGATTTTTCAGCTTTGGTAGCATCAGGGACACTTACTCGCAATATGGTCGTTTAATCACAGTGATAACATTTGCGATATTGAAAGCGTTTAGTGTGGTCCAGGAAGTCTTTAAACTTCAAGTGAGCAGGACCAGCACCAAGTATGCCTTTAGCATTGGACATTGGAGGAATTGGTTTCTTCTCCTAAGTCTTTGGCTTCAGGTCAATCTTCAGTCTAGGAACAGGATTTTGAGAGAAAGATTTTGATCCTGATACTGAAGGACCACCACCCAGAACATTGTTCTTGGGTTTAGGACTCTTGGTCTTTGAAGGTGTTACAGTGTTAGATTTTTCTTTGGCTGTGTTTCTTTTGCTCTTAGGAGCACCTTCAGAGTGTGTGTTAGAAGAAGAAGGAATGTTTTCAGGAGCATTAGAATCAGGGATAGAAGAAACAAATTTTCCAAATTTGAGCATGGAACTATCAGATTTAGTTCCTCCATGAGTGTATCCAAGACCCCTTTTGTTTTTAACATTTCTTCTGAGGCTAATATTTCATCAACCTTTTCAGAGGCGTCACTCCATCCTTTGATGGTGACTTTTTTCAGCGTTTAACTCAGCCAGGGCTCTTTCTTTGGCAGCAAGAGCCATTTTCTCTTTCAATACAGAGAGTTTTATTTACAGTGACCTGGTCTTTATAGTTTTCTTCCAGAATGGTAAGCTGTTTTATTTTTTCTTGACATTCTTTGAGTTGTCCTCGAAGATCAATATTCATTTTTTTAGCAGAGGTTTTACCATTTAGGGCTTTGTAAAGATCAAGAGTGACCAGGTCCAGCTGAGTTAAGCTTTCAAGAGGGATGAGAGGAATAGGTACCTGACTGGAAGAATCAGTGCAGAGGTGGAAGCTTCAGGAGTTGTGGAAGAAGAAGCTTCAAGAGCCTGAGTAGGAATCTCTTCAGGGACCTCTTCTATCTTAGCCATGAGGGCTAAGGTAGGTTCCTCAATAATGGCCATAAGTGCCACTTGAGTGTCTTCCTCATCAGATGAGTCATCAGAGGAGACATCATCCCAGTCGCAGTCTTCTGCGATAAGACCTTTACCTTGCGCTGAATTTTCATCTTTTTGTACTTTTCCTTTTAGGCGCTGGTATTTGGGGTTCTTAGAAGAAGATTTGGCAGAGGAGGGAGCAAACTGACTTTTCCTGTACCTGCAATCATTAGCAAAGTGTCCTTTGCCCTGACAGTTGTAGCAGATAGCGTAGCCTTATCAACAGGGTCTGATTTAGGCTTGTCAGTAATAGTAAGATGTTTTTTTTGTGGAAGTTTCCCTTTTTGGCAAACTTCTTGAAAGATCTGGTTAACAAAGCAAGAGATTCATTGAATTCAGGATCTTCTGACATGTCAGAGTCAGAAGATTCTAATTCAGTAATAGTTACTGAAAGAAGGAGTGGCGACAGTAGGAACTGAGTCAGAGACCAAATGCAACAGAGTTACTTTTGGTATCTTTAGAATCTCTTATGAGATTCTTTTTCAGTTTTCTTCTGTTGTTCACGGTTGAGAAGAATACCGTACAACTCACTTAGTGTGAGTGTCTTTATGTCCTTTGACATAGTTAAGCAGGAGGTGTATATTTCCCAATGTTCAGGAAGAGCTTCCATGAACTTGGTAACCACCTCAGAGTTAGAGTAGGTAGTACCGGTAGTCTTCAGATCAATCAGAAGACAGTTGAATCTCTGATGTAGTTGGAGAGAGTTTCATCCTTTTGATGAAATAAGCTTTCATATTGTGAACCAAGAAAATCTTTCTTGATTCCATGAGAACAGCAGTACCTTCATATTGAACACAGAGAGTGTCCCATATTTCTTTAGCAGATCGAGGTGACAGACAAGAATGGAATACATCGTCAGGGAGTGACATGGCGATGAGAGACCTAGCCTTAGTGTCAATGTTGACCAGGCGTCTGTCTTCATCATTCCAGTCAGTCACAGGCTTTACCAGTTGCCTTTCAGGTACAGCTGGTTGGCTAGCTGCAGCAGGAATGGGGTGGACGGTTTGTGTAGGCACATGTGGTCCATTTTCAGAAAGTATGGGAATCTGGGGATCAGAACCAGAGAGAAAGAGTTCCATCCTGGTTTTCCAAAGAGAGAAGTTATCTTTGTTAAACCTAGGAGGCTTTCCAGCAGAGCCGGTATCAAAGTAGTTATCCTTAGCTTGAAGAGCATGGATTAGAAGAGAGGATCACAAGATTTTTCTAAGAAGAAAAATGAGAGCTTGTATCTGCTCTGATACCACTTGTTGGTCCCAAAGAGGTGACCTTCAAGCAGGATAGTGTTTGGGATTATAGAAGGGGGGGGGTTGAATATAATCACACAAGTTTTCACTTTTAAATTCTTGTTGTATAAACAATATGAATTTACAGATTGTTGCGGAAATAGAAAAGACAATAAGTCTAAACTAAACAATCTAAGTTCTTTCACTATGCACTAAAGTGAGAAGATGTAAGAAAGAAGATAGGGGAATAAAGAAAGAAAGGATTTGGGTAGTTTTTAGGATGAAGAAGAAGTATGGAGAACATCTCTTCAAGTCCTATTTGTACCCAATGCATTAAATGCATGCAGACTCACTTTTGTGTACGTGTCACATGTAAGTGGTCCTTTGTACTATTTACTATAAACAAATACTCTTTGCATGGTGTGCAAAAGAGGAAGTGTGTAAACAGTTGCCTGAGGTCTGATAAGTACGGAGGGAACAGTAAAGAGATTGTCCTTATGTACTTTTGTGTCAGTAAAAGGCAGATAATCCTTTTGTGCATTAGACTAAGACATTACACTAATCCTTCAGGATCAGGATACTGATCAGTGACTAGAGTCCTGAAACTGGTGCTGTTCAGGGTCACTTGTATCCTGATGAATCTTCAGGATGTCATACGATATTGAGCAGCTGCTATCACTGAGTTCCGTCTTCAGATCACGAGCATGCTGTTCCTGTCATCAGTAATTCTTCGACTCGCTGATGGTTCTTTGAGTATGATCTTATGTCTTCAGGAGGTCTTCACTTCAGTGGATAGGATCAGTAGACTGCAGAACAGACTCGTTCGTCTCCTGATCCTGATTTGTAGGACCTCTTTGTTGTGAAGAGTCAGAATTCACTATCTTTACATGCTTTCAATAGTTAGTTTGATTTACCTTGTGAACAATTTACAAGTTTTACTGCCTTGTTTAGAGGTGTGTAACCTCGGGGGCCTTTATCGTACTTTGTGATAATTCTTCTTACCTATAAAGGTAAGAGATGTTGGGTTTTCAAGGATTGAATCATATTACCAAATTGGGCAAACTTTCCACCATTGTTGCTTATTGTTCAAGCTCATTTGATTTCAATCACAATCTTAGATTTCCATCCATTTCTTCATCTATTTCATTGTTTTTGGGACAACAATTGGTATCAGAGCCAACCTTGTTGATTCCTTGGTTTTTGTTTTTGAATTTTGACAAGGTTTTAAAAGGTTTTTAAGTTTTGGGTTTTTCAAAACTTTGGGTTTTCAATCCAAAGGTGTTTTTAAAAAGGTAAAATTAAGTGTTAAGTGATTCCCCATGATTTCTAAGCTTTTTCCTACAATTTGGGGGTCTAAACACTGATTTTTAAGAGGTTTTAAGTGTTTTTAAGAAATTTTTCGGAGTGTTTCTGTTTCAGGTTTTCCCCCATCGGAAAACAGAGCTGAATTTTCAGCTCAAATTTTTCCGAGTCGGAAATTGCATCTTCTCCGAATCGGAGAACTCTCCTTTTCCGAATCGGAAAACACTATTTTCCGAATCGGAGAACGAGTCTCTGACTTGGGGTCTTGCTCCTGAAAAGTCTCTTTTCCAAATTTTCCCTTTTTCCGAACCCAACTTTTCCGAATCGGAAAATTACATTTTCCGAATCGGAAAAAAGGCTGTTTTCCTCATCCACCTATTTTGAGCCAAATCCGAAATCGGAAAGCATCTGTTTCCAAGTCGGATTTCGCCTCTTTGAGCCGAAACTCTTGTAGTTTTGTTTCTCAAATCCGACACTAAGCTTGCTTTCAAAACCCTTTACTTTTTTACAAGCTTTTTGTGTCCCGAGGCGCTCAAAATTCCCGTTTTTCAAAAACCTTTCTTCTATTTTAAGCCAAGCGAATCGTACGAGGAGGTCTCATTTTTTTTGAAATGTCGAAGGAAATCCTTGGGATAGGTTCCGAAACTCGCCCTCCCGTCCTGGTGATGGGCGGAGTACCAACAATGGAGACGCAGGATGATTCACTTCCTCGACCTGCTTGATGAAAACCTGATGAAGTCCATTCGAGAAGGACCTATCCGACCGACCGTCACCGTCGCCGCCGTACCAAAGACCGATACTTGTCCCGAACTTCCGGCGTACGTGGTCGAGAAGCTGTTGAGATGTTCAATCCCGAACAAAGAGCCCGACATCTCATTGACAAGCGTGCACTGACCCTCCTGATTATGGCTCTCCCAAACGATATGTACGCAAGAGTGGACAGTCTGACCAACGCACGAGACGTTTGGTTGGAAATTGAACAACAGATTGCAGGGGGGCGACTCTGCTGTGGAGAGTCAGAAGGAAAGTGCCCTCAATGCTTACGAAGGCTTCAAAGCTAGGGAAAACGAATCCCTCATTGACTCTTATCAAAGTTTTAAACGCTTTCGTCAACGACTTGAGACGGCTCGGGGTTGAGAAGTCAAAGTATGAAGTGAACGTGAAATTCTTGAAGAATCTCAACCAAGAATGGCAAAACATGGCCATCAACATCCAACTTAGCCGGAATCTGGGAACATTGGGTCTACATGAGTTGTTCAGTATGATGGTTCAACACGAAGATTTCATCACCGGCGGCGCTCCAAGAGAGCAGTTGATCCTCTGGCATTGTCGGCCGTCCCCTTTTGGAGGACCAAACACTGCTCCGTCCAACCAATACCATACAACAGCATCTCTCCCCAATACTATCCTGAAGAATACAGTCAAGAGTTCAACCCGAACTTTGGCTCAACTGTAAACATCCCGACGAACCGGTGATCATTCTCCATCTCTGATGATGAACTCTTCCATGTGAATGAGTCCCTTGCCTCATTTCACACAACGTACAACGATTGAACGCAAATCGTGGATACAACCGTGGACGAGGATCCGGTTTTCCCAGTGGAGGAAGAATGGGGCAAGGTAGAGGAGGTCATTATCAACCTGAAAGGAGTCAGTACGGAAATCAAGGGAGAGGAAGCTATCAGCAAGGGGGTATCCCAGCTTACGATCAAGGAGGTTATAGGAATTACCAGGGAAGGTTCAGAGAAGATCAAGGCAGATACAGAGATCAGCCGAGAAGAGACAACACTTATCTTGACTATCAAGGAGGTCAAGGCAGTCAAGGAGATTGGAGAGGACAAGTCTCAGACATCAACTACCGGAACAACTTGAGGCAATACACTCCGGAATCTGGGTATATTGATCGTCAGGGATATGAGATTGGTTATGAAGGAAGATATGAGAGTGGAAGGCTAGATCAAGGGCCGGATACGGGTCTGAGCAGAATAGGGGTGGTCAAAGGCAAGAAGAAAGAGTGAATCACGGAAAGCATCTACCATGGAGGCGATTCCAGGGGAAACAGTTCCAAGAATGTTCAAAGGGAAGATCAACCGATTCACAATGATCAAGGAATTCAACGGGCAAATCCTCCTCAGGGTCCCATAACCCAGAACCCCACTCCTCAGCAAACCGCAAGTCCCACTACCACTTGTTACAAATGTGGAAAGTTGGGACACTACGCTCGAGATTGCTCCGTAAAGTACAAGGATGCTGCATACTTTGAGCGGAAGGCCCCACTGATGAGGAAGAAAGAAAAAGGGGTGGCTTTGATGGTAGATGAAGAGAACTGGGTATGTGAAGAGGAGAGTTCAGACAAGGAAGATCACTTTTGGGGCAAAGGTCCCTGCTTGATGGCTGACTTTGAGGGATCGGAAGCCGTTGGACCAAGCACTTATCAGGACATAGATCCGTCTGAGGTATCCTCTATCCCTGATATAACTGACACTGTGGCAATGTTGGAATCTAAAATTTGTGAATTAGAGAGATGTCTCCAAGCGGAGAGGACTCTCGTCACGAAATTTAGAATCGACAGTGCAATTTACAAAGACTCTCTTGAGGAATTGACCATAGTCTATAACGTGAAACACTTGAGTCTGGAATTAGAGAGTCCAATTTAGCAAACAAACTTAGTTGTCTTCAAAAAGCCCATGTGGAACTTAACAGTAACCATGGGGAGCTCAACATTAAATTTCAGTTGCTTTCGGAAGAGAGAACTCGGTTGTTTTCAAAAATACAAGAGCTTGAGGACAACAATTTTAAAAAGAGGACAATCTGAACAGACTTTAAGTATCCTCACTCATCATGCCAAAAAGAATCCCTTTTACACAGCTAAACCGGCCTAGGTTTGTCTGAAAACCACGTTTTAGATAAAGCACCTTCTCATCTATACAACTTTGAGGATATGGCAGCCTCCAAGCCCAAACTGCCATAGTGGGAGGACATGTGACCGAGGAATTTGTTAGGCAGACTGTCACATATACCGAAGTCATAATACGGTGAGACCATAACCACGACCATCAGTCCAACGAACAGTACCTCTAGCAGTCCACATCTAGCCCTACTCCCAATAAACCAATCTTTGTTCCGGCTAGTGATCAACCAACTCTAAACACCTGGAAGGCATTAAGGCAGAACCCCTAGAGTAGCTATGCCTCCCATCAATACACAGACTTAACTCAAGCTATGAGACTAGGGAAATGGAACTTTCAGAGGAGACCTTAGTTATCCCACCCGAGGATACTTCCGCAATAAGTGTCCCGACCTAGTCAGGCTAGAAAGGAGGTGTTTGCTCTTAGGTTAAAAGCCATGGATTTGGATGCATGTCAACATCAAATCTGAACCTGAAGGTCATTGTGTCGGAGAAAGATTCCTTGGTTCGCAATCTGGAGAAAGACTTGCTTGAGGCAAATGCCGAAAGAATTAGGCTTTCTTCAGAATGTGAGACCGCAACCTCAGCGTTCACTGATTTTCAAATCAAGGTTGCGGATCTTCAGGCTCGATACGTTATTAGACATCCACTTTGAACTTTTAAAAGAACTTGATCATGATGAACGGATACTGTATCGCCAATCTTTAACCAACCAACGGGTGTCTAACTCCATTTTAAAAGGAAAGTGATGAATCTTGAAAATCTCCACTTTTCAGACCCAGTTGATGATAAGACTGCTCCAATCCTCAACCATCCAATAGTCACTCCCCAACCAAAAACCTGTCTTAGATACTGAGGACTATTACTCCATTATATCAGATGATGATGAACCCCTAATCACACCATAGGATAGCAGAACCCAAGACTGTCCAAGATCCAAATGTTGAATATTGATATGAAGGTGTTTTTAGATGAGGATGATGATCCTTCAGGCTTTATTCCAAAGAAGCCAAAATCTGTTGTTGTCAAACCTGAGCAGTCTGCTGAGTCTACGAGCTCCTATTTCTGAGAAAAGCAATCCAGAGGGTGGAAAATGTGTAGGTACTGAAAGGGCAAGTCAGTTAAGCCACACGCACCCAAAGGACTCCAGAAAAAGCATTCAAAGTCTAACGATGCTGTAACTCAGTCAAACCCATTAAAAGTCTGAATTTCATTCAAGTTCCTTTGAAGTGGGTGAGACATCTCGGTTACAACCAAATCAACCTTTCAATTCCACTAAACCTAAATTTTCTAAAAAATATCTGGAAAGGTGGTAACTCCATTCCACAAACCGTCATCTAACTCACACCATGCTTATCATGCAGATGCGAGGAGGAAAGATGGTGGACCGAATGTGAAGCCACAAGAAAGGATCATCATGAGAAGAAAAACTCTTTTTCTGCTTTTCCTAAGAAAACATAGTCCTAGCCGTGCGGGTTTAGGCTATGTTCCACTAGTGTAGAAGAATTTGAACATGTCTGTTAATTCTAATCGCAACTTGAACGATGCTTTTAATACTTTTCGCAATGACATGTGCTTTATGTTTGATAATTTCCTGCGTTATGGTTGTGCCTAACTTTTACTATGCTCCCAATTCTAATGTCAAATCCGAAAGAGAAGGGGCAGAAAAAGAGGAAAAGGAAAATCCTACTCGTCAGTGAAGTCTCCTCAGCCTAAGGAGAAATCCGAAAAGGGACTTCACGACAGATTTATCTGTATCTAACCCACAGGAACCCATTTGGCAATGGGTCCTAAACAAGCTAATTGTCTTGCAGGTCAGTCATGTGTGGTACTTCGACTCGGCGCATATAGACACATGACTGGTCAGAGATCTTCCTTTTCGACTATGTTGAAAGGTTCGAGGGATATGTTAAAACAGCCGACAAGACGCTTAGGCCAATGGTGGGTTATGGGAAAATCACGGATGGGAGATACATCATTAAAGATGTAAGGTATGTCGAGGGGTTAGGTTTCAACATGTTCAGCTCCAGCAGTTCTGCGAAACGGATACTGGGTGAAGCAATTTCAATACGGAAGCAACGTGAATGATGAAGATAACAACGTCATCCTCAGTGCACGAAGGAATGGCAATCTTTACTCCACCGTCTTCCGTTCAATCCTCAGACACACCCTCAGTTTGCAGCAATATCTGATCCAAGGATGCAATCTGTCTGCTCGCAAAGGCTTCAAAGGAGGACAGTTGGTTATGGCATCGAAGACTCTGCCATCAGAATTTCAAAGACATGAACAAGCTGGTTTCGAAAAATCTGTCAAGGGACTACAGAGACTCGCCTTTCCAAGGATACACTGTGTCCTGCTTGCGAACAAGGAAAGATGACGAGAAGCTCTCATCACCGAGGATGGATACTAGTAGCAAAAGTCCCTTGACATGATTCACATGGATCTTTGTGGATCCTACAGAACCGAGAGCTTAGCAAGAAAGAAATACATGTTAGTTCTCGTTGATGAGTTCTCTAGGTTTACATGGGTTTGAATTCCTGCGAGCCAAGTCTGACACTGCCGATCGAATCATTGCCTTCATCAAGCGAATTCAAGTTCTCTTGGGTCGCGAGTGAAGAAGTTGAGAAGTGACAACGGAACGAGTTTCGCAATGCAAAGTTGCAATCCTTTCTTGAAGACGTGGGAATCTCTCACAACTTTCAGCAGTGCGCACACCTCAGCAAAATGGGTGGTAGTAGAAAGGAAGAACCGGACGTTGGTTGAAGCAGCGAGATCCTGATTGGCTCATTCTGGAGTTCCTCAATCATTTTGGGCTGAAGCAGTATCAACAGCATGCTACAGCATAATCGGACTCTAATCGTCAAGCGGACCGGTAAAAACGCCTACGAGATGGTCGAACGCGTAAGCCTAACATCGATTACTTTCGAGTCTTTGGATGTAAATGTTGTTTTAAACGACCGGGATGATTTGGGAAAGTTTGAACTAAGTCTGATGAGTCTATCTTCATCGGATACTCACATAAACTCTAAGGCTTATAGGGTTTTCAACAAACGGACCCGAACCATCCCGGAAAGCTCAAATGTTGATTTCTCTGAAACCGAAAAACCCATTCTGTGGCTAGCTCAAGTAATGTAAATGCAGCTTTTCCTGAACTGTTCACCGCACCACGAGCACAGATTCTTCACTAACTTTTCTGCTCTAGACTTCTTAGACTCGCGGATTATGGGTCTACCCACACTCCGGGTTCGATTGTAGTTCCTGCTCATGCGGTTCAACTTCTACTCCGTGACTTCCCATGCTTCATCACTGAGCCATCTACAAGTACATCAACAAACTCAGTGTCTCCGGAATTAACTGCGGTTTTTTCCCCTGAAATTCATCATCTGCCTACGGAACCCTTTTCCCAAAGAGAGCCTCCTCAACCTGCTTTGCTCCATCCCAGAAGATGCTCCACTACCTTAAACCTAGCTCAGCTCAGAAAATTATGCTCAGGTAGTATGTGAGCCCGGTTGGAGGCATCACCGCAGAATAATCCTACGGCCGGATCATCAAGTAGAAACCCAGCAAGAGGTCTTTGCCGTGCAAGATGAGAACGACGCCACCAACAACCGACAGGCTTATGTCACTCACCCTCACACTCGCAGGTGGACAAAAGATCATCCCCCTCCCAGATCATCGGGAGTCCCTCACAACCTGTAACCACTCGATCTGCAAAGCACACTAAAAATCTGATCCTTTTCGGTGGGTTCTTGAGCGATTTTAAACCCATCGGATGTTTGGAAAGCTCTCACCGATCCCGACTGGGTGATCGCCATGCAAGATGGAAACTGGTGAATTCGAGAGAAACAAAGTTTGGCGTTTGGGTTTAGATACGACCATGGGGAAAAGACTATCATCGGCCCTAAGTGGATACTCCGGAACAAAACCGACGAGAATAATTCATCATCCGGAACAAATCTCGCCGGGTTTCGCAAGGGTTATCGCAACAAAGGGTATCGACTATGATGAGACGTACGCGCCAGTAGCCGAATCGAACGATCCGAATCTTCCTTGCGTATGCTGCACACAAAAAATGACAGTCTATCAGATGGACGTCAAATGTGCCTTCTTAATGGAGTTCTTCAAGAGAAGTGTAGTTAGAAAAACCGGGAAAGGGTTCGTCGATTCTCGATTCCCGAATCACGTTACATTTGGACAAGGCGCTTTACGGTCTCAAGCAAGCTCGGGGCATGGTACGAAACACTCACTGACTATTTGTAGGAGTTGGCTACAAAAAAGGTACAATCGATCCCACTGTTTCTTAAGGGTCAGGTAAAGATTTAATTATCGTTCAGATATACGTGGATGACATTATCTTTGGTCTACTAAGCCTGAGATGTGCCAAGAGTTTGAAAACCCCATGAAATCCAAATTCAAAAATGAGCATGTTTGGGCGAGTTGACGTTCTTTTTAGGACTTAAGTTCGACAACGCCCTGATGGCATTTTCATAAATCAAACCAAATATGTTCAAGATTTTTTAAAAAAACGATTTGATTTCGGTGGTTCAAACTCTGCGGCCACCACCAATGCCTAGAAATTTTTAACTATCTGCAGATACTTCTGGTAAAGGTTGACCAGAAAACCAAACGGGCAATCATTTTTCCCTTTTAATCTCACGGCCAGTAGACCAGTATCGTTTTTCCAGGGTGTCTGCGCTCGTTTTCAGTGTGACCACGGGATTCACATCTGTTGCAGTCAAAAGAATCCTTAGGTATTTTGAAGGGCACACGGATTTTGGCCCTTTGGTACCCAAAGGATTTGGTTTTGAACTAATTGCATATACAGACTCGACCCTGAGGTTGTAAGCTAAAAAGGGAAAAAAACTTCTGGGGCCCTTTAAATTTTCGGGGGGCAAGTTTGGGAAATTTATACCCGGAAACAGAATTGCGTTCCCCATCCACTGCGGAGGAGAATTGTAGGCCGCTGTGTGCTCACAATTTTTGTGGATGAAAACCCCCTAGCTGATTTGGATACACCCTGCATCGAATTTCCCCCTTATGCGACTCCAAAAAATGCGATTCGATCACGGGAAAAACCCGGGTTAACATTTCGGGCAAAGCTATGAATTCGATATCATTTCATCAAAATCATGTCGAGAAAGGGAATATTTAACTATACTTTGTTTAGAGTGACTATCAAATTGCTGATTTGTCACCAACCCTTTGACGAGAAAAGGGCCTTTTTTCCTAAGCAATTAGGGAAAGTAGACCCCCCCGCCTGAGGTCAGGGGGGAGGGGGGTTCTTATGTGATGCTGTTGTTGGGGGGGTCTGTAGGGGAACCCCTAGATATTGATGAATAAGGGGGAGTATAGTCCCGTTTTAATGTTTTGGGGTGCTCACTAACTTTTACCAATCACCTTGGGTACCATTTTTATTTCTATTTTTTAGGTTGGATCCCACTAAGTTCTGGTTACTTCAGATGAACCCCCAAAACCTTGTCGAACGTACCCTAAGTCTCGTTTTCGGGGTGAGTGTGAACTTTTAAAATTTTTGTGAACTTAAAAGTTTGGGGGGGGTAGAGTAAAGTCTTGAACTTAAAATTTGGGGGTAACTTTGCCCCTTCTGTTTTGAAAGTTCAGGGTCGTTTTGCAAATCTTTTGAAACTTATTCGGGGTTGTTTGGAATTTTTTGAAAATACAGTTCGGGGACTTTTTGTAAGTTTCCCCAAATTTAAAGCTAGGGGGTGGTTTTTGCAAATGGGAAAAAGTGGGTTTAAAGAGAGCCAAAAAAGGAGAGCCAAAACAGTGTTTTTGCCCCAAACACAGTGAAATCGGTAAAAAATAAATCCCGGTTTTAAGTTTAATTTTTTCACAAATTTAAATTTTCATCTTTTTCTCTCTGGATTTCCCCCGAACCCATTTCGCGCTCGATTGGGTTTTTTGTTGTTTTTGCTCCGTCGTCGATTTTTTACATATTGGGATTTGGTAAGTAAACGATCAACCCTTATATACTTATAACTTATATCTTCTGTTTTAAGGCCGGGACAAAGCCTAAAATTTTTAAAACTTCCCCAAAACCCAAACTTTTTGGAATGGGATTTCGGGACTTTAAAACGATCCTTTGTTGCTTAAAAAAATTGTTATGAACTGTTTTGGGATGATGTTGTATTTTTGGGCCTTAAAAGACGTTTAAAAAGAAGGGTTTTTAAAGTGTAGAACTCGAACCTCGTCTTTTTTCACTGGGAAAATTGAACATTCAAGTTTTCCGTTGGAAAACTTAAATGTTCATTTTCCGCACTGTCAGGGGAGAACGTCGTTTCTTTTTCCCGATTGGAAAACTTTTTTTCCGAATCGGACTTGGTCCTTTTTAAGTTTTTCTTTTCCGACCGGAAAACAGGGAACTACCTTAGGGGTTTTCCCAAAGGGTTTTCCCGATCTTTTTGAAGCAAAGTCTTAATTTTTTTTTAAGTTTTTTTTGAAATTTTCCGAACGGAAAAACCCCTAGTGTTTTTAATTCAAAATTTTTAATGTGGATTTTCCCGATTCGGAAAATTCCCTTTGAAGGGAAAAACTTGTTTTTTTACCTGTGCTATCTTCCTGGTGTTGATTTTCCCGAATCGGAAACACTCTTTTCCAAATGGGAAACCCCCCTCGTAATTTGCTTTTTTCCGACTGGGACAATACAAAATACTCCCAGGGTTTTTTCGAGGTTTTTCCGACTCCCCTTTGTCGAGGGTAAAGTCTTTTCACGTTGCAGTTTCAACATTAATGTTTGCAGAAATGGTGATAAAAACCCAATTGCTCCTCCCTCATGTCCCCAATGCTGCTGTCTTCTCTCATCAAAGAAACCCGAGAGACCCAAAATAACCATTTCGTCGCCCTGGAACTTCTAGTTCAAGACGTTTGGGGCCCTGAGATACCCAGCTCACCCCCTTGCATACGCGATCAACCATGCTGACATTCCATGTCTTTTTGCAGCAGTTTGGAACACTTCACGTGTCGAAACCGGGAGGGGTGCCAACTATCATGGGGGTGGACCACACTGACTGGTCTTCATGTGAAGGGTCTTCGCGAATCCTTTGTCTGCCCGTGCAACTGGGCCCCTTTGCCCTCTGTGCTGGACCTGAGCTCTTCGCGAAGTGCCCCTCGGGGCCCACTAACCGAAAACAAAACCCCCCAAAAGGGAATCTTCAACACTCAGGGGAAAGCTTTCCCCCCCAGGTGAACCATCTGGCGGATGACTCCGACGGTCAGAGTCCTCCGAGCCATACTCCTTCGGACCGTCGTGAGCCCGATGAGAGGCAGTATTCGACAAGTGGACTCATGGATCCGACTCAGAATCAGCTTTCTGAGACCACCGAAGGGCGGGAAGCCAAGTGATAAGATTTGGTGAAAGCAATCTTCTTCAACGCGGACGAATTCGGCGAATCCAGTACTTGCCGAGGATCTTTGAACAGACAATCGGGAACGCGGTCGTGAGGCAAGAAGGTGGAGGCGAGGTTTGCACGGCTGGGAAGTATGACGCGAAGAAGGAGAGAGAGAGAGGGGGAGAAAAGGAGAGAGAGGAGCAGAGAAAAAAGAGACGAAGACGTTGAGGTCAGTTAGGCGAGACTTTGGCTAATTAGAGGAGTAGGACGCGGAAGTAGAGCCGCACAGGTTAGAATCGGCAGTTCCTCATTCCTTGAGTCCATCCACCACAGAGGCAACCCACACTGAGACTGGGCACCCTACGGTGTCTGGTCAAGACGCTAGCCGCCAACTAGCGCACTTGCACGCCCCAACCGACCACTCGACTATCTCTCAACAGATGGTCGTTTCATCTTCACACGGGGAATTAGCTCAACTTCCACCAACCACTCACTTGGAGTCTGTTGGTGTTGAAATGAGAGAGGAACCGCCCCGCCTCTCGACGTCTTTCCATGCACCAGTCGTCCTAGAACCACTCACAGAGACCTTTAGGGTCATTCATTTGGATAGGACACTTTTGGATGCATCATCTGCCCGCCCAAGTGGCGAGGCCGGAACGGGGAGAGTTGGCGCGTCGAGTGACGCCCTTCGAGGATCCACCGGAAGCCCCGACACCGTCAACATCATACCAGCGGTGACATCGGGCCGAGAGAGCACCTCGGTAGGACTCTACTCGTCAACTGGAGCCCAAGTGGCACCAGGTTTAGCACTTCCGGGACCGGGTCCGACAGACTCGAGCAAAGTCTATAAAGATGCTCACGCAACATCGGGGCTTCTGAGCCTGACGAATTCTGGTGGAATCCCTAAAACCACCACAGTAACAACGGGACTTGTGAGTCCGACGGATTCGGGCGACATCCTAAAAGTCGTCCAAAGCAGGTTACTCGCGGTGGAGGAAGCCAACCGGGCTCGCGATGCACGGGTCGAGGCACTTGAGAGAAGCCTTGGCCGAGACGGAGAGGAAACGACTGGCCGATCTTGAGGCGTCACGCAAGCTTCAAGAAGACCGGGATGCGGAGCTCTACGAGCTCAAACGGAAGATCAAGGGCAAACACTCCGAGGCTGCCCCGTCTACTGAAGCTCCCATTCCCAGGCCATCAGAAAACGTCCTCAGACTCGCCCCTCCGACTTCGGGCGACCTTCCTCCGATCCCAGGCTACGTCACTGAGGTGGAACACTTGATGCTGATCACTTCATACACCACTCAGAACGACCGCCTGTCTGCCCAGGTCAGAGATCAAGAGGCCCAGATCGAGCTACTCCAGCAAAGGATTCGAGAACTGGAGGCCGTGTGTCGGTCCCAGGCTCAGCCTTCGAAGAGGAGGCATGATGACGCTGATGACTCCGCACCAGGTCCTCATGAGGGGGAGGTGCAAGCTTCAAAAGGCTTCGCACCGACCTCCAACCTGGTTCCGGCTCCGGTTCAACAGCTCCAGGTTCCTCAGCCGCCCCCTCGAGTGCTCCTACAGACTCCGATGCCGCCGAGGCTCCCTATGTCGACTCTGAGACAGAAGACATTCCGGACATGGGGAGTTGGCGATATGAGCGGATCCCGGAAGGGGAGTCAGTTCAGTTTCCCCAGATGACGGACACGGCTCAGATTGATGCCGTTCTCCCAGAAGCAGCACCGACGGATCCTTCAGAGTTCCAGATTCCGGAAGCAGCCCGGAAGATCTTGCGGTCGCTCGCTCAGAGCCTAAGGATATATCAGAAGGGAGATGACATTGTCCGGGATTCTGACTACTCCAACCTCTCCGCGACATTTGTGTTCCCCACTCCAGACGCTCCACGAACTATTCACACTACTGATCCAGAGACCGCCGCTCCAACTGTCATCCAGCTCAACTGGAACCATTCAGTCATCTTCCGTCCATTCCTTGAGGAATCGTTCACCCGCATCTACCAACAAGAGAAGCTGCATGCCTGGTCCCGAAAGGTCTACTTCGGGATCTCTCACATCAAGACCAAGAGACGAAGGACAGCCTACGTGCATCAGCGGATGTGCAACTGGCGCACTCATGGACGCCAGAGGATCCGACGTCGCTTTATCAAGGTAACTGCTATGCGCCCCTACAGACATGGCCATCAGTTATTCCTTGAGTACGATGTCCGCATGTACGGCACCGGTGTTCCTCGAGGTGAACTGCAGAACTGGACCTTCACGGAAGCTGATTTAGATCGGGTACATCTGGAAGACCTTCTCACGCTCATCAAGTACCTCCAAGGCCCGATTCTCCGACCAGAGCACTACAAAGACGGCACAGAGATATTGAAGAAGTATGTCCGTCACGCAATCTCTCTCGCTCGAGTGACGGACTACCAGCTTGCAATTGAAAGCCGCCAGCCAAAAGTCAACCTGCTCAGGCCAAACCTGCTCGTTCCTGGTATCGATGCCTACATTCCGTATATGCCAACCAGGATACCTGAGCATGGGGTTCTTTACATCACACAGAAGAAGAGGGAGCGCAGGTTTATGAGATTCGGCGAGCTCTCCAAGTTCTGCGATGGGACCCTTCTTTATGTCTACAATGGCATGCAGAGTAGACTACTGGCGGATCAGGTACCGAGTCGGAGAATCATAGACGGAAAAGGAAAGCTGCTGGAGGCGATGAGATTGATCGAGAGGAAGCTCAAGGAACGGTTGATGTACAGACGGGCAGAGGCTGCAATGCAGATGAGAGCGCGGATAATCGGCGAGTGGGAGGAATACCTGCAGATGTCCAAGTGGGAGCCTGCTCTGGAGCTTCCACCACCATTCTGACTTCTTCACAAAGGGGGAGATTGTAGGACCTCTTTGTTGTGAAGAGTCAGAATTCACTATCTTTACATGCTTTCAATAGTTAGTTTGATTTACCTTGTGAACAATTTACAAGTTTTACTGCCCTTGTTTAGAGGGTGTGTAACCTCGGGGGCCTTTATCGTACTTTTGTGTAATTCTCTCTTACCTATAAAAGGTAAGAGATGTTAGGGTTTTCAAGGATTGAATCATATTACCAAATTGGGCAAACTTTCCACCATTGTTGCTTATTGTTCAAGCTCATTTGATTTCAATCACAATCTTAGGATTTCCATCCATTTCTTCATCTATTTCATTGTTTTTGGGACAACATGATTACTATAAAATAAGTTACAGCATAAGTAACATGGAATAACACTGAACAGACTCAGTGATAATTCCTCAAGCTATAACAGAAGTAAAAACCTATTCACTAAGTAAAGGTTCAGGATCATTATCATTTCATCAGGTCTTAGGAGAGCTGGATCAACACAAATAAACTTATTGCTTCCAAAACCTCACGGAAATCCTTTTATAACTGGGCATTATCGGAAGGTTGTTTTCACACATGCCTCCCTGTGGGATCGATATCTGGTACTTGTACCACTTTTATTACTTGTTAAGTTTTATCTAAAAAACGGCAACAGATTAAGGTTTATACTTAGACCGAGATCTGTTTGTTTGAGATTTTAAAAATCTACCTGTGTTTTTGGCGCCGTTGCATTTGATCGGACGGTTGGGAACGGTTGACTTTCTCCCGTTCCTTCGATAGTCCGAGGAAAATACAGCGTGTCGTAGGAAACATCGGTTGGAAAAGATAAGGAGAAAAGGAGTAGAGTAATAATCTTGCCTTTCCCTTGACAAGTTTTTGGCGCCGTTGCCGGGGAGGTAACTGCAAAATAACCTTTCGATTTTGGGGAAGTTTAAAAGTCGATTTTTCTACCACCTTGCTAAGAAAATACAAAAATAGTTTATGTCAAGATTGTCGCACGGACAACTCTTACCGATTGATCCTGACATTGATAAAACCGTCAAACTGCATAGAAAGAAGCTTCTTCTTCTTCCACAATGGCTGACGAGAACATTTTTAACGAAGTTGATGAACCACCACCATTAGTTTTTCCTCACCATGAAATTCATCTTGGTGGCGGTGGCAACAACATTAATAATAATAACCCACCGGTTATTCACTGTTTTTCAACCAGAGT